>JALIZF010001743.1:0-677035 GCA_029948255.1 Telmatactis stephensoni
ACAGTCAATGAAAAATACTCGCTAACAGAATATATGAAATAAGAAGGACAATTTTTTTCGAACCTCCTGTGGTTCGCTTGATACTCTCGATAAAGCAACCAAAAATCGTTGAAAATTTGGAATCCTTAAGGTCGAAAAACGCGAGCGAAAAAAAGGAACAGTGATCTTAGGGTAATGGTCATCATCATCATCATCATCATCATCATCATCATCATCATCATCATCATCATCATCATCATCATCATCATCATCTATATAATTACCACTACATGTGTGGTTAATTTATATTTACGTAATTGAATGCCATGTTCTGGTCAGAATCTTGTGACTGATCATGGACCGCAGAGACGGGGGGCTGGGGGGCCGCAGTCCCCCACTTTTTGCTCCAAAAGATAAAATAAGTAAATAAAATAAAAAAATTTGAATGGCATTTTTTCAATTGCCAGCCCCCCACTTTTCGATACGTCCTCGGTCCATGCTGATCATTATGACACACATTGATAAAATTATAAATTTGAAATCAACTTACCAAGGACTTTTAGGACTTTCTGATAGTGAAATGCTGACAAACCACCAGCCAGAAAAATGACAAATGGATGGAAATTGGCAGAAAAGAACTCTTTGGATCTCTGCATAAATGTTGTCCATTCAAAGAGAGTCAACGGAAGTGGAATGTCTACTGGGCAAGACTTGAAATCATTTAATGATGTATCAGATATACCATTTATTAATGGTGACATATAGAAGTACATCTGGGATTCAACAGGTATGATATCTCCACGTGATGTCATCTAAGAAAGAACATTAAAATGTTATCATTAATATTCAACTTAACATATTTAAAGTTATGAATGAATGAGCAGGCGTTTTGTATCGGCAGATATAGATACGAGTATCTATATCTCCGATACAAAACGTCCACGAATTCTGTATACCAGCTATTTAAAAAAATCCAACCTATCTTCTTAATGTTTTTGCAAAAAAAATTCGAAAATTGGTGATTTTTTCCAGAGAAATTTGAAGTTGAATTCTATGCAAATTAGGACGAATCTATATCAGATACTTAAAATTTTTACTGTGAAAAGTTTTTCCCTTCAACTAAAGTATACGTACCTGAACATCTTTGTTAAACACATATGTCTTGTTATCATCCTGGAGGCCAATTCTGATGGCAGCCTTCTTCATCTGCATGCCACCTTCCTGGAAGGCTGTCAGCTGCGTCATGATGAATTCCCTAAGTTGGTCATCGCCAATTTTCTTGTACATAACTCCTCCACATTTTGAAAATGTCCGGTTTATAGCAGAGATGAAACTTTTTACAGACTGTATTTCTTCACAGGTGACGAAGCATTCCCTAAAAATGTAAAAAAAATATTTCATTTGAATTCAAAAATGAACTGGAAACAATTAAGCTTAAATATCTAGAGTCTTTTTCATATGAGTGGAAAATAACTGACCGTACCATATTGTAATTAAGTTATAAGTTCTTAAAATATTAAAATTGTTCAGTAAAAATTAAGTCAATTTACCACGTATAGCAGTAAAAAAATGTACATAAGAAATCTTCAAACATACTGCATACACAGAAACAAACTGGCTGTTGAAAATGGACTTGTACCCATGAGCACACAAGAAAATAACTTTTAAAAAAATGTGTAGACATATGTATGTGAACTTAGTTTGTTTAATGTGTTGTTCTCTACCATGTTTGAAAAGAGATAAACTAATGTTAAATCCAGGATCCGAGCCAGGGATCCGAGCCAGGGATCCGAGCCAGGGATCCGAGCCAGGGATCCGAGCCAGGGATCCGAGCCAGGGATCCGAGCCAGGGATCCGAGCCAGGGATCCGAGCCAGTTATTTTGCAATAAAGTTAATTTTTATCATCAAAAAGACAGTCCATGAAACAGTGAAAGAAGTGAATTCCCACCAAAGATGGCTATCTACCAAAGTCACTAAGCTTACCGAACAGGTCAAATCCACGACCACAATCTGCAGTACAAAAATGGTGGTGAGCTTACTCGTTTCATATTTTATACTGCAATAAACCAGCAGGTTTACTCTCAAGCGTGATAATCAAATAGCAATAAAACTCCATCGGGGTAAAGCTTACATTTTCGAACTAGGAAAAACACTTTTCTCATTAAAATTCCCTACCTTTTTCTCTGGGCCTGACACACGATTTTTCTCTTTAATTTGTCAAGAACAAAGAAAAGGTTTTAGTCCAAGGATTAAAGTAATTAACTCGAAACAAAATACCGTTTTGTTCGCCTCGAGGAAACGGCGGGAAAATCACCTAGAAACGCGGCCAGGCTACTGAGGATACCACAGGCAGTCCATCACACAGAAGGGTGAAATGCGCGGCTGACTCTAGATACTATGTGTTCACTTGGCTCGAGGTGTGTAAACAAACACGTGATCGCCCTATGTTTGTATTTTCGTGAGTAAAATACAATATAGTGCGTACTTTGCCGATTGTGACCCCAAAAATAATATATTCTTTTGATAGTGCAAAGTTAATGGAGAGAGAACCAGTCCCCCTCTACTAATTATGGATAGTGCTATATCGTTCCTGTCACTCTCCAAGCGATAAAATCTTTTCGAGAGTTACGCTTGATAAATCGCAAAATACTTGCAAAATTTCTGAAAATTTCCTAAATATTACCTGGAAACCTAGAAAATATTGTTTCTAGTAAGTCTATTATCGAGTCCCTAGCTCGGATCCCTGGCTCGGATCATGGCTCGAAAAACAGGTATCCTCGTTTGAAAAACGTTTGTAAATCAGTCACAAATTTCCACTAGTGCAAAGTAGAAAGAATTTTTGTGATCCATGGTTTTTGGCCACGAGCGCGAAGATAAAGTGGGTCCAGTTCTGGACTGGTTGATCCACGACCAGCAAATTGGAAATGCAACACGTGACCAGAACTTTTTGTGATCCAAGATCATTCTAGATATCTTTTGAACGTTCTATTTACAATTAGGGTAAAAAATTGAACGTTCAAAAGTCGCTACATAATCTCTAGCAACTCTAGTAATTCAATACAGTCAAAGAACTTGGGCTGCCTGTGGACAATTTGTAGTCGGGCTGTCACGACTTCCAAAGGTGGCGCGCAGGCGGTGTGGCCTGGGTGGCGCGTAAGTCTGTTATCATATGTCAGATTGCGCTCAATTTCAAATTAGTATTCAAGAATGTTTTATGTCTCGGACTCATTCATTCCATCAAAATCAGTGTTTTCTAGCTCTAAATAAAGAGACACTTCGAGTGTGCACATTAAAGCTGTTGATAGATGAGCCAAACAAATTAAAAAACCGAGTACTGAATATACCGAAAGGTTGACCTTTAAGGTCACACTATCTTGAAGTCTCAACATGTGACTGATAGTTTTAAAAACTCTTTTAAGATTCGCTTAGTGAGTTCAATTGAATTCTATCATTTTAAATTGTATTTTATACAATACTTTTGTATTTCAAAAATCGTAAGTCTGCAGTCTGCGGTAACGTGCACGTGTGCATTTGTCCGCCACCAGCATTGTTCAGTGTCCATTCTAAGTAATAACATTCTTTACATGGGTTTATTTATACTCGAGATATGATGAGAAAAACAGTAACAAAACAAACCATTAGGTATATTATGTGACAAATAAAGCAGCTTAATACTGTACTTACATTATCTTTCCGTCCTTTCGATGGACATCTAATAAGTATCCATTCAGCCTTGCCAATCTTGGAGGAAATTCGACGAAGCTTGAAATTACGAAATGAAAATTGGCTACTTCGACGTATTTGTTTTTTTTTTGCTTGACGTGCAGTGCACGGTAGCTTCCAGCTTCGTCTGCCTGCACTGAAACAGACTTCACCGGGGAAGACATTGCTGGAAATACAAGTCTCTGTCTCTGGTATTATTCCTTTAACTGTCTCCACCCTAATTTCCAGCCAATCAGGTGTGTTCACGTTGCTGCGCATCCTCTGTCTGCGCATCATAGTTTCAGCAAGCTACCGGAAGAGGTGTCGATTTTCGGAAGCTCTTTTCACAGAGAGAGCATTCTTAACATTCTTAACTAAATAAACAGTGAAGAGACTCCGAAACTGTCTAAAAGGTTCACATTATCGTGCAATTTGATAAGCTAGCTTTAGTCATTTATGTAATGTCATCGCTTTCCAGATAAAGCTAGTTTAGTAGAACGTCACGTTCACATTGTGATTTTTAAGCGAGTAACAAGTAATCTAATACTTGTAATTTGAACTTCTAGAAAAATTCAGAAATGAGATGCTCAAAAATATTCAAACAAAGTGACTTGAAAAATAACGATGATGAAGAACGATGAACGCGAAGAAAACTACCAATGCAAGACACGAAATAAGACCAAATAAGTTGATGTAAGAGGACGTGACTCAAACAAATCTGTCAATTTAGACACCTTTATCTCGCTTTACAACATAAAACCACGTCAGGACATGGTTAAATGTTACGTTTCCGGTCAAAGTTACCAATGTGAGCTATCTGCCACGTTAGATTCGATTAGATTACACCGATCGAAATGAACCTTTGAGATAATATTGCTTATTATATCAAAAATAAATTACAGAATTTATAAAGAAACATCGAAGGTGTCGTTTTTAATATTTACAGAATAGCGTTGAAATAGTTTTTTTTTCTGATTTGTTGAGCAAAACCACCCTGGGGAGAAAAAAAATCAAAACTGAACAAACTATTCCTACAAACTCAGGTGCATGATTGAAATATATTATTTCAAGGGGTGTTTTGGTTCTTTTTCGAAGCATTTCAATTCGGTGTTGTAGTTGATCCAGTGATAGGACTATCATTGCGTTAACGGTGTTGTAGTGGACTATCATTGCGTTAACGGTGTTGTAGTTGATGATAGGACTATCATTGCGTTAACGGTGTTGTAGTGGACTATCATTGCGTTAACGGTGTTGTAGTTGATGATAGGACTATCATTGCGTTAACGGTGTTGTAGTTGATGATAGGACTATCATTGCGTCAACGGTGTTGTAGTTGATGATAGGACTATCATTGCGTTAACGGTGTTGTAGTTGATGATAGGACTATCATTGCGTCAACGGTGTTGTAGTTGATGATAGGACTATCATTGCGTCAACGGTGTTGTAGTTGATGATAGGACTATCATTGCGTTAACGGTGTTGTAGTTGATGATAGGACTATCATTGCATTAACGGTGTTGTAGTGGACTATCATTGCGTTAACGCTGTTGTAGTGGACTATCATTGCGTTAACGGTGTTGTAGTTGATGATAGGACTATCATTGCGTTAACGGTGTTGTAGTTGATGATAGGACTATCATTGCGTTAACGGTGTTGTAGTGGACTATCATTGCGTCAACGGTGTTGTAGTTGATGATAGGACTATCATTGCGTTAACGGTGTTGTAGTGGACTATCATTGCGTTAACGGTGTTGTAGTGGACTATCATTGCGTTAACGGTGTTGTAGTTGATGATAGGACTATCATTGCGTTAACGGTGTTGTAGTTGATGATAGGACTATCATTGCGTTAACGGTGTTGTAGTTGATGATAGGACTATCATTGCATTAACGGTGTTGTAGTTGATGATAGGACTATCATTGCGTCAACGGTGTAGTAGTTGATGATAATGCAGGAATATAGTGCACAAAAAAGGCAGTCGACTTGTTCAGTTTTTTTGCTACAAGCATGAAAATTGGCATCATGATAGAAGGCAACATGCTGACTAATTTCTGACTTAGCGCCCAAAAATCAATACTTCCAGTTTTACACATGTGGAATTAATTTTCACTTAAAATTAAATACAACTGTTGCATTAACAAGTTTCATGAAATGTGATAATTCTTTACAAGTACCGTTCCTTCTACCTAACTGACTATAGTGCCCCACCCTCTTCCTCGTAATTCCAGTTTTATATCAATGGCTTTACTTAACTTCAAAATTGCTGAAAATAACCGTTTTCTACAATGCTATCACTGCCAACCAATCCTATTTGATCTAATGATGTATGCCCTTTCATTTCACATGCACTAACACACCCTAAACTTAGTACTGCCAGTATAGATACATAGGAACACCTCAAGTCTCTAAAATATCAAAATTATTCACCTTGTTTTGAAGTCAAGGAGATAGAATAATAGACGGATATGATTGAAACAACGCAATTTGACCAACATGCAACCATGGCAACGCCTTTTCAAAAGTACTTCCAGTAATAGTACATTGTGATTGATTATTGGGATTACTGTACTTTATTAATTTTGGATTATTGAAAATCTAATATCTTTTAAGGTAAGAATCTTCGACAAGGGTGAGAGCTATTGCAGTTCACTCGTAGCTTGGCTTTTTTGAAAACATTTCCTTCTATAAAGTCAATAACTATTTGGCAAAAATTAGTTTAACTGTACAGCAGTACAACAAACTGCTGCTGTAGACTGACATATATTTCCAACAGATCTAGGGCCGTTCAAATGTTGTTTATACTTCTGCAAATAATACCTTCAAATCTCCAAGGCAGAGATTTTCCCGAATAAAGACATTTGATTGCAGCCCGTGAAGGCAAAGAAACGAAAAGTTGAAGTTTTCCTTCGAAATCGCGGGAAAATGGTGCGCAGATCTCCAGAGCCAGAGGCTCGTGGAAAAAGCAATTGAAGATAGGCCCTTTTAAAGTTAAATCGATTGAGCAACTTTATTCCGTTCTTAATGAGCTTGATTTATGTGATATATGGCGTATCCGTAATCCAGACAAAAAGGGTCTTACTTGGAGAGGCTTCGGACAAGGTACGTCGTCCAACCGTAATGAAAAACTTTACTGTCGTTTGGATTTTTTTTATATTTCTGATTCGCTGCAACCAAATGTGAAGAACGCAGATATAATACCAGCTCCAGACACAGATCATTTGGCAATAACATTAAGTTTGAAATCACTACCTGAAAACGATTACGGCCCTTCGTTTTGGAAAATGAACAATTCCCTTCTCAGAGACGAAAAATATGTTCAAACCATTCAAGAACTAACTAGCTAAAACCAAAAAAAGAATTTAAAGTGGGACGACGATGAAATTAGCACCCTTATTATTTTTATATTTGTTGACATCCTTATAGCATTCATATTAACATGTCAACGCGATTTTGTCGTACGACAAAAGGAACAACCTCAAAAGGAGCCATTTTCCTCTGCTTTTATCGGCCGCCATTATTCAAAGGAGCACTTGGATAAAAAATTATAACGAATGAAAATGACTTGAAACTCAGTCACACCAATAATTATGGCTCCAACTATCACCACGAAGCAACATTTTCTTCTTATTTAGAGGAGACGGATAGAAATTGTTAAGTATATTTAGCATCTAAATTTTGAGTAACTGACGTCATATGACTTCAGTTACTCAACGCTATTGTTCTCTTAGGTTTTAAACACAAATTTCTCCGTGATAATGTGCTTAAAATGCATTTTTTTTGGCGGAGAGTAGTAATTTATTCAGCTATATTCACCTTCTGATAAAAAATAATCAGTTTTCACTTTCCATCAATTTTTCCTTTCAAAGTACCAGATGGATTAATGGCGGACGGCATTTAGAGACAATTCAACTCAAAATTTTAGGTATATAATTTTTTCCCAATTTTTTTTAACATCGGATTTCTATTTTACTCAACTAATATTTTGATTTTTAATCCGAAAAATCGTCTTTCAAACGATCAAGATTTCATCGTCGTCCCACTTTAAGGAAAATATTATTAGTAATGCGAATCTTCGATGGGATTTCATGAAATACGAAATTAGGAAAAAAAACTATTTCCTATTCGAAATCGAAGGCTAAGAAGCTTCGAAATAAATACAGTGATATAGAGTCTAAAATAAAACAAATCGAAGAAATAAAAGACTGGGAATTATTACTCCATCTAAAGCCACCTGGTTGGAAGAGGGAGAAAAAAGCACCAAATTATTTTTTGACTCTAGAAAGATGTCGGAAAACGAAAACCCATGTCCGGAAACTTTTAGAAGGTGAAACAGAAATTACAAATCCCAAGGAAATCTTTAAAAAATTAGAAAAATTTTATAACGACTTGTACTCACCTAGAAACACTCTAAGGAGCTGTTTATATGGAGGCGAACCAGCCCGGTAAGCGGGCTGAATTCTTTTGTTTTCATTTCCCTGGGGGCTACAGAACAAAAGAAATCAGCCCGCTTACCGGGCTGGTTCGCCTCCATATAAACAGCCCCTAACGGAAGAAGGTTGTTTCCAGTTTGTAGATAAAATAAACTTGCCACAATTAAATGAGCAGGAGAAATTGAAATGTGAAGGATACGTCAATACGTTTCAATTATGGTTTTGAAACAGGTACCCTGACAACCTCACATTTTTTTATCTTAAACGTGGAACAAAACAAGGAGATCCCATATCCCCGTACCTTTTTATCTTAACGATTGAAGTAATGGCAGAGCTGATTCGTGGTAATAGAGAAATAATTTGCTCTTACGGAGCAAATGTCACGAAATACCTCTTCACCACCCTGATTACAATCAAGGCGGAATAAGATTACCCGATTTTGAAAGTATAATAGAAGCCAACCGAGTGATGTGGGCTCTGAAAATGATTGACAATAGTACAAACAGTTACTGGAAATCAATGGCTAAAACTATTCTCTCCCATCTTGGAGGTACGGATGTTTTAAGTGAAAATTTCGATTGCTCATATTTAGATAGGTTGAACAGTATCCCAACCTTCTACAAAGAAGTTATATTTTAAATTGCAAAACTTTGTCAATAGAGGTATTTTACAAGTTCATGATGTGTGGGACAAAAATCTTGGCCCTGACTGGGATGTAATGAAATCTAAAGGATGGAGAGAAAATGAATATCTTGTGTGAAGAGGAATCATCGATGCTTTACCAGTCTATTGGAAAACTAAGTTAAAAGGTAGTCTCGATAAAGCACCGGTAATTTCAACTAGAGATAAATGTATCGAGTTATCTGGTAAGCTCATCTCAATATCTAAAGTCAAAACCAAGATGGTATACTCTAAAGTAGTCGAACGGAAATTCAGAAGGCCAACGTCTCAAAAAAGTATTGTAAGAAAGTTAGGCAACTCAGACATTGAGTGGTCTGTAACTTATTCCAGTGTATATAAAATCACCAACGATAGTAAGTTCCGGATTTTCCAATATAAAATTCTCAACAATTGTCTTTTTCTAAATATGAAACTGTTTCAATTTTAAAAAAATAGAGTCACCAAATTGTGCATTTTGTAAATCTCAAATTGAAACACTAGAACATTTCTTTATTGATCGTTCATTTTCAAGAAACTATTATATTTCCATTAAAAACTGGCTGGGAAAAGGCCATATCAACCTTCCAAAATTAAAGATGGAAAATGTAATATTAGGAAGAGAAGGAGACAATTTGGAAAAGTTTCTCTTCTTGCTGTATAAGTATACTCTTTATACAGCAAGAGGGCAATGCCAAATCCCCATTCTAAAACAATATAAAAAATATTAATTCAATATGAAAATTTAGAATATATAATAGCAAAAAAAATTCCAAGTTATTAATTCATTTACAGAATTACGAAAAAATAAGAAACATAATTGAAGAATTGAAAAGAGACTGATATAATTTATTCTAAAAAAATTAAGATTCCTTTCAGTGTAATTTGAATATTTTAAATAAGTTTACAGAAGTAGGTGTAATTTTTTGTTGTTAACTGTTTCGTTTGTTATTATAAGAAATTGCAATTTAATTTTGTCTGTCTCGTTTCTAATTTTGTATTTAGTTAAAAAATTTGTTTGTAAAAAAAACCCTTTTTTTCTGGCCAAGTTATCCACCGGTGCTCTATTTTAAGGGTATTTACAGCATATTAAAGCTACACGGAAAGAACAGAAGTCGAAAAAGGGATAGGAAGTCACTGATGAGGATCAAACTTGGGACCTCTCGCACTAACCAACTGTGCAATCCTTGCTATTTAAAGTCGTGGAAGCCATGGAAAGCAGGAAGTGCAGCTGCTTTGCTAGGACCTAATGCCCTGAAAACTTCAAGACTTTCAATAATGTGGAAAGATTTTTCTGCGCCCTCTCCAAACATGGCGACTGCCAACACCACCACATCAGTGTCGAGAGTACGGGTAAGGAGTTTCTGACTTGCATAGTTGACACAATCCTTACAAATGAAAAAAAAAGCCTTGAGTCTGATTCCTCTTGGGTGCATGTTACCAATACAGTGAATTCGATTCCCGTTCTACATCACATGCTAGTTGTTGTCCAAAAAAAGAAATTAAACACACCATTGACCAAGAAATTAAGTGTTTGTTTTCAGGCAACTTGATGACTTTCATTCGCAAATTTCAGCTAAAAGTAAAAAAACAGTGAATTCCCGTTACATTATACACTAATTTTTGTCAAACAGTAGAAATTAAGTGTTTCTTTTTGGGCAATATGATGGACTTGCAAATTTTCATGAGAAAATAGAAGCTCAATACCCTAAGGAATCTTTCCCAGTTGCATGGCCAGTATACACGCTTTAGTTGACCATGCTTGTTTATTTCTAGATATGGTCTGTGATTTGAGCCTATCAGTGCCGCGATATTCGTTCCACATTACATCAACCCTGGAGACATTCTGTGTTAAACTGGGTCTTCACAGCCATGTGCAATTGATTAGGCTATTGTGAAAGGGATCTCTTTACTTGGAATATTATAAAATAGTGAGGATTATTGATTGTTACGAGTGAAGCCGGCAATAACAATGGCCTTTATGCAGGAATCCCTACGTTCAGAAAGATGTCAGATTGCCATATACCCAAAAATAATTCCAGACCATCAATTACAATGTACTATTACTGGAAGTACTTTTGAAAAGGCGTTGCCATGGTTGCATGTTGGTCAAATTGCGTTGTTTCAATCATATCCGTCTATTATTCTATCTCCTTGACTTCAAAACAAGGTGAATAATTTTGATATTTTAGAGACTTGAGGTGTTCCTATGTATCTATACCGGCAGTACTAAGTTTAGGGTGTGTTAGTGCATGTGAAATGAAAGGGCATACATCATTAGATCAAATAGGATTGGTTGGCCATGATAGCATTGTAGAAAACGGTTATTTTCAGCAATTTTGAAGTTAAGTAAAGCCATTGATATAAAACTGGAATTACGAGGAAGAGGGTGGGGCACTATAGTCAGTTAGGTAGAAGGAACGGTACTTGTAAAGAATTATCACATTTCATGAAACTTGTTAATGCAACAGTTGTATTTAATTTTAAGTGAAAATTAATTCCACATGTGTAAAACTGGAAGTATTGATTTTTGGGCACTAAGTCAGAAATTAGTCAGCATGTTGTCTTCTGTCATATTGTGCCAATTTTCATGCTTGTAGCAAAAAAACTGAACAATTCTGCACCATATTCCTGCACTAAGTAGTTGAGGATAGTACTATCATTGCGTTAACGATGTTGTAGTTGATGATAGGTGTCATGTCTTCTTATCAACATCTTGTTTGTCAATGTTTTCCGATATCTGTTTATTTTCTGGGCATCCCTATACTTGATTTGAGATGGGTCTCTCAATTCATTAGCTATAGATAGCTGCGACTCTTGAAAATTTTGAGCGTTATATCTGAGAGCTAGGGTGAAAACGTACCATTTTCAACCCATGTATATGGTCTGCAAGACTAAATCAACTTTTACTTCGGCAAATTTATAAAGAATTAACAGATCAAATTAATCCTGTGCAAGTGCAACTAATTTCCTCGGCGACAATAAGGGCAGAAGTGAATGTTTGAATGGTTCACACACAAAGACTTGCCCAAGAGACTTTGTTTTTTTTTTTGCCTTTAAAGCAATAGAGTCTTACTACGTTATTACGCTATTACGGCCTGGGTGAGTGAGTGCGTGCTGGCCGTACATGTACCATACCGATGGATAGAGTCTTACTACGTTATTACGCTATTACGGCCTGGGTGAGTGAGTGCGTGCTCGTCGTACATGTACCATACCGATGGATAGAGTCTTACTACGTTATTACGCTATTACGGCCTGGGTGAGTGAGTGCGTGCTCGTCGTACATGTACCATACCGATGGATAGAGTCTTACTACGTTATTACGCTATTACGGCCTGGGTGAGTGAGTGCGTGCTCGTCGTACATGTACAATACCGATGGATAGAGTCTTACTACGTTATTACGCTATTACGGCCTGGGTGAGCGAGTGCGTGCTCGTCGTACATGTACAATACCGATGGATAGAGTCTTACTACGTTACTACGCTATTACGGCCTGGGTGAGCGAGTGCGTGCTCGTCGTACATGTACCATACCGATGGATAGAGTCTTACTACGTTATTACGCTATTACGGCCTGGGTGAGTGAGTGCGTGCTGGCCGTACATGTACAATACCGATGGATAGAGTCTTACTACGTTATTACGCTATTACGGCCTGGGTGAGTGAGTGCGTGCTGGCCGTTCATGTACAATACCGATGGATAGAGTCTTACTACGTTATTACGCTAGTACGGCCTGGGTGAGTGAGTGCGTGCTCGTCGTACATGTACCATACCGATGGATAGAGTCTTACTACGTTATTACGCTATTACGGCCTGGGTGAGTGAGTGCGTGCTCGTCGTACATGTACCATACCGATGGATAGAGTCTTACTACGTTATTACGCTATTACGGCCTGGGTGAGCGAGTGCGTGCTCGTCGTACATGTACAATACCGATGGATAGAGTCTTACTACGTTACTACGCTATTACGGCCTGGGTGAGCGAGTGCGTGCTCGTCGTACATGTACCATACCGATGGATAGAGTCTTACTACGTTATTACGCTATTACGGCCTGGGTGAGTGAGTGCGTGCTGGCCGTACATGTACAATACCGATGGATAGAGTCTTACTACGTTATTACGCTATTACGGCCTGGGTGAGTGAGTGCGTGCTCGTCGTACATGTACCATACCGATGGATAGAGTCTTACTACGTTATTACGCTATTACGGCCTGGGTGAGTGAGTGCGTGCTCGTCGTACATGTACAATACCGATGGATAGAGTCTTACTACGTTATTACGCTATTACGGCCTGGGTGAGTGAGTGCGTGCTGGCCGTACATGTACCATACCGATGGATAGAGTCTTACTACGTTATTACGCTATTACGGCCTGGGTGAGTGAGTGCGTGCTCGTCGTACATGTACAATACCGATGGATAGAGTCTTACTACGTTATTACGCTATTACGGCCTGGGTGAGTGAGTGTGTGCTAGGCGTACATGTACCATACCGATGGATAGAGTCTTACTACGTTATTACGCTATTACGGCCTGGGTGAGTGAGTGCGTGCTGGCCGTACATGTACCATACCGATGGATAGAGTCTTACTACGTTATTACGCTATTACGGCCTGGGTGAGCGAGTGCGTGCTCGTCGTACATGTACAATACCGATGGATAGAGTCTTACTACGTTACTACGCTATTACGGCCTGGGTGAGCGAGTGCGTGCTCGTCGTACATGTACAATACCGATGGATAGAGTCTTACTACGTTACTACGCTATTACGGCCTGGGTGAGCGAGTGCGTGCTCGTCGTACATGTACAATACCGATGGATAGAGTCTTACTACGTTACTACGCTATTACGGCCTGGGTGAGCGAGTGCGTGCTCGTCGTACATGTACAATACCGATGGATAGAGTCTTACTACGTTATTACGCTATTACGGCCTGGGTGAGCGAGTGCGTGCTGGCCGTACATGTACAATACCGATGGATAGAGTCTTACTACGTTATTACGCTATTACGGCCTGGGTGAGTGAGTGCGTGCTGGCCGTACATGTACAATACCGATGGATAGAGTCTTACTACGTTATTACGCTATTACGGCCTGGGTGAGTGAGTGCGTGCTCGTCGTACATGTACCATACCGATGGATAGAGTCTTCCAAAAAAGAATACAGCTCTTAGTGCAACACAAGAGAAAAATTACACAAGACTTGACCATGTACATCACAATGTGTGCCTGAATTGAACTTTCTTACGTTAATTCCTTTGTAATAAGAAATTTTCAGGAAATTGTGTGTCTTATTCTGGGCATGGTATAGGAAAATTGAACCAATCTGGCTGATATCAAACGACATGGAGCGACTCGAGGTCAGCACTATTTCAGAACTGGACACCAGTTTGAATTCTACCAGATATTGCCCTCGGATGGCTTCAGATTTATAAAAGTCAATATTATTTTGAGGTAGAAATTCTAGTTGTAGCTGTAGGCAAGAGATTCGCGTCACTGAAATTTTAAAATTCATGTCGCCTCAGCCAGTTCTGATTCTTTAATTTATAACTCAGCAAGAAATCAGTGCGTCTACGGCTTGACTTTTCATTAAGTTTCAAATCTTGTAATCAACTGAATGTATACTCTGAGACGTATATTGAGGCAGTAACTAATACTTCAGTTGTCATGGCCATAAATTGACTGGTTTGGATCTTTTCAAGGTCAGCTGCTTCGATTGCAGGCTTGTGCTGGACATTTTCTTTGTTTTCACGGCCGTTCAGGCGTACCTTGGCATCAAGGACTTTGTTGCTCTTTTGAAATACTGGATTTTTGGATATTTTGATGATTTTGGCATTATTATTGAGGAATCTCTCAATGGAATTACAGAATCCAAGCTTTTATTTTACCTATCACTACACTACTGGGGGAAATATGCAAAAAAGATGTGCAATACACATGAAAATTATTTAATTAGTCATTTAACAAAGAGCCAATGAGTCCAGATGTGACTACAAAGACTGTTCTGTTTGTTCAGTAACCTTAAAACTTTTAGGAATAGAAAGTTGTGGTTTGCCTAGTTTGTCATTTTCTTTTTGTAATATATAATTTGGAGGACTTTTTGGAGCACTTTCATCATTCTCGTAGACTCCATATTGACAGAACAATTATAATTATTTGGTTTTTCTAGAAAGCATTCTTTCTTTCTTTTCTATTTCTTTTTGTTGGTTTGTTTGTTTAGTTTAATTGCTTTGCTTGCTTATTTATCATTTGACCAGTAACCACATGTCCTCTTAGAGGGCTTTTATTTTCATAATTGTCTACTGCTTGTGCGAGTTTTAAATCCATTTCATCGTCACACCATTCGGGTATCATTTCTTGAATGTTATAGTTTTCCATTATTTTAATTCTCGGTGAAAACGATGTGAAAGCGGTAGGAAAAAAACAAACAAAAAAAAACAAGAGATTGTGTGATTCTGTGACGTCATCCATGTGTGTGTACTGTAATCACACACAGTTCTCCACCAATCGGAGCACGCATAATATACCAATTATTATATAAAGATCGATAACATCACAGATTTTCCCAAATGAATGGAAGATAGCTAGGGCAATTCCTCTTCACAAAAAAGGTTCTCGTAATTTGCTCAATAATTACAGACCGATTTTGATTCTCCCGGTTATAAGTAAAGTGTATGAGAAAATACTGTATGAACAACTAATTGAGTATTTCAGTGCAAAGAAATTATTATAACAACCAGCTTGGATTCAAATGCCTTCATTCGACTGCATCTGCATTGTTAGATTGTACCAATGAGTGGTACGTTAACATGGACAGAGGACTTTATACTTGGCTGTCTTCCTTGATCTCAAAAAAGCCTTCAATACTGTAGACTACAAAATTTTGTTGGGCAAACTCGTGGCTCATGGTATAAAAGGCCATGCTCTTAATTTACTTTTTTCATATCTAGAGGACCGTAGACAATTGTGTCAAGTAAATGGAAAGACTTCAGGTCTAGAGAAAATCAGATGAGGAGTACCTCAAGGGTCAATTTTAGGACCTCTCATTTCCTAGCCTATATAAGTGACCTGCCAAATAGTTTAAGGTGAGTCAATAGTTCCAAATGGCCAAATCAGTCATATCAGTTTTTGGCTCGTAATTTTGACTCCCTTTGAGCAATGACCGTCATTCAGCTATAATATGATTTACACTGCTTGCATTTTATGTCAGTAATTTGTGATATATACGGCATTAAACGAATGAGCTGTTGTCACAAAAACTCAATTTTGTGGAAAATCTAGCCATTTTATTTCGCTGAAAAATTTAGAATCCTTTTGGCTAAACATAACAGACAACTCGGCCACGTTTTAAGAAATTCGTCGGAACTGAAGTCTCGCAACAGAAGTGAACAGATAAGGCACCTAAATTCTATATTGTCATCATCTTGAATGTTGTGAACGAAATAGTCGCTCCCTACACATGCTTTAAAGACATGGCTTTAGGCTAAAGCTGGCGGCAATTCATTATACTTTCGACTGTCATACCGCGATTGTCGACCAGACTGACCGTTTTAAAGTATTTTAAAGTTGTATGAATGTAATAAAATGCTCAAATACCTGCCTAGGTCCAAGAAGTTGCGTTTTCTCCAATTTCTTCATACTTTTTTCAAATTGTTCCATTAGAATTTTCCCACATAAGCTTCAAAGCACTGTGATAAATTATTAACCAATTTTGCTGCTGCCTATTTCGCTAAACAATCTGGACGAACTTGAACTCATAGTTACGAAATTATAACCACGAACTATAATGCAATATACATTTTGTCGGCATACTGTATTTATAACAGAGGCTCCCCCCATAATCCATCAGAATCTCTCTCACTGAAATTGAAGTGGGACTGAACTATCTTTCTAACATTATCTAGATAATGTAAGAAAATGGCTGGCAGCAAACAAACTCAGCCTAAACATAGTAAAAACAGAATATACCTTGATTGCATCATTGACAATTGAACCAAATGTTATAATAGGAAATAATCACATCAACAGAGTTCATGATTGCAAAACTCTTGGTGTTTATATTGATGAATCTCTTACTTGGCAATCACATATCAACGAGATAGCTAAAAAGATATAATCTGGTATTGGTGCAATCAAAAGGCTTAGACATTATGTTAATAGAGACACTCTTGTCTCGGTATACAATGCATTAGTTCAGCCCCACTTTGATTACTGTTGTGAGGTCTGGGACTCTTTGGGAACTGGTCTATCTCTTTGCCTACAAAAGTTGCAAAATAGGTGTGCTAGGGTCATTATGTGTTATAAGAATGAGTCTGGTGAATGGGAGAAAGCATTGGATGCCCTCGGGTGGGTCACAGTAGCAGAACGCAGGGCTCAAATTAAAGCTAAATTTATGTTTAAAGTTCTTCACGGCTTGTCTCCAACAAGATTGTGTGCTATTTTCAAGGAATCGAATGCAACCACTTGTACTTACAGTCTATGAAATACATCAAAAACGGTTGCTCTTCCTCTTCCAAAGATAGACTTCTTGAAGAAAAGCATTAGCTATAGTGGTGCCAAGTTGTGGAACTCTCTACCTAATGAATTCGAGTCGACCCCTAAAATCAGGAAAGAAAATCCCAATTTCTTCCTATATTCTTTGTATAAGTCGACCCCCAATTTCTGTTTTTTTTTCTAACATTTTTGGTGAGAAATTGTTTCTAAAGTAAGTAGAGTTCACAGAAACTAGCGAGAAATCTACGAGTTCTCGGCCATATTGATCTGCTTAGTAACCACCCATATACAGCATAGGGGACTGGTGACAAGTAAAACGAGACAAAATTTCTATTTACAATAATCTTTACGATTTGAATAACTTTCAATTTACAAACATACTGGTAGCGTGTAAAGCTTCAAGATTTATTTACAGATGGAATTTGATGTTCAGAGTCAATGTCAGTGTTCAAATATCAAAATCCCATAAACTCTTCCTCATCATCAGTGTTGGCAAACAGTTCATTTAACTCCTCTGCTGTTAACTGGTCATCATAGGGATCACCGCATTTATCTTATGTATCAACTTCTACGTCGTCAGTCTCCTCCTCTTCCCAGATCATGTCATCTTTGCTGCCATCAAGAGCATTTGAAATGCAGCACTTCTTGAAGGAAGGTTCTACCATGTTCATAGGCACGTCTTGCCATGACTCGCTGACCCACTTGCATAACAACTTGGGAGGAGCTGCCTTGACTGCTCCTGATTTGGTGAAGCTCTTCTCTCCTTCAATCATCCAGTTGACCCACTTTGAACGGATTCTGTCTTTGAATGGCTTGTTTAGGCACACATCGAGAGGCTGGACAATACTCGTAAGTCCACCACTGGTATTACAGCTACATCAGTATTGTTCAGTCTCAATTTTCGTTTCACAGCATCAACAAGATGAGCACTAAAGGAATCCCACACAAGCAGACTTTTCGATTGTAGCAATCCCCCAGGCCTCGCTTTCCATACTTTTTTTATCCATATTTTTACGCCCTCTTCATCCATCCATCCTTTTGGGTGACAGTGAACAACTAACCCACTTGGAAACTTTCCTTTAGGTAGTGTTTTTCTCTTGCATATAAAAATAGGTTTGAGTTTTGTTCCGTTTGCTAGACATGTAAGTACTACTGTGAATCAGGTCTTTTCGTGTCCAGTTGTTTTGACTAAAACAGTTTTCCATCCTTTCTCAGTAACAGTCTTTGCAGTAGGCATATCGAACCACACAGGTGTTTCATCCATATTCCCAATTTGAGACAAATTGTAGTCTTCCTTCTTCCACATATTGATAAAGAAGGACTGAAAGTTATTTTTCTTGTCTTCTAGATCATCAGGTAGCTTTTGGGAAATCTTTGTTTTCTGATGAAACACTAAATCATGTTGTTTCAAAAATCTTGAACACCAGCTTACTGTTCTTTTAAAGTCCACAATATTCATTTTCTTGGCAATTGATAATGCTTGTAGGCGAATCACGTTCCTTGTGATGATGTAGCCACTTTTGAAATGTTCATTTATCCATCCAACAAGTTCCTTTTCTAGCTCTGGCCATTGGCAGGTTTTCCCTCTATTGGCGCACGTGACGTGGCATCTCAGATATCTTTCTCGCTGCAGCAAAGTTGTTGTTTTCTTCGGCAAACTTAATGACAAGAAGCTTGTACTTGGCAGAATATTTCGTACGTTTTTGCATTTTAACAGGCCGTCCGTCTAAGAAACGCCCATCGAAATTTTGGTCCTAAAAAATATTTCCCTGACATTTTGTCTGCGAGTTACCTTTCAATAATGTATTTAAAATCTGCATTTGAAATTGGGGAGAAAACATTTTTTCTCGATTTTTGGAATTTATTTTCGTCTTTGGCCCAATGCGCTATTTTTAGCGCCAAATCAACCCAGAAACTCCCTTCTCTTAGGCTTTCGATAACTTTTTGAGTTCGCAGTCAAATGTCACTGGATTGAGCACAAACACCAACGATTAGCTATACTTTTTAGTGTTAAATGATCTTTTCAGTAAATGCAACCTTACTTGGTAAAAATCGTCCAGAAACATCAGTACTAATTTAGCGACTTGGCAAGATCACTGAGACATCAAATATACTAATCGATTTTTCTCAAAAGTGGCACCTAACTTGGATTCAAGATAATCACAGCTACAAAATACAAGGATTTGACTAATGAAATCTAAAAAAATATTTGTAACTCACCTAAAACTGAACGCACCAGCAGGAGTTGAAGTTAGGGCGTTTTCGCCTAATTTGCATATTCTTCTCGCTAATGTCTGTCACGCAACACTGCGTAATAATTCAATCTCGTCGGCGGCCTTCACGATTTTTAGTTCAACACCAGCTTCTTTTCGCCAGAAGAATTCCAATAAATATTGTTTTGGAGATGGCTGTGGTCACTGTTCAGTTCTTAGTTCTTTGATAAGTCTATTTTGAGAGTTTTCAAATCTAACCATGTCGGCACTTTGCAAGTAGTCAAAGGCCTACACTTGAATGTTTATCAACAATTTCCATTCTAAGGTTTTGAAAAATTCATCTGGCTGTGTGGACGATACTTGAAATGCAGAAACATTGAATTTCCGCGTAATCTGGAAAGTTGCTTGTTTTAACGGTTGTCTGATTACATCTGTGAGAGAATACAGTCAATCAGTAGATCAATTTTGTTGTCGATTTCAGTGATAAAGAAAGGTGCCGAGTATCCGACAATGATACATATTTATAGTTCTCAGGGTCAGATTTTGTTGGAAACATGCAAGCAGTTTGTTCTTTTTTTGGTACAAGGGGGATATCTTGTGGAGACGATCGAGGTCAGAAAGGCGTTGTCAATCTTAGGGATTGTGTAGAAGATGTTTCAGTTCATCTAGCTAGCTGTCATCTTTCCAAATCGGGTTTGACTGAATCACAACTAATTCTTGCAAGATCAGGATTATTTGATATATCACCAGAAGTGATAAGAACCATGACAATTTGCTCCGACCATCGCGCAAAACTTGGCAGATCTTGGAGACCTTTGAGGTCCTGTCAGTATCCAGCACATTCAGGACCTGTACATCAGTACAAGACTCGAAACGTCTTCAATGTTCGGCTTTCAATGGAGGTTTACAAGTTGTATGGAGCTCTAGTACAGATAGGATCACGTAAGTTATTACTATTGATTCATCGATTCATTCATACATTCATGCATATATGCATGCATTGAATGATTGAGAGATCGATTTATAGATTCATTCTTTCTTTCGTTTTGTCATCCACCCAATTATTCATCCATTCAGAATATCTATTCGATCGTCAGTATCTTTTTTCAATGGATTGTCAGTGCTTTGTTACCTTAGTTTGGCCGTCTCATTTCAAAGAGGGTCCGACATGAGTAGATTGCAAAAAGCCCGGCCCTATTTCGATAGCTGGGATTCGCTAGGTTCTCGTGACCCTCGTCCCGTCCACACCCCCCCCCCACCCCTTCCCCTTCATCCACATACACACACGGCCGCGCACACAAGACGCTCTAAGTTTTCGCTTTTGCTTGAAAGTTGTAAGGTGTTGAGGTTCAGATAGACTGGAAGTATGGCAACTAATTTATTGTTCAATCCTCAATCGCAGCGATATGCCCTAAGTGCTACAAATCTCATACAGAAAAGACACGGGGAGAGGGAAAATGGGCTGTAGAATCATTAACGCAGAGGTATGTAAAATATTCTCCACTTGTTAAATCAATTCGTATTCAGTTTATTTGTAAGGTCTAATTTGCTAAAGTGTGCAGCTAAAAACTAGTCCATAAGTGCAATCTCATACTTACAGAACACCTAGAGTTGAAACTATTGCTGCAAGTGGACAGTGTAACGAAGAAATCCAGTCTCCAATATCACAAGCTCCACCTGAGACTCCGTGTGCATTGTGGACTCCAAGTTGTTGGAAAGGTTACAGTGATGACGACAGCTCAGATGAGAAACAAGGTGAAGAATCGAAGGAAGGCGTAGATGTTGTTAGGGTGTTCAATGACGCAATGAAACAACTATCCGATGTTACAACTCAAGAAACACCAGCTCCACTCACTTTTCAGTTAAAGAAAGATTGGGGTGCTGCCTCAAAGGGTGAGAAGAAAGAATGTATTGAAGTGGCGTCCGAAGCCTGCCGACTGATTTGTAATATTATTGCACCAGATGCTGGCGAACAACTGTACACATCGTTGCCATTTCAAAGCGCTCAGGTTAGCCAGGAACTAAAAGCTCTCATGACTGCATATGCAAGTGCCCCGACAAGAAATCTAAAAACACAAATTTTAAGTATCTATGCGTACGAGTACAGTGCTAAAAAGCTTCAAGAGTTACATGAGCCTTATGCAAAGATTACTCAGTGGCAGATAAAAAGAGCTAGAGCACACGCAAAGAAAAATGGACCAGGAGTGGAAGTGACCAAGGTAAAGTATCACCGCATTAACTTAGACATGTCAAAAGTAGACCATTTCATCGACTTTGTAAACAGGCCCTACTTCCACCAAGACGTAGCTTTTGGAATGCGCAAACTGAAGTTGGAGAGTGGAGAAGTTATTGAAATGCCCAACGTAATTAGAACTGTGACCAGGTCTACAATGATAAATCAATACAAACAGTTTTGTGATGATAGTGCATTTGAGCCATTAAGCAGATCGACGTTGTATCGCATTCTGGAAGTAAGAGAGGCCTCCGAAAGAAAATCCCTTCAGGGGCTCGACAATACTGCTGCAGATGGCGCGTCAGCATTTGAATCAATGAAAACTATCGTAAAACAACTTGTAAATTTTGGCGTTGAAAAGTCCTGGAGTGATAACACCGAGAAACGACTTGACCAAGGAAAGCAGTACCTCAAAACAGATTATAGAGTACATTGCAAAGAGGAGTTTTCACTATGTGCAGACCATTGTAGGCAATTTGCATTAAGTGATCCAAAGGATGCTGATTTCAAAGTAAGCTGTAATCACACACATGCTGTTGTCTGTGATAGTTGTGAAGATATCAAAGAAGTTATCGAAGAAATCAAAACAAAGCTTCAAGAACAATCGAACTGTAAAGTGACTAAGGAACTGAGGGACGATTTACTTTATGACTTCAACGAAGCTAGAAACAACATTGATAAGTGGAAGGCCCACATCTTGAGATCTGCCAATCAAGAGTTGGCAAAGCAGCACACCCTCCGTGATATGGACGACTCCTCTATTCTACTAGTAATGGACTGGGCTATGAAATTTGTACAACTCCGTTACCGGGAAAAGCAGTCACAGTGGTTTGGCAAAAGGGGCCTGAGCTGGCATATAAGTAGTGTGGTTAGCAAAAGCAGTGATTCCCAAGAATTATCTGTTACTTCATATGCGCATCTTTTTGATGCATGCTCACAGGACTGGTTTGCGGTTGCCTCCATAGTAGAAGATCTCCTAATTCATATCAAGTCTAAAAGCCCAAACATAAAAAATGTGTATCTGCGTTCTGATGAAGCTGGATGCTATCACAACAATCTGCTGATAGCAGCAATCAAGGACATTGGAGATCGAGCTGGAATACAGATAAAAAGGTACGACGTCTCAGAACCACAGCAAGGAAAGGACATTTGTGATAGGATTATATGCCCTCTTAAGTCAGCTGTAAGGACATACTGCAACGAAGGAAATGATGTTTTGAATGCACTTCAAATGCAAACAGCATTACTTCAACATCCTGTCAAAGGTACCATGAGCTCAGTAAATAAAGTAAATGAATCCATAATCCCTCTAGAAACCACAAAGGTCAACCAATTCAGTGCTTATCACAATTTCCAGTATGAAAAAAGTGGTATTACTGTCTGGAAAGCCTATGGTATCGGAAAAGGCAAGAAGTTAACCAATGAAATGATCTACGTAACACATCAACAATCAACAAGTATTCAGGTTATCCAAGGATTCCAGGGAGTAGATAATACAGGTAGAACATTGAAACGGAAGGAAGACGCATGTGACCCCCCTGATGTGAAGGATGACTCTTTATTTGAATGCACAGAACAGGGCTGCAATTATTCTTGCAAATCCTTTGATCAGTTAGAGCTACACTTGGATGTTGGAGAGCACAGTCGATTCGTTAGCAATGAAAGCGTTTACGATGTACTTCGTAAAGAATGGTCGAAGAAATTCAAAACTGTTGACGTAAATACTTCCGAAGAATCGCAGCAAGGAAGTGTACGAAGCAAAACAGGTGTGACGCATTTAAATGAAGGGTGGGCACTAAGTAAAGCAAAAACCGGATCTAAACGTTTTTCGACTAACGTTCGAGAATACCTTGTGCAGAAATTTGAGGTTGGCGAAAAAACTGGCAATAAAGCTGACCCCACGGCCGTTGCCCAAGAGATGAGAAATGTCAAAAAGGAGGACGGGCAAAGACGTTTTAATAGAGAAGAATGGCTAAATCAGTCTCAAATAAAAAGTTTTTTTTTCGAGACTCGCAAAATTGAAGAGATCCAATTGCTCCAAACAAATCTCCTGCGAAGAAATTCCACTGAAAAATCCCGATAGTGATAGTGAGACTGATGACGAAGAAGATTACAGGGATGAAATAATAAAGAACGTTCTCTCAACTATTTCAACGACACATCCAGTTGTTTACGAAAATTACGACTTATGTGACATTGCGAAAAATGAAATGCTATATACATTCAAAGTTACCCAACTGAAAGACATGTGCGCCCATTTTGAAATACCATTCAAATCTAAAGATAAAAAATCTGATTTAATCATCAAATTATCTGACATGATCAGCAAATGCACGTGCCATTGAGTAAAAGCTGTAAATTAGCTATTTATTTCAACCCCAGTGTGCCAAGTTCCTCCTTTTCAGTCGTAGTATTGCAGTTGTTGCACAATTAGTGGTGATTCCCCGAAGCCAATAAAGTTTTGGATCTTCACATTCACCGTTTCTGCACTTCCAGTATCGTACACACAGCTAGATGAATTTTTCAAAACCTTAGATAAACATTCAAGTGTAGGCCTTTGACTACTTGCAAAGTGCCGACATGGTTAGATTTGAAAACTCTCAAAATAGACTTATCAAAGAACTAAGAACTGAACAGTGACCACAGCCATCTCCAAAACAATATTTATTGGAATTCTTCTGGCGAAAAGAAGCTGGTGTTGAACTAAAAATCGTGAAGGCCGCCGGACGAGATTGAATTATTACGCAGTGTTGCGTGACAGACATTAGCGAGAAGAATATGCAAATTAGGCGAAAACGCCCTAACTTCAACTCCTGCTGGTGCGTTCAGTTTTAGGTGAGTTACAAATATTTTTTTAGATTTCATTAGTCAAATCCTTGTATTTTGTGGCTGTGATTATCTTGAATCCAAGTTAGGTGCCACTTTTGAGAAAAATCGATTAGTATATTTGATGTCTCAGTGATCTTGCCAAGTCGCTAAATTAGTACTGATGTTTCTGGACGATTTTTACCAAGTAAGGTTGCATTTACTGAAAAGATCATTTAACACTAAAAAGTATAGCTAATCGTTGGTGTTTGTGCTCAATCCAGTGACATTTGACTGCGAACTCAAAAAGTTATCGAAAGCCTAAGAGAAGGGAGTTTCTGGGTTGATTTGGCGCTAAAAATAGCGCATTGGGCCAAAGACGAAAATAAATTCCAAAAATCGAGAAAAAATGTTTTCTCCCCAATTTCAAATGCAGATTTTAAATACATTATTGAAAGGTAACTCGCAGACAAAATGTCAGGGAAATATTTTTTAGGACCAAAATTTCGATGGGCGTTTCTTAGACGGACGGCCTGTTAAGAATTTCAAGATTTCACAAGTAGACAAGTAACTCAATAAAGTAATAATATTGATATTGATAATATTAATAGACTAGCTGAAACATTGACCGGCTATATATAGTCAATTGAAAAAACCTTGTCGGGTCTAAAAACATAGAACATAGAAGCCGAGACTGAAATGGTGCTTTGGATGTGAATGATAATATTCTGATTAATTCATTTACGCTGTGCCTTCGATGCAAAATGCTGACAGCAAATGCAGGACCTGCGTTGGCGGGCCGTTTGGCTTCGAATTTTTATCGGTTGCAGCGTAAATGAATAAATCAGAATATAACTGATTATTTACCGATCACCATTTCGGCCTCAGCTTCTATGTTCTATGTTTTTAGACCCGACAACGTTTCTTCAATTGACTATATACGTACGTTGATACATGATCCTTTTGTGTTCTTGCTAAAAGAATACAGCAAGTGCTTTATTGTCATAAGACAATAAGACCAAACCTCAACTAAAGCGTTTCTGCAATTATCTCGAGAGGTGTAATATTTTCAAACACTAGATAACTTCAGGGAATACAATATTTTTATTGCTGTAGCCAAAGGTGTGAAAACACACTTATTTGAAGCTAGTTGTTTATCTTTCTAATCGATTGGTGTTGGTATCATGACTTCAAGTAACACTGACAATAGTTTTATTGTTGTAATCAAAAGTGCGATATCAACAACAACAACAACAACAACAACAATTTTTTATTTGAACCTTTGATAAGAGTTTACAATAGTTTACAATATATATATTAAATTTATATCACACTTATTGATGCTGGCTGTTTATGTTTCTAAGCGATTAGCGTCAGTTGGTATCACAATACTATGCATCCCAGTAAACCGCGGCAACTCTAAATTTTTCTTGCGGCCCGCCAGTACTAAGAACTGATCACGTGATCGATGTTTTATGTACCACGTGATCGACATTCTTGTATCTTCGGCCCCCAAAAATGATCGTGTCTCAAAAGGGAAGGACGTTTCAACTGGGAAAGAGCCTTAGCAAGGAAACGAGAAAACTAGTAATTGACAAAGTTGTTCAAGCAGGAGGTGATGTTTTAACTGGATTTTTCCCCGGCTCATTTAATCAGATTGCTCAACAGCTGAATATTAGCAGATCAACAGTTCAGAAGTTGTGGTCGCAGTGTGTTGAAACGGGAGATGTTGGAGCACTTTGGACAGGAGGTAACAATCCGCCACATCTACAAAACCAAAGTTTAGATCTGGTAGAAGGTCTGAAAGCAATAAAACCTTCTATGCCCCATAACCAAATTCTGGAGCAGGTTAATGCGAACTGTTTTATTCCTGGTGGGACATCAAAGAGTGCGATTAGTCGAGCAGTCCAACATCGCCTTGAAGGGGGGCGAAGAACATGGAAGCGTTTGTCCAAAGCATCCCTTGACAAACTAAGTCCGGAAAACTTAAATTATTGTCAAGACTTTTTGAACTTTATGAGTAACGTTGACCCGTATAGAGTCAGATGTTTTGATGAAAGTGGATTTCGCATGCCAGATGTTTGCCGGCCCAATTACGGCCATTCCATTGTCAACACGCCTTGCGTTGAACTTGGGAGATATCTTAACTCTCCAAATGTAACTCTAAATTTACTCATTGGAATGCAAGGAGTCCTCTATGCTAATACAGAAAATGGTGCAACTGATACGTTAACGTTTTTGAACTTTTGGGGAGAAGCAGCGGTCAACACGATGCCGAATGGTAGCCCGATTCTTCAATACGGAGACATAGTTCTTATGGACAACTGCGCTACACATCACTTCGCTGGTGGTTATATTTTAGCAGAATGGTTTGATGAACGAGGTATTGATGTTGTTTATCTCCCTGTTTACTCTCCAGAATTAAATCCGGTTGAGTTGGTGTTCAACAAATTCAAGATCTTGTCCAAGCAAGACGACATTAAGGCTGTATTCAATCACAACATTCACGAGGGAATTTACGAATGTTTGGAGCACGTTACCGCCCTGGACTGCAATGGCTTTTACAAGCATTGCGATTATTTTGATATGTAATTGTCTATGTACTAAAGTCATTTTTTAATCATTTCGACGAAAGTTACAAACATTACGAACTTCAGCGTCAACCAACTATGGCTAGAGATTTTCCAAACTGACTGAAACTCTGTGAACAGAAGTTTAATTTAATATTTTCTGTCTTCATGGGATACCAACTGAAACTGATAAAGTATAAACGTTGTAGTTTTAATTTTGTTTTATCTCCTTTCGTCTAAATTTAGATTGAGATGTAAACATTGATTGTTCATGCATTTTTATACTTGTTTTTTATTATCACATTGCACTATGCAATTAGCCCGGCGTGCGCCTGGCGATATACAGAAGACATACGGGAGACAAAGTGTATATTTTCTTCCATTTTTTATGTTTTGAAATAGTTTTTACACCAAAACAATAAACTGGTCAGGAACAGTATGGGTAGAATGCATAAATTAAGGCCATTTTCACGGATTGTATCAAGAGTTTATTTACACTCAGTATTTCAAAAATCATTGTCACAGTTCAAAGCAACAAGTCTCGAGCCAAGACCGAAATGAATGCTGTTTTGTTGCTAGCTAGTGCATTCAAATCTGGTTTCTTATCAATAGAATTGATTACAAAATATTAACAAGCACGTGAAAATGGCCACATTTTAATTAGTTCTATGGAAACAAGTCTGATCATTTGCTTCTGGCATAAAGCCAGCATTCATTTTATGGCTTGGCGCTTGTTGCTCTGAGCGGCGCGACAACATTTTTTGAAATAAGTGTATTTTGCAATCGCAATGCGTCTTATACAGCGAGATAAACATTGTATTATAGTATCGCAAATAACTTTAATTCAAAACATTTTCTTACATTGATGTATAAACTAAAAATGAACTTCGAATTACAATGTCAGTCTATGTAGCTTTTACATGTAAACCCAACTATTTTTAAGAGTTGACACAAATGAGAGCATTGAATATAGTTTTCGAGTCAGTTGGCAGATTTAAACAAGTGATAGTTGTAAATTTCAAGTCGACATGAACTCAACGAAGCGGGCGTTTAACTATTCTTTTCAAACCTTTCCATGCAGTCCTGAGTTTTCTCTCTTTCAGAATTCTTAGTCTCGTAAGATAATGGAATCACATCAAAATTTAGGTTATATAATGTAAATCGTAATCATGTCCTGGAAGTTCATTAGATCTATTGCACGCGTTCTAATGAAAATTAATTTGTAATTCCGTCAGGTCTGACCGCTCAACTTAGCCTCGTTAGTGTGCAATCCGGGTTCTTGGAATTTGACTACAAACCCCCTCACTACAACATCTGGAAGAATATTTTTGGAGAAACGATGTTGGTCTATGGTGAGGACTCTAAATTAAACATTACACGTTTACGTTTATATCGAGGCAGGAGTTGAACGTTTCGAACGGCTAGAACTTGTGAAATGGAGTATTATTATTATTATTTTTTTCAAACGAAGAACTAATCGTGACAATGTTTACTCGCCACATTGAACAAGAAATGAAGGTCACATTTCATCAAACGTCTAAAATAAAACGCAACTATTTGAAGCGACAGTTTAACGATTATGACATGTTTAACCCGAGTTAAATTCATGTACAGTCAGTGCTATTCACCTTGTACTTCTCTGCACGCTTCTAGAACATCAAGTCCACTTAAGTGGCCTTCAGATGTATCTGTACTGTCTGTTTGATCATCAGTAGCTGCACTTGAAGCAAATGAGGTCTGAAGACAGGTAGTATCGATGTTCTGGACTGTCGCCGTACAGGTAGAATATGTAGAAGTGCAATGTTGATCCACTGTATTCAAACTCTCATGGATTCCGAGCGCCAAAAAGTAGTCATCATCTAACTCTGGGGACTGAAGAGAAGCTAAGAATCCACCTTCAGTTGAGCTAGCTGGCAAAGGTACTGAACTTGCGGCAGACGTGTTTGTAGATGGCCATTGAACACCACTCTCTTCCCACATTCTTCGGAATGGATTCCTAACACTTGTCTTCTTCTGTTCTCTAACAAATGAATTGATTGACTCGTCTGGGCCGCTTAAGATATTTTGTATCTCCTCTGTGGCAGGAACTCGACCCTTACAGACACGTTCAAGCTTTTTAGCGTCTTTATTCAATAGAAACCAATTCTCGACATACCCTCCATCAACGCTAGCAGACAAGTATTTGCTGGGATCGCTGTCAATGAGGTTTTTCTTTACTTTGTAGATATAACGATGTTGGATGGAAGAAATGGATTTCTGTTTTAGCCTCAACTCGTTTTCAAGAGACTCTCTTTCTTTAACGACATCTTTATGTTGCTTTTCTAGGTCCTTTAGTGTGGCCTTTTCTGCGGCGTGTTTGGCTATCTCTCCGCAATGGAAAAATGTTTCACATTCCGGGTAGGGACAATTTAGTCGGCTGTGATTTTCTCTTCTATGGCAATTTCCGCACATTGGGCCATCGCGCCTCTGACCAGAACCTGGACTTTTAAGATCAGCATACTCTTTTATCCAACCTGACAGTTGAAGCTCTTTTTGCTTCAAAGCATCCACTTTTTCCTGTTGATGGTCGATGTATTTTTCAAGAGGGCTTTTGAATAAGCTGGTGGACTGATTCAGCAGTTGAACTTGAGATTGAAGCTGCGGAGGGTTCGTAAATGACGCTGCCAGTCGTCGATGACTTCCTTTACTAGTAGAGGATTCTCTCGTAACTTTTTCTTTTCTCGTTGGCAGTGCAGAAGGGCTTAGAAGAGTTGTCGTTGATCTCTTCCCAGCAGGACGTGACGGCGGAGATGGCGGCATGGGAGAATTTGTAATGTCGACTTTTATCGTTATTCGTCTAAAATCTGCATTTTCCACAATACTCGCGCATCGTAACATGTCCATGATGCAATTATGATCCTTCGAAAGGTCGACAAAACATTTTCATCATCTAGATATTGTAGTCTGAATTGTTCTTGGCGGTAACGGCTCGGTAAAGTGTGCTTGATTCTCTCAACGAGTGACGAGTAGCTGATAGCCTTAATTTCCTCCGGTTCAAAAAAAGTTACTGCATTACGGTCGTTTTCAAATTTCAGTTTCAACTGGTAAGCCATTCTACGTATTAAGAAAGATTGAGAAGAAAATGTGTTGATTAATCTAAACGTCAGTACAACACGCGCCAAATACAAGCAAAAAATGTTGGGCACGTGGTACACAAGAACATCATCACGTGGTACATAAAACATCGATCACGTGATCAGTTCTTAGTACTGGCGGGCCGCGAGAAAAAGTCAGGGTTGCCGCGGTTTACTGGGATGCATAGTAGTTGTTGGTTGTCAAGTTTCACTTACCCAGCTTATGCCTACTTCAATTTATTACAAACAAAACAATCATAACCATCCCAATAAACCTTCAAAAATAGAAACGCCATAAACGTATTGGTAGTCATTTGACAAAAAGCATTGGAGAGTTTACATGTCACAGTTCATGTTCACTTTTTGGAACTAGGTCACGGTAATTTGGACTGGTAACAACAAAGTCAAGTGACTATTAATCAACATGGCGACAGAAAAGCGGACAGGAAACAGATTCATTAAACAAGTGACTTTTTATTCACTTTTCATCACAAGCCAAACCGGTCTTTTAAATGTCATTAACTATCTTTTTTGCTGTGTATTGACTGTCGACTTGTGACTTGGTGTATAAGTCGAGGTCAATTTTTGAATGTAACTTTTAGGTGTTAAAAGATCGCCTTATACACTGGCAAATACGGTAGTATTTATTTTATTGAATATTTAACATTTTTTACGATTTAGACGCCCCTATTGGAAATCAGTATATATATGTATTTATGTTGAATAGGTTAGCCTCTTTAAATAAAGTTGATCTCATCTCTCATCTCATACAATGTACAAACAAGGACTGTAATTTCAATTCAATGTTCCCCACTTCATATAAACAAGGCAAGTTTTTTTAAATAAACCGCTTAGCTGTACTTGGATTACATTCATTTGGTCGAGGACACAGTACTGCTGAGAAGTTATTCGGAATAATGGGTCTCCCAGCTTCCAGTTCATCATAATAGCTGGGCAGAACATTCTTAAATCATTGAGGAAAAGTCAAAAGACCTTTTTTGAAATGAACTAGATTACTAATTCCATTGTTTGTTCTTATCTGATTATTAAAAATTATTTTCTAAAAAATTTTTTATGGATTTATGAAAACTATCCTAGTACAAAAAGTAGGAAAGGTATATGTACAACATTTACATCTGAAAGCAAGAAATCCGTGAATGAAATATTAGTGATTTTCATTTGACTGTGAAAGAATTGGCCAACTATTGTTGTTACTACACTCTGAATCTGTTGTTTTATGTTGTTCTTTAGCAACATGTACGAACTAAATAGTCATTTTTCTTACACAGTCAGATGAAAATCTTGAAAGAATACCTAGAAACGAATGAATAACTTGAGCATATTTGCACATTGATGTTTTTATGGATCAGCTATTTATATGTTCGATTCAATGATTTACGTAGTACGTCTGTATGTTGTCTCAAGCACAAGACAAAAATTATCGCAGTTACCAACTTGGTAATTCCAATGCTTCACAGAATTCCTGCATCGAAACCAAGTACCCTTGCTGAAAATGATATCTTGATTGAAGCTTGAAGATACGAAGGACATTTCATTTGTAAACATTTGCTGGCAGACAATGTCAGTGGAAGTCCATCGATCGAATTATGTAAACTACTTCCAAAAATCGCAAACATTTTCACCGCTGAAAAAATGTAATTAAGCGTACGTACCTCACGAAATTCACCCTTGATGTTTCCTCGTACAGTGTCTCGAATGAATGCCAGGACACTTGGCAGGAACATGTATTCGGCTGCATCCGGGCCAGTTTTCTTTAGCTATGAAGAGAAGAAGGTTTTAGTTGCAAAGACATGTTTCATCCATAGAACTGAATTTTTAATTGGAATGTGTATCACAAAGTTACCATCAATGCATGTGCCCAAGTACAGTAGTGGAAATACTGGTTTAATCTTGCCGGTTTCTTGCGTCTTTTCCTTTGATATGTGCTTGCTTCTAGGTTTTCAGCAAACACTTCACCATCATTTACTCACAAGTGTTATAAAGTTGAGTCTATTCCTTATAATGGCCCTTAATATAATTGACGAGGCTGTGCATCAAAGAATTCGTTTTGTTATGATACATACCCATCTGCTCTCAATTCTGCAATTACAGATTCCTGCGGTAAATTTTCTGCACTTGTTTCTCTATCTTCTCCTCTTCTTCTCGGCATATTTGCTTTGTCTTGCTTTGTAGATATATCAAAACCAGTTTGGATTTCAAAGTCAGAACCAAATTCCAATGTGAATGAATATTTCAAGAAAGAAAACACTAACCTTGCTGTAAAAAAGTTGACCTCTGCTATGATTGACCGTAAAACTCTTATATTACTAGTCTTAAGCAATGCTTATGTGAGTGCTGCCAAAAGGATTTTAAAGGGAGGCAGTGCTCTTTGTGTGATGCTTAGCATTTCAGCTAAAATTGTGAAAAAATCCCAGTTAGACAACAAATGATGAAGTAAAAACAATATGCCACCAACTGAGGTGCTCTGAGTATGAGGATTTTCTTTTGTAAAATTAATTAGCATTTGATATTGATCAGTTGATTGTTAGGAATAGTACTCAATGAACTGTTTGAGTAATATTGTTCTAGTTGTATCCTATAGTTAATATTGCTTTATGTTCTCTATGAAAGTGGAATTCCTTTGTGTTTTATAATTAGAAATAGAAAATAGAAATTTCAATAATATAAAACATGAACTTTTATTGACAACTCTTTTAACTTATTGTAACAAATATTACAATGGTAAAAAATGGTAATAGCTCCACATAGAGCAGGCCATATTTGGCTGAGTTCGTAAGTTTGGAAAGTACTGATAAAACAGAAGTTCGTACAGCCAACACTCACGTTGCTTGTGACTACTGACTCTTAATTACAATTTAGAAAGTAGATATGTCTTTAAATGGTAATACTTACCAAAGATAAACTGCCTTTTTAGCTACAGAGTTTATAACCTGAAACTTCAGGGTCCGGTTGTACAAAGGGTGAATAGCGCTATCCAGCGGATAAATCCTTATCCAGCGGATAAAATCTATACAAAATCTATACAGTGGATAACTCTTATCTGGTGGATAACTTTATCCAACCTTCGTACAACTGGGCCCAGATGTCAAAACACCAAAAAGCACATGTGAGTGCGTAGAACCGGTTTCCAAACCGGTTTCGTAGTACTTTTACTGTTTTTACTGGTGAACTGCTATCGAACTTAAAACTGGTTTTAACCGGTTTGTTGAATCCACAGGGTAACCGCATTCTCAAATTGGACGTATTGACAAAATTAGGACTGCTGCCGGTGCTCGCTCGCTGAGGCTCGCTCGCTTGGCAGCAACTATACCGTAATGGCTAGGAACTTTGAGAATGGCCAGGTAGGATGACAACGCACTGACAGATCTCAGGTGTTGGCTTTCTGTGGCTTTCTGTTCCAAATGAATAAACGCGTTTATCTGGCATTTTTGAAATAGGAAAAATTGTGCTTTTAAAGCGCTCTAATTTCCTCGTAATTAAACAGTTTTTTTTTTCAAATTTTCCACAATTACCAATCAAAGCTTGAACCAAGAAATTGTGCCAGCGATTTTAGATTTTTGGCTTGGTTGTTGAGATATTGCTTGGTTTGTACACTTGTACGTGACAAATTTGAACATCGATATGTGACACTTAAAAGCGGCTAATCTAAAGCAGTATTAATAAATCCCAGACATCGTTTTTGAGATTAACGTATTAAGAGTCTGCTAACGTGTTTTTTATTGCTGAGATAACAATCCTGACAGATTTGGACTTTTCAAATGAAGCATGGTCAAAATGTGCATAAGTTGCAATGTCTTTTGGAGATTTAAATAATAAAAATTTTGAATTAATTTTCAAAAACTACATTTATTCAGTTTCATAAAAATATATACTTTAACTGAAGTATTTTACAAAGCTCATGCATAATTTCATTTTGCACGAGTAGAGGTCCCCAACCCTCCTTGACCTTAAAAGAAAATGTCCCCGAAAACACAAATAAATCCACAAGACATCCAAGGAAAATAGCAAAATGATTCTTTTCCTACAGCTAATACTTAAGAGGAGATTTTTTCACATTCGAGCATTGGGCAACAAAAAGTATTCAGCTGAAGAATAACTGTTGTACAAAGCCAATGGTTATAAATAAAAGTTGCTGATAAATGTGTTAATCCAAAGTGAAATTCTGAATCGATTATGGTTTTAGGCCTTCTTTCACTCAATTTCCATATAATTCTTTACATTCAGCTTGAAAGTTGAATAAAAATACAGGTTCACCATGAGCAATTTAAAAAAAGAGGCATTGCATCTTTGTAGATCAGCTTCTAACTGATATATACACCTATTTCAAAAAAGGTTGTCACTGCTAAGAGTGATAGGCGATAGGTAATAGGTCATTCCAAGACCACAAAGCACTACTGATTTCTAATTGATTTACATATGAATTGCCAAATATTTGATGGAAGAGTGTAAAGAAAGATTTAGGATGGCTTAATTAAGAAACCAATAGTGCTTTGCGGTCTTGGAATGACCTATTACCCATCGCTTATCGCTCTTAGCGGTGACAACCCTTTTTGAAATAGGTGTATAATAACAGAAGTTGAGAGTTAATCCAACACGAAAATTTGAATCGAAATTTCCATGCATGAGGAGCTAATGTTTGGTACTTTTTGCCATTATTACTCAATATTGAGAAAGAAATTCCTCTTAAAAAACGGATAGGTTAACTTACTCTGAAAACAGTTCCTCGTAGTCGTTGGAGTCTACTTCAGACTACTTCAGTCTACTAACAACCATAATTTTTACTTTCATTGGCTACTGAACAGTATCTAAAGCTGTAGCAGTTTCCACCTTCCCCCTATAGCAGTTTCTCTCCTTCCATCACAGAAAATGTTTCTGAATTTTTAATCTGTAGAAAAATGTGTTTCTACAGTGAGAAAAGTTTACCTGTAGTGATCATGACAACAGCTAAGCTTACCATGCAGCCAACTAATCATGATCAATCAGAGACCGATAAAACACACTTGAATAAGTTTTTCTTTCTTTCTTTCAAAGATTTATTGGAGGGTTATAAAATAAATATACCCCTTCTGGCTTACTGGTATATTGAAGGATAATATCCTTGGATTCAAAATATCACTATGAATTCACTGTGGGTCATCATCTGGGGTGTAGAGGCTTTCTGCGGTGTGCTGTTCATCTCTTATTTTGAATATGGTCTTAAATGGCTTCATGTCTTGCAGCATCTCTTTATTTCATCATAGTCAACATCTACTTCAGGAGGGCACACAAACAGTTGCCTGTCAAGAAACCCATTGTAGTCATTTCTGTTCATTAGATTTACAATAACGTCTGGTTGGACAAATCCTGCCAGGTTAAACCATGTTTTCAGAACAATGCTGTTGGAATTTCTGAAGTTACGTCTCCATGGGCTTCCATGGATGAGGGACAACAAGTTTTTATGGTCTGAACTTCCATTTCTGTACTTATCTAGTAATGAAAGTAATGAAATTTCGTCATAGAGACCCGCCACTCTGCCACTATTACGCTTGAGCTAATGCACTTTGCCCATACCTTAAGCTTGGTTTCGGGAAGTCTCTCATTCCAGGCTACTTTGTCGTCGTTGCATATTGATTGATAGAATATGCATCCTGTGATGGTAAATGTGCTGAGCTATCCACGAGGATCCCAGATTCATGAAATCTTGCTCAGGATACCACCTGGGGTAGTTGCTGTTTCTTTAGGCTGAGGAGTTATGTGAAGACAGTCTGACTTGGTGTCGTAAGTTATACCTAGTGCTCATGAGCTTGGTAGACCACTGTGTTCCATGAGTGTTTTGACTCAAACAACAACAACAACAACAACAACAACAAAAACAAACAAAACAACAAAAACAAACAAAACAAAAACAAAAAAACAAAAAAAACAAAAAAAAAAAGAAAAAGAAAAAAAAAACCCACTATATGACTGTCTATGACTGGACTATTCTGTAATCAGTGTCTTAAGACACTAAATATTAGGCAGGGAACTGCCTACTGTGATCACTGTAGTCGTTGGTCTCATATTAAATGTAACAACCTTTCATCCAGTTTGATTACTCTCATTTCAATGAAGATAATTTCTTATCTGACTTCCGCTCACTTGATTGGTCTAATTTGCAAGATCTCAATTGGGATACTAATGCTAAATTTGATATGTTTTTGAATAATGTTTCATCCTGTGTAAATACTCATGTACTAATCAAGAAAATGACCAAGCACAAAATTGAATTAAAATCCAAACCATGGATAACCAGATTCATACTAAATAAAATTAAATATCGTGATATTTAAGCTATATCGCAAATTATTAAAAAATCCTAATAATCAGGACATTCAGTATCTTTACAAGAAATTTAGAAATAGTGTTGTGCCTGATATTAAGGAGAGTAAAAAGAACTACTATTGTAACTACTTCAACCACAACATGTCCAACATGTAAAAAGTTTGGAATGGTATAAGGTCATTGATTAATATCAATCAAAATCAGAATAATCCCATTTCTAAATTGATAGTGAATAACAAGCCTATCACCAATCCTTGTGATATAGCTAACTTCTTGAACAAGTTTTCCGTTAATGTTTGTCAATCCACTGATAAGGAGATTCCCAAAGGTAAATACAGTCTTTCACATTATTTAAGAGGGAACTTCCCTCTTTATTGTGTAGTTCCAGAAAATATCCATACCCCACCACGGAGGGAATTTCGTATTACATCCCCCTACCCCTCGGAATTTCCATTTTTGACGTTATGATATTCACCCACCCCCCCACCCCCTACCCCTCTGGAATTTCCGAATTTTTGTTACAATTTAGTCGTTTAGAGCTGACAGAAAAGTTAACAGTTCAACAAAATTGGTAATCGATCGGCCGGCCATGTGCATCCGCTGTGCCGGGATGGTGTCACCAAACCACTGTCCCAAGATCTCCCATTCTTTGCTATACTGTCAACTTCCTAGTAGTATTCCATAAGCTGTCTCCACTTTACCTGTGGCATCGTTAAGCAGGATGTCTAACAGTTCATCGTTACTGTAAAGTTGATCTCTCTCTAATCTTTTGAATGCTGCTTTAAAGGCTGGGTAGGCATTGCCATTTCCATCGAAGGCCTTCATCTGTATTGGCTTGCTTTTCAGGATGGATGTTGCAAGTAGTTATAATGGCTGATCCATGCTTTGTACTTGTTCAAGTGACTGTTGGTAGACGGGTTTTGTAAACCACTTTGGCCACTCTTTCAGTGGATAAAACAAATCTCCATCAATTGTTTTTAGTAGCTCCTGACGTTTGATTGAAATTACTCAGTAAGTTGCATTTTTCACAAAAACACAGTATGTGTTTCCTTCACCCTCCATGTTGCCTCCTTTGAAATCGTTGATGATATATGAATACAGTCAAACACGTAGACATACTGAATAAGCCAATCAAGTTATATGCATAAATTATTTCATACTTTTCAAGGTCAAATATACATGGCACATTTTAAATGAATTCATCCGGTGACCGCCCTCATTCTTTATAGTGTTTCTTTCAAAAGAATCCTTGAAAGGTCAGAAGCCCAAGGTATTAGATTAACATACAAAAACCTCATGAAATAATCGAAAACTTCTGCTTCCAGTTGTATAAACAGCAAGTAGCAACCAAGCTATATCTTCCATGCGATTAGCAATGATGGCATGCCTACTCAATATACTGTACACAACAAGACACAATATACGACATAGACACTTTGACTGTAGAGTACATGCACATTGGAATATTGTTATCTATAGACCTTTATCTTTTCAGTGTTTACATGTCCCGTCTACACGAAAATGCTGATTGAAGTTCTTTGAGAAGTGATGTCTCACTAGTTCCTGCCAGTTCTTTTCAAAAGTTCGCACAGTGGGGCAAACATCACAGCTTTTGTCTTTTTTGAGTTTATTAACATGAAGAGGAAGCTCATTGTGAAACCAAACCAATATTAACTTGAGATTGTAAAAATGTACCTCATGGCATTAAGGTTTCTTTTTCCTTCTTACAGATCTTAAGCAATGTATCTGTTAAAAAAGAAAACAAGTTAGGTATTAAAAATAATGACATAAAAACCATTTCCACATATTCAGTAAGGAAACTCCCTTTTTGTCTGGTAAGCTTGGTGGTTTTGGGTCCTATAGGGGTGGATTTTTTTATGCAATTACAATGTGGCTCTTTTTGCCAAACTTTCCCTTACTATCTTGTTTCTCTCTTTCTCATCCACTTTTTGGCCTTTAGCCAATTTTTCTTTTACTCTCTGTGGAATAAGAAACTTGAATTTCCTGTATAATTCTTCATCACTCAATGTAAAACTCTGATCTTCAGCAGTTCCTTGACAGCTTTGGAAATTTTGATTGCTCACAGAACTGCAGGTTGTCCTAAAGAATTCTCATATTTCCTTTTCTACATCACTTTTCTATTGCAAGTACATTTCTGTTAATACTTTTGTCTGTATACAAAAAAAGGGAAACCAAGGAATTGGACCTCTCGTACAATTCGTTGTTTTAAAAATGGCAGCAAAATTGTTTGAACAATGTGGGTCACGATTTCACACGCTTACCTCTAATAATCAAAGTTATCACTGAATCGCTTAATCCTGTCTGTTTCAACTTCTCTGCTAGAGCTTCTCCTTCCAAGCCTCTGAGAACCACTTTTGGGAAGCAAACTGTGATTTCAGTCATGATGAATCTTTCTCAAAGCAGGATCATGCACAACTGTAACGCTACTTTTTGTCCTTTTTCAAAGTTTGACCTATTTTAGATTCTGATTGGTTCTTTTTATGAATGACACTTGTCAATCTTGTATTTTCACTGGAAGGCAAGTTCATATGGTAGGCATGTCTTTGTTCAAAGTTCAACCTATTTGCGTTTTGTGTGATATTCGTTTGATTACTTTGGCAGTTTTCCTGACACATATTAGTAGAGTTCATGTTAGTGATTCATGATTTCACAGCAATTTTTTTCTAAATGGTTCTCTAAAATCTATCGAAAAGCTAACTCCTGTGAAACGGCCAACTTGAGGTTTGCAGAAATCTTCAGAGGAAGGGTCTGGTAAGTATTTCTGATGGTCAATTTTAAACAATTTTTACTGAAATACTGTTTTTTTCCATGAACATGAACGTTTTTTTGCTATGGTATAAATGGGCCATGCAGCTTGTTAAAAAAATTTATTAACTAAACAGAGAATTGTGACTAAAAAAAGTAAAATAAAATGAAAGTAAAATAATAAAAACAAAGGTTGTTTTTTTTCAAAAAAGTGCCCAAAAATGCTATGATGCCAATGGGCCACCATACAGGTCGGACAGGCTGTTGGAAGTCAAAGTTTATCTCTGCAGCTGTTGTTTTGTCCAGTTTAATTATTTTGTTAAAATGTATTTCCACTTGATCTGTTGAAGTGTTTCTCTTTAAATCATAGTCAGTTATCTTCACAGGCAAAGATGACTCGTAACTTGCTTTGAAATGTTTAGGTTTTTCGTATAGGTAGTAAGATGGTTTCATGTTCAATTTGAAATTAATTTGCATGAGTTTGTTTTTCAAAGAGCCCAAATTGCATTCAGCCATAACGAGTGCAAATTAATCCAAATTGAACAAGAAACCATCTTATTTCCTATTAATAATATACATGGAAAAAATTATCAATGCGATTCAAATTCAATAACAACAATGCGCTTCGATCTATCATGTGAACCACGTGAGAATTTTATTTGACACAACTGGATAAAAGACAATCCACAGCCCATAATATTACAACTCAAATGACACACAGTTAAGTCAGTGTAAAAGAAGCGAAAGTCAAAGGAAAATTGTCCAAAATGCAGTGAAAATTCATGAACTGTGCTCATATCAAACTTCGGCCCAGTGTTCAGTCGCTCTCCGAATCGCTTTCAATGATATAGCGGCAATTTCTACGTGGAATAGCAGCTGGGGACTTGTCGAAGTTGAATGCGACTGTGCAGCCCTTGAATGTGTTATTTGAGCTTGAGAACCCAAAGTGAGAGCATCATTTGAACTCTGGCTGTTGGAAAATCCGCTTATGGAAGGGAGAGGCTGTAAAACTTGGGTGCTTCTTGACTGCTGTCTGTGGACTGTGATGGATTTCCCATGTTGGAAGCTCATTTACTGGAATTATCTCTCTTGCTGAGCTGTTATTTCTGCTGGAGATTGCCATCGAGAGCTCATATTCTCTTGTTCATCACCTTTGTCGTAGTCATTGATAGATTGTATGTTTCAGTGACCGGTGACTTTTGCCATTCCTGCACTCTCGACTCTGGCTTTCTTCAGCTTTCCAACAAGTTTTTCTGGCACTATGGTTAGTAAACTTCTTTCCACTTGCTTCAAGGGCTGTTCCTTCAACCAAGGTCTTCATGATGGCATTAATCTTGTTCACACCCATTGCCTGGATAGTGTACCAAATGTGCTATTGAGGAGGGTGCCTACTCTTGTGGCATCTTCTTTGATTTAAGCAAAGCATTTGATACTGTAAATCATAACATCTTGATCCAAAAACTAGACCACTATGGTATGAGGGCTCACTAAAACTTGGTTCCAGTCTTATTTACAAAATAGAAGACAGCATGTCTCAATAGGTTCCACTAAATCAGACACGCTTTATGTACCCTGTGGAGTCCCACAGGGCTCGGTCCTTGGACCAATACTGTTTTATATTATATATCAACAATTTCCAAAATTTGTCATCCACCTTTGATTTCCACTTATTTGCTGACGATTCTAATCTTTTCTACAAAAATAAAAATTTGCAGTCTCTAGAATCTGTCATCAATGACCAATTATCAACTGTACATTCTTAGCTTTGAAAAATCAAATTTTATCTTTCATCCTCCTCAGAAGAAGTGAATTATAGTCTAAATATACAATAAAATAAAAAATAAAATAATCAAACAGGAATCCCAAATTAAGTACCTTGGCATTATGCTTGATAATCACTTGAATTGGAAATCCCACATTTCTTACATATCAAATAAAATCAAACGTAGTATCGGCATAATCTCTAAAGCCCGACATTATGTAAATTTAGACATTCTTACTAATCTTTACTACTGTTTAATTTACCCCTATCTCACTTATGGCATGGGGTCACATATATCAATCCACAACAAATCCTCTTTTTATCCTACAAAAAAAGCTATATGCCTAATGACCTTCAACAGTTTTCAAGCTCATACAAACCCAATTTTTCTTGAACTAGACGCACAATGGTGCGTTTACTCGTGCCCATCCCAAGGAATTGAGCCAGCTTGGGATACCTGTGGTCTTACATAAGCTAGATGCCAAAGCTGCATGGTCTTTGGCAGCCATCAGTTTATTTGCTTGGTTGCCCATCCAGTTTGTAATATTTTCAAATAATGAAATTTAAGTGTCTAATGCATTCTAGAATTACTTTGCAGATGAAAGAAAAAGGACTATTTGGTTTGTATTAGTAATGTTGTTACTGAAAACAAAAGAAAACAAAAAGATTTACAGTCTGCTATTAGTTAGCCAATTCTTTTACTAGCAAAGGAATGTGCTCGATTGCCTAAGCATCAATTTGGGGAACAATAAATCAAAATTTCTATGCACACACATTCCAGCTGACTTTTTTTTCTGGGGAGGGAGAACAGGATAATCTAGAGAAAAGGGGTCATCCTGCACTACCATTAGAATGAAGCTTCTGATTTGTTCAAATATAAAAAACAAAGAATGTGGATTATGATGAACAATGCCTTTTGTTCTACATTTAATCTCTCTCCCTTTTTTTGGTTTTGCCATTCTTTAGTAGCGGTTACATTTGGACCTTTTCCCTTGGCAAAGGGATTAAATCCCTTGGTAAATCTATTTTTCTAGTGTAACCGACGTTTCCCATGGTTAATCTACCGTGGCGAATTGCCATAGATACGTCAAAAGGAACAAACAAGCCGCCCATGACATTCACATATACCAAATAGCTTGTGTTTTCTCTGCCCCACGATAACACAACCAATCAGATTGCTTTTTCAAGCTAATCCCGGAAACTACATGCAGTGCGCGCTGATTTGAGTTAAAACACAACTGCCTTACCAGCCTCGTGTAAGCTTCATCATGGACAGATATCAAGATTCGCAGTGAGTATTTCATAATTTAAACAGCCCGTTTTTTGTCTATAATTTGCACATAACTGATGAACAAATTATTCTTGTTTCAGAACCCCTGGAAATGACCTCTACAACGGCTATTTGTTCCAACGCCAACGAGCAATTGCTAATCAAGCAAACAACTACGGTACTTTCCCAAGTCAACCCGCATTTAACAACCAAGTGCAACAACCAGTACCGTACTACCAAAACCCAACCCCAACTCCGAGTACCAGTAATAGCGGACAATTTGTTTTTGTGCCCTCTGGCTACAAACCACCCGGCATTTCTTTAAATGAGCAGCCAAGCTCCTCTAAAGACAACAACAACACACGTGGCGAATCATCAACCAAGACATCCAGTAAACGATGGGATGATAAGGAGATCAAACTGCTTATAGAAGCTTATAAGGAGAACTGTGAAAGACTCACAAAGACTAAAAGTAGCCGTGGAAAGAAGAGTGCCTGGGAAGTAATCTACGACGACTTCATTCAACTCTGCAACGACAACAGCGTCAAGACAACAAAGACTCTTGTTCAACTAAAAGAAAAATGGAGGACACTGTTTGATAAATACAAGGCTGTCAGCGATAACAACAAGAGAACGGGCCGTGGAAGGATGGACTTTGAGTACTTCGATGCCATAGATGAATTTATGGGACAGTCTGATAAAGTCAACCCAAAGTTTGTTCAGGAGGCAGGAATGGGCAGTAACGATTGTGACGGTCCGGACGAAGATGTATCGGAGGACCATGAACAACTTGACAAATGCCTACCTGCTAAAGACAAAAAGGAGTCCAAAAAGAAAAGTGATGGTGATGGTGATGAACTCCCGAAAAAAAAGAAGAAAACGAGAGAGGAAAAAGGAAAAGACGTAGGTGATAAATTACTAGAGCTTTTACAGAACCAGCAAGAAGCCCTTCGACAGTCGGAGGAAAACGACCGAAAGGCCTTAGAAACCCTGGTAAAGTTGCAAAACGATGCTGAGAGAAGGCACCAGGAATTCATGGTATCTGTATTAGGGAAATTGGGAGATGTTTTTTCAAAAAAATAAGCTGACTAATATTCAAATTTCAATTTTAGGGACAAGTGGACCATGTCCCATATGTTTTTACTTATTTACAAATATATTTCAAGTACATATATTTTAACTACATATATATTTTTAATACATGTGTTTTTACTGGTTTTTAATAATCGTATACTGATCACGAATAGTTCCAATATATTTGATCATCAAAATGAAAAAATACAAGATTTATAAAATGAGAAATAAGAGTGAGAAACAAGAAATATTACTAAAAAGAAACTATGGGACATAATCATATGAATATAATCGTTACTGTTTATAGATACTACTACATCATTGTAGTAGACACTTTACATATATGTCATATTTGAAAGATTCAAGTGAACGGTAATCAGAGAGAATAGAAAATTAAACAATAAATTAGCAAAGTGAGTGAATTTTTAATTTGTAAGTATTACAAGTTGACAATTATGATTGAATAAATTGTTAAAAACTGTAAGAAAAAATAGTCTCTTTTCACTTGTTTGCTAGGTAATCAACTACAGCTTGTATAACTTCATTAGCAGCACGGGAGGGGGGGCCATCATCATCATCATCGTCATCGTCATCATCATCATCACTATCATCGTCGTACAGGTCTCCTCTTGTAATGCAAATATTGTGCAATATACAACATGCAAATATTGTGTCAGGAACTCTGTCTGTCTCCTCGTCTAGCCTTTTCTGTAGGACGCGCCATCTATTTTTTGTAGAACCAAAAGCATGCTCAGAAACCACTCTAGCTTTAGACAGCTCTTTGTTGAATTTTCTTTGATGCTGATCAAGAGCACCATTATCTTTGTAGGGCCTAAGTAGCCAGGTTTTTAATGGATACGCAGAATCGCCGACTATTAGTGGACGAATGATAGTACCATTTAAATCTATTGTTGGTTCCATTAGAATGTCTTCGTTCTCAGCAGCGTCAAATAACTCCGTTAATCTTAGAACTCTAGCATCATGCATACTGCCAGGAAATCCAGTAGAAACAGACAAATAGAGTTTGGAGGAATCTACAACTCCTTGGACAACAAAGCTATAGAATTTCTTCCGGTTGCGATAGTCCTCGTGATTTATCATCGGAGCCTTAATTGGAATATGACTCCCATCGATAGCTGCCATAACATTGGGGATCTCGCTTTTATGTGAAAAAGCATCAATCTTTCTTTGGACTTCAGCTCTTGAAGTAGGGAATTTAATAAACTCGTTCTTCCTGCGACACAATTCTTCAGTGAACTCATGGGTACAATTCACTGCTGAGGCCTTTGAAAGTCCCACCATCAAACCACACGAGCGATAGCACTCTCCAGTAGCTAATCTCCATAAACTTACCGCCACTCTCTTCTCGACAGCAATGGGCTCTCGCAGCCTTGTATTTTGTCGTTGGATTGCAGGCCCGACTAACTGACAGATATATTCAAATGTATCTCGTGTTACTCGAAAATTTTCCTTCCACCAGTGATCAAGGGCGCGATTATTTAGAATTTCTTGGAACCAATTCTGTGGACGTGGAAGTACCCAAATGCTTCTAGATCTCATGGCCCGTCTAAGATAGCGAAATAAATTAACTTCCAGCAAACACATAAGATTGTACATTTGACGTCTACGCAATGAACTCCTTAATAGGTAGAATTGAATGGGTAGATATGAAGTTGGTCGGCGACTTAAGAGTACCATAAGTAAACCAAAATCTCTAGCGTCCATGGCGCTGTTCGCGGCAAAACATTTGATTTGCGCGCCAAATGTTAGAAGGTCAACACGTCAATATTTCACCGTGGAAAATTGATCTGTGTGTGACCACTGTCACTGAGGTAAGTTAATACTCCATGGTAATTTGAACAGGGTAAATGTTCATTGGGAAACCGAGCTAACAGTTCAAGTGTAACCACAACTTTTGTTACTTGAACAAATCACAAGCACTGTTCTGACCGCAGTGTATTACTGTAGAAAAGCACCAGAAACAAGGCAGAAAACAAACCCTTCAGCATTTAAATTTCTCATCAAGTGATTTATTGCACCAATCTTCCTTTTATACATCTTAGCTTCCTCATGAAAGACAGAGGTTATCATAGAAACTTGGCTAATAAATGAGATACACCTCCCTGAAAACTTATTGTGTGAATAATTTCTATACAGTTTCAAATAGATGTACGCAACAAAGACTTAACACAAAAATGTACTATAATAGAGTGCATTTCATATGTCTGTGAAATAAGATCAAGTTATTTGTGCCTATTTAGTTGTTATTTAGTTACTACCATTGAACCAGAACTTTCTTATAATAGCAATACACTGGATGTGTAGAAAGTCTGTTTCAATGAAAGAAACAATGAAGTTCATTTGAAGTAATAAAGTAATTAAAAGCTATTATGCAAAGTCATTTGTCTCAATTCTCTTGTGTATTTGATGTCTCCAGTGTATTGCTATATATTATAAGAAAGTTCTGGTTCAATGCTAGCTATAGTGACTAAATAGCAACTAAATAAGCACAAATAACTTTGATCTTATTTCACAGACATATGAAATGCACTCTAGCTTAGAAGTAGAATATCAAAATGAAATAAAAGGCATAAATACTTAATAAGTACAACCAAACTCTTGGTTTGGGCTCCCTGTGGTTGCCTATTCTTTTGTGATATATTTCAAAATCAGCAAACTGGAAATATGAACGCTCTTGACTGCACAAGGAATATAATTCCAGAACTGATAACGCTTTGAATCCTTCAAATATTATTCTCTAAGTACCAAAGAGATTTTTAGTACCAAACACAAAATCTTGACGAGTGAAAGACACTTTAGCTTTTAGTTTAATACGCTTTATCACACTTCAGGGCCATTTGTTTGACTCAGTTACACTTTAAGTAGTACACTTTGTTTCCCAGGTTTATGAAAACCACTCTAATTATTCGTTTCAAAGAGTAAGCTTAAATCAAATCGAACATGGAAATATAATTCAACTGCCTCGAATTAAGAAAGTTTTGTCAGTAAGCTTAATATGAAAATGCCAGTCATCTAAAAATTCCAAAAGTCTAAACAACAGAGGGATATAAATATATGTCTCAAACCAGCTTAGTCATGTTTAAGAAAGCGAGATTTGCAAGCTAACATTTGAATATATCGACGATCTGTAAGTAAATTTTGAATGAAGAAGCTTGAATTTACCTTGATTGAGCTTCACGAGAGACCCCTATAACACAATGGCTCGATCCCACTGCATTTATAGTGAAGTTTAAGTTACTAAACATTCCTGACTCGTGAAAATAACTCTCTGTTTTGCTCAGAAAGTTTACTGCTTTGCTTCGATATGATGCAAGTTAAACTGAGCTGTGTCATGTTGTCGCGATGGCGAACGTGCGTGGCCTGCCTAATTTGCATACACATTTGCGACTACGACGAAACATAGATAGATAGATAGATTGAACGGTAAACCTAGACTCGTGCCGGCCTGCGGCCTGGGCACGAGTAATTAAAAATTATGAAATTCCCAGATCTCGTCTTTCTTTACACTTCATTATTCATGTATGATTTCCATTCTAACACTCTGTCTATCTCCTTCAAATCCTGTTTTACTAATGTAAATGGAAAACATAATTACAATACTCGTTTAGCCTCAAAGTTCAGCTACTCTTTGCCAAAAATTAGAACTAACTATGGCAAATACAATATTAAATTTTCTGGCGTCAAAGTATGGAATTCAATCAGTGATCCAACAAACAAACTTTGTAAAGAAATAATTAAAGAAAAATTATGTAATGATATTCTCGCCTCCTATAACTCCTAGTGTGATATTGTTTTTGACTACAGTGTTTATGTTCATTTTTCAAGAAATTATTTTATTGTGTATATTACCTATCTATGTTTCCATTTCCTTGCAAATATCTCATCATTATCGACCTTGATCCTCTGATTTAAGTACTTGTTCAATTTCAGTGTTATTTTTCTGTACATGTCTTTTTTGTATTATATTAATTGACCATATCTCATAAATGTAAAAATTAACTAGTCGGCTACCTATCTTTGTTTAACCCCATGGTAATTATAGGTAGCCTGTACCTAATTTCCTGTTTTAATTTTAATTGTAAATAGTATATTTAAATTGTGATACTAAATATAGACATATTGTATTGTATATTGTATTGTATTGTGGTCGTTTGGCTTCCTCTTGTGTCTGATTGATAAACAAAATGGTTCTTTGCTTTGCAACTGAGTTGGTAGCCGACGTTTGTATTCTTTGAAAAACTTTACTGGACAATGTTCACCTCCGGTCTCAAACATTCTTGAAAAGAAATCTCTTGATTTTGTGCTTAGACCACCTGCTCTAGTTTTTGTGGGGCCTTCAACAAATTCTACAAACTCTTGTCCGTTGTCCGCTCTACCAAAATGGAAATCTTGCATTTTCATATCATGATGACCGCGGAGTCCGAAATGTTGGGTGAGGAGCCACCACATTGTATTAATTAATGACTCTGGGTTATTGCATCCAAGTTTTTTGTCCTCCCAAAGCACTTCATCTTCTTCTTTAGTTAGTTGACAGGCTTTGTTTGGCCTCTTTCCCCATCCAGCCTGACGTAGCCGTCTTGCTTTACCTTCGAGGACTTGTTTTGACGAGCTAAATTCTCGGTCTCATATTATGGAGTATTTGTAACCTTTATCTTTTAGATGTCTGTCAAGAGCAGCCACCATTACTCTTAAGCTATCAGGCTCATAATCATCTCCATTCTTCGCTTTAACTTCGGTGTAAAACCTCTCCAGAAGGACATTTAACTCGCTGGGCGTAATTTTTTCCATTTCTTGTATTGTGTTTTTTTCCTTGCACCAAAGTGCCCAAACATTCATCCAGAAATGGGTGCTCTTAGTCATGCTTTGATTTTTTGAGCCATTTTTTAGATCTTCAATTCTTTTTTCTGACACCTGAGCAAACCTTTGATTTTCTAAAATGGCTGCCATTGTTTTTTGCTCAGGTTTTCAAAGTTTCCACCAAAAATTGATGATTGTCAAGACTTCATTTGAAGTCAGTTGGCTATCATTATTTTCTATTGTTATATTAGCCAATCAGGATCCTAAATTTTGTTATTTGCATGAATATTACAGATTTTGGCACTGATATTACAAATTTTGGTACTGATGTTACATTTGAACTGCTCTGCTGTCAACCAATCAGCATTGATAATTTTTTCATGTATATTATTATAGAGAAAAGAAGACAGTTCTATATGTAGCACTTTGAGATTGTAAATTCAAGGTGAAGTATGAGTTGTTACATTGGCTTGTCTTTAATGGCGACAAATCATGGAGGTAGGCTACAATTGGCTCAGCTGTGGAAAATAAATATTTATATTAGTATTAATGTATTTGAATTAAAAAAATTGGGCAAAATGGAGCTGTTAATATTGTCACTTGTTTGGTGATGAGTTTTAGCAGAAATTCTAAGAATTTATCAAAGATTTATAGAGAATGCTATGTCTTTTGATAGATTAGAAAGATCCTTTGATTAAGTGTATTTAAGGATGCTACCTCAATAGATGGTGGCCTAAAATTTTATTTGGTAATTACTTTTTTTCGATTTTCTAAAAAGGAAATTACTTTAAAACAAGTCCACAAAATTTAAAAATTTGAAAAAGCAGAAAAAAGATGGGATGGGATATCACGTTTTCTTGCTTTTTGTTTCTTTGTTCTATGAAATGGAATTCACAGGTTTTTATACCTCTAAGTCAAGGAAGCACTGACGAATTTGCTGGTGACAAATCTTATACATATTGGACATCACCAGCAAATCAAATAATTGAATGTTGGTGAAGGACATCATGATGGATAGATAATTTCAATAGTATGGGAAATAACAGATTATTGGATATTGACAATAAACTACAAAGGCTGTGTTTTCACTTGGGGTTTTTACTCGTCTAAAATTCCTTGAGGTGTTTGTTGCCAAACCAAGTTTAGACCAGTTTAACTTGCCGACTGTTTTCACTTGAATTTTTTGTGTCTGCTTGAGTGAAAGATTGTTGGATCTATTTACATCCCGCGCATTTCGAAATAATGGCGGGAGATGAAGGACTTATGCTTACAACTCTACTACTAATCGTAGCCGTATTTCTTCGGAAAAGTACAAGATTTCTACGCAATATTCGATTGCTTTCCATAAGAAGAAGGCAAACAGCAAATCTGGCATTATTTTTGTCAGTTCAAAGACGAAATCGTCCAAGAAGAAGGAAATTAGCTTGGGTCTACCCTAGGCCTCAGTTCTGGTTTGAAGAGCTTTTGAATAACAGACATCTAGATCATTTGTGGAGTGAAAATTTTAGAGTTAACAGAAACACATTTGAAGACAGAAGACAATCTTATGCCAAGCAATCCCAGTACAGAAGCGAGTAGCTTTATGGTGATTAACTACAGGGAACTCCTACAGAACTGTTGGGCTAAATTTTTGAATAGGATGATGTACAGCAATGAACATAAAGGATCAGTTTTGTTCAGATGTTCTGATGAGGCGTGCAAACCAATTTACTAAATTCCGGAGGACAGAAGGTGAAACTAGAAGAAGCATACAAGGTTTCCAATACAGAAGCACATTTCCTCAACTTGTGGGCGCCCTAGATGGTTCACATATCCCTATTTCAGCTCCAACAGAAAATCCAAATGAATACCGCAACAGAAAGAATTTTTCACAGCGTAGTTCTACAAGGGGTTGTTGACGCTGATATGAAATTCCTTCATGTTAGTACTGGATATGCAGGAAGCATCCACGATGCAAGAGTTCTACGAATGAGCTCCCTCCCTAATCGACGCAGTATGATCTGAGCCATCTGAGATTTTCTTCTTTCCACTATTTCACTGGGCAAATCTGTAAACATGCTATAATTGATGACTTTCAGATTTTTCCCCAAAGAAAGGATATCTTCGCAGTCCTTGTATCTCAGGAAGCGTGCTATTATAGGTCTTGGTCTCGATTTGTCCCTACTTGGGTTTCGATGAATCCTTTGGATTTTTACTGAGTCATAGCTTTCGTATCCCAATTCTTCTTCCAGAAACTTTCGTAATTTTTGCTCTGTATTTTCGCCGCGGTCTTCCTTGATATTTTGAAATATAATGTTTTCCCTCCTTGAATATGCCTCTAGATATAAGTCCTTGGACTTTAACTCATCAATTTCTTCTTCATATTTTTGGATTTTAATTTCCATTTGTTGTTGTTTTCCTGACATCACCTTTATGGAGTCATTTGCTTTTTCAAGAGCGGCTTTTGTGTCATTAAGCTCTTGCTCCATGAAGTTTGCATTTTCTTTCAAATCATCAATCTGCCTGGCCGCGTATACTTGGAACTCTTCTAAAGCAGATGTTCGTTCTTCTAATTTAAAGAGGGTGGTTTCAATCTTTCTTACTGACTCGGCGATTAGATCTAAATTTGCTACTTTCGACAGGATTTCTTCCAACTTGGTGTTCAGGCTTTCGGCCATGTTGAATGCTGTCATTATTTCATCCTGTTCTTCTATAACTTCTTCTTCTGCATTTTTCGACTTCTTTTGTTCAAGGGACGAAGAAAAGCTTGTCTGTGATGATGTCGATGATGTAGTTGATCTAGATTTTCTTTTGGACGATTTATTTGGTAATAGAAGGGCCATTCACTTAAATCTCCGAAGAGCACATTCACCCACGTCTTCACTCATTACTCGGCCCAGTCCTCAAGCTATCAAAGATGTATGAAGCCTTATCCACAGGTAAGAGAAATCACTGCACGACAAGACACTTTCAATAAACCCTTAAGTGGTGCAAGGGTTGTAATCGAACAAGCGTTTGGGCTCTTGAAAGGAAGATGGAGATGCTTGCTGGATAAACTTGATGAATCAGTGGATAAGGTGCCCATCACAATCATTACTTGTTGTATTCTTCACAACATATGCTTAGATATGAATGATGATACCGAAATTAATCCTGTGCGTGATGGCAACGGCGCTGCTCCTCCTCTACCTGGCCATAATGTAAATCAAGATGGAACAAGGCTAAGGAATATCATAAAAGACACACTTTACTAAATACACCACAAATGTAATCTGTTACTGTTTAAAAAATTTATTGATGATTCAAACTATGACTGATTATCCTTTAATTGTAAGTATTCATTTAATCATTTAATCATTTACCCTGAGTGGAATTTGAAGCAGTTTTCCTCTCTAGTGTACTCCAAATACTAGTAGTAGACTCGAACGAATCATCATCATCATAATCATCATCACAATCATCATCACTCTCTTTCTCGTCGGGTGAGGCTGAGAATGAGTTGGGTAGAGACTCGTCTAAACGGCAGTTAAGAACAACCTTGGGGGTTATGTTTGGCTTACAACCTAACACCACATCTAGGTCTTTGTAGTAATCGAAGGTCTTTCTGTCATTCCTGGAATGACTATTGTGGTCCTTGACCCGTTTATAATCGTCCTCCAAATGTTTCGTGCGAACCTTGTACTGTGCTCCGGTGCGGAATGTATTTAACCCTTGTTTGGACAGAACCTTGTTGAGCTCTGTGGCAATAAAATGGTCATTCCAAATCTGTCATCCTATATTTGCAACGTCAAGGTTTGGCTGATGTGGTGGTAAGTGGAGTCCATCATAAATAACATTCCCTTCTCTCATAGAGTCAGCAAACATGGAAATTGTTTCATATATGTTGCTGTCACATGGTATTTTAGCATCACCCAATAATTGTACATGCATTGCTGCCTATAGGGATACCAAAGACAGTTGACTAAGAAATGGATGCTGGGAGTTGCCATACCCTTACAGTCCTTTGTCTTGAGCTTTGAGAGAATGCTGGTGCTTGAGAGGATGTTTGATGTATGTACAAGTGGTGGGGGCTTAATAGCTGGCAAGGATGATATATAATCATTAATAGACTTAATCATTCTTTCCACATTTTCTGTATTAGGGCTATCAATTTTACTAGTTCATTAATAATAATGATAATACGGAATTTCTATAAATAGACAACCTGAGTGGAGATTTTAATAATAATAATAATAATAATAATAATAATAATAATAATAATAATAATAATAATAATAATAATAATAATAATAATAATAATATAATAATAATAAAAAATAACGAATGAGCCAAGTTTAATACCAGAATGGTTTACATTGGGAAGAACTGTGTTGTTACCTAAGACAAAGAACTTGAGTGCAGTTAGTGAATATAGACCAATAACATGCCTTAATACTGTTTATAAAATATATAGTGGGGTGATTGCACGTTTTATGAAAGATCATGCAATGAGAAATGATTTGTGGGATGATGGTCAGTTAGGAGCTCGGGAAGGGGTGCTTGGGACTATAGATCAGTTATTAGTGGATGAATGTATTATGCAACAGGTAAGAGAGAAAAAGCGTAATATTGCTGTGGCATATTATGACTACAAAAAAGCATACGATATGGTGCACCATGATTGGATGATCAGAGTTTATAAATGGATGGGTGTGCCAGATAAAGTGTGTGGTGTTTTGAATGCTTTAATGAGGTTATGAAAGACGAGATTGGAAATTTTTGTTGGTGGCCAGAAACAAGTGAGTAGATGGATTAATATCATGAGAGGTTTCCTGCAAGGTGATAGCTTTTCCCCAGTTGGTTTCTGTTTAACCGAAGTGCCTATAGGTGAGCTGATAAGTAATAGTCGAGGGTATGTAATGGGATGTTCAGGAAGAAGGGAAAATAAGAGAACACATAGCTTATTTATTGATGACCTTAAAGTGTATGCAAAAAGTCACGAGAATCTGAAAATCGTCAATAAAACAATCGTAAAAGCTAGTAGTGACACAGGGGCTATGTACGGGGTGAAGAAGTGTGCAGAAGTGGTATTTGAGAGAGGGAAGATGGTTGGAGGAGAGGGACTTGATGTACTTAATGAAAGAATGCAAGCTTTGGATCCTGAGGCAAGTGAGTTTTACAAGTTTTTGGGCTGTGAACAGGCCAATGGCATTGACGTTAAGAAGGTTCTGGAAAGAGTGAAAAAGGAAATGGTCAAAAGACTAGATGAGTTATTGAATACAGGGTTAAGTGATAAAAACATGTTTAAAGCTATAAATGTATATGTACTCCCAGTGGCAGGATATGTAATGAATGTCTGCAAGATTCCTGAAAAAGAACTTAATGAATTGGACATGATTGTAAAAAGGAAATTGAGGGAAAAAATGTTGCATGGAAGGCTATGTAGTGATGAAAGATTGTATTTGCATAGGAAATTTGGTGGGAGAGGTCTTAAGAGTTTGAGGGATATGTATAAGGAAACTAAGACTAGAATTGCCTGTTATTTAACCCTCTCTGGTAATAGATGGATGAATGAGGTTTGGAAATATGAACAAAGCATGGAACACTGGTCGATCAAAAAGGAGGTAGAGGAAGCATGGGAATCTGTAGGCGAGCACCTAAAACTTGGAAATCAAGAAATACTACTGAATGGTCAGAGAGTAGTTGGAAACTGGAAAGAAGTTAAAAACAAACTAAAGAAAATTTGGCGTGACAAAATCACAAATAGAAGGAAAGAAAACTTGATTGCCAAGAATATGCAAGGGAAGGGTTATGGAAATTTGGACGAAAACTGTCACCACTGGTTGCAATGTAATGTAGATCCTCAAAAAGTTGGTGCAATTGTTGAAATGCAGGAAAGAATGATAGAAACAAGAGCTTGGAAGAAGGCAAGAGGTATTGAGACTGTAACTGATATGTGCAGACTATGTGGAAAGTACAAAGAATCTGTTGATCATTTATTGGCTGGGTGTGAAAAATTGGCAGGTGGCGCTTACCTGAAGAGGCATAACAATGCACTGATGGTTCTGGCAGTGGAGTGGGCAAAAAGAAATGGGCTTCTTCATAAAGATGTAAAGTGGTATGAGCTGAGTTGGCAGAAGGGTACAGTGTTGGAGAAAGATGGGAAAAAGTTGATTTGGGATTTTGAATTTAAGATGAGAAAGAAGACAAGTGCAAGAAGACCTGACCTAGTTATTGAAGATAATGACAAAAAGAAGATTTATATTATAGATATGTCATGCCCTATGGAAGAAAATGTTGAGGAAAAGAGGAGAGAAAAACTGATGAAATATCAGCAGATTGCATTTGAGATGAGAGAGAGGAGGAGAGGGTTTAAAGTGTTTATATTGCCGGTGGTTATTGGATGCTTTGGTGGTGGAGGAAACAAAGTATTAAGTGTCCTGAAGGAACTACTTCAGGACAATGCTGATAAAGTATTGGGAGAAATGACAAAGGTTGTATTATGGGAGAGTGAAAGTTTGATAAGAAGGGTTTTATCTGGACTAATCCAAGGGGAATAGTCGTTTTGTTTCTGCTATCAAGGACATCATTTTTAAGTAAAGATAACTTTTAAGTAAATGAATTTTTTAATTTCTTTTTTTTTTTATTCGAAGAGAATTTTTATGGAAAAATGCACATTTTTACATTTTTGTTTTTAAATGATATTTTTATTTGCTTTTATAGATGTTTTTAATCCTCTTTGTTCAGAGCTAAATGGGTAGACAAATGTTTGGTTACCCATCATTTTGGCCTTAAAGAGGCTTTTCACTTTCAATAATAATAATAATAATAATAATAATAATAATAATAATAATAATAATAATAATAATAATAATAATAATAATAATAATAATAATAATAATAATAATAATAATAATAATAATAATAATAATAATAATAATAATAATAATAATAATAATAATAATAATAATAATAATAATAATAATAATATAATAATAATAATAATAATAATAATAATAATAATAATAATAATAATAATAATAATAATAATAATAATAATAATAATAATAATAATAATAATAATAATAATAATAATAATAATAATAATAATAATAATAATAATGACTTTCTATAAATAGACAACCTGAGTGGAGATTCAATTTCACACTACAGGTGTAAAATACCACTTAGCCTCAACCCCATGACCTGGGGCTTAGAGACTAAGCACTCTCTGCAGAATGAGGGTGGTGCCAATGATTGCAGATGTCTGCATGCCACATCATAATAATAATAATAATAATAATAATAATAATAATAATAATAATAATAATAATAATAATAATAATAATAATAATAATAATAATAATAATAATAATAATAATAATAATAATAATAATAATAATAATAATAATAATAATAATAATAATAATAATAATAATAATAATAATAATAATAATAATAATAATAATAATAATAATAATAATAATAATAATAATAATAATAATAATAATAATAATAATAATAATAATAATAATAATAATAATAATAATAATAATAATAATAATAATAATAATAATAATAATAATAATAATAATAATAATAATAATAATAATAATAATAATAATAATAATAATAATAATAATAATAATAATAATAATAATAATAATAATAATAATAATAATAATAATAATAATAATAATAATAATAATAATAATAATAATAATAATAATAATAATAATAATAATAATAATAATAATAATAATAATAATAAGGACTTTCTATAAATAGGCAACCTGAGTGGAGATTTAATTTCACACTACAGGTGTAAAATACCACTTAGCCTCAACCCCATGACCTGGGGCTTAGAGACTAAGCACTCTCTGCAGAATGAGGGTGGTGCCAATGATTGCAGATGTCTGCATGCCACCCACCAATGGAATCACCTTTGTTGATACCCGGTGCAACTTTCGTATCTCCTTTGCAAGAGGAGAATATTTGTCAATTTTCTCCTCTTCCTTCACCATCACATTGCGATCCCAAGGCACCGAGAAATCAACAAAGGTCCACTTATGAGCCGCCCGATTCAACACAGTAACATCTGGGCGATTATGTTCCATCTTCTGTGTTGTCTCGACGCTCCTGTCCCACCAAATCTCTACTTCTCCATCATCCGAAATCCTAACTTCATCTGGAACCACCTTATACCACACATCAGCACACTTCACCCCATACTTCTGACACAACTCCCAATACACCCGCAACCCCATCCGATCATGTCTCTTCTTATATTGCTTCTGGGCCAAAACGCTACAACCACTATAATAATAATAATAATAATAATAATAATAATAATAATAATAATAATAATAATAATAATAATAATAATAATAATAATAATAATAATAATAATAATAATAATAATAATTTATTCATTTATATAGCGCAAATATCAATAAGAATTTTCAAATGCGCTGGTAAAATAAAGTCATATAAGTAACATATAGCAAATGAAAATATAAATAAATAATAAAATTTCACTAGATAAAAATTATTATGTAAAGGCTCCTATGTAAACACAATATAATGAACCTATACTAGCTAGAATAGCGTAATTAATATATACAGTTAAAAGAAACAAAACCTATTCAAATTGTTTAAATATAGAAAAGTTCCAGCTATATAAATTAAATCACTGAAACAAATGTGGCAATCGGCTTTAAAAATGCTAGCTTAAATTAAAAATTACTTTAATGCATCTAAAACAATCTCAATCAGTTAGTTATTGTTGTAACATATGATAAATTTTTATAAATGTAAAACAATATCAAAAATATCAACAAGATTGTTCAAATTCTTACATCTTCTATATAACCTGCACATACATAAGCATAAACTTAGCAAGTATTTTTTTTTGCAATAGATTACTTCAATGACCTGCACATACCTCATTCTTTAGAAATTTGTATCTTAGTTTATCATAAACTATGTTATGCCAAAAAAAAAACCAGGTACACTGTAGATTCTGTTCCATAGTTTTTCATGTGCTGCTTGCATAAGTTTCCTATCTATAAGTATGGACAATAAACAAGATTACATAACAACATATTTCACGTTGTGACCAACCGGCATGAACGACTTCCACTTGGTTCATCCGTGGACTTGAATCTGGAGCAAAGACAGCTATTATTCCATTCATGTTTGCGCCTGCCATATTGGTGCAGAATCCATGGGGATTAAAAGTCTCCTTATTGTCAACATTTTTAATACATTCAGAGAAAAGTGTCCAAAATAGTTCAATGTTTGTAGAGTCCTCCTTTTCTGTCTCCATTACTGCTAATGGAATTTGTTTTTTAAGAAGTGGGTGATAAGTGCTTGCAGCGAGGGTAACAAAATTCCTGCACCTTTTAACCCTCCCATCAAAAAAGGCAGTACTCCTCTTTCATGAAATGCTGTCCAGTTTCTTATCCGTTTTTCCTTTCATCGGCGGATCGTTGTCATTTGTTTTTTCTAATCCACACTTTTTCCGTCTTTTTCTGTAGTCTCAAAAACGTTCTGAACAAATACTGTGTGTCGATACTATTTTAATTTTTGCCATGGCATGTTATATGCATATTTGTTAATTATAAATTTCTAAAATTTTAGTTCTCATTGAAGTGTCCCCTATTTGTTAGGTGCTTGTTGCTAGGTAGTAGATTTACACTATGATAAGGTTATCAATTGATTGATTAATGGTAAGTGGTGTTTATAAAGATAAAACACAATCACTTCTTCACGCTGCGCCATACAAAGAAAATCAAAGAAAATCAATCAAAAATTCCTAACGCATAGGTATGTAGAAGAAATACCTGAGTCACCCTTTGAAAGTTGAAGATTTTTTTTCTTTAGCAACATGTAGTGATTGCCGGTGTACGCAAGGTACACATCTGTACCATTCTTCCTGTTGAAAGGCTTTGCCACATCTAATTGCTGCCAGTTTGAAGGAACAAAGATATTATAAGGTCTTTTAAAGGTAGACAATAAGCGTGCACCGTACGTAAAATAGTTTTTGTGTGTATTTTTCCACCGTGTGTGCCCCTGGCAACTCAGTTAGCTTTGTTGGAAAAATTATGGGGGTAAGAATATCAAAATATCGACTTCCAATACTGCAGAAAGTAAATGCATGGGAAAATGTACGTGCTGATCAAATATTGAGAGAGCTCGTTAGCTCAAGTTTCTAACTATCAAAATGCTTCAATAATTCTGTGTCATAACTAAAATCTAAGTAATGACACTGGTTAATTATGACTTACGCCTTTCCAATCCATGACATGTAAGTTGAGGTTCAACAATGATGCAGCTGGTCTCAAGAGGACATGGTTGGCAATTTCATTGCGTAGTGCTAACACTGCTTCCCTCCATGTTTTTGGAACTTCACCAAGCGAAGGGAAGTCAGCATTAGACAAGAATAGGTAGAGATCTTGCCTATCTACTGAACCATCCAGAAAAATAGTACTTAGTAGTTTAATTCTATTTTCTAAGCTTGGAATTTTTTGCTTCAATCTGTTGTTTGTCGACTGCAAAATTAATAGCAACCAAAAAACAATTTATTTCCACAGGCTTACCAAGCTGTGTTGGTGAGTGGTTGGGCTACCTGAGGATTTTAACGGTCACTTGCTTCAACGTTTGAATATTCCTCCAAATTCACCGAAAACTTAGAAATATGCCTCAAAACGTTGATAGAAATATAGATCGACTATCTATAAACACTTCTGGCGTATTTGCTTTTGATTTGGGTATGGTTTGGGGAGCAATCCTTATTGACCACGCTCCCAAGTGTAAAGAGAGGTTCCACTGTAATAACCATAACATTTAGGATAGTAAAATTAACTAAACTTCAATTAAGCAATAAACTAAACTTTGATTAAACTCATTCCCATTAACTGTTTACCTCATTGATGTTCTCCACCACTTGGTTCGTTAGCATGAAGTTCTCTATCATGTCAACTAAATCATCGGTAGGGATACCTAGTGATTTGAAAAGACAACTATAGAAACATCGGTTCTGGGTTCCGTGTGGGTCCTCGATGAGTGTCAAGCCCCACATATTAGCGGCAAGCAATGATTGAAGGCGCCTGTTTGACATCTAGAACGATATTCAAAAAGATGTATGTCAGTTTTCTTGAATAGCATGTGCAAGCAGTACAAGATTCGTACACAAGAGGAGTTTTGTGTCTATTAGCAAAATGAAAAACAAATATTGTACTTGCCTTAATAGTCCAAAGGATGGAGTCAAATATAGAACACAGGAAAGGTATTCGACGCAAGATTGATGAAGATTGAGAGCAATGTCACTAAAGAGGGTCCTCAAAAGCTGAGCAAGAGCGAGGAAAGATGTTCCGGGCTAGGTGAAACTGCAAAGCTCAGGTTTCAAAAGTAATATTTAACCAGAATTAACAATTTAGAAGGCCAATGTCAGACTGCTTGATGACCGTGTAGTATCAAGCTCTTCGTGAACAATATTTCTCTTTTGTCTACATAAATATAGACCATAAAATATGTAATAATTTTTGGATTTTGGATTTGGTGAAGTTTATTTTTACGCAATAAGCGTGACATAAGGTAACGATACGGTGACGCCGCTGCGTACATAGCCTGCAGCTGGCTACGCAGGCTACTGTGTACACATCAGGCAGTAACCATCGGATTTTATCTGAGAATAATAATAAGCCTAAAGCCTAAAGCGAAGACAAAAGATCGTTGAAACGTATCTTTTGTTTTAAGCCGGCTTCAGGCTTTAGGCTTTTTTAGTGACAATATTTATTGAACTAGCTATAGCTAAAAAGGTTGATCAACAATCTGGATTGCCATTGTTTCCGTGATCTGCTTTTGTTATGATGCTGACAAGACGTACGGCTAGTTCAAATCAACACGAATAAGTTACATGTTCCTCTTTATTTCTCTGTGATTTTTATGTGATTTTGAATTATTTTTCGTACCCACGACTTTACCCATGACTTTACCATGACTTGGTACCCATGACCCACGACACACGACATTTATGGCCACTCGTCTATCTACATACCAGTTTGGTTCAGAGCGTACCAAGATGTACTGGTCATCTGGGGGCATGGCTGGTAAGAACATCTTTTTACATCCATGACATTTCTTTACATTACCCCATATCATTGTGACAGCATATGGAACATCGAGCTCTGGGATAACTGGCTTTGTACCTTCTTTTTGTCTCCCCGATTAGTAGGACACATGTACCTGGCTATAAGAATAGAGACGTTAATAAAGTTATTATTATTATTACTATACCATACCAACAAGTCTGATGCAATGAAGTATCATCTGTATTAGGAAAATAAGATGGCACAATACTAGATAAGCTAAGAATAAGTTTTACACTTCACTGAAAACTCAGTGCTTGTGCAAATTTTAATAATCTGGCATACACCTACACTTAGCTTGTTTGTACTTTTTAACTTCAAGTTTGTGGGGTTTTCTTTGTTTTCTCAACGTTTATTTGCAAATTTAGTGAATGTATATGAACAACGGGGGAACGATTTAGTCATAATTTAGTCACATGGAGACTGAAATAATTACTTACCTATCTGAATCTATCTCTATCAGGTTTGGAAGTATTAAAACTCAATGAGGCTAATATTTTACAGCCATAAAATGATTCAATGAATTTGAAAACGCTATATCATATCAACTATTACCTAAACTAAACCATACTAATTTTTAAACAACATTTATCGAAGGGATCTTTAAATATTGCAGTTTAGGTAACAATAGAGTGAAATTTGGGCAACAGAATCAAATTCAGCATGTCCATATACATGAGTTTGGCTCACTTTTCTCGATATCAATTAATGTGATTTCTCTCGTCTCTTCCAGTAGCCAAATTTGATATCTTTACAACAATTTGAGATGAAAGATGTGCTACTTTCTTTTTAATTGTAGGAGATTTAAAAAGTTGTTTTGTTTACACTCAATTTTTGCAGTTAAAATCTCTCATCAATGATATCTCGAAAATGCTCTCTCAATTTCAATTTGATTGAATTCGCTAGAGCTAAAGTCAAGTATGTTAACTACAAGATCACAAGAGCATTTTTCAAGAATAAGCCTAGAATTCATTAAAATCGAGAATATGTAAAAAGGGTAATTCTTTCAAGGCGTCGCCATAATAGCGCCAATCTCCATATAACATACGTCATCATACACTTTGATCTTTGTCTGTTAAGGGTGTAATACTTAATATACTATCAGACTGCTCATGAAAAATAGTTTTCACTCAAAGACGACTGGTAGCTCTACTGAAGAACTCGATCGAGCCACCTTAACATGAAGGTCCTAGTACCTGTGGCTGTGTGACCTCTACCAAATGGGGCACCATCGGCTCCAACAGCAACATAAATAACATTCTTTTCATCGTGGAACCAATGAAGGAAAGTTACTGCCGCATCCAGGAATGGATAAAGGTCAGCGAGATGAAGCAGAAAAGGCTTTAGGGGTCTATACATGCCATGAACTGGTCCCAAAGAAAATTTTCAGGAAAGTACTTCAAGATCTATGACTTCACCAATGTCAATGTTTCTGATACAACTCATAAGAGATTTGTATGGTAGCAGTATTGGGATCTTGCATCCTTTCATGAACTCAGCGGCAGAAGCTTTTCTTTCTTTCTCTTTATTTTTGACGTCATCTGTACTGCTTCTAATTTTAGTATAATTCCTGCATACAAACAAGCAATTAAAGGAATGGGGAGTGAGTGAGTATTTAAGCAAATGAATGAATGAATGCATGGATATATATGTCAGCTCAATAATATAATTTTGGAAATAACTTCAATTGCTAACCTTTCTCTTTTTTTGTCTGATTTTTTCTTTTTTCCTCAGCTCTTTTTAAAGTTTGCTTAATTCAAGTGACCTTTCCTCGAGATTAGCTTTTAATTTTTTAATCTGCTGTTCAGTTTCAAGTCAATTCAACAATGCACCATTTTTTTCTTTCTTCAGACAGTTGTAAGAACCCAAGGAAAAAGTTTTTTTTCGGACTAGTAACTGTTTCTGTTGTTTTATCATAACGAATAGTGAATGGTTTTGTTTTTGAAACCACATTATATCCAATTGATTCTTTTGGGACTAATTCACCATTACTCGATGCACATCTGAACCCAATGATGTATTTTTTTCAATTCAAAGATAATCCCCACAAATAAGACAAATTTCAATCGTTCATGAATCAAAGCAAATCCGTATCTTTCTCAAATTTAGAAATAAGCTTTCTTTATTCAAAAATAGCGAAGAAATATTTCAAATTTTCGTTGTTGGAATTATCATGGACCCCATTTCAGTTTTAAATATTTTGAAGAATTCACTTCACATTATGACAATTTTGGTATCAAAAGAAAGGTTAAAGCCTTGAGAGTTCAAATATGGTGAACTTGTCTCACAAGGTAGTACAATATATTATTACAAAAATAATATCAATAGAAACGAAAGAAATATAATACATCCATTCATATACAGTAATCAACCATAATCACTGATATTTCAATCAATTTTTATGATAATAATTTTATAATTTAATTCTTAAACCATAAAGCAACATAGTAGCAAAATACTTTCAATTGTTTTCTATTGTTTGATTAGTTCTATTTGTACTTGAGATAATCTAACTTTCTAGTTAGGATCCGAGTTAGGATCCGAGTTAGGATCCGAGTTAGGATCCGAGTTAGGATCCTGAAATAGGATCCCTACAGGAATACACTCAAAATATTTTTATTTAATTAAACATCTAAAAATTGAACTATTCCTACTTTAGGTATACATACATTAAGGAATTTACACTAATTTATGCGTTAAGTGCATGAATAGTCGAGAGGACTGTGAATTGTAAACAATTGAAATATATGATTTGATTGTGAATTCAAGTCAGTGATATTCAACTGCGAGCTCACTGCAGTAGTAGGAAAAGGACAGTTCTGGGACCGGTGCAGCCAGTACAGCACCCCCCCCCTCCCCAAACCCCTAGCCCGGTAGGGCTACCTCCCCTCCCTGGGGTATGGGGTACGACCCTTCCCCCTACTAGCCCGGTAGGGCTACCCCTCCCAGGGGTATGATGAGGTACGACCCCTCCCCCTCGAGCCCGGTAGGGCTACCCCTTTCTGAGGTATGATGGGGTATGAGGATGGTACAACGGGGCATGAATGGGGTACGAGCGCAGCGAGTTTCCGATACAGCGATTACGGAGTCGATGACGTCATTGGTGGTGCAATAATCACCAGCCGGTCATGCAATTTTCCTCTCTTTTGAATCCTCCTAATTCGTAAATCGTATCATATTAATATTTTCTTCTAATTCTTAAATGGTATACAATTAAAGAAGTAGTAAAAGTTTTCAAAATTTTAGATTTTCTAAACCTATATGCGTGACGGCTATTGTTTTAGAAACGGTCACCTGTAAATATATTCTTGGGGTGCATGTGACGTCATGGCAGCCATCTTGGTTGACCTTCAACAAAAGATTTCTCATTAGCGTTTATTGTTTGGTCAACCAACATGGCTACCGCTTCATTGTCTTTGGATTCCCAAAGGTTTGGATGCACCCCAGCAATTGTTTTTGAAACTCGTGTTTACAGTTTGTACAAGAATTGTTTCCAGAGTCATTTATTCAATCAAAAGGAGGAAAAAGGGGGTTTGACGAATACGAAATCGTACTGATTTTTCGCCATAAACATGAGAGCGAGGCCAAAACGCAGTGATGCGATGAATACAGATTATGCATAGTAATTAGAAAGTTTATTGACTTTGTGTTTGTTATATTAACAATAAAACCACCAGCACGATTTTGTTTCTCTTTTTGGTTTTTATTCCATAACACATCTAAATGAGTATGTACAAATTGTATATTAAAAATTAGATTGTTTCTAAAGGTCCTTAAAATATGTCCAGCAGTAAAAGGTATACACATTACTGTAATAATTTAGTTGCCACTGATTTATGTTTGTTTTTACATTGACTAATGTAAAGTCAACCAGTTTTTAAACTCCTCGCCGACGACTTTATTGGTCGTTACAACTTTCTTCTTATTCTGTTTCACTTTGGTCTTGGCTACTTTCCCTACATTATGTCTTGGTTGCGATAACTCGTAGACCCTTTCTTGTTGTTGTTTTCTTGGTGTATTTATATTGGTATTGTTTGCATCTGTTGTTATATTTTGGTACACAACGAATTTAACTTTCGGTTGTAATCTAGCTTCTTGTAAATACTTTCGCCTTTGCTTGATATCCAGTAAGTGTACATCCGCGAGATGGTTTGCCAGTCTTACGAGATATTTTGCTCCACAATCTGGTATAGGACAATCGCAACAAACACGTTTAAACATGTTCACAGTTTGACGAACAGACCCAAAATGAGTTGTTTTCTCCTAAAACTCTATTAAAAAGAAGGCAAGCAAGGCCGGAAAACAGGCAGAAAAGCTAGATACTAGATTCTACTAGATTCTACTAGATTATAGCTAGATACTAGATTCTACTAGACTATAGCTAGATACTAGATTCTAGATTCTAGCTAGATACTAGATTCTACTAGATACTAGATTCTACTAGATTATAGCTAGATACTAGATTCTACTAGATTCTAGCTAGATACTAGATTCTACTAGATACTAGATTCTACTAGATTATAGAGTGATTTTCATCGGACTGTGAAACAATTACTAATAGTCAGTGTTTAATAGTGTCTAATAGTTGTATTGCAACAAAAGAAAACAATGGGTGCAGAGTCTACTAGTGCTAGATTCTAGTATCTAGCTATAATCTAGTAGAATCTAGTATCTAGTAGAATCTAGTATCTAGCTAGAATCTAGAATCTAGTATCTAGTAGAATCTAGTATCTAGCTATAATCTAGTAGAATCTAGTATCTAGTAGAATCTAGTATCTAGCTATAATCTAGTATCTAGCTATAATCTAGTAGAATCTAGTAGAATCTAGTATCTAGCTAGAATCTAGAATCTAGTATCTAGCTATAGTCTAGTAGAATCTAGACTAGAATTTACAGTAGACGAGAATCTAGACTAGAATTTACAGTAGACCAGAATCTAGACAAGAATTTACAGTAGAATTTACAAGATTCTAGACTAGATGGGATCCCTGTAACACAGAATGACAAAAAGTCTAGCTGACTCCTCTATTTAAAACGATTTTCAGCAAGCTAAGCGATTTGATTATGACGTCATTATCAATAACAAAAGACTGGCTAAACATGCCTCGGGCATGTTTGTACAGACAAAGATACGTTACTCTATGATTTTGGCCTGCTTTTGGCCTTTTTAGCCTGTTAATGGCCTTTTCTGCCTGTTTTCCGGCCTTGCTGGCCTTCTTTTTAATAGAGTTTTAGGAGAAAACAACTCATTTTGGGTCTGTTCGTCAAACTGTGAACATGTTTAAACATGTTTGTTGTGATTGTCCTATACCAGATTGTGGAGCAAAATATCTCGTAAGACTGGCAAACCATCTCGCGGATGTACACTTACTGGATATCGAGCAAAGGCGAAAGTATTTACAAGAAGCTAGATTACAACCGAAAGTTAAATTCGTTGTGTACCAAAATATAACAACAGATGCAAACCAATATAAATACACCGAAACAACAAGAAAGGGTCTACGAGTTATCGCAACCAAGACAGTGTAATGTAGGGAAAGTAGCCAAGACCAAAGTGAAACAGAATAAGAAGAAAGTTGTAACGACCAATAAAGTCGTCGGCGAGGAGTTTAAAAACTGGTTGACTTTACATTAGTCGATGTAAAAACAAACATAAATCAGTGGCAACTAAATTATTACAGTAATGTGTATACCTTTTACTGCTGGACATATTTTAAGGACCTTTAGAAACAATCTAATTTTTAATATACAATTTGTACATACTCATTTAGATGTGTTATGGAATAAAAACCAAAAAGAGAAACAAAATCGTGCTGGTGGTTTTATTGTTAATATAACAAACACAAAGTCAATAAACTTTCTAATTACTATGCATAATCTGTATTCATCGCATCACTGCGTTTTGGCCTCGCTCTCATGTTTATGGTGAAAAATCAGTACGATTTCGTATTCGTCAAACCCCCTTTTTCCTCCTTTTGAGCTGATTTCAATACATTTATGAACCAATTGTTCGATATTTTTGTACATAAGTGAAACTGTTTGTTTTGCGGGGAACTGATTTGGAACAGATGGCGAAAATTACTATAAACTTATTCATTCTATGAGTGTGGTCTCGAGCTGATAATGAAGTGTTAAAATAAATGTAAACAGGCACAGTCTACAAGAGAAAAGTTTATTCTCACAAAGCCGCAAGATATTAGACCTGTACTACAATGAATCACTTCCAGAAAATAATGGTTAAGTTTGAAATTTTGCAGGTGACCGTTTCTAAAACAATAGCCGTCACGCACATAGGTTTAGAAAATCTAAAATTTTGAAAACTTTTACTACTTCTTTAATTGCATACCATTTAAGAATTAGAAGAAAATATTAATAGGATCCCATTTACGAATTAGGAGGATTCAAAAGAGAGGAAAATTGCTTGACCCGGTTGGTGATTATTGCACCACCAATGACGTCATCGACCCCGTAATCGTTGTACCGGAAACTCGCTGCGCTCGTACCCCATTCATGTCTCGTTGTACCACCCTCGTACCCCTGGGTGATGGGTAGCCCTACCGGGCTCGAGGGGGAGGGGTAGTAACTCATACCCCAGGAGGGGAGGTACCGCCCTGTCGGGCTGGGGGTTGGGGGGGGGCGTACCTCGTACCTCGGTCTTAGAACTGTCCTTTTCCTACTACTCACTGCTGCCCCACGTTTTTAAAAATCAAAGTAATGTTCTCCACTCTTTTATTTCGTTTTTTAGAATATCAACTTTATCGATTGAGCAAGGTATAATTGCGGATGGGAATCTTTACATTATCGACTTTCCATCCTACCAATTCATCAGCCACCTCTCAATAAGACAAAGCGATATCCTATATTTTTGAGTTTCGATCGCCTATCTAGGCTTCATGTCAGTAACCTAGAGAGGTAGCGAGTTGAGGCAACAAAAGATGATGTAAACTGTAACATTTATTAACTCAAAATGACTTATTCTAGGAAAAACTCAACAAGTTACAACAACCAACAGCAACAGTTTATTTATTAGAGCGGATTTTGTATGAATGTGCAACTGCATGGATGTCGGTACAAACAGGCGAAACGTCATCTGCCAGTGGCATCAAATACCGAATGCCAGAAAACTATCAAGGTTATAGTTTGCTTACAACCATACCAATTCCGCTCTATTACAAAATGTTGAGATTCTTACAAAACTCCCGTCTCACGAACGATAACGACTTTTCGTTGAGATAATTCCTTGTTTTATCAGAGTTTAACAGACACTAGTCCAATGGGCAATGTACACCACAAAACCACGTGATCTCGGAGCTGTGTAAAAACAACCTCACACCTAACAAAGCATGTCACAACTTTCAACTTATCATCATTTTCTTGTTATTTACGTTATTTCTAATCCTAGCTAGTAGTATTTAGTACTATGTTCTAATTTCCGGCTATGTTCTTTAACTTCCGCGAAGTGGTTGAATTAATGCAAATTGCCCATTTAAAGAATTTACAATTAGTACAACAACTTTCATTATTTAGTATCATTATTCAGTATTATTGCTGTGCTCAAAACAATATTTTTTTTTCGGAAAAGAATGGCGTCGTAAAAAACACTTTACTCAAAGGTATCTGTGCTCCAGATCGATATTCACTTGTATAGTTTATTGAGATCCGAACTTTTCGTTAATTTGTCATTTGATCTTCTGAAGTATGGATGGCGAATTGCACATGTAGTCATCTCGTGACATTATCCCTTTTTCAAAATACAAAGATGAACAAAAACAGTCAAAAATGCATTCAAACTTTCAAATAAACTATGATGTACGTGTATTCATTAGTCAATCTTCTGTAGACGATTTAGGTATGACTTTTCATCTACACACTATACAATGTCGTAGGTCAAATTCAAGTACCGCTATTGACCATACAAAATTAGCTTTAACCGTAAGCATACTCTTATAGACGCTGAAAAGTCTTTTTACTATGTTATACTATAAAAATAACGCAAAAACGATTCCGCATAGACCATACACCTGATTTCAAAGATGTTGTCAGAAATAGAACATTTTGTATAAACTTAAGTGCAAAAGGAATATATTAAAAAGACAACAGAGGAAATCTCTGGCTGGACGCCTTCCTTTGGTCTTTTCAATATATTCCTTTTGCACTAAAGTACAAAAAGTATCTCAAAAACTAAACAGTTATATTAAAAGTATTCAACAAAAATTGCGTCTGAATCATGCTCAGCTGAATATTAGGATCTAATCTTAACAGATAGCGGCTAAAGTATGGATGTCAACTCGTCAGACAACCCAGGTCACAATGATAATATCTGTTACGCTCTCTTCCTATCTGCTGCATGCCGTTTTTGTCTGGAAAATAGTCCTTTTCGGAGTGTCGTATGACTAACCCAGAGAACAGTGGTCCATTGGGATCAACAAAGTGGAATGGACAGCCTGCACACTTTTTGATCCTGTTATTGATAGGGACTATTTCAAACGGATTGGCATTGTGCCACTGCATTCTCTGTGGGTGATGGAATGGTCTGGGTGCAGTTGTCGTTGCTGCCACGGGATTCTGTTGATACAATGGTCTGGATGCAGTTGCCGTTGCTGCCACGGGATTCTGTTGATACAATGGTCTGGATGCAGTGGACGTTGCTGCTACGGGATTCTGTTGGTACAATGGTCTGGATGCAGTGGACGTTGCTGCCACGGGATTCTGTTGATACAATGGTCTGGATGCAGTGGACGTTGCTGCCACGGGATTCTGTTGATACAATGGTCTGGATGCAGTCGACGTTGCTGCTACGGGATTCTGTTGGTACAATGGTCTGGATGCAGTGGACGTTGCTGCCACGGGATTCTGTTGATACAATGGTCTGGATGCAGTTGCCGTTGCTGCTACGGGATTCTGTTGATACAATGGTCTGGATGCAGTCGACGTTGCTGCTACAGGATTCTGTTGGTACAGTGGTCTGGATGCAGTGGATGTTGCTGCTACGGGATTCTGTTGGTACAATGGTCTGGATGCAGTCGACGTTGCTGCTGGGGATGATCTTTGTTCATCAAACTGGGAAGGAAAATGAAAGCCTACAGCATGTGCTTGTGATCCCACTAACTGTGATTGATGCTGGTTTGATGCAGATGTACGCTTCAGCAGTTTCTTAACCTGGGCAGCTGTGATAGATTTTTGATAGAGTATTTCATCATTTTCATTCACAGTTAGATGTTTTAACATCACCCATATCACGTGCTTACATATGTCTTTCTGCTGAACCATGCTGCAGTCACATGTTGGAGATTCACTTATCTCGACAAGTCTGATCCGTCCATTGTCTTCAAGTTCAAACACTTTTTTCAGAGGTCCCACATCATGGATTTTGGCGAGTTTAATTGTTTTGCCATTGAAAGAGAGTTGTTGAATGTTTTACTTCTGCTGTTTCTTTTTCTATATAGTGACTTAGCTCGCTTTCCGGCTTTATACGATGTCAGACTCCGAAGAACTCTCAGATAAGGAGTCTTCGTCATTGAACGAGGCCGTCACCATGCGTTTGGGGGCTTTGTGGCTGGATTTTGGGTCTACAAATGAGTGTTGTGAGTAGAGAGATGGGTCTACACATCCAGCTTCCAAGTCTTTTGAGAACTGCACGGCTCTGTCTTTTTGACGTCTGTATGACAATACTTCATTTTGCTTTTGCGTTTTACACCATCCTCCTTGGTATGTGCCGTTCTCATACAGCTTAAGCTTGGATTTCAGCAGGGCACATTCCACAATATGCTCCTCAGCTACAGTTGAAAGAGATTTGCTCTTGGCACCTCTCTTGGTGTTCCGCGAATGGCAGGCCTCCGCCATGTTTGTATTTGGGACCGATGATCCTTTGAAAGCCCTGAAGACATGCGTTTTCCTCTTGTGCCAAAATCCTTGGAACCACGACGTTATGTGTCCACGTTTAGTTGGTTTCTTTTCTACCCAATCCAACAGCTTTCGTCGAGAGGCCTCATATGCACCAGGTGTTGGGGCATGGTAAATTTCTTTCAACATTTGTCGAAAAGACTTCTTAGAGATTTAACTCCAATCACCATGTTCCTGTCTGTGACCACATTCGTAGAAGTGTAGCTCGCATGATGTAGCTTTGTCAACTGCGTCTGGTTTCAGCATTCTGCGTATGCTTTCGCGATTAGCTCAGTTTTCATCGGTTACAAATCCAACGGGATCGAAAATGTAACTGTGGTCGCCCGTAAACTCGTGCAGTGCCTGCAATCGAAAAACTGTCATTTATGATCATGTTTAATCACCATCATAACGATAATATAGTAGTATCCGTAGTAAGTGTAGTATCTGTAGTAAGTGTAATATCTGTAGTAAGTGTTGTATCTCTAGCAAGTGTAGCATCCTACTACTCTTACCACGGATACCACACTTACTAGGGATACTACACTTATTACGGATGACTACGTTTACTACGGATACTACGCTTACTACGGATACTACACGTACTACGGATACTACACTTACTACGGATACTACGCTTGCTGTAGATACTACAGTTACTAAGGATACTACACTTGCTACAGCTACTACACTTACTACGGATACTACACATACCACGGATACTACACTTACTACTGATACTACACATACCACGGATACTACACTTAGTACGGATAATACACATACTACGGATACTACACTTACTACGGATACTACACTTGCTACGCATACTAGACCTACTACAGATACTACACTTGCTACGTATACTAATACCAGAGAAATTGCACATACCACTGTCAGGACGCTACAATTGCATAAGCATATAGGTATGTGTATGTGACTCAGGACATTTACGTATATGAATGTGCCTCAGGACATTATGATTCGGGTCTTACATGAAGTCGTTCCCTTCTTGATTGAACAGTCTTCAAACGTGCATTTTAGTCCCATACATGGCATCACAAATGGGGCTAAAACTTCAATTAAATACTTTTCAACTATTCTTCAAGCTTCTCAAGTATTTTCAATGACTTATTCATTGAATTTCAAGTCAATTTTGTGACCAAAATGGTGAAAAGATTCAAAGCTCCAACTCAAGACTGGTTTACAGTGGTAGATTTCAAAGTTTTCAAGGAACAATGTCAATTTTTGATGTCCCAATTGATGGAAAAAGTGAAGAATGCATTTTGGGATGAAATTTTGAAACTTTTGCAGCCTGACAGAGATAAGTACACATTGATGCAAAAGCGTACACAACCCAAGTACATTTTTCAGAACTATTTATGTTTACATTTTAATACTTACATTGTTAAGCTGGTTCCAAAATTCACAGAGAGTAGTGGTCTTCAGCCTGGCAATCCATGCTTGCCAAGTTTACTAGTTCTTTCAATGTCGGATGCTCTACACTCAAATTGATAGTTTTCATATTTTGAACACGATCATGTTCTGCACCAAGAAAACAATGCTTTTCAGATAAGAGACCACCACCATCACACTGCATCTGAACCATCATCTTGACCTTTTCATGACTAGTACGAAATACAAAGGTACCAACTTCCCTTCCAGAGATACACCCATCTTCTGCTGCGAAGATCAAATATTTGTCTACTTTATCAGAGGATTGCTTGATAGTTCCAACAGCATCAAAGGAATGACCCAGAGGATTGATGGTTTCAATGACTTTTTGTTTGACATTTTGGAGTTTTTTGTAGTCCACAAATCCTTCAGCCTTCTTATACACCTCTTCGACATCTCTGTTCTGGTGAAGGGTGGACTTCAAGGATTCGTAGGCACACTGGGAAGGCTTTGCTGATGCATTCTTTTCAAAGAATGTCTTTACCTCTTTTGACACATCAAGGATCTTCAGAGAACTCACATATTTTTCTCGCATTACACTCTACTTTTTTGCAGCATATCCACAACAAGAACAGACAACATCAGGTCGTACTTTGCGGAACTGTACTGTATTTTTGTGTTTGTAGGAATTCAAATAGGGGCAAGCCTTATTAACACACTCAAATGTTCCTGAGCATTCAGCTACCCTGCGTATGCCAGTGAGGCCTTTTCTACTTGAGCTTCTATATTTCTCCCATGGCCTACCATCTACTGAACTCTGCATCATTGTTTCGCGTTCATATGGCAGCTTGTAAACACAAAGCCCATCAATGTCGTACGGAAGAGTATCTACTTCTTGAACTGCACAACTTTTCCATATTTGTGGGTCAAGCTTTCTGTTAGACCTTTATTAAATTGAAAAAATGTATATTATATTTGCTGTAATTCCCCCTTTCAAAATAAGATACAGCTAAAAGAAGCACCTGAGGATGTGGATTTCAATGTGTATCTCATGTCGAGTAGTTATTATAACTCTAATTAAAGCTTACATGTTTTTATTGTTTTCTTTGTCTTCAACAAAAGTGAGCCTGGGGTAAATAAACATATATTAGTTTGGATTGTGATACAATAGTCAAATGCAAATGCAGAGCTAAATGCAAGAAATCCAATAAACAGTACCCATAAGTTGTGTGGATTGTCATCTTTTGTTCTACTTTAGAGATATCATTATTAAACACATGTGTAAATTTATGAATGTCACTCTTACCGGTTAGATTGTAATGCTTTGCTTTTGCATCTTCCCAATCGTTGGTGTTTCCGCAAATTACTCCATGCAGAAAAATACTTTGAACAGTGTTGACATCTGTTAAACATTTTAGCCTCTGCATTTGCTTTCAGCTCTTCCTCAGAAGATTCCTAGGTAATTATAATAAAAGTTCAAGAGGCAAAGAAAGGGAAAAACTGCAACTGAACACATGATAACACCCTCAGGAAAGCATGGTTGCCATAGCAACTTGATTCTAAATATTCAATAATGCACTCAATTTAAACAAGAGTTGTCTGAAACAACAGATTGGTGCTAGGTGTTATCAGATAAATTTTGGACAACTCATTAAGTTTTGGTGGGTTTCTGCATTTATTGCTTTAAAAGTTTGACTAGGGACAGATGTACTTCATACTTACTTCTGAAGACTGCAGTTCTATTTTAACATCACCCTTATTATCATCATCATCATCATCTATGACTAGCCTCCTCCGCAGGCATCTCTCTTTTCTCTCTTATTGGGATATTGGGCTTCCTGTGTTTCAATTAGAAGAGGAGGATTGAGGAGAGGAGAAGAGAGAGGAGAGAGAGAGAGAGATGCCTGCCAAAACTCGACAATGTTTGTCTTTTCTGCGCATCTGTAAGTGCGCATCCTAGTGCTAATTACAGGGGAGGGGTAATTGCAATTTTGCAGGTATCCATTTTTCTAGGGGAGTACCCCACAAAAAAATTATTGGCCTATTATATCCAAAGATGGCGGATGAAGACACTTTGAAAGCTGCTTTACACGAGATACCTCCAGTCCAATTTGAGGTTTTAAAGGAATTCAAAGTCAAAACCTATCTAATAGAAACATGTATAAAAGCAATTTCGAGCTATGAAGCTGCACTTAGGACCGCTTTTATACTGAGTGAATACAGAATCGAGGCATCACATGTGCTTGTTGAATCGTTGGATTCAACACGAACCACCTTCGAGTACGAGATAAAAAATGGCAACCACAGTGGCCGCTTGTTTCCGAGAGTTTTTCTTGTTAAAAAGTGTGTTTATGGCGACGTTCAAGGAGTTCTAGAAAATGATGATTCATCTTTGGAAAGCATTGGCCCGCATGGTAATTCCACCACCGAAAGCCATTCAGCGAATGATTTTGACATCCATTCCATTTTAACAAATGTTTTTGGACATACATCCTTCAAACCATTACAGCAAGAAACTATTCTTAAAACTTTATCCGTAAAGACTGTTCTCGCAATCATGGGAACCGGTGGTGGAAAGAGTTTAACTTTTATGCTGCCAGCTTCGGTTTCATTAAAGCCAACCATTGTGATTTCGCCGATCCGTTCATTAATCGAAGATCTTCTTGATCGTTCACTTCAAGTAGGCATTTCATCATGCATTTTTATTGGTGGAATTCAAGACGACGTAGAGCAACAACAATTGCTGAACCTAAAGAATTATAAACTGGTGTATGCTACACCAGAAATGCTGTATGGTAGCCAGTTAATGCAAGCCATCACAAAGCTTGACAATGAAGGAGGGCTTGAAAGAATAGTTTTTGATGAAGCCCACGCTATTTCTACTTGGGGCTCCACTTTTAGGCCAGTATACAAAGAGGTGGCAGAAAGACTTGCTTTATTTGAAGCCCCAAAGCTTCTCTTGAGCGCAACTCTTCCTGTAAGGATACAAGAGGAACTGAGACAGTTATTTGGTAAAGATTGTTGGGAGGTTGTTGCAAACACTGTCTATAGAGAAAACCTGTTGTTAAATGTTTTGGAAAGAGGCAAAAACTTCTATGATGAATTGGCAAAGTTTGCCTTAGGACACAAGGAAGACTGTGGAATAATATATTGTGTATTGCCGAAAGATGTTTCAAAAACTCAAGGAGAACTCAGAAAGAGGAATGTAAACTGTGTGATTTATCATGGTCAACTTTCTGAAGAAGCCAAAAAGAACAGTTTTGAGAAATGGATGTCAGGAGAGGTAAAGTTAATGATTGCAAATGCATCATTTGGGATGGGTATTGACAAACCAGATGTTAGATTTGTCATTCATGCAAAGATGCCAACATCACTGGAAGAATACTTCCAGCAATGTGGAAGAGCTGGAAGAGATGGTAATCCTGCCAAATGTCATTTGTACTATGGCTATTCAGACAAGTCATTACTGTATAAGTTATTCAAGCGCCAAGGTAACTTTGATCAGCAATGTAAGATTCTAAATGATCTTATTGTATTCCTTGAAGATCCTGTCCAGTGCCGACACAAGCTTATAATGAATTACTTTGGTGAACAGAGAGCGGAATTTAAATGTTTGACAAGCTGCAATAACTGTGTATTACAAGGCTCATTCTATATATCTGATGGCACAGGAGATGCATTGAAAGTTGTCCAAACATTGGTAGAGTTGGGAAACTCTAAAGTAACTTGTAATACTCTCAAGCTTATACTGATTGGAAGTCATCAAAAAATTGTAAAACAGAATGACTTTGAAAAATTGTCAAATTTTAGTTGCTTGAGTAAGAAATTTCAATCTCCTCTTTTACTTGAAAAGTTTCTTCATTTGCTAATTTGTGAAGATATTATAGGTGAGGAAGTAGAATCTTCACGCAATTCATTTTCAATCAAAGTTAAACTTGGAGCAAAAGCACATGATCTCTTAGCCTTAAAGCTGAGTTGCTGTAAATTTGTAAAACACTGAACAAGAAATTGTTGTTTATTTGTAAGCATGAAAAGCAATATAGATCAATGATTTAACTTTTGTAGCTATTTTTACATTCACCAGAAATAGTGTAAGTTAGTTTCAACATTAAGTAAAACAATGAAACAGTCAAATGTTTGACTTGAATTTGCCTTCAAAGCAGCATTTATCTAAAGTGTCCTTTACATCCAGCTTCTTCATTGACCTGTACTACCAGTTTCTTTATCATAGAGCAGTTTTTTGTGAGTGTGTCAGTGCAGTGGTTTCTAAAAAACATTCTCGATTGCCCTATTTCATTATGACATCACTACATCACATTAAATTAATCTATTGTTTAACCAATAAGGATCATGGTTGTAGGAGGGGGAGAAATTGAACAGATCGTAGAAAACTCAATTTTGTCCCCCAAAGAAACTGTGATGTCATATGTCTGCTTTAACCATGCTGTTTTCACAGTCATATTAAAATTGCTCTAGTTTGACAGTGACATTTATAAGTACAACAGAAGTATAGTGATGTCATATGTCTGCTTTAACCATGCTGTTTTCACAGTCATATTAAAATTGCTCTAGTTTGACAGTGACATTTATAAGTACAACAGAAGTATAGTGATGTCATATGTCTGCTTTAACCATGCTGTTTTCACAGTCATATTAAAATTGCTCTAGTTTGACAGTGACATTTATAAGTACAACAGAAGTATAGTCATTTCTCCTTTCTTTTCCAAATTATTGACTGTTGACTATATTTTGTAATTATATTGTCAATTTAATGAACAGTACATTAACTATCTGTAAATATTATATTAGAAATAAAAATTGTTTGAAAGGCACTGCTTAAGGGGGGGGGGGAAATGAAAGATGCACAAATAAAATTGTTCCCTTCCCTTACACAGATGATTATCACAAAATTATTATTAGTTAAATTCATTGGGAAATTTTCTCATCAAAAATAAAGGAAATTCTGCTTTTGCTTTTTCATCTCCCTTTCCAATAACATCCAAATATTTGTTTGGAACAGTTGTAGACTTTGATCTGTTTTCTGGCCATTCATACAGCTTTGCTTCCTTCCTGTTTTTGTTTTGAAACCAGCCTTCTGAAATAGCAAACTGAGCCACTTTAACAATGTCATACAAAGAACTGGGCTTGCAGTGTTTTTTGGTTGAATGAACATCAAATGCCTCACGGCTTTTGTACACCTTTTTGGTTTCTTCAAGAAGGTTTGTACTAGATGACATCATTTCCAGCATTTGAAACGATGTTTGGGCAGAAGCATACCTTTTAACAGGTGCCACCAGGTAACCTTCCACCCATTCATCTCCAGCAAGATGCTTGCCTCTCTTTCCAGTTAAACTCACGCATCGATTTTGTTGATACATTCTTCGGTATGCTAGAGGCCATTTTGCAATAGCATTGACTGTCATCGTGAAACATTCATCTCTGTAATTCACTTTATTCAAGGCAGAATACAGCTGTGGGCACCACATCCATACTCCCTCAATGGCTTCACCATTACCATATCTGATAGATTCCTTATACCATCTGGTGATTGGCATGAGGTCATTTACAAACTGAGAATGGTAATGGAAATGAACATCTTTATCATTAGCTGACAACCATTGTTTGTATTTGTCCAGTAAAATGTCATTATGGGAACCAGTTTTGTCTAGGCAACTCTCCATTTCTTTTTTTGAAGGAAAATGTTCAGAAGCCTGAAATTCTTTCAACATTGCTAACGAAAGACCATCATCATAGTCTAACAGGGCTTCTTCATTATTGTTATAATTATTGTCCTTAAATTTATTCTTGAATGATTTCGGATTGACTGTTGGCCTTTTCATTATCTCACTAACCACATGCCAAAATCCTCCTGGTCCACCTACCCTTGCCAAGCACTCATTAATGTAACCGCGGTTATGAAAGTCTCCTCCACCTGGAGTGTGGCATGAGTACATATCTGGGCATCTGTTGATGCACCCCTGAATATTTGCAGTGTTTTTTTGATCACCGACATTAATATTAAGATGACGTGCGAAATTTTCACACGTCGTATCCATGTTTGTTTCTTCGTCTTCATTTCTCACAGCTGCTTTTATACAACATCGGAGTAAGTGCTCTTTTATGCGCTCTTGCTCTTCTTTCTTACTGTGAATTATATTTCCCAGTAAGGTTTGTTCCATAACAGTAGAAATAGTAATTGGTGACTGAGTTTCCACGTAATCTTCTTCATCTAACGAAGCACCATTCTCTATCAAGACCTTTGCGGTAATAACGTGCCCCATGTGCATCGCTAGAGTCAGTGGTGTTTGGAAAATGCCGTCGACCTCGTTGATCAGGGCCCCAGCACTTAAAAGAAATCGCACTAATCGAGTATTACCATCCATTGCAGCGAGATGAAGAACGCTCCTGCGATACTGATCGCGAGCAGGAAACCACGTTTCAAAGTCAGCCTTGATTCGCGATAACAACAACCCATCTCTAGTGCAAACTGATGTTAGCTCCTGCAGTGAACGATATATTACTGAAAATCGATCATCGAGTTCCTTATTTACTTCTTGTTTTCCAATATTTGATAGTAAGTTTTCCCACGACGAGTTCATGTTCAATGACGACTTACGTCTGATCTAAAAAATTGCTCACGCGCGAGCGGAATTGAAATTTCCCGCCAGGAATCATATGATCGCGCGAGCGGAATCAAAATTTACCGCCAAGAATCAAAGGCGATCCTTCTTTACTGCAATGTTGTTTTTATTTTACAAAACATCCCTATAACAAAAATAATTAAAAATTAAAAAATTAATTGAAAGACACATAATTCGTCATTGAATATTTTTCCCTCGAATGTTTTGACGCTGCTTCACGAGGTGTCTTTTTATCTTAAACCGGAAGCGAATTTAAAGGAGGTGAATAATGAATGTTTTCTTTGTATGATTTTGACACTGCTTCACGAGAGGTCTTTTTTTTTTCCTTACACCGGAAGTGAATTTCAGAGTGTGAATAATTTTAGAATGTTTTCTTTTTATGATTTACTACTGACATTAATTCATTCGATAGCATATTCTAATAATGTCCTAAAACCTAATGAATGAATGAATGCATACTAATATACATTAAAAATGATTTTACGAAAGCTAATAAAATTCGTCTTCTTCATCCTTATCATCGTCCTTGTCATCATCATTGTCAATATCAACACCAACAGATTGTTCTTCAATGGCAAACTGGTCATTGTCATCATTATCACTAATATCATCTATCACTGATTTTCTGAGATAACTTTCATATTCCTCTTGGTCTTTCTTGTGCACTTCCATTGACTTTAAAAAAGCGAACCTTTTATATGCTAAGTCAAGATTAAACTCTTTATTACTTTTCTTCAATGGCAGAAAACTTTTTTGATTTGGGCAATAGAAATTGAATTCTTCAGTGAACTTATTTAGATTAGCTCCCATTCCAAGTGTTGTGCACTGATTTTCACAACTAAGAGGCAATGAATACATCTGACTCTTCTTTGAAGACTGGTCTGGAAACTCATCAGGCACATCAGGGATATCTATTGTAAACTTTTTCGTTTGACCAGATGATAAAACTTCAGAAGCTGATTTCAACTCTTGTGAAGAGGCAGTTTTAAGGCTTTCACATGACAATGGAACAACATTAAAAGCTACATCCATCTTTCTCAGCAGATCTCTCTTTTTGAAATCCAAGTACTTCTTTTGGCCTGCATCATTTGACTCTATGATAAGAACAATACAATCATAATAAATTTCTATGTAAGAGATAAATACTGAGAATGAAGGTAATAAGCCATATAAAGCCCAAGGGCTGTAGGCCCTGGAGCTTTATAGGCTTATTGCTGACACTCGAGTTATTTGTGTGTGTTATTATATACTTAAAGAGGTTTTTCACAACCCAGCAATTCTCATTTGAAAACATAGAGGATATTACATGGGCGTGCAGAGATAATGCATGATATGATACTAATAAAATATCAAAAGTACCTAGTTTTGTGTCTTCATAACTAATTTCCTTCACATCTTTTTGGGACTTTATAGCCGTTTCAGGATTGGTAAATAGCTCTTCAATTCCATCAGTATTAGCCACTCTCCAGCCCCTTACAGTGAAATCCCACATCTTTCCCTGTTTTGACTTTTCTTTTTGAAGTTTGGACAGGCGAAGGTGCCTAAGGCATGTTCTTGACAGCTGCATGTTGTCCTGATAGGTAATTACTGGATGATCCATTGGTACTCTAGTGGCAATCAAAGACTTGTAGTTTTCCAACTGTTTCTTTAGGATATTACAACTAGATCAAAATTATAATAAATTCCATTATAATGACCAGTCACCTTGAGATGATACATTCGTCACTACAAGACAAAATTTGTCTTGTAGTGACGAATGTATCATCATCATATTTAATATGAAAGGTGAAGAAAAAATGAATAAGAATAAATATGGGAGAAAATGAGAAGGTAAAGGAAAGAAACCTGAAGCTAGGTTTAATGAAATAGGATAACAGTATTGGGGACAAGATAAGTGGTAGCAAATTAGCATATCACTGTATGGAGTCTTACATTACTGGAAAAGATTCACTCAAGCCAATACGTTGAAGCACTTCAATCATTTTAGGTCCAGCACCAAATGACAAACAAAGGAGACCAAACAGGACTTGGATGTCATTGCTTCCATTTTGATCTCTTACATCCATCAGGGAAGAGAGAAGATGCACTGAAGCCTTGAGTTTATCATGTTCTGTTTTTCTTTTGTTCCTACTGGAGTTGGGAGATAGTACTAACTGCTCCAGTATGTTGACAATTGTTGGGCAATCACTTTTGAGCTTTGACAGAGCTTTATTGAAATATAGTGGATCTAGTTTGACAAGGATATCCACAACATCTTTGTTTGACCTCAAACCAAGGTTGAAGATTTCTTTGGTTTTTTTGACTTCATACTGGATTTGGTTTCTTTCTGATAATGAAAGAATTCCTCCAAGCAAGTTTCCAGTTTCAGTTATTTCTTTGTAGAGGCCAATTACCTTAAAATAGAAGCAAAAATTTCTGTTTGTTTGCTTTCTTTTCTTTTCTTTTTCAAAAAATGGGAGATTTTCAGAACAGTCCCCTAACTAACCTGTTTGGCATTTATCACTATGTTTATTATGATCTTATTGAGGGTAATACGCAAGAACAATGCCCCAGATGACCTGTCGGCCGACTGTTGGTCGATTAACGGCTGACTGTTGGTCATTTTTGGGCCCACAGTCGGTCATTTGTCAGCTCACAGATGGTCATTTGCCTCATTGGAGTAACAGTGGATTAACGACCGACAGTCAGCTGACAGGTCATCTGGGGTGTTGTTCTTGCTTGTTAGCATTATTGAGTTTGTCAGAATTCTCTTACTGTATATTTTATACACTTGTGTTTGGACTTGCAAGTTTTGTTTGCCAAGGTTACAGCATGTACAACAGCTGTATGGAAGACCTTAAATATTAATAAAAAATAATTCCAGTATAGATACCTCTTCCTGTTTCTGCATAACAGTGCTTGACAATAATTTATTTTTTTCCAAGAGTGTTTCCAATCTGTTCACTTCATGTTGAAGCTCTTGTACATGGTCTCCCCCTCTACATGTATCTTTTTCAATGACAGTACCTCTTGTATCTCCATCTAAAATATTATAAAATATCTCAGTGTTAGAGTCTAAAAATAAGACTTCACATATTTGTTCTTTTATTCCCTATTGATTTCAACTTTGGTTACCTTGGAATTGTAATTTGCTTTTGCATTTTGGTTCACAGAGATCACCAGAAGTACTTGAAGTCACTGCAAAAAAATAATTAAAAACAAATGTAAATGAACTATAGGTTATGATCTACCAATGTTCTGAAAGATGGAATGAAACTGGCCATGACTGTGTGTAAACCAATGTTTTATTAACATTTAGAATAAGTATATATAAATTATGTGAGATAGAATGTGGGTTACTGATTGGCTAGCTACGTTTACTTGGGTCAATCTGGAACTGAGATAGGACAGATTTTCATCTGCTTTTGAAATACAAAAAAGCACAATTTATTCTAACTCAAAACTCATAGCTTATATTCAAATAATATAATACAACAAAGTACATCATTTGGCTTTGTATAAAATTTTCAGCTAGTTTACTTATTCTCAGATTCTATATGACCATTAACATTTTTTGAGATAGTTGTATACATGTATCACAGTATGTGTGCATGCATTTTATGCTCATGCAATTTTTCAACCATGATCATAAGGGCTGAGGCTAACTAAAGAAAACACAGTCCCTACCCATATATATTACTCTATTTATTATAGAGTAATATAGATAACAGAGTCACAGTAATACTATGAACCCAGCTGTTTCTGCTGAAAAAGGATGTCTAACTACTTATTAGTTACCTGTTTTTATTTGTTTATGTACAGGCGAGTTTGATATGTCCACATCAGCTGAAACAAATGAAGAGCAATCAGCTCCAGAACCTTATATTAAGGTTGAATATATTAACTAAAATAATAGCACACTTTTGTTTTAGTGAAAACAACAAATGAAGAGCAATCAGCTCCAGAACCTTATATTAAGGTTGAATATATTAACTAAAATAATAGCACACTTTTGTTTTAGTGAAAACAACTTTATAAACTTTCTGTTACCTTCGCCTTCATGAACTATCTGACAATCATCATGTTCCTTGAATGCCAAATCTTCATAATAACCTCTGCATTTAACGATAGGAAGTTTATTAGTTTTAGTTTTATTTTGGTAAAGCAACACTGATCCACTTACTCCTTCCTTTTGCCACGATAGCATAGTTTCTTCTTAAAGACCTCGCTGGTGATCCGCAATATCTGGGCTCGCTCCATGTTTACAAGCGCTTTCTGCTTATTTTTTAACGTATCCACCAAGTCGTCTGCTTTCAAAGTCATGCCTTGCCTAACTTCGACCATCTCTTGCAGTACTTTGCCTAGTTCTAGTTTAAACTTGTGGCGAGAGGACAAAACTGAAACAGCAAAGAAATAACACATAACCTTACTGTGAAATTCTCTATTGAAGCAATTATCAAAAACAAAAGAAAAAAAATACCTTTACGCTTTGTTCCTCCTGGAGTAACAATTGTTTCTCTGACAGAGCCTTCTTTTGCTGGATAGAGTATTTTATCTTCTTCTTCTTCTCCTTGAATACCACGCTTGCTCGAAATCGTCGTTTCTGCGGATATATGCAGCTTCTCGAGCTCCTGTTTCATTGCTTCAATCTCCGAAACCTTTCCTTCTATTTCTAAGCGCTTTCCTTTTACTACTCTCAGGATTTTTTTGTATTCCGTGCTACACACGGGAACTTGAGACTTAAGGTATCGATTAGTTCTGCTGGCCATTTTTTCAGCCATGGCCGTTCGAGCCGTTCGACAACTCAGTAAGCCCTAATAAGCCCAAGTCTACCCTAGACAAAAAAAATTTCACCACGACAATCCCATGGGTACCCCTGGTGAAGCGACATGTCCTACAGGGTGAAGTGACATGTCCATACCCTTTGGGTTTTGGCAGGCGTCTCGCTTTTCCTCCCTTCCTCCCCTATTAGCGCCTAGTCCCTCTCTACCAGGAACACAGGAAACCCGATAATATCATACATACAAAATTGGAGACGCCTGCGGAGGAGACTAATCTATGACTATTATTTCTGCTTCCACTCTGTCCTCCTACACATTAAAAAATTCCACATCTATTGAGACTGATAGAGTTAACTTGTCAGCCAACCAGTAATATGAATTTTTATGTAGGGATGGTATTCAATGATAAATAATTCAGATAGCTCACTCTGAAAGGATACTTTTGGATTACGCTTATTTGTATCTAAATATATATCGACAAGGGAGTTGTTACCAAAATTCATTTTATTCAGCATGACACATTTCAGTTGCAGCTGCCCACTGCTATAGTCCTCATCTGCTTATAGTTGAACATTTATTATACTTTTTATAATAAAACTTATTTCTCAATATCAATCCTCATTTGTGAGGGGTAGGATGTATTGGCAAATGAAAGACTACCTATTTATCATTATTCACAGGGATTTGATATCAGCCTACAAAGCAAAGCAAGCTCACTTTAGGGGAGTTAATGATTACTTACATCATCTGTATCACTACTGATAGGAGCATACATGCTCTAATCTGCAAAAACAATTAAATAAATAAAATCAAAGTTATCCTTTATGTAAGTTTGTTAAGACCATGTATTCACTTTGATTATAAACTTGTAGTAAAAAGATCTTCTTACTGAGCTATATTATTCCATTATATATTATACTAAAAAAACAAATTCCTATACAACACACTCTCCTCAGCATAAGAAAATGAAGTATAGTTGGAAGGTCATACATGTAAGTTATTTTTAATAGGCTAAGAGAATCATTATTTTACAAAAAAATCATTATATTCGCAAAAAAAGCCACTTTGCCCCAAAGAGTAAGGTCCGTGTTATCTCAGAGCAGTTAAACATGTATATTTATGTTTTGACAATCCGAAGTTTGATTTAAGATTATGCAAATACAAAGCGTGGGTGTATACTAAACAATACTTTATTCCCTTTCTCTATAACCTGAGACAGTTTCAAACGAATGAAAACACGTACAATAATACGGAGAATGACTTTGGTCTGTACACTGGATATACATAGACGCGAAAAAAAAACGGCTTATAGATTTAAGTTTTTCTGATGGATATCAATGACTTCTCGCCACATTCTCTTGGCCTAAAACTTGGCAAATAAAACTCACTGTGATAAAATACTGTCTTCTTCTGATGAACAGATGCATAAAGAGCTAATTGTAACGATTAAAATGGTGCTATCCGACAATATAAAGAGAGGATGGAAAATATATCATCTTTAACAGTTACCTGAAAAATCGACGACAACCTAACCAAACCTTAAAGAGCCCGCCAAAAATTCTTCGTCTCCTGACTTGTGGTCACCTGTCTTGTTGACGAATGCGGGATTTCTTGTTCACGTGATCTCCTTTACGCTACGTTATGAATACAAACGCATTTCTGCTGTGTTTGTGCTATTATTCTCTCGTTTTACATTGAACACATTTCTTTTTATTTAAAAAATAGTTTTTATTCCATAAATAGAGAATACTAAAATAATTTTTGAGCAAGAGAATTTAAGCAAGGGAATTTAAGATCGTGTTCCAATTTCACTGTCATGTCAATGATAGTTCAATATTTGGATGTTTAATTAAATAAAAATATTTTGAGTGTATTCTTGTAGTGGATCCTATTTCAGGATCCTAACTCGGATCCTAACTCGGATCCTAACTCGGATCCTAACTAGAAAGTTAGAATATCTCTTTGTACTTTTCAGTTAGTAGCTTGTTTCATGGTTTTAGTGTTAGCGCTCTATAGGTAATACACAAAAGACAAACTAGTAGTAACTGAACAGTATAGCCTTATGTTGTGGACATTTTTGTGGTTACTGGCTTACACTATGTCATGGGCTTTAAGGGTGCGTGCGTAATTCGCAAATCCCCGAAGTAGAGCCGAATTGTCAAGCTGAAAGATATGCGAACTTCGTGCACCCGTCTGAGGGTGTTGAAGTCGATTATTAACTAGACGTTAACATTCCTTCAGGTAACCACCTGAAAATTGTTCGCTCTTTTGGGGTTGGAGCAGGACTGATATTCAAAGCATTCACAACTCTATAGGTTGTTGGCAGGCAGAGCTGATAAACTGCATCGATCTCCACTAGAAGTAACACTCTTCCAAAAAGATCCCATGGTCTCTCTCATTTTTGTTAAAGCAAAATGTGGTTTCTAAACAAATTCCACCATCGCAGTGCTCTGCACAATGGGACGGATATTTGTAGGGGATGGTAGGCATGTGTTCTTGTAATCTTCTAAGATGTCACAAACATCATCTACTGGAAAATTATCATTAGCTGAACTGTCTGGAGAAAGGGATTTGGACACTGTTTCTCGCTGCTGTTGTGGTAATAGGTGAAGGAATGAATCAATCAGGCAGTCTTCACTGACATTCTCAAATAGTGCTTGGTGCAAACTTGCTCTTGCAATTCTTATAGGGAAAGTCTCAGTTAGAATAAAAGCCTGATCAATTATTCTCCCAAGAAGTTAATCATCTTCCATGATTATGTAAGGGCCAACTGGGAGACACACTTCACTTCATCCTTCACTAGAAGAAGGAACGTATCCCAGAATAAGGAGAACATCTCTCTTTGTGCACCATAATCTAAGGCCATTTAACCTTCGTTATACAGTTTAAGCATGTCTTCCACAATGTTGTCTTTGTTTACTGTGATACTCTTTTGAGACTGACTGAGTTGCTCTCAGGTCTTCTTACACTTATCATTCAATGCATCATAGTGTTTTAGAGTAGTATGCTCTTCTTCAGTAAGTGAAACATCTTCCTCCATAGGTAAACTGGGGGACTGACTGTAACAGATAGCAATTCAAAGTCTGGAAAGTCGGGTATGGTCATTAAAACAAGGTCCCATTAGATATGCTTACACCATCCTCATCAACAGACAGTGGCACAATGTTTTCTTGTGTAGCGCAAAACGTCTTCAATTTTTCTAAATTTCTAAGGTCACGAATACTTTGGTCTCTTGCCACATAAAACTAGTATATGTAACGAGTTTGTAAATGTAAACGAATACTTTGGTCTCTTGCCACATAAAACTAGTATATGTAACGAGTTTGTAAATGTAAAATCAAGTTTAAAGCTCTTTAATTTTTAACTAAATCTTATCCGAAACTCAAAATTCGCCTTGTCTTTACAAACGCATAACAGCTAATCCCTTAGCATTTCCAAATTACAGTCTTTCTAACTAAAAACATAGATCCTTAGGGGTTTTAAATCTGAAATTTCAGAGCCATCGGATAATTTCACGCCATACAGCGAGGTTCAGAAATGGGTGATTCCGCGCCAAAATAAATACCCGCGGGCCACCTTAAATGTTGTGCACTTTGATTGATGCAGTTGGTAAAGTAACCTTAATCAGGAAACGGGTGGACTTGATCCCTATACAATATGTCAATTGACGGTTCAAATAATTGGCTTCTACTACAACATTTCAAATATTGCTGCTAGTTTTCATTATTAGTTAAGAAACTGATGTTTACCATAAATGTATATGTCTATCAGACGCGTTAGCAAGTACAAGCCAGGTCTAGTTAGCCCTGTTGTGGTTGCCAACACGAAAGTTGAAACTACTTTGGCAATCACACACACCTCTATATTGATCAATTGCAATTTTCAGCTGTGAATCCCACTGTTTTCTCTTGGTTTGCGTCATATACTGAGTCATCCACTTCTTTGCCAATAAAGTTTCCCAGTATCAGTTCCATTGTGTCCTCATGTTCAGCAGTACTCATACCTAATGGGAAAACAGTGCTCTAGCTATTTTGAGACAGTCTTCCTTAGAAGACTTTCTTTGAACTTGATATTCTCTACATCCTCCTCCTTGTGGTTTCTTTTTCTGGACATATTGTTCTCCTGACTAGTGTTTCTAGCCAATGGAACTGAAGAGTTTCCTTGACTTTAGCTGATTGTGTGGACTTACTGTTATTTTCATTAGACATGGCAGATCTTCTCTTTCACCGACCATCAATCAATGCTTCCAGTTTGTTGATCTTTTCTCCTCTACTTTCTTTCTTCTGATAATTATCAATTAGGCGTCTCCTAGGCAAACTAGACCAAGACCTTTTAGGTGATAACATGTAATTAATGTTTTGTGAAACTTTTACCTTGAATTCACTTAAAGTGCACAAATCTCTGATTTGAGAACTTCAGTGATGATTGTATCCCATACAATATTATTGTCTCAGTACTCTTCTCCCCAACAGGCCTGACATGGCACCCTTAAATCAAGCAGCAGTATCAAAGTAAACTCAAAATAAGAGCAGCTTCATATTAGCAAGAAAATAAAGTTTTCAGCTAATAATAATAATAATAATAATAATTAATATTTCTAAGGCACAAAATATTATATATGATCTAATGCACTCCTAGCATTTTAAATAAGAGAAATGAAACAAAATTCAAAGTGCTATTAGTATTCCTACATTAAAAGCTCTTATGGCAAGAGTGGCCGTGCAATCATGCAATTTTCATATGATATCTCCTGTGTTAAACATTTCTGCTGTTTGATTTAAGAGTATCTTTTCAGTGTTAATTTTGATCATGGGCAAGATGCACCCACATAGCCTTACACACCCGATTTCATTGGTTAATCAGTGATGGATTGTGGGACTGTTCTTTGTAAGGTTCTAAGTCTTCATATATAATTGAGGGAGACGTTCTAGAAAGGATTAAATATTGAAGTGCTTCAAGTGTTTATGTGATATAAAGTCTCAAGTATTAGAGAGCCACATCAGCAAAGCCACAACAATCTGGCTGTACCATTGTTGACCCCCCCCCCCCCCCCCCCATGGTACAAGTGTGTTCATTCTCTGTCTTAGAACATGATCACACTCATGAGGAGTTTACACAGAGTTATTTAGCTAGTCAGTATTCTTTATACTGAGCTTTTAAAACAAAAGGGAAACAAAAGGGTATACCAGTGTGCTCTACATGTATAAAGAGAATACTGATTACTTACATAAACTTAGCACTTTAGAATACTGAACAATGACTGGCTGAGTGAGTGTGAACATGTTCTTAATAACTGATAGTCATCCTTCCTAGTGTTATATAGAGAATAGTAATAATTCTCTAGACAGAATTTTTTATGTAAAGTTTCATCCTCAGTTTCATCCGAATTTGGAAAACTTTATGAGGTATAAGTTGATCCCCACTCATCAGTAGCCAATATAGTCCAAGTGACTTGACTATTGTCTTGAAAACCCTAAGATGTGGCAGAACAGGCAGGAGACGTGTTTGGGGTTCCCAAGGCTGAAGGTTTAATGTCAACTGATTGATGTTAATTACACTGTTAAGTGATGCTAATTCTTACATTGATGACATCATAATTAGTCTGTGCATACACAGGAATCCCAATATATTTATGACACCCTCCCGGGCAGCCGAAAGTTGCAAGTTGCAAGTTTACACTGTCTATAGCTTTTAAATGTTCCATCTTTTAAGCATTTCTTTAACAGTCCTAGTAGTCTCTTGTGTGACCCTGCCTTCCAAAGGGGGTTCTTTGTTTTCTTCAGTATTATAACAAGTGTCTGGATGTTGGACACAGTTTGTGTTCTTTTACAGTTCACTCAAATTTCACTCAAATTTTACATACCTTTCTTCAATAATTTGCCAATGACATCATTTGACGTTTGAATTGATTTAAGAAAGTTAATAACCTGACAAAAAAAAGTAACCTATTAGACCTTTTCGAATCAAAATGGCTCCAAGTTCTGTTGCTCAGGGACGTTTTTTATGCGTTCTTGATTGGAAGACAAAGGAAAGTGTCATTTCAAACAAAATAAGTTCACATTCCTCAAATTCCACAATGTAGTTCTTTCAGGGTTTGTGCTACTCCTTAAACTCTTGAAAACTCCTTGAATTTCATTTACATTTTCAAGGGCGCTTGAAAAGCCCTTGAATTTTAAAACTTCTGCTCAAACTCCTTGAAAACTCCTTAAATTTATACGTTTAACAAAAAAACGTAAGGGATTTGAATGGGGTGGGAAACTTAGAAATTCACTTTTTTCTTTTACATGCCGAGGGATAAAGATGTCCTAGTATTTCAGTAAAACCATTAGAAAAAAAATCGGGTAACGCTACTCCTTGAAAAATTATTGGGAATACTCCTTGAATTCTCCTTGAATTTTAAATTCATATCTCAGCACAAACCCTGTTCTTTGTTTCAAGATGCACAAGAAGTTGGAAAATAGTGTTATGACAAAAAGGTCTATTACAACATTATAATACACAATGTTCCGATATAATGTCTCTATCCAATACAGTTCTTTTTTAAATTAACACTTCATAATCCAAATGGAATGATTTGCATTTCAGTCCCCTGAGTACACGATGTGTAATCTCGCCTGAGGCAAAACCATGGGGCAAAACCTCAAAAGAAAATATTTATATGATGACTTTCAACAAAATATACTGAATATATTGGCATGTCCCTTGTGAGCCACCGTAGTTTGCTGTTATTGTGTGCAATGAAATATAAATATAAATAAATATACATTCATAAAAAAATATCACTAATCTTTAAAGGCAGCTTTAAACATATAATTTCTTTTGAAATTTTGTCAAGGAATTTGAATTTCTTATTTCATATGGTGTGTCATTCCAAATTCTCGGAACTCCAAAACACTCTATCACCATAAGTCTCTGTGAGCCAGAGCACAGCTAATGACAACAGGTGTGGTAAGACAGCATTCCTGATATGTAGCCAGGAGCCAGACCACTGAGATCTTTGTAGACTAACAGCAAAACCTTGAAAATGATGCGGAATTTTACAGGCAACCAATGGAATTTGCGCAAAATAGGGGTTATATGCTCCGACTTCTTTGTTAGAGTTACTATCCTTGCTGCAGTGTTTTGTATAAACTGCAACTTGTTTAACATGTAATTAGGAAGGCCATAGAGTAACGCATTGTAACGCAATTGTCCAGTTTAGAAGTGATATGTGCATGGACTAGAGTCTCAGAGGTGCCCTGACTTAGGTACTTCCTGATTTTACCAATATTCCACAGGTGATAATGACAGGCATGACAGACTTTTTTCACATGCTTATCCATCTTTACATGCTGATCAAAGTAGACACCCAAGTTTCTAGATTACATGCTCAGAGAAATCCTTTCATCATCAACCTGCACATAATCCACAACAAGGGACTGACGATATCTGGAACTAATATGAACTAGCTCAGTCTTACCTTGATTTAGTTTGAGTCCATTCAACACCATCCACGAGTCAATATCTTCAACATATTTTTCCACACTTGACTTAGCCACAGAAAGCTCTTCCAGTGACTCAGAGCAAAAGGTATATATGTAGATTTGTGTGTCAACAGCTTTTTGATGATATTGCAGACCATGAGACTTAATAATATCTGCAATTGGCGAAGTGTAAAGCACATATAGGAGGGGTCCTAGCACCAATCTCCTTTATGGTCTTTGACACTCTCTGCGACTGATTCATTTCCATGTTTTGAGTTTGCTGGTCGTGACTGGATATCTATGGCTGACAGATGTGTAGGTCAACTATTATTTGGATGTACTTTAGGGCATATTTATAGCCTACATTCCTGTAGTATTCCTTCATTTTTTTCATTTTGAAGTTGATTGCCTGTGAAGAGTCTAGTCACGCCTTCTTTGACATTCTCAAGGACAAAGTCCCAGCCTGAAGGAGCCTGAAGGTAACATTCCAAAACTATTTCTTCCTCTTTTCCTGTTAATCTGAGATGATGCTGCCACTTTTTCTTTGGTGGTTCTTTAACAAATAATGAAATATATTTGAAAGGACTGAAAGCATTTTGCTTTAGTGGATGTAATGTATTTCTATTCACGAGTATAAATCTGCATCCACACCTTGAGATGTTCTTCCTTTGAGCTATCATCCCAAAAATCCACTGGTCTCCAGAACTTAGACGCTATTGATAAGTTTCTTATCTCTAGACTACCAATGTTAATGTATGGGCAAGGGCTAATAATAATAAATAATAATAATGACGAATTTTATACAGGATATTTCACCCATCAGTGTAAAACACTGTTGTCCTTGGGGTCCTGTTAAAAAAATATCTATAAATAATAAATAAAATAATATAAAAATTAGGTACTACCTAATAGCGGAGCTCCCATTTCTATGTTCTTGATTCAAATGAATTGGGATTCCTGTGTTAATTGCCCCAATTGTAAAGGTCTTGAAAGATGAAAAAGTTGAAATGAAGATTATGAAAATGAAAATTAAGGCATTTGCTTTGGTTTGTATATACTCTCTCCCTTTGGTCTCCTGTGAATTGTATGGGCTTGTAAGCTTGAAGTGACCTTTATTATAGTATATTTCAATATTCAGATACACTGTCAGATTTCATAATTGACTTTGTAGTGGTTCATAATTCTCAGGAATAGAAAGCAAAAATCTCCAAAACCTTATTTCATTGATACAAATAATTAACCCTTTTCAACATCCTGGATATTGCAGAACTACATCTCTTGATTTGCTTGTTTTCACTATATTGTGACATCTTGGTTTTTTTTGTTGTGGTTTAGTGTTGTTGTTGTTGTTGTTGTTGTTTTGTTTTGTATTTTTAATGACACACTAGGTGAATACTTGTCTCTTCCAGATTACACTGATAATACAATTTAAAGTGATGATAAAAACAGCTACTTGACACAACAAGAAAACAAGGAATTACTGAAGTATTTTCAATTTGCATTTACTAGTAAGGTCTCATATGGGCTCAAGGAGCAACTTCATGCTCAATGGTAAAACAATTCTATTTTGCATGCAAATTATTTCCTTTTTCCTGTCATTAGTCAATCAGTTTCATTAAATTCCAGACCGTTCCAAACTTGAACTGTATATACACATTATCTGGGTTGAAATGAGTTCAAAATCAATTTTTTATAAATTTTATTATTAAAAGTAGTGCAAAAAGTTCACTGTAAAACAATGTCATTATACATTTATTACTTGAGGGTTTGTCTAAACTTAGCCACAGTTCAACGTGCATAAGCGTCTATTTTTTCAAAGTCATCAGTCCCAAATAAAAGATAAATGATCAAATATAGGTACAACGGACTTTTTGACATCAGATTTTTTTCTCTCAGGGTCTTTACCTTGAAGTGCTTTCCTTGTTGTCTTTCGAAGCGTAGTCCTCAGTCCTTGTTTCACACTCGATGCAGACGATTCTTAATTTTCAACTTTGGCTAGATTTTTAAGCAGCTTTACTGAAGGCATCTTCACGAAACGAAGAATACACAATCCTCAATGACTCATTCCTTATGAGAAGTTTTTTGAAGCCACGAATCCAACTAAAAAGTCATCCAGTTTTGTAAATGTTCTCTGTGTCCTTCGTCTTTCGAGCAGTTTTTGAAACGACACCGGGCCCGAAAAAAATTCAAACGTACGTTTTTTTTTGCTTTAACTCGTCAAGATTAGCACCGATTAATGATCATGAAAATTGCTAAATTTTTACGAGGTTTTCAGAATGATATTTTTAAGTTTTGCAAGTTTCTAGAAGTTTAAAACAGCAAGGAAACTTGTAAATTTTCAGTTTTCAAATCAGCATGCGTCAAGTTGGCGCCAAAAAGCAATCAGCCAATCAGCATCGCGATGTACAGGGACGTATGTATGTATGTATGTACGTACGGACACTGGGCTTCCTGTGTCGGTCCATGAAAAATCAACTGGATGGGTTACCATTTTTTCTTAGGTATGGTGCTCCGCTCGCGCGGGCCAAAGGAGCTCCGCTATAAAATAAAATATAAAAAATATAAAATATTCTAAAATGTTCTAAAAAGATTCATATAATTATGTATTAATTAGAATTAAAATACTCTGTTAATTTGTTCTTAAATTTCAATCTAGAATCTAACGATCTTAGTTCAGCAGGCAGATTATTGAAGGTCTTCGCTCCTTGATAATAGAAGCTCTTTTTACCAAATTCCAAGCGAACTTTGGGTAATTTCACTGATAATCCATTATTCCTTGTGGCCTTGGAGTGAAGTAATCTTTCAAAGTAGTTCTTAAAGGGGCTGCAAACATTATTCTGGAGACAATCAAAAACAAACAGACTGCTTTTACGCTTGATCAAATTGTTCACTGATGGAAGATTAAGGGTACTATTCCCAATAACTTTGAAGCTTCGTCGTTCAATGTTCTTTATCATTTCTTTTCGATATTCTGAAAAGCTAAGACCAAGTGCTCCACAATAAGTGAAAATAGGTACGATCATAGTCTTATAGATTGTTTCTGCACATTTTTGGTCGATCAAAGGACGGATTGATCGCAAAAGATTAACTCTGCTTGCAGCTTTTTTATATATTCTGTCAAAATGTGATGCGAGGTTTAATGTTGGGTCAAGGTGAACACCCAAGTACTTGTAGGTACAAGTATTATTAATGTACGTCCCATTAGCAGAAAGTTTAAGTTCCTTGTCTTGAAGGTTGATCCTTTTAGCCGTTCCAAATAACATAGTCTCTGTCTTGTCCTTTTTTAGGTTGATAATCAGTTCATTATCTTTAAACCAATCACATAGGTTATTCATATCTTCGCTAAGGCTTCGCTGTATAGTGTCAACATCCTTTGAAGAGGTATAGATGACTGAATCATCGGCATAGGTGATAATCTTCGAATGTTGTAGCGGTTTATGCACGTCGTTGAAATGAATAATAAATAAGACGGGACCTAGGATGATTCCCTGAGGTACACCTGTGAAAATGGGTTGAGGTTCTGATAACACGCCTTTGTATTGGACAACTTGTGATCTGCAGAAAAGGTAATCAGTGAACCATTCAAGTTCTGTTCCACGAACTCCATAAGTTGAAAGCTTACTCAGAAGGCCAGAGTGACTGATGGTATCAAACGCCTTTGATAGGTCGATGAACACACAACCCGTCAGGTTACCATTTTCAGCTTCTCTTCTGATAACATCAGTAAGATGTGTAACTGCCAGTTCAGTAGAGCGTTTGCGACGGAAACCATACTGGAAATGAGAGAGCAGACTATTCAGTTCAAAATGTGCCTTCAACTGCTTGAATACCACTTTCTCCAAGATCTTTGACATTGATGGAAGTATTGATATAGGCCTATAGTTGTCAATCTCGGCCACTGAACCAGATTTAAAAAGTGGTATTACTTTAGCCGCTTTCCAGTCAGTAGGTATAGACCCTGTTGCAAGAGATGTTGATTATATATGTAAGAGGCTTGACTATTATACTTGCATCCCAGGAGGAAAATTGTCAAGGCCAGAGGACTTCTTTCTTTTGAGGCTCTTTAATTCTTTAAAGATATCCTTTTCCGAGACTGCTCTAAATTCAAAGTTCTCTTGCGACTGCTGAATGTTAATTGTAGTGGGCTTTTTCCAAACAAAGTTGCAGAGAGGAAAGAGTTCCCGCAACATCAGTGAAGAATTTGCAAAACAAATTAGCAATAACCCCTTTATCTGTGATTTTTGCTCCGTTAACGAGAAAAGCCGCACCTGGCTCCTTTACGGACTTTGTAGGATACAGCTTTTTAATAGCTGACCAGAATTTGTCGGGTGAACCCACATTCTCTTCTAAAAGATCACGGTGATACTTGGTTTTGCAATTTTTGACCATACCATTGACTTTGTTGCATTGGCGCTTATACGAAGATAATTTCTCGATTTGTCTTTCTCACTTTTCTCAGAAGTTGGTCTTTGGTATTCATTTCCTGCTTTACATTTTGTGTAAGCCATGGACAAAGTTTCCCTTTGATCCTTTTCTTGATAGTTGGCGCATGTTTATCAAAACAGCTTTCAGAAAAGACCATGCTTCATTAACACAGGAGGGTTTAAAGACAGGCTCAAAACTGTTGGACCGTAAATCATTACAGAATGATGTGGGATCATAATTTGCATAATTTCGACAAGTAATAGTTCTTGGCTGGTATTTATGGTTATGCAGCTTTCGAACACAACCAATCATATCGTGGTCACTTAAGCCAGCGGGAATAACTTTAACACCATACACATTCTGAGGGTGATTAGTGTAGATCACATCTATCAGTGTTTTTGATTCTTGCGTTATTCTCGTGGGATCCTTGATTAGCTGTTTTAGGCCAAAAGACAATAGCATTGCCTTCAGTTCTTTATTATCTGAGCTTACCAAATAATTGCAATTCATATCGCCTGTCAAAATACATTCTTTGTTTTCAGATGATACAGCAGAAAGCATGGATTCCATTTTGCTTTCGAAATTTGCACAAAGATGCTTTGAAGAATTCGGGGGGCCATAGATAAAACCAATAAGGATGCCCTTTGATTTTGGAAATAAAATCTCTATCCAGATACATTCAATCCCATCTCGTTCCAGGTCCAATCTTCTATGAAAAGGGACAGTAGAAGAAATATAAACTCCCACTCCTCCACCTTTACCTGTCTTCCTAGGTTTATTAATAAACGTATAGCCATCTAGTTGGACTTGAGCCTCTTCACTGTCTGATAAATGAGTCTCACTGAGGGATATGATGTCTATATGCTTGGAATTGTCGATTATTTGGCATAAACTATCCTTATTCACCACGAGGCCTCTGATATTTTGATGAATAATCTTGAGCCCATTTTTTTGATAACAAGTCCTTAAGATTAGGTAGGTTTTCATAGGAGCTACAGGAGCCAACAGGACCAGGTTGAATTTCAACATCATTTGCGAGACGAATAAGAAGTAAGGAGACAGAGGAATTTATTATAAAGTGGCATCCAAGGAGTAGACGTCTTGAATTTGGCAATTGGAGATTCTTTGCATGTGTCAAGTTCGATGCCCGATGATTAAAACTTTGGATTTTCACTGTCGTCAAACCATGCGAGGTGAAGAATAGGACACTACCAGATATATTGAGGTCAGAATAAGCCTTGGGAAGGAGTACACCAGAGAAACATATATAGAAATAGAGCAAAATAATCCAATATCTAGGAGCTCTAAAAGCGTGACCTTCTGCCATGATTATGCTAACGATATTATTATGCTGTAAAAGTGCACACAAATTATAGGATTTATAGGAACGCGAAAGAATAGAGTATGCACAGGAACAAAATACTTTGTTTTCTATTGTTTAATTAGTGCTCTCTTCTGCTATTTATAATTAGATTTGGTCAGAAAAGAACATCCTTTAAAGAAACTTGCTCTTGTGGAACCACCCCAAACATTGTTGCTTGTATCTCGAACTACTCTTTACTGTGATTTGTTGCCATTTAAAGCCTAAAATCCTCCTGATTTACTATCAAATAAATCGACCTCATCAGTCCGCCATTGTTAATCAGTATGTACATTATGCGTGGTTTTGACAGAAGTCTGGGGATAAACAACTTAACTTTATCCCTTCCCCTGTCGTCATCTTTGTCCACTCATGTTTGTCAATTAAAAAGTGTTGAAATTCAGGAGCAAGTTTGTAAGGACCATTGCCAATGATGGCATCTTCTATGCACACACGATTCACATCTTTTTCATTTGTTATGTTGTCAATGACTGTGGGCATATCAGTTGCTCGGAAATTTTGGCGGATCTTCAAATTTCTGTGGATAGACTCTGCATTGTTGTTATAATAATAGTCATATCCAAGACCGACATCTCGTCTAATAGGTATAACAACATTTGTTTTATATCAGCTGCTTGGTATCTTTTGAACCACGAGATATTGTGGATAATTGGTTTCCTGTGCTTCCTTTTCTCGATCATTCCACACTTTTTCTAGAGCGTCTAAATCTCTATCAAATTCTCGCTCACTTTTTCGATCTAGTAACCCTCTCTCTTTAGTGATGTCCGATCCCATAATATCCATAAGAATTTCAGTTCTTTGGACCCCGTTGATGCCTAGCTCTGTGAGCTTTCTCTTTAAGTCATCCTCGAAATGCTTCTTACAGGCTATAAATACAGCACCTGAAAAAGAAGGGCTTAAGCTGTGTCCGGGCCTTGTCCCTGTCAGATCCTACTGCAATGATATTTTGTCAGTGTTGGCTTTAATTGAGTCAGACAGCTGCCAAGGTAGCTGAATGCTTCAGCATCTTTGTGTTTGTGGATAATGGTTGGTCCAAGCATAACGGTATGTTTTCTTGTTCTTTTTGAAACAAGCATGTGGTGTTTATATGTTGTGGGTGTGATGTAGAATGCACCACAGTTATACATCATGTCAATGCTCAGAACTCCAGGTTTGAGTGGATCATTCAATATCATTTAACTGCCTACTGTCGGAAAGAAATGCAAGTGGTTGGGGGTCCCTTACAAATTGAAGGAACCTTTCCTTTTCGGAACGGCTTTCGTCGATGCACTTCAAAATCACTGTATAAAGCTCATCCTTTTTGGCGAGACTTGACACAGTGCTTGACTTCATTTGAGCGTTCTTTAATTTTCTGAATTTGCTTTACCATTTTTGGTAAGGACGACAATGTTATTGCCTCTAAAATTTCCTCAGCATCATTCCGTGTTTCACGGTATACATCACGGGCACTTGATCCACTTTTTAGCTTTTGCACTATTGAATTTAGTGTGGATTTCTGAGTTCTAAGCTTTTTGTTGGGAGAAACGGAGTGTTCTCTATTCTCAAACCAATAACACACCATGATGTACTGGCATTTCTCGCGGTTTTCGTCATTGCAACTGCTACTCTCCGCTTGAAATCCTTGTATTTTTGTGGACAAAGTATGTTTTAGATAAGTGATACTGTTTGCTATTGAGTACTACTTTGTGTTTCTTTGTTCCGCTGTTGCACCATGCAAAATCGTCAGATTTGATGTCATTATCGTCGTTTAAGGCTTCTTTGTCCATTGTAAACACAGCGTTAACTTGACAAACAGTTGGGCATTCTTTTGTGCATATGGCAAATTTTAGGAGCATTCAGTAAGAATTCTGTTAATACTTTGTTGGAGAACTTGTCTTCATATGGCACGTCTGGTAAATTTATATTTCCTCTCAAGTAACGAATGTTCGTTTCTTGCAAGCTTTTCAAGGAGAATTCGTCATCTGAATCTTCAGTGCTACAAAAAGATGAAAAAGCGTTTAGTAATAACCCAATCACAACAATCCTCCATTTAGCTTTAAAATTGTAGATTCACGTCCTATATCACTGACCTTTCGTTATCTCTTTCTTGGTCAGATGAGGTGCCTTCTTCCACAACTCTGTGTTTGATTAAAAAAATACATTGTCACGTAATGTACAACGTGAACATCCCGGAACTAATATACTGATTGCGCTCTAAGCCATGCAAGAGCGTTCAAGAAAGCACGAGAATAAGAGATTGATCTGTAAATAGTATCTCTCGCAATTCAAGTTCATGTTAATCTAGTATAATCCAGTCGCATTCACTTATGAGTGTAACGATGGTTATGCGGTTGATTTACTTAGGAGTCGAGTGTGACTTTACACTAGTTTAATCTTCAGTAATCATCAATGGTTTTACACTCCATAGAATAGGCGAATATACATACAGACTTATACAGTGAAATCCTTTATTATTCAATTTTCATACACTGTACAATTCTGATTTTCTGATTGTCAGTTTGTAACACGTGACGCGTTGTTATGACGTGACAACACTATGCAATAATACTATGCAATAAATATATACAATCTACGGCATTACAGCACAGTTGAAAAGAAAAAATGTTCCTGGTGATAAATTTGAGGATTTTTTGAAAAAGAGATGATCATTAAGCATACTTAAAAGGTTTTGGAGCTTACTGAGATCAACATATTTCAACGGATTAAAAACAGAGTTCGCCGGCTTTCCAAATTCCTCTTAATATTTACTGTTTTTTAGACTGGTTATCCAAAACGTATCTCATAGAAAGTTTAGAAAGTCTGTCGCCACAAGTTCTCTCAGATGGGGCAAAGATACTTTATCAAGAATCGAAGAAAATACACGCGACAAAAACTACTTCTTGTTCAAGTCTGAGTTTAGCAGTTTCAACCGTAAGTCGCCAGTTTAAACCAATATCCAAAACTCCAGCGATAATTTTCTAGTCCTTTCACTAACAGAGTTCTAGGACTCAGTGCTAAATCACTTTTAGCAATCCAAAAAAGTAGTCCTTGATTATATAGACGATTTCAATTTTACCGAGCAAGTTGTAAACATGGATTCTGAGAACTGTCTATTATCTTAATCTAAAGTTCTTGTATCACGGTACTTTTCTACTAGTTTTCTTTTGAAAAGTTTATTTTGTATTGTTAAAATTACCAAATGCTATTAAACTAATTTTGAATTAAGCTTAAGTCTTACTATTTTGAGTGATGAGTTATCTCTAGTGATCTTCGATGTCGACCGTCGACTGACAGTTTTAATTAGCCTGCTTCTGCAGTGTATTCAAATTGAATCATAAATAGGTTAACGCACTCTTTGCTTATGAATTATCAGGATTTATCCTCACTCGTTTACTAACAATGAACTTGAAATTTTCTCATACTGCACTCGGCTAACGCCTCTTGCAGTATTTAAAATTTCTCGTTCATTGTTAGCAAACTCGTGAAGATAAATCCCGATAATTCACTGGCTGCATGCATTAACCTCTAAATAACGCAGAACAACATAACGATACATGAACAAAATGTAAGCAGGCAAGCAATAAAAGACTCACCAATTGATGAGAATTAAACACGGCAATAGAACAGAAGAACATCACACTCGCGACACATGCATGCACAAACAACATGACCGCAAGGTTAGCTGGTTAGCGAATACACGGTACAGAACGGGGGGAAACAACTTGTAGAGGGTAAGGGAGGGAGGGAGGGAGGGAGGGAGGGAGGGAGGGGGTAGGGTTGGAGGGAGGGAGGGAGGAAGGAAGGAAGGAAGGATGTACATTATCACTGACACTGATGTGTGCTTAAAAATGTTTAATCTTTCCGTAACCTTCAGCAAATACTGATTTGTGATTACTTAGTAGCTCCTCTCTTTGATTTGTGCATGTTTTTGAGAGAGAAAATATACTGTTCCAGTCCAGCTTGATTTGTTAAAGCCAATTCCGGCCAAGAAGTTCTTATTTATTGTCTTCTACCACCACCTTCTAGTGGGAGGGTAGATTCCTGGCTTCCATACTTCTAAATCTCCAAGAAGTGATAACTTTTCACCTCCATAAGCTTGAAGCTTTTTCTAGTAGGCTTTAATTACATGTGAGAACATTTTTCTGAGTAAATACTTTCCAGGAGAATAGAACAACTGTTCCTGTGTCCAGTTCCATATTAACTGATACTCCTTCTGTCTCAACATCAACAAAGTAACCTGAATCATGAATTTTGTTCTCTAGCATTGTTCTGAAAATTCCAAGATTCTCATCTTCCTCTACTGCAGGATTCACTAAGTTAGTTGAGATGCTTGAATTTTGGGTTGCTGGCTATTTTTACATCGACAAACTTTAGCAAGATGAACAGTTTTGTGACAATAATACCATTCTTCATTTTTCCACTTACACGACTGAGGAGAATGCTTACCACAGCAACGGTAACAATTTGTTGGGAAGTGTTTTTGTTTTGGCTTTTTCGGTGTGTTTTCCGTTTTTTTCATGCTTTCTGATTTTCCCTTATGAGGTTTACATTTGACACTGTTGACCTTTTCGTGCATTTGGCTATCTTTTTGCATTTCACGGGTGTCTTTACCAGCCATTGCCATGTTCAAAGCGATATCACAAGCTTTCTTGAAGTCAAGTTCATGTCCGACGAGAAGTTTAAGTTGAATTTGCTTGTATTTTACGTGCAATCCACAGACAAGACAATCAGGAAGTGCATCATTTAAAAATGTGCCAAATTCACAATGTTCAGATAACTTCTTGATTTCAACAATAAATTCATTACCACCGTGTGTATAATTATGCGTCCAGCCAGACTCAAGTCTCGATTGGGATTTGGTCAATAGGCTACCGGAAAGCCAGCAAAGTGTACAGACATTGTATAGAAAACTCCGCCTCTGTCTGGATTTTTGGCCAAAATCCCAATCGAGACTTTAGTCTGGCTGGACGCGTAATTATGCACACGGTGGTAATACCTTGATTCTCTTGTTGATAGCAGTTGTTAAACTTACATCTTTCAGCAATCACCGATGGTTTGAACTTAAAATGATTCATCAACAGGGTTTTAAGCTCATCATAAGTTTTCGTAGACGGTAAATCGGGACTTGATAAATTCCGGAGTGTCTTCCAACACCTCTTGCTATCTTTTTACCCAATTCGTATATGTGGGCTTTCCAGTTTAGATTGGCATCGATAATCAAGCCAAGATATTTGACCTGATTACCTTCATTTATTATCTTATTGGCACGAATTATTTTCGATCACTAAGATATGACATAAACCAGTCGAATGCAGTTTCACGTATACCATAATATTTTAGTTTGGATAACAGTATATCATGGTCCACAGTGTCAAAAGCTTTACTGAGATCTAAAAAAAATGCCACAAGAGTAAGTACCCCTGTGAATAGCTTTTTGAATTTTGTTAGTCAATAGCAAGAGGGCATGGGATGTAGAATGTCTTGATCTAAAGCCAAATTGATTATTATTTATAATACAGTGTCTGTTGAGATAGCTTACTAGCCTTTTATACATTAGCTTTTCACAAATTTTGTTAAAAATTGACAATAAAGAAATCGGTCTATAATTTAAAACTGAAGAGGTTGACCCATCCTTAAAGACTGGTATAATTTTTGCAATCTTAAACTGGTCAGGGTCAACACCAGGGCCCGGTTGTACGAAGGTTGGATAAAGTTAACCACCAGATAAGAGTTATCCACTGTATAGATTTTGTATAGATTTTATACGCTGGATAAGGATTTATCCGCTGCATAGCACTATTCACCCTTAGTACAATCGGCCCCAGATTGGAATGACTTATTAAAGAGTAACTCCAGTGGATATGAAATAGCTGCGTTAAGCGATTTGAGTAAACGTATAGGTATGCTGTATGGACCACATGACTTGGAACAACTAAAAGTTGAAACAATATTTTCTATTTCAGTTGCCGTTGTAGGTGACAGAAGAAAACTAGATAATTGAGGATTATTCAAAAAGGTTTCAAAACCTCTTTCAGTTGATGGTATTGTTGAAGCCAAATTTTTTGCCAATAGTAGAGAAGTAATTGTTAAATTCATTAGCAATAGCCTTAGGGTCATTAATTACATGATCATTTTGTTTGCAGTTTCCTTGGAGTTATCTGTCCTTTTGTTCTAATGATTATTATTTGCCTTATGCCTTTCCAAATTTGCTTTGTATTGGCTTTACTACACGTAAAATATTCCTTATAGTATTTTCTCTTGGATGCTCTTAAGAGAATATTTAACTTGTTCCTATTAAGTCTGTATTTATTGTACAAGAAGCTAGTTGTTTTCTTTATAACTTGTTTTTCTTACCAAATGAAACTTTCAAGGCTTTAGTTATCCATGGCTTGGAATGAAATTTTGTTTCTTTTCTAGACAGAGGTTTCAATGGAGCATGAGTATTAATAATATCTGTAATCTTAGAATAGAACACATCAAACATCTGAGTTGCATCTGATCCATGAAAAATTATAGACCAGTCAATAGAGTCAATCTCTTTTTTTACAGCTTCCTCATCATATCTAGAATAATCCCGTTTGTAGATTTTTTTTCTGTGTTGCTTGACGATGATAGATTGTTAATGATGAGGAAGTTAGGTAAATGATCTGTAAGATCATGTAAGATGTTTCCACTAAGTGAGGTGTAGTCTATTGAATTATAGAATATGTTGTCTATAAGGGTAGCTGTATGGTGAGTTATTCTTGTTGGTTTCAGAATATGTGGTCCAAAAAAATAAGAATTTCATGTATTAATGAAGTCCTCTGTGAGGGTATGATTGTCATACTTCAATAGATCAAGATTAAAGTCACCAGCCATCACACACAGTTTGCTTTCATGGTGTATTTTATCAATGGATTTATATAATTTAGACAGAAACATTCAGGATTTGAATTTTGATGTCTATAAATTATGCTGCAAACAATATTACTGCTCAATTTATTATCTATTTCAATCCATAATACTTCTGGTTCAACTGAACATAGGCTGAGATCATGACGTATATGAAAACCACCTGCTCTCTGTGAAGATGGCTGTGAGACAAATGAATATTCAAGTATATCTAAATTAACATAATTATTAGAAGCATTTAGTCTCAGAGAGGCTAATAATACTGAAGGTATGTTTCATATCATTTAATAATTGACATAGCTTATCAAAGTTGGCTTGTATACTTCTAATATTGCACTTCAAGATTGAAAAAGAATTATTTGCTATAGCACCACCAATTTCAGTAGAGCTATGAAAGTCATAGATGTTGTAGTAATCAAAATTCACTCTAGAGGGAATGTTGTACTCAGGATCAATTTCAGAGAGATGGGGAATATTATTTAAATTTGATGATATATGAAATAAAGGAAGGTATTCTAAACTTCTATCAACTAAGTTATGTGAACATAAGCAGCTTGCATTGCTATTAAATGCAAGCTTCAGTAGGTCCTTATTGTTGATACCATGGAAAGGAAAAAGTAAAAGGCTGCAAGCCTGACAAGACCAGTTATGAAAATTATTATTTTGGTGAAATTTGTAATCCTTAAGGGAAAGGGAGGAACATTTAAAATGACAATATGTATTACATATATTGCACTTTACCTTCCTACCATTTCTTCTGATTGGTTTACTGCAGATTGAGCAGAAGATAGCTAAGTTACAGTTCTATGCTGGATCATGATCATAATCTGGAAGAAGATAGATATCATACAACATTTGTAGCGATAAATGTATATACACTATCGAACAGAAACAGTAAACTGAACTGAAAGACTAATTTAGTTGCCTATATTCTTTTAATGAAAGGGATCGTTTGTAAATGAATAACAAAATAGATGGATTTTCAATTTTCTAAATCCTTAAGAAAATGTGATTGCTTCTCCTGGAATTGTGCTTTGTTTATTGCACCGATTTGCTTCCGTTCAGCTGCCTTAAACTTCATTTCTTGAATCATTAGATCCTGAAGAGCCCCTGGATATGAAACAGAAGAAACAGAAATTGAAACAGAATTATTATAAATCAATAATCTAACACATGCATGCATAACCAGTATGTACGTACCTCAACTGCTGGTGGAGTGGCAAATGCTTTAGCCACTGCTTGAGCAGCATTGGTGACGACATCGGCCATACTTTCTTTTCGGGGTCTTTTGGCCCCAAAACCTTCAAACATTGGCAGAGGTGGGGGCTGTTCATATTTGTCATGTAACCCAATTATTTGTTGGTAACAAATCTTGTATTACTGTTCTCCCAATGAAACTGCAAGATATAAAGAACATCATCAGCTTTAAAGCTACTCTTCCTCAAAATAAGTACCATGCACCCTTGCTCAATTATAACGTTTTTCCTTGAGCGGGAACCAAAGAAAGAGTTAGCATTTGACTTTCATTTCAATTGTACAGCAAAGTGAAATGAATCTCTGGACATCAGTTAAAAAGACTGCACTTGTGTCGGATTATGGCATGAAACCGGAAGTAATTAATTAAATCAATAAAGTTATCAATAATTAAGAGTACAGAAGTACCTTGAGGATTGGGTAGGCCAAATAAATCTCGAGCATGAGAATCAAACACCCTAATTGTGTCACCTTGGCGTGTATCTCTCTAGAATCAAGGCTACAGAGCAGTGTTTCAGGCCATAATCTGACACATCAAGGCTGGAACGTTTTCTAGAACTGTTTTTCTGGTCAGATATTTACCCTACCCTACCCTACCCTACCCTACCCTTGAGAATTGTTCGTTTTCTTGACGTTATATTTTCTGCTCGGGGCATTGAGCATAAAGTGGGGGGTCTTTGAGAGTATCCTATTTTATGAGAATTTTTCAAATCTTGTTCATCTCTTGGATCCCTTTCATTCCCAATGTAAAGATAGATTATTTTGAATAATCCCTTATTTGTGACAGGATTTTGCATGAAAATCTTGTAATTTTGAGTTTGGGAGATCTTAGTCTTTAGCCAAAAATTCAGCAAAAATTGAAAAATGCCTGTAGCGAAACGAAAAAAGCTTAATCACCAAACAAAGTCAGCTTTCATTACTTTGATACCAAACACGTTTATCCACAAAATCGCGAAACCGATGTACTGCTTTTAGGCGAACTGCCACTTAATAGATTGATTTGGGCTTTTGTAAGAATTTAAGTATACGAAACTATTTTGTTACTCATGGTGAGTCGCTGACCTATTGTGGGCTCAAAATGGCTGCTATTTCTGGCGATGGTACGTAGCTAGCATCAAAATTAGTACTACTCTTATGATCCTTTATAGGACTGTGACCCTAAGTTGAAAGTTTCAGTGGGAGCTTGCGATTTGTGACCAAAGCTATGATTTGTTAGAAAGATTTTCTCCAATCAGGAGATTTGAAGGAGGACTCATTAAATTGCTCACTTTAGGCTTTCTGCAGTAAGGTAGTAAGGTAACTCAACGAACACTCTTGCAAAGTAACGCAAGCGTGACACATAGGCATACCGTTACCATGGATACGACTGAAACTGACCACGTGATTTGGTTGAAAATGTCACGCTTGCGTTACTTTGCAAGAGTGTTCATTGAGTTACCTTACCTATTCCTTGCTATAAATGGCTGATTGGAGAGAAAATTGCTTTAAAATTACCTTAATTATGCTCAGAGAAAGATCGCTATGATTTACTCATCTTATCGAAGGAAGTATTTTGGAAGATTCATCTGAAAAGTATGTGTTTTGACGGCTGTTTTGATCTCAGATGACCAAAAGTGCTGGAAAATTGAAGAAATATTAAGTAAGTATGTGCAGTTATCTTCATTATTGTCTACTTTGCTTTATAATCTTTGAAATATTTTATTATGTAACAGGGAAGTGATTGCTCCGTGACCAAAAGGTATGAAAATTGCGTGATTTTTGACATTCAGCGGCACTAAGTTATCAAGCTCTCGAGGGTTGGAATTTGAATTGCCCCAAAATGTTATTGGATATTCCTAAAGAGTAGAAGTCTTTTTATTGTTGGGATATGATATTATCAATGAAAGGCATGTACCAAGTGGCGATATACTCCTTCAAAGTTGTCTATGTATTCGATGATCAAAAATTGCTCGTAATTAAAACATCTGTAAAATACTAAATAATGGTCCGAATTCAACGGTTAGCATTTGAAAATGATCTTTATTATCTAGTTATTCAAACTGGATTTTGGTATTTTCGTGCGTTAAGTTTTCGATTTTTAGGACGTTTCTGAAACATGCTGGGTGAAAGTGCTCTGAAAATGCTCGAATTTGAAATTGCCCTGGTTCACAGGAAAAAAAATAGAAATTGAAAGTCAAAATATTATTTCTGGTAATAGTTGCCCTAGACCTATATCCGGATATGATTAATAAAATTTTGAATTTTTTCATCCTGCATCTCGAAAATTAGAGAGCTTCGCTCTTAAAATAAGTGACAACTAAGCACGAGGTTCTGACTCCGAAGTGAAGTTTATTACGCATGCGTACTCATATTAATTTATGCATAAACACTTCAGGACGTCAAAACCTTGAGCTGGAGGAGAGGATAATTTTTTTTCTGTGTCGAAAGACAAACTCTGAGTAGAAAGACTGAGTAGACTCTGTTAAGTAGTTATTTGTTTGATTCAAAACTAAAATAGTTAGGGTTGACCTACTACAAATTTTTTCATGGGTTACTGTTTCTACTATATCAGTTCATGTTATTTCAATCCTGTCTACATTAGTTTCGCAAATGTTATGACAGTGAACACTAAATGCTTGATTTGCTAAAACAGTGTTCCTTGTTCTGTAAAACTTACAAAATATATTGAGTAACATTGCATGGTTACAACTAATGATTTGAAAGATCTGTCTCAAGTGTAGGGGGGTCTAGTTCAAAATATGTACCAGTTAGAGATCCGTACAAACAGGTATGGTAATTGGTCAAAATAGTGCCAACCAAATAGTACTTTGCAATTGGTTGCAGCAAGACCTTTAAGCTTTTTTTGAAGTCAAGATAAGCAAAGTTTTGGATATCTTTTTCCAAATCCCCGCTCAACACACTCTTTGACTTGATGACTCATTTCAGTGTTGAATTCCTGTTCATTATGAGTTAAGCGGACTCCACGAAAACGTGATAATATATTTTGTATAAGCCCATGGGCAGGATATCCATAGATAATGTACAGTTCTCCATTTGGTTTCTGTAGTCTTTGCAATTTGACTGCTAACCCACTTACCCCAAGCATGAATGCATCATGGCGTCTTCCTTCAATTGACCCAAACATGTGAGCAATGAGCCCATTTGGTACCTGAACAGAATAAATATGAATTGAATCAATAATTCAATGTTAAGTACACTCAGATAAACAACTCAACGCAATGATTTCCTGTTGTCCATGAAATAATGGTCTAAAGGTTAGTTTAAATTCCACACAAATAGTTTTCTTTTCATTCTTTGTTTTTCATAGACAATGGAAAATCACTCTTGTGTATGGTAAATATATTAAATACCTGAAATTTTATACAGTGAATTCTTTTATGCCCTCTGTACATAATCCTTTGATTTCTGATGGGACGTGCAAATGGCCTTGGAGTGCCATCTATAAATCCCCAACATTGGTTTAGAGGTGAACCTTTATTATAAATTGCTGCTGAAAATAGTTCTGGGTCCAACCAAATTAAATCCAGTGATTGTAATAGATGACCAAGACGATCATGTAAATCATCAATTATCTAAAAAATACAATTCTAAATATTAATGTTAGGTTTGACTCCACTATGCAGTATAATGTGTCTGCAGCTTAATTTCATTAAATACCTTGTGAAAGATTAAACTTAGTTCATATTCACCCCTTCCAAAGGTGTCATCCAAGTCGCACCAACTATTCAGATAAACCAACCTTCTTACAAGTATCATAAGAGCTTCAATTCCAAACAGTAATAATATTCTGGGATGTCTAAGGCTTTGAGCAGGTGGTACATGTCCCTCTTCTGAAATCTGGACAATAAACGCTGGTTGTATTAGACAAGTAAGCAAATTTTTGGTTAAGATTCTCATACTTTATAACACTTAACTTACCTAAACATCTCTTCACATCTTCAAGGTTAATCCTTGGAATGTTGGCTTTTGGCTTTTGAGGGAACATACAATCGTAAAGAAGTAAATCTAGATCATCTTCATCACTGCTGTCAGAATCTGAGCTACTGTCATTTTATTGCATGACAGTAAGAATGTCATTGAAGTCTTGCCTAAGTTCAAAATACGGCCAATATTTGTTTTCTCTAAAAATAATTAAAAGAACGATTGCAAACTAAACCAACCTTGCTGCAGCCGCCATTTTCTTGATAAAATTACCCATAATTTCTGTTCTTATAGCAACGTCAAAAACGTTGTGCTAAATGTCAAGAAATGTATGCCCTCTAACTGCAAACGTCTAACCTCAAATTGCAGTTTGTTGTATCTCTGGAAAGATGCCATGCTATATTCATTGTATTTTAACCCCTGTTTTCTCTTCTGAATATTCAAACCCTCCTCGTGCTTTAAGTTTGTATGAGGTTTACAAGGGTTGTCATGTGACCTCATTTTTAGATTTGGATTGGCTGGGAAACTTGAGTTTTACAAGATCTAAATCAATCCACAACTGATATAATAGCTTCAAATAATTTGATTTAGAATTCTTGATTGTTCATTAATGTATGTAATTCTCTTTTACAGTATTGACGAGAATAGATCTTAATGTGATGCAAGTGGCGTTGAATGCGATCTTAATGATAACTTAGATGACCCCAAAAAGAAACAGAAAGGCAAAGAAAAAAAGTATTGTTGAAGAAGGGCAAATTGGAAAGACAGTTGGTTGGGTGATTTGGTGGACATTATTCTCTCAAGTGATTATTTCAAGAAAAAATTAATCTATGGGATATATATGGGATATACACCTATTTCAAAAAAGGTTGTCACCGCTAAGAGCGATAGGTGATAGGTAATAGGTCATTCCAAGACCGCAAAGCACTATTGATTTCTAATTGATTTACATATGAATAGCCAAATATTTGATGGAAGAGTGTAAAGAAAGATTTAGGATGGCTTAATTAAGAAATCAATAGTGCTTTGCGGTCTTGGAATGACCTATTACCTATCGCCTATCGCTCTTAGCGGTGACAACCTTTTTTGAAATAGGTGTATATCAAAAAGTCTTAGTTGACACAAGGTGAAATAATGGATTTAAGTGAGTCCAAAATGTAGCCAAAAGATCACAAAAGTTGAAATTCCAGTGCCTTTGTTGTCAAATTTAAGGATCCTGATACTTGAACTTTCCGTGACTTTACAGGACTTCTTAAAGGTTACAAAATACCCATTTAAGATTTTTTTAAGAAAACTTGTAAATACTGTGAAAGAGTAAATTTCAGATATTTTAAGGAGTCATGGAAATTTATGTGAAATTTAATGAAAGTTTGTAAAGTCAACTAAATCGGAAAATGTAATTGTCTTTACAAAGCTTGAATATCTAAATAAATTTCACCTTTAAGTGCATTTCAGTGTACCTTTTTCTAGTTTAAAGAACAACTGTAAATACATTTGCACGTCGGCTTACAATCTAAAAACAATATTTATTCTTTTCACGGATTTTACAAGTCATTTTTGTTAGAATTTATCAATTAGTTCCTAGAAATACGATACGAATATTCCTTCCTCTAAAATTGCAATCATAAGGCATGAAAAATCAAAAATTCATCAAGAACAACAACAATATTCAATATGTTGAAGGGCAGGCTTGCCCAGAGAGAAGAAGTGTTCCTATATAAGGATGTCTAAGTTAGAAACACGTTTAAGCATATGATGCGCGTTATAGGGATGCGCTTCCTTGGTATTTGTCTTGGTATTCTGTGCAGCGTAGTTTGTATTCCCCTTGTCTTGCTTGTTCAAGTTAGAAACGTTAAACGCGTAGTTTGTATTCCCCTTGTCTTGCTTGTTCAAGGCTTGCTTATTTCTTGTTTATTTCTTTGGCTCTGTGATACTCTCTCTGTGGCCTATCTTTGGCAGATTAATAAAAGTACCAGTATCACAGTAGCAGGTTACCAATGTACTGTAGTATTGATGATGGTTAAATAGCTGGTGTATGGGAATGCTGAATCACCAATAATCAATGGACAAAGAGTAACACCAGCTACTTTATGACCAATATCTGGTATAAAATCATGTTCTTTTATGTTTTCCCGTATGTTTGTAGCCTGGAAAATTATTGTATCATGTAAATTTACAGGAAAAAAACTGCTGCCCCAAATGAATCTTGACCTTGAATCTACCATAGCTATTAAGACAACCAAGTAAAAGTTCTTAAAGTTATGGTATTCCTATGTGACATCCATCAATGGCAGCCCAACAGAAGGGGAATTGCCACATATTATTAATGTCCTCCATCTTTACTTTGAACTCTTCAACAGTATTTGGCATATATTTCGTGATGCAATCCTGCCAGAGGTTATCAATTATTGATTTACATACTTCAGTGAAAATCTCTAGAACTGCCGACACACCCAGTCCGAACATCTCGGCTATAGTATAATAATAATAACCTCTCCCAGCACAATATAAAAAATACCTAGTCGACATTCAGGTGGTATAGGTTCTTCGTGACCAGCCGTCATTCTTCTTTAATTTTCTGCAAGATCGATGGTGTACTTTCTGTGTTTTAACATGAAGCACCAGAAGCCAAACTAAACACGTTAATATCATCAATCATCTTTTTCTTAATGTAATGAGCGTTTGCATCCTTTCTTCGTATTCCATGCCTAATTGCTTTAAAAGCAATTTACGAACACCTGATAGCTTTGATTCCTTCATGCTGAAATCTCGATATGACTTAAAAAAATAAAAATGGCAGGACTAGTAAGATATGACCCAGTCGCCACGGTTATTAAAATAGGTTCGGCAATGTTTTGTTTGGTATATAAAATACGCTGTCTGAATCAAGTGCCGCTTCAATGTCGAACTAAATAGTATTATGTACGGCCGAAATTAAGTGCACAAGAAATACAGCGTCTGGACTGGGTCGAACTCTAATATATTCCACTGCCGTTCATGTACTAGTAAAGACCACCATGTACCAAACTGAGTTTCCTGTAACAGCCATTTGCATCAAGATCTGATAGTGGAACCTGTGGTTGGACTTCATTTGTAATTTCCCATTCAATTCTCGGAAGGCAAAGTTTGAGTCATACTGCTTGTGTCTTGCAGCCTCCAAGGGTGTGAATTCTCTGGAGGCTGAAAGACACTTTACCTCAACAACCACATTGTCTGGTCCAAATTGTGCCAATCCGGTCAGAGGAAGCAGCTAGTTAGAAATTTTCTAGTAATATAAAAATCCCACATATTCTCAAATCTATGTGAATACCTTCAGTACGCATTTGTTCAACAAACTTTGATATTGCTTCATCTTCATGTCAATGCCATATTGCATGTGTGTAGGCTTTGGCTTTAAATTTGAGTTTCTGGAACTCAGCGTACCACGATGCCAAATCTTGTAAGTAAACTTCGACTGCATTAAACTTAAAATACATCTACTTATTCACAGCCGATCAAGTTGTAATGCAATTTATAGCAGCAAAATCGTCAACAGTATGCATCGCTTATCATTTATCATGGCTTAATCATAATCACAACCACACCCGTGATCACTCCAATCAAGGGGTTATCACATAGTGTCAAGGACGTGATCACGAAAAAAGGAGTAATAACAAGAGTGATCACAGGCGTGATTTGTGATCACAGCGTGATCACAATATAATTTTACTGGGGAGGTCATGAACATCTGTATTCACATAAGAAACATGATAATAAGCTAGATTTATATAGCATTTACAGCACTAACTGTTCTAGGCACTTTACAAAATCAAGATAAAATATGACTTATACACCTATTTCAATAAACGTTGTCGGTATCAAGCCTACGCGACTCACCCGAAAGGGAGTATGGGAAGAAATGACTTAAGTTATAAAACCACAAAAATCACTCACGATTACTCAAATTCAGCTTGCTCTGACCTTATACACTAAAGAACTTCACTTACTGATGCTAAAGTCAATATCAAAGCGGAAAAGAAAGTGAAGTTAAGCTACTACCCATACTCCTTTTCGGTCTAGTCGCGTGGGCTTGAGAGCTCTTATACGACAACCTATTTTGAAACAGGTGTATACAATTACAGTAAAAAAGAGTTGAGGTGCTTATGTTCACAAAAATGTTTATTTAATCATTCACATCATGTTTGCCACTTTGCACTATAGAAATCTGTGAGTATGATCACATCTGAAGCATAATGCTCTCACCAAATCTTACATTTCTATGCCCATTTACGACAGGCCAAAAATCGGGTTGAGATCCCCAGAAAGATTGAGTTACGGCTAAGAAAGAAAGATATTGTGAACTGTCTAAAATGTCGCTTACTAATTCTGGAGAAAATCGGTAACTCCATTCAGCTTTAAATATCTGAAGAAGTGGCAAAACGAGACATATTTCTACAAGGCCTGCTATTTGATGATCACCGTCCAATTGTAAGGAGTGGGAAACATCCAGAACTTTCAATGCTTTGCATTTTTTCAGGGTATTAAGCATATTTTCAGGTGGAATGCTTGTACATCCTTCAAGAGTAAGTAAGGCAGGCATACTTTGTACGAAAGTCAAATCAATAGATGTGTTGTAGACTAGATCAAGTCCTTCAATATTTATACACGAAAAAAGATATCCCTCTATAAACTTGTCTGGGCTGTTATACCTTACAGCCTTTTGCGAGTATTTTAAGGCTTTTAAAACTTTAAAATTTCGAGCATGAATCATGATGTGTTTGAATGATTCTACGCTAAATTCTACACTTGATTCTAGAGTGGACCAGAGTTATGGGCATGTTGTGATAATCAAATGAAATTGGTGACAAACTAGGCCGATACCCAAAATATTTTCCTGGATCTGCTGATATTTAAATATCCTGACCAAGATTTTTGCAGGTAAGGTTTCAAGCCAAGAAGTAGTTGTAAAATTTCGTTTCTTGATATCTAACAATTAAAGTATTATAACAAATTAGAGTGCACATACTTAATCCTTGAAAGAAATATTAGTAATTACTACTAAATAGTGTTGATTACACAAAAGAAAACAAAGGAATTAGCATAACTTAGTAATATTTAGTAGTTTGTATATTTCACGGATATATTTATTTAAGCACGCTCACATATAATTATGAACTAATTATATGTAGTAATTTACATATTTTTAAATAGTTTACGTTTAGTTATGATATTTGTGAAGCGCCTAGAAATTCAAGAATTACATTCATTATAATTCTTATTGAAATGATGAAATGAGTGAAATGGACTTGTTTCAAGATTATATTTGATGTTCAACTGACCTTGGAAATCATTGGTATTAGTTTCGACTCTTCTGACTCTTCTATATGTTCTTCCTGAGTGTTATCACTAGAATCACTTGTTGAAGAGGTTGAATTGCTAAAAAGGTATAATTTATAAACCAAAGATTGATTCCCAATAGTAAACAAGTAATTCAAGCAAAGACTTGGTACAGTGTCTTCCTCTACTTTCCCTTTCCTCTTTAAAAAGGTTTTAATCGACCGTTGCATGACGAAAAGACTGTAAGTACATCGCATGTAAATCAAAATGGCTGACCATGAACATGTGTCAACCGCTGTCTGTAAAAGACATGACTTCGTCGAACATGAAAGCAAGACAAGGCTTTTCAAACGACTTGGCACGGCAAAAGATTTTGAATTTATATTTTAGAACTCAACGGTCGTTGTACGAAATCCAGCCGTATGAATCTTCTACATTATAAGTCTGATGAAAAAAAATCAATAATGTAAATGACATTTGATTGATTGTTTAATTAGTCCTTTGATTTTAGATAGTATCTTAGTTACCATTCATTTATTTGTTTGTTTAAGTAATAGAATATTTTAGCGTTACTATTCTTCTGAACATTTAAATAAGTTTTGTGTGGGCACATGTACAATACCCACTTTTATGCCTTTTATATGATCAATGTATTATTCATAGTTATGAAAGTTTATAATTGTTGAATGAATTGAAATGCCCTCGAAGACATATGATTATCTTTTATGATGATGGTTCTATGCCATCTTTATGATATACTGTATATATATTGATTAGAAATTCGTTGTATTGTATCCTAGTTTACGTTCGTTTCAACACTTGTTTCAAGTCCTAATGAACACTGTTAACCCTCCAATCTGGTTTTCCATGTACAGTTTTGACTGAAACAATAGTTAGACGCGGCCAGTAAAGTATCCCTGCAACAGACAACATTTGGTAAAATTTTACCGAGGCGAATGCCTTGGTTCGCCTCATACTGGCTACGGCCCTGCTAACCTTATAGCGATTCCAGACCTTACAGTAAATGACAGACCAGCTTCAGATTATTTATACTTACTAAACTGAGTTGCTTCCAAACCTCACAGAGAGTTTCTATAGATTGTAAGGCAACACATACTTGCGATGGTTACCATTTCCTTAAACAATTGTTTTCATCCCTTTCACTTTGTCATGCTCTGCATCCAAAAAGTAGTATTACTTTGACAATGGATGCTTACTGACATTTCGCTGCATTTGTCTTGTTATTTCATATCAGCTACTCGACGATCCTGCACACTCCATATGTAGTATTTGTCTTCAGCATCACTAGCTTCTCTTATTGTTGCTAGGGCCTCAAAGGAGTGGCCGGAAGGGTTTTCCTCAATCATAATATTGCAATGTTCTACAACAGCAAGTGATTGCTTACATACTTTATCGTGTCTGTACCTCCCACATTTGCAAACAGTGTGATCTTTGTGAACAGTAACCTCCACCATCAAGTTTTTGGCATGCTTGCTGGTAACATGGAACCTTCCTCCATCCTCATCAAGGGAGGGTTGTTTCTTGATAGCATGTGGATGGTTTATAAGACTTTGAACTTCATTTTTCATCTGAGAAGCATTTCCATTACAGTATGAACAATTTTGAAGAAGATGGTCTGCAATGTCAAGGCTCAATTCCTTAAACTCTGTCTCCAGAGACCAAGCAATTTATTGTTTATTATATGGCATGGGTTTTTTTTCAATTTTTATCTCCTTTTTTAGCTTTTTTTTTGATATTTTACTTCCAGTTTATAGGAGCGCACGCATCTATGATTTGCGCCTTTTTGTACGTTAGACGTTTGCGGACGATCAAGAATGGCACAAGAATGGCAAAAATGTCAAATTCAAAGACGGTAATTTTGGGAATAATTCACAAACAAAGATTTCTGTCAGCATTACCTTTTCAAACAAAGACGAAGAGTCTTTTTTGATAACTTTTGGAGCTGATTTGAAATTATATACCGGACCTTTAGAGCCAAAATCAACACCGCATTTTTTTACTTTGACACAATAAGCTTACCGAGCTAGAGGATTGGTTTGTCAACTTGTGATGGACTCATGATGCCTTTTCTAAACATTAACGACATTAAGCTGGACCAAAAATTTGTTTTTTCTCGTAAAGATTTTAGTGAAGTTGCTACTAAAGACTTGGAGATAACACGTAAACTTAAGTTTACTTTGAACCTCAAAAAGAGAAGAAAAACATTTGACATTGACTCCAGAGTTCACCGAGGTAGTTTGCAGGATTGAAATAACTCAAAACTGTAAGTTTAATCTATGATTGTTTAGCTCAGTATGAAAGCATTTTTGTGAAGAATGACGTCCTTTATTTGATTGTGAAATTTTTGTACCGTACGAGATTTGTTTTCTTATAACTAAAAATATAATTATTTAGCTCGATGAGTAAGAGTTTTCTTTAATTTGTTAGATAGAATATTCTTTGTTTTGAAAAAATGTTTGAACGATGCATTGCAAGTTAATTCTTGGTGCGTTTTCAAAATAGCTTACGGTCCGGGATATTTTCCGTAATCGCCCACGGGCATTACAGAGAGATCCAGACCGTCAAACAGCCAACCAGAGTGCGTAAAGTCACCGGAAGTAGTTTGTGCCATACAATAAATTGTATTATTGTATTGTTATTGGACTATCAGTGTATTACTGTATACATTTCAACTTGATTGATGTTAATATTTCAGCTTGCAGTTTAATGAATGTTTACTCACTTGCAATTGACAATGGAAATAAACTACAAATCATGGGTTGCTGATTAAAAATTCGTTCCACTTCTGCTAAACATGTTGCTCATGTATAGGGAGAAAATGTTCCAATTCACCTTTTATAGTATTAAATTTCAGGCTGTATCAACAACAGTGCTATATGTACGCATTGCATTTTGATAATTGATAAAGGTGTTGCTCCTTTACTTTAAGAATAAACGTTTAAATGCTAAATGTTTTTGTAAATGGTGTTGAAAAATATATATATTAATATAGTTATCATTATAATTATATTTGTAATTTTAATTACATTACAAATATATCGAAACATGTTTGAACAAATACTCAAACATGTCCAGGCAGGTAAGAACATATTGAAGCAGGCCTTGACTAGTTTTAAAACGTTCAAACAAACACAAACATGTCCAGCCATGCCCAGACATGTCATGACATGTCAGGAATGTTCAGGCATGCCCAGACATATTCAGAACATGCCCGGGCATGTTCAGACATGCCCGGGCATGCCTAAGCATGCCCAATAACGTCTTTTTGTTTCTTTCCCTTGAGTATGTAATTGTTTTTGAAATATCCAATGATATTAAAGATTCCTTCTTATAAAGAGGTCCCAAGAGTTTAAAGAATAGCATATGTTTTCAATCGAATAATTTAATGACCATGTCAAAACGAAAAAAAGACGATTCGTCTTCCATTGAAAATGCTTCACCTAAACCTATAAGGTTAGATGGCTCATGTAAGATAATACAAAGAGACAGATTGCAATGTTGTTCTTTTACATGTTCTTTAATGCGCCATTTTGAACAAGCGCCCTCACATGAAAACAAGGTTCTTTACACAGGGAGCCCAAACTATACATCCGCCCTTCAGCTTACAAAATCCAGAAATCAGTCTATTCATTAATTCATTATTCATTAATTAGTCTTTGTGATGGACGTACAACACGTCCACTGCGAATAGTGAGTGTTCCTTGCTCTTTTGCTGTTGGCAGTTGGATATCTGTCGTCATGGACATCTGTGGAGGAGCTTTTTCTGCTTGAACCACTTCTTCCTGAGGTGGGGTATCTGCAGGTTTGGGCATGGCATTTAGATGTCCTCAGTTGCGACATAATTGACCTTTAGGCGTTGAGACTAACAGACTTCTTTCACCTCATTCTTGCTGAATATATACTTCATCACCTATTTCCAGAACAGGCAAATCTTGTGCTCAGTGGCGACTATCATGATGTTCTTCCTTAAGTTCACTGTCTCTTTCCCGCAGACTTGAAGAATCAACCACGACTGGTTTCATGCGACAAGGAAGTACAGGTACAGTGGTACACAAATTGCGAGACATGAGAAGTTGTGCAGGACTGTGTCCTTGCTGAAATTGGTGTGGTACGATATGCTAATAGAGCTAGATGAGGATCTGTAGTCTTGTTGAACAGTCTCTTAACAGTCTGGACTGCGCGCTCGGCCTCCCCATTGGATTGTGCATAACATGGACTACTAGTAATATGTACAAAACCATAGTCCTTCACTGTAAATTGAAATGAGCTGTTTCAGCCCCAAAAATGGGGCCGAATCGGTGAGTTAGAAATGGCACATATTTTTGGGTCGATATCGTCCTTTTTATGGGGGGCTAATTTGACCCTAATTATAAAGGGTTAAAGTGACCCCTAAATAGGATACGAAACGGAAAAAGGGGGAGTCGAATCAGAAAAGAGAGGTACTGATTTGGGTTTCAGCTAGGCTAAAATGTTGCCTAAACTGGGGTCATTCCAGCCAAATAAATCAAAACAGCCCTGCCATGAACCATTTCACCTCTGGAATTCTGAGCCAATTTACTCTACCATTAAATGAATATTTTCGTTTAAAACAGGAACCGCAAGCACACTTCAGTGGGTTTTTTAGAAATCCCACTTTAGCTTTCCCACATATATAACACTAAGACATGACGTGGACGGTAAATTCACACAATTGAAACACATACGAAATTTATGTTCAGCAAATTTAATAACTTCATCAAACTAATTTTACAACTGAGTTCAAAGCCTAATATAACTTCCTTCTTCGTATTATCAGATATCTGCACTTCTACAGTAGTAAAACATAGTTAGGAAATGAAACTAAAACTAAACATAACTCTGAATTGTCATTAATAAGAGGTGACTTCTTTCCAAAACCAATAAAATTTGTTTCACAGAAAGTAATCCCCAAGAATTAAAATAGCAGATGTTATTATTGCATTATTTGGTTTGAGTGCTGGCACTAAACCCATGAAATATAGTGCAATGGTAGCTTCTACTATTTTTCTTTGTGGAACACTAAATATAATACCTCCTTCACACACAATGTACATCTTGTCCAGGTCAAGTAGCTCCCCTACAGCTACAATTTGTGGCTAGATGAAATGATCTTTTCAACATCACTGTACTAAAAATCACATGACTTTAAAAATATCAATGAAAAGGTGACAGAAACTAGAGTTTGGCCTCTTCCTAAACCCAATAAAATTTGTTCCAGGAAAGACAAAATTGCCTTTGCTTCCTTGTATACAATGTTAAATACTTTCGAATGCCTCTCCATTTTGTCACCAGAGCTTATTTTTGTGTCTTGTGTCATGTGACTAAATTCTGGAAAGGGTCCATTACCCCCAAAAAAGCATCCTACCTATACTCATGCTGAAAAATATCAGGGAGAAAAAAATGAGGAACAACACAAAAATCAAAAACAGCAATGTGAATAAGTTCTGACATGTTTCTTTCAGGTTAACATAGTGAATGACTGAAGAAAACAGAATGACAAAATATTCAAATAATTTTCTTTAATTTGTAAATATTGCATAAAAATTAATGATTTTCACCGATAGAAAATATGTAAGATAAATCAGTCTAGTCCCCAGGCATCCTCTGCGAGCGAGTGATTTTAAAATGAGAGAAGGGAAATGCCTGGGGACTAGCTGGCTTACAATAAAATTAAGTATTAAATATTAATTTAACATTTTTTTTCTTTTGGTCTTAAATCTGTGAAAGGAAAAGAACAAGAAAACTATTTCACTTTAATAATTTTTTCATTAGGACATACAAACCTGTAGCATAACATGGGCTGCATTTATTATGTAAATTAAGCCATATGGGGATGTCTATTAGAATTTGATCAGATAGGGTCTGAAGTTGTTTTGATCATAGGAGAGGGGGGAGTTGTGAAAATTTTTATTGGAAACAGAGAATGAGGGGAGGGAATTCCTAGCATTACCACTGAGGGGTCATTTTGCTTATGTTTTGCATATGGATCTTGACATTGACATACTTTTTCTACGCCTTGTCTTGGGTCCTAGAAAAAGGAAAGAATAAGAATATTCATAAACATCACAGATTGTATTGTCACATCTTTCAAATATACACAAGTATTTTATAATCTAAATGCACCTATATATCCATTTGCAGTCCCAAGCTGAGGGGTAAGGGGATGAAGGGGTTTTGGGTTCAAGATTAGGGACCATATTGCATTCCCTGCTCATCAGGACTCTTTTGATACCCTAAAAGATACCAGGAAATGCTAAAACTGTAAACTTAAATTTTAACACCCTAAAAGATGATACCAAATTGCTGATTTTTAACCCCAAGAGATACAACAAGCATACCTGATCCTTTTACAGTGGAATCCCCCTCCCCAGGTTTTCACTTACAAAGTCTCACCACTTTGGCTCATTTTTGTAGTAGATTTCATAGTGGATAAGCCAAGTTCCCATACTGACTACCAACCTTCTGGCCTTGGCCTTGGACTTGGACCTTGGGCACTGGTTAACCACGTGGCCCCAAACACGGCATCTCCAACAGTCTTTGTCTGTAATTTGACACAACATGAGAAAACAGTGTAGAGAAAAAAGAAATGAATTTATAACATAGATTCCATATACAATGCGCTATAAATCGTATGATCTATTTTCCCCTTGCCCATTGCGTTATAGACGCATTTGAGGAAAATATAAAGAACTCTTAACAAACTAGAGTCGCACTTGGCACGCCTGCCACTCTTACGTTTGTCTAATTGATTTATAACAGAACCTAGAACGTTTAAAACGGAGCCGCGCAGCCCATGGGGAAATAGTTCATAGGTTTTTCAGCCTATCAGAGCACGCGTTATATCTGATCTATGTTATAATCGTTCTTTATATTTTCTCTCGTGCGTCTATAACGCTATAGGCGCGCAGCTTTCTGTTGTCGAATTGACAAACATAAAAGATTAAAATGAAAAATTATTTCTTACCTTCGTTTAAGCCGTAGCTGCTGGGGCACTGTGAACGCTTATGCCCCTTCCCTTGGCAGTACCAACAGTGGAATGACGTGTCATCTAAAATATTATAGTTATTTATTGTTTTTACTATTTATTTTATTTAATTTGTTAACTATTTTACCTGTTTGTTTGTTTGTGTATGAAATTCTAATTTTACTTGATCCACCACTCTCATTGAGCTCATAACATTTTCTGTCTTCGTAAACAGTAGCCAAAACATTTTCTTCTTTCAATTTGTTGGTCCATGAGGCAAATTAAAAGAAGAAGAATTTACAGTAAGTTTCAGACCGCAAATTGACCAATGAGAGCGCGCGTATATGTTTGCTAAAAAATAATGTCATTTACTAACTTCTTGGCCTTGCTTGAGGTGGACTTGGACTCCGTCCTGCAAAATAAAGATAAATGAGGACCTGTAATTTTCTATGCAATAGAAGAGGGCTCACGTAATGCTTTGTAATGACACAGACTTAAGCTCTTTTAAAACTCAAACTTGTTAAAACTTGTTTACATGTAGCAAAGACAACATATGCCCACACACAAAATGATATTTCTCACGTGTGGAAAAAAAATACATAGAGATTACTCAATGGAAAATGCGCGAACGAGTGAGTTTTCTGATACTTCTCAACTCGTGCATAAAAACCGTACAAGCATTTTCCATTGTGTAATTTATTTATTTCATAGATACAAAGATTTTGGAAATCCAAACTTTTTGCAATTTTATCTCATGTTGAAATGTCAGGTTGTATTATAGAAAACATATTCGGATGATCAAAAATTAAAGTAATCTAAGTAAACACTCCCTCATTGACAAATACTTTTACTTTAAAAAGACCTCAAATTCAGTCTAAAAATGTGAAAATGCTTAAAATAAGACATATGTCATTTTCAAGTTGAATATTTGTGCAAGCTTACAAAAAGAGGTATGAATTATTTGATAAATCATCAAATACATGATTACAATTTTTCGCAAAACAAAGAGTCAATAGTTTTACATCGCCCCAGCGCATGCTGTGATGCTCGCTTACTCCTCTTAGGCCAAAATGAAGAGTATTATTGAGCCATAGAGTGTTCAAAAATGCTTCTGGGCTTGATACACCTAGAAATCATTTGTCATATAAGATTTTTATTTTGTCTTCTGTGTTGACGACAGATGCTTTCGGTTTGCTTCCTTTTCCTTGTTTCTTTAGCAGTTTTTGCTTGGAACTAAGCGTTTTTCGTGTTTTTTTTTTCCGAACAGACGATCATTAATAATGCTGTTTGGATAGGACTTTGTTTTAAAATGTCTTTTTCGAAACTGGATAACATCCCTCGTAGCGACCATGTTTCGTACTCGTGTCCTTCCTTGGTTCGCACACATACGATGAACTCACTCAAAAGCTCATTCAGCTCGACAGGAGAAATGTCGGCCATCTCGCTTCGTGTTTCACCTTTGGTTTTAAGAAACTCAGTCAACAAAGAGACATCTCTTTTTTCTTCTATTTCACAGTATTTGGATTTTCTTGTTCCTCCACTGAACCTTGAGCTCTCTGACTCTGCAGGCATTTTCGCTCTGAGCAAGACGTCCCAAAGGCGCCAAAAAGTTTGTTTACAGAGAGGTTTCGTCATTCGTGTTTCTGATTGGACGAACGGATATTTTTTCTCTCGTGAAAAATAGTGGTTCGTCCAATCAGAAACGTGAACGATGTTTTTTCACTAGGGAAAAACGTCATTCACGTCTCTGATTGGCTAATACTAGCGCACCAACGAAAATTTACTAAATGAAATTTTAATGCGTAAATCTCAGTATCTATGAAATATATGCCATTTTACATGTGTAGTGTACCACCGAGTATATTTGCTTATGTGGCTTTGCTAGTGCGAAGCACGCATAGTTTTCAGTCTTTACTTACTTCTTTGAGGAGATGGGCTTCTGCTCCTGCCTACAAATTAGAAAGAAATATACAATTTAATTGCTTTACCATGATTATATGATGATACTAAAATGTTGTATATGTACTTCTCGAGCTCCTTGCTGGTGATCTGCCGCCTACAAAGAAGAATTAATATCATTACACCCAATTTCAAAATTACACAACCTAGTGGCAATAGCTTGTCTGGATGTATATGTTTAAGCTTCTGTCAATCTAATTGTAACGACTAGAATTGTTATGTAGGCCGATTCTAGCACCAATTGTTATGGGGGTGAATTCAGTCAAATATTCCACCAAGGTAGAGCGTACTCGGAATCTTTATTCGTCGTCACAAATAGTAGTAGTTTACAGTTTTGGAGTCAAACTGCGAGGGTAGAATGTGTAATGAACGAACTAAGCTAGAAGCTAGCCTTATTTATACAAGTTCATTAACATAACCCACTCAACTGGTTGTAGTGAGTTCTGCTGAAGACTCATTAAATATTCACGATTCTGACCTGGTCAAGGGCTATTGACTTAATAACCTTAATCCTATAATAACTCTTTGTAAAAGGATTAATTTAACAAAAGCGTCGATGACAATCGCTTGTATATTCAAGTCAAAACAAACTGAGATATAAAAACTAAAGTCTTATTCAAGAACAAGTATACTTTTCTAGACTCAAAGTCCGTTGGTAAACAAAACTAGTGGATGACGCTATCTTAGATTTACAGGCAGATATTCATCTTCTGCGCTTGCGTCAAAACTACATTTAGAACCGGTTTTGCTGACAGGTGCAGTACAAAATCCAACTCTAGTCCTTCGAGTAATTAAACTAAATCTTTCCAGTTCCGATCAACAAGATCCAACTACCGGCCTATTGACCTGAGGTGTTTTACAAGGTCAACAACTTAATTGCTTTTGTTCTTTTAATTAAAAAGTTCTCAAGGACAAGTGGTTGTCAAGGAAACTAAAGATGAACTTAGTTCTTTTTCTAAGTTAGAAATTTATACTTTTCTAGCCTCCTGACAATACTCCCCTATTAAGATTCGAGCTCCTGCGAGAAGTAATGAAAGGCTGTAAAAGATCCTATAAAAATTCTTATCAAATTATAGAGAACTAGTATTACCGAAATCAACTTAGTAATATCACGAGCTTTAGGAAAACTAGTTCCTCGAGTGTCAAAAGCAGTAAGTGAGCAAAGTGAAAAGTCTAGCGTGTTTAGTTCCAAATTCAAAGAATCCTGAACAGGCTTTGTTTTGTAACTATCTACCATTGATTGAACAGGTGTTTCCTGGTCTTCCTTTTGAAACGTAATTGCGTTCACCTGGTATTCTGAGTAAATATCATTTCGGTCGTTCCTAAGTTTATCTATAAACATTGGGGGTACGTTTCGATTATATCTTAATGAACGACTAGTAGAGGTGTTAACAGGTTGGCAAACAGTGACTTTAGGTGTAGATTTTTCATTAAAAACTTTAGGATTTTGACTTCTCCGAGTCCTTTTTGCAAACTTGACGAAGGGTCCTGTAGCCTTTGAGCTTTTGCGAACGGCCCCCTTCGGAAACTTCAAAACAAGCAATTCTGGCTTGCCCTTTTGTTCCTTAACTAATTGAATTTGTTTTGAATTATCTACAACAGAAGTCATTGAAACCTTGTCTATATTACGACTCAAAACCTGAGATGGTCCTGAAACTGATTTCTTTACTGTCTTTGGGATCCGAGTCCCCCTTGTCGGACCCCTTGACCGTTTTCCTGCATGAAATTGCCAGAAAACGAATTTTGAGGCCTTTCAGGCTGGAAACCGTGATTTTGTCCAAATGAGCGAGAGGACTGATTATCCCTACTGTTTTGCTGTGGACAAACTCTAGCATAATGGCCTACTTTCTTACATTTGAAACAAATGACTGGCGAGTTATTGAATCTTTTTACTTCGTTCCTAATCAAGTCCTTAATTTGGTTTGCGGTTAGTGACTCATATGGTTTCGGTGCGGGCCTTTGGTCAAAAGCCGCAATTTGCGCAAGGTTTTGTGCCGAAATTTTCGAAAGTGCTCCTAAAACTTCTTCCTTGAAATTCTGTATTTCTTGTGCGTCAACACTTGCTACTACAGTTGGCTTAATAGTAGATCTTACTTTAGCTGCTGACACTGCATCTTCAAAAGTCTTAGGTTGCGACAAAATTGTATGTTCTTTTAAATTTTCTAGCAATCCATTTGTAAACAGATACATACGCTGTTCCTTTGGTATACCGAGTCGCTGACATCTTTTTAAAATATCCGCACTGAAATCGGCTACACTCTCATCAGGCCTTTGCTTTCTAGAATTTAGCTCTTGTCTTAAAACCCAATCATCACTTTTAGAGAGAAAGCGTTCCCTAAACAAATCACATAATTCTTTGAAGGTACTAAATTTCTTGTCCAAAGTGAAAAACCAAGTTCTTGCGCTTTCAGTTAAACTTAATGGAAATGCGGCGAGCCTTTGTTTGTCATCCCATGAATGAAAATCAGCAAAAGAGTTAAATTGCTCTAAAAACTCTGGCGCTTCTGATTCTTTTCCGGAGAAAAGTGGACTTCGACCTAGAGCAGATGTGCCTTTTTGAGCTGAACTCGTTTTGGTCAAGCCTTCTTTTAGGTTGGCATTTACTGTTAAAAGTTCAATATAGCTCTTTTCTGACTGTTCCTTTAAACTAGTTTGTAGTTTTTCAAATGACTGTTGAAGTATTTTAATAAGCTCCTGATTAGAAGCTGTTATACTCTCAACCAATTCTGTCATCTTAACCGTTTGCGTTTTCTTGGCGTGAATAGGATTTAAACATGTTTCCTTCGAGGCAATGCGTAAATTTGAGATCAGGACACGTTTCGTAAACAAGCTTAGCCTAACTTACAAAAACCACAATGAATCTATTTTTGCGAAAGAACAAAAAGAACACACCATGATCACAAGGAAATGCTCAAGATGTAAAGTTAGAAAATCGAAATAAAAAGGTAACAAACAGCAATCAAAAACGCAAAATCTGACGAACTCACATATACATTTATCAACACAGACAAAATGAAATACCTGGACTCTGCCCGTTTTCTCCACCAATTGTTATGTAGGCCGATTCTAGCACCAATTGTTATGGGGGTGAATTCAGTCAAATATTCCACCAAGGTAGAGCGTACTCGGAATCTTTATTCGTCGTCACAAATAGTAGTAGTTTACAGTTTTGGAGTCAAACTGCGAGGGTAGAATGTGTAATGAACGAACTAAGCTAGAAGCTAGCCTTATTTATACAAGTTCATTAACATAACCCACTCAACTGGTTGTAGTGAGTTCTGCTGAAGACTCATTAAATATTCACGATTCTGACCTGGTCAAGGGCTATTGACTTAATAACCTTAATCCTATAATAACTCTTTGTAAAAGGATTAATTTAACAAAAGCGTCGATGACAATCGCTTGTATATTCAAGTCAAAACAAACTGAGATATAAAAACTAAAGTCTTATTCAAGAACAAGTATACTTTTCTAGACTCAAAGTCCGTTGGTAAACAAAACTAGTGGATGACGCTATCTTAGATTTACAGGCAGATATTCATCTTCTGCGCTTGCGTCAAAACTACATTTAGAACCGGTTTTGCTGACAGGTGCAGTACAAAATCCAACTCTAGTCCTTCGAGTAATTAAACTAAATCTTTCCAGTTCCGATCAACAAGATCCAACTACCGGCCTATTGACCTGAGGTGTTTTACAAGGTCAACAACTTAATTGCTTTTGTTCTTTTAATTAAAAAGTTCTCAAGGACAAGTGGTTGTCAAGGAAACTAAAGATGAACTTAGTTCTTTTTCTAAGTTAGAAATTTATACTTTTCTAGCCTCCTGACAGAATTTGTACAATGTTAGAGTGCACGCACTTAATCCGTGAAACATAAATAGTACAAAATAGTGCTAGATTATGGTAATTCCTTTGTTTCCTATTGTTTGTTTCACAGATTAAGTGCATGCACTCTACCTTTTTTAAATTCAGAAACAAAATTAAATTTAAGTTCTTGACAGAACATTTAGTATTTTCAGACTTTTGATGTAAATTTGAGCTTGCTTAAGGGAGAACAAATAGTCGGAGATTTGATTGACGATAGTCAAAACACTTAAAAAGCCATTCAAGTATTGTCTGCAAAGGTTTCCGTGATTTTGTGTGTTGGTGTAACTCTTGACAAATAGCGTTGAAAGCAGATACTAAGATACATATTTTGTTTAGTTATTAAAATGGTATTGCATTACTATTACAGTTATAAAATGCTATTGCAACTGTCTGCAAATAGAGTGATTTTTCTTCGTCTGTGAAAGAATAGGCACACTGTTAGTCACGCTTTAAAAGTGGTTTTCATTTGACCGTGAAGGAATACACAAACTAATAGTTGGTAGTAGACTCTAAAGCCATTGTTTTCTTTTGTTTCTTATCAATTACTACAAACTAAACAGTCATTTTTGTTTCACGGTGAGATGAAAATCACTCTAATGCTTTTACTACTACTTGTGTTACATTCTGTGAGGTCTGCAAAGAAAATTTCCCATTTTCCCATTTGGTTTGACTAGTTGGTATTCAAGCTTTATGTAATTTTTAACAAAACTTCCAAAGGGAAACTACAATTCAGGCAACTGCTTTCTGCTTTCTTTCCTTGCTGCTTTGGATAAAAAAGTTGTTATAATGCGCTTTTTCTTTAGAACTTTCTTTCTTGTTTACAACGAACAACGATCAAGCGACCCCACTTATTTTCAACATTACCACTGTTATGCTTAACGAACGACATTTTGTTATGTTAGATTTTTGTTGACATTTTTTAAAAATAAACAAAAAATAAATAAATTAATAAGGACAAATTATGTCCAGAAGCAACCACACGATATTCCTTTGAGCTTTACTTACTGGAATTTCTCGACCTAGATCTCCTTCTTGGTCTTCCCCACGTTGACATCTGAGTGAAAACAATCGTACATTTCCATAGTTTGACAAAAGCAAATGTTCAATACTTTTCTCACCAATCCTATTTACAAAATTGAAACGTTAGTAATCAGTTGGTTTTTTTTCCGGTTACTTTTTCACCATAAACAACATTCAGCTTTCATAACTGTCCTTTCAAGAAACAAGGCAGTAAGCTTACTTTGCGTTCTCAGACTCGCCTTAAGTCTTTATATTATATATATAATATTAAACAATTAATGAATGAGAGTTTTTTGTATTATATTAAATAATATTAAACAATGAATGAGGTTTTCAAAAATCCAACTTTATTGCGTTAAAATATATATAGAATTTTTTTATGGTGGGGGGGGGGGGGGCGCCTTTGAGAGAGAGAGAATGCGCAACCTACAGATTAGTGAATAGGCTAGCAGATTATTCACTAATCTGTAGGTAACGTGATTTCCGAAGTAAATTGTTCGCTGTCAACCAATGAGAACAAAAATAGAGAGTACAATGTATTAGAGCGATTTTCGTATTAGTGGGAAACTGACCGTACCAGGTACGGTCAATGCATGGTAAGGTTACGGCAGGGATTTCGAATGTTTTTGTCGACATTACGGTACTGACACGGTCACGGTACGGTATGGTCAGTTTCCCACTCATACGAAAACTGCTCTATAAAAATAGTAAACGTACACTTGTTCCTTTCAGTTTTCCAGGAGTTAAATGATATCCAGGAATTTATTAAAAAATCCAGGACTTTCAAGGATTTTCTAGGAATAAAATAAAAATCCTGGATTTTCCAGGAGGCGTACGAACCCTGTTAATGTAACTAACATTCTGTGTTTTGTTATGTATGATCTCTTCTGTATCCCTTGTGGACTTCGCACTAATAAGGACTCAGTTATACAAATTGCACAGTTTAGAGGTATTAATATGTTTATTATTTAACAACTTTTCGTTTGTGGTACTGCTGGTTTGTTATAAACTGCCAGGTACGAAAAACCGCATTGTAGAAATAGACAACAAGGCAGCGTGCTATGCATCCTCGGAAACCGAGGGGTAATATTATTTTTCTGGGAGCTAGAAACGAGCGACAGAATATCGCTCCTGGGTTCCCGAGGATGCGTGCGATGTTGAGTTATACGGAAGCACGCTGGAATTGTAAGAAGACGAGAGAAGTGTTAGGAGAACAACACTTCTCGAGTCTTCTTACAATTCCCAAGTGCTTATATAACTCAACATAGAACTGCTGCCGAGTTTCTTTTCTATATCCTTTATATAATACAAATGAGTTATCTTATAAAATACAACTGAATTTTTTCCATTTTTTCGTTGGAGATAGTTTGAAAATATTACATAAACAATAAGCACTGAGATGTCGAATTCATTTGTGAAGTAAATAGAGACAAGAAATCCCAGATCTCATCCATCATGTCGTTCAAAAACGTTTCGATGTCACTTTAAAACCTGTAACCTTTTCTTCATTTCATTCAAATGAATTTCAAACGGTTATTTTCCAATATTGAGAAACCATTCTTTATGTATGTTACATATGAGAACATTTCAGTTTTGGCCGCGAGTAGCCTGGGACTAGTTCAAGCAGGTTCAAGAAGATTCAACCCCAAAAACAATAGCAATTTGTTTTACTTCGACACTTTTTCTCATAGAATCCTACAACTAAGTTTTCTGCTATTCAATTTGATCAAGGCGCACAAAATAACATTCTTTAATACAGACTTTCAAGCGTTAAACTTCTTACACTTCTGGGCACACTGACAAAATATCTAAGTGCAGGTCCTCAGATAACACAAACTCGTCACAGTCGTGATACTCGTTCATCACATAGAGGACTGCCGAAGAAAAACTAATTGTGTGCTTGGATTTGTTTATTTTAAAAGAGAGGCCTGAACATTGATCATAGTAATAGCCCTTTAAAACCTCACATCCACGAGGGATGGACACCTCGCTCCAGGGATCCTTTGTTGCTCTTTTGGTCTTGTAGCAGCCCTCACTGACTACCTGTATAAGGTAATAGTCCTCGCCTTCATCTGCTGCAAGCAATGCTACTACTGTTCCTTTCGAAGCCATGTCGCAAACGCTTTCATCGTCATTCCCATCTTCGCTCTCTTCCTCATTGGGACTAGGTTGAGTTGCTGGCGAAGAGCGCTCATGTTTCAAGTTGACAACTGTAAATTCGCCGGTCTTATCAGTACACTCACACTTTAACGGATCACCCGCGAGACAGGAATCGCACGAATAACACGACAGTTCTCTCACATGCGTCGTACACGGTTTCTCGGAGATAACTTGGTGTAGCTTGCGAATCTTTACATCGCGGGTGGTGATCTTGAAACGGCGGTTATCTGGCCGGTGAATGTCCTCAAGTAGGCGAAATATTCTGCGCTTGGTGGACGATCTGTCACTTGGCGTTGTGAGGTGCTCTTTGGCGTATTCAAACAGGTCTTTGGCGCTTTGAATGACAACTGTTGATGACCGCATGGTTGCCATGTCTGCTTTCTTCTTGATTATCCCGCCAGCAGTGTCTTGAGGTCCCTTGGCATGGGAAGTTTCAAAAATATTTCTGCGTGTGTTGTAACCCAAATCATCTTGTGAATAACTAAGGTCACCAATGGTGTGTCTACTCTTATACTGTGCGGAACAGCCATCCGTGAACTCGTGTAGTAACTCCACCTTGTATCCGATATCCGTCAGGTATTGATCGATTAGTGCTCTCACAGCGCGTACAAAATGGGCATCGTGACCTCTATCATCCGACAGAACAAAGAACTCCTCAGTAACCATTTTATTCTCAGTCTCCTCCTGGGTGCCGTCAATATCAGTCAGTGCATGCCTATGAATAATGCTAACATGAAGCGTCACCTCGTCTCTATCGAAATAAATTGCCTGTGGCTCCTCAAACAGGGTGCAACGATAATTCTCCGAAAAATCGTGAACTACTAAAACGTGATTATTCGGCAAACTCTCGCGTAAGTTGTCATATTGTTGCCTCTGCCATGTAGCTCGGAACTGGTGGGATGGGAAACTAGAAAGCTTCGTTTTGAGACTTGTGAACATTTCCTTGGGCGTGGTGACTTTGGTCACAAGTTTCAACTTTTTTTTCTTGCCGGTCTTGACGTGTACATACTCGAACCTCGTCCATTTACAGCGCACAACAGGTTCACCATTATCATCTTTAGAGTCATCAAGCTCCTCGTGCATCAACTTCAACATGTGAACTCCGCATCTGCAAAAATATTAAAATAAGAGGGAAACAATAGATATGACAACAATGAAAAACAATATGGACCAGGAATATATTTTTCTACCTTTCACATCTCCTTTCAAGACATTCTCTCTTGTATCTGTTATTCTCCTTGGGACACAGAGTGGCCTCGACCACGTGAGTGTAGCGCGGAAAACTGAGATACTGTTCATCACTGGCCTTAGCCTTTTTCATTTTTCCTCTAAAGTCCATTGTCGCCTTAAATAGACTTCTTATCTCGACGTGTGATCGACAGCAACATGTCTGACGATCTTTTGGACGAGCAGGACGAACAAAGTATGGGCGTAAGCTCTCGAAGGTCCGCTGAGTCATCATTTTAAATTTACAGAGGGCGGGTCCTGGGAAGCGTAGATCTTGAAATCTTCGTATATCTCTGTTTGGGTTTTCTCCAGTATCAAAGTTGCGTGTTCTACGTACTGTTTTGGGCCTGTCCGTTTTCGGGTGACGTCATTCTTGTTTCTAGTCGGGCGTGACACTCCTGGCTTAGACCAGTAGTCGTAGGCTGCTTTCTTCAAAGCAACTGGGACATTGTGACGAGTAACTCGCTTAGTGAACAGCCAGGAGGCTTTCTCAGAGGACAATATCCTACTCTTCAGCGCAGACGCGCGCGCGATTCTTTTGCGCCCAACCTTGAGGCGTTGGGCAACTTTAGAAATATTTCGCTTTGAACTTCCTTTTGCCGAACTAGCTGCAGTGGTGATGGCTTGCAACGCAGCGATGTTTTCCGTCGTCCTAATCCTTTTTAAAGATTGGATCGACTCCACGATATTTTCTGTAATTTCTTTCTCGACAATCTCATCTGGCTGTCTGAGAATACCATGTGACGTCAGTTTTTCTTTAGTTGGTTTGTCGATACCTGACGTCAGATAAGTAGATAGCTGGGACACACGTGCACCTTGGTCTTTCTCCAAGCCAGCTTTTAATCGTTTTAGCGAGCGCCTCTTTTGCTCTCTATGTACAAATCTGTGTGGAACACTTAACTTTTCCTCTTGCTCTTTATCTTGAACAACGGGCTTATTTCTCCATCTCGCCTTTCTTTTTCTTTCCTTCTCTCGTGTTTCTTGTGCTTTCTCTTTGCTTTGTTTTCTCTTTGCTTGTATATATTTCTTTTGGTATTCCCGACGCTTACGATCCTTTTCTTCTCTTTCTTTTAATACTTTCCTTTTCTCTGCTATCCAGTTTCTCTGCTGCTGTTTTCTTCTCTCAGACTTCTCAGACTTCTCTACATTAGCGCTTCTTTCCACTCGAGGCCGACTTGAACTTCGCTTTCTTTTAGCCATTTTTCTCTCATTTGTGTCCACGTTTATGCAAATTTTATCTCATGTCGACAACAAGATCACTACCATTCCAACTGCCTTATCAAGAACTCAAAAGGATTGATTACAATATCCACTGCAAAAAGTGATAATTAAAGGGATGCAGTATCATTGTTTATAGTAGGTGTTTAATTCCATAACGCTGAAATTGTGTTTTCTATGTAAAACGTAAACGAAAGAGGCACCAAAATAATCAAAAGGCATGTGTCGACATTTCTAACTCGTTATATTAGATCTCATATAGTAGAAATACTATTTGCCCGATTATTGAATTTTTATAAGTAATACCATGACCCTGAGGGATATTAGTGATTAAATGTCCCCGAAGCCGAGGGAGGTTTAGTGGAACCTCCCGAGGCTGAGGGGACATTTAATCACTAATATCCCTCAGAAGTCATGGTATTACTTTGTAATACCATTATCACCGAGGAAATAAACGAAAATATACTTCGCTGTTTGTTCATCCAAAACTTGAAAATATACAATTCTTTTACCAATTGTGCGTAACCCTGTTCTCTGGGGACTTTCGAAAATAGATTTCTTTGTTATATATTTACAATGAACAAGTATTTATAGGTTGTTAATCAATTCGAAAGCTAAATTGTTTTTCATAATGCTTTCTTTGCTTCGCTATGCTCATGCGCAAAATAGAATGCATAGATCCCACACGCGTAAGAGTGTTCAGTGGTAAGAGGTATCGGTGCGTTATAAAGTTACAGAGTTTCGGGACAGCGTGCAAAGTTGTCCCGATCGTCCCGATGATTGCGTTAAATGAGGGACAACCAATCATGAATAACATGAGGGACGATTAGTTCTAATCGTCCCTCATTAATTATGGATGAGGGACGATTAGTTCTAATCATCCCTCATTCATAATTAATGAGGGAATATTAGAACTAATTTTCCTTCTTTCTATTCATGAGGGAGGGATGTTAGCGATTAAACGTCCCTCCAAAAACAATAGATCCCGAGGTGATCATGGTATTATATTTGTAATATAATGTGTAATACTTATTTTATTGCAGCCGCCGTATTGAATTCCAGATATGTTCTTTATTTGAGCATACTTTTAAAAACTTTGTCCTGTTTGTTTTGATAATTACTTAAACAGTTATAAGGTGTTAACAAAATCACCACTTAAATGTAATACCGTAATTATTGAGCTTTGGTTTGCCCGTAAGAAATAATTCTGCATCAGATAGATGCAAAACATATAAAACTTTTACAATATGTATTTATTTTGAAGATCAACTGTAAGGTAAGGCTGCATTAGGAACGAATTGTTTGTAAATAGCAAATTAATTATGTATTTTAGACGTGTTTACACTAGACCTCGAGATTTTTTAATCTCATCAAACTTGGTACAAGAAACGCGCGATTGACTCCATTTAACATTAATTACGAAGGGCTGGGTATGCAATTTCATTTCTGTATGAACTTTACACCATTGTTCTTGTTCAAACAAAAATAATTGTAAGAAATAGTAGAAGAGCAAATAATTATTAACAAGACGGGACAAGTCAGCGGGTTCACGCAAAATCAGATTAAATCGCACCAGCGTTATTAGATTGGCAACATTAACTAATTTTCGAGTTACTGTATGTCTAAGGCATATTCCCACCAGAAAAAGTTTTTTTAGTTGTGACGTTTTTAATAGCGAATGGGATCAAAAATGAAGTTATTATGTATTAAAGTGTGACGCGGGACACGCAATTTATGCATGTTTTTGTGAACAACATCCAAACGCATAAGCTCTCAATCAAATAAATAGACAATTGAAATTTTTTACATCGAAATTTGTTTATCATTTAGCACTATTGTGGTTATTATACAGTAATTCTCTGCGCGACAACGCTATAAAACCAAAAAATATAACAGAGTACCCTTTTGCACCCCACCTCGCTGCGACAAGTCATCACCATCGTACATGGGGATGATATATTTTATCTTCGCCATTTAAAATTGTTTTAAATCTATAATTTTAGGTCAAGTGTGTAATAATCAATAAGGTGCTCTTTCTATTTCTGGCGTTCATTTTGACGGTGCTACTTGATTTTGAAAGTGAAAAAATCCAGTACATCCGACTCAAAATAAAACACACATAGTCATTGATGTATGAAGTACTATAAAAGAAGTCTACTGGTAGAGAGATCTGTGGTTGTACACCATCTCCCAGGACAACAAAAGTACAAACTATCACTGACTCCGCTTGAGTGAAGAAACCCGTTCGTTGCTGTTCGACCCGTAACCGGTTTCAGTGCTGTAGTTCTCGGGAATCAGTCTTTCACTCTCTGGATTAAAGCTCGGTAACGACTCTCGTCTGAAAAAAGGAAAAAATATATTCTTCAAATTCTAAGATGTCGACTTTTCATTTCTAAAGGGTACCGATTCAACATAGTTAGGTACTTGATATTAAGAAAGCTCAGAATGGAGAACAACTACAGCCTAATCGTTTTGACCACGCTTCATTTATGTCGAATAGCAATATATGAATCAAAAGAACGTGTACCAGTTCTCCTTCTCCAACAACTCCCCATTATGGGGTATTTGATCTCTATTTAGAAATTAATGCTAATACTATCCTTCTGGCTCAGCTTATGCTACTTTAGCTAGAAATCTTTTCTTGTTGCGTTGCAAGGAATTAAGAGATAAGAAACTCCCTCCTCCTTATGGAAATTGGGGTAGAATTCAACTGTTTGATAGATCGGGCATGCGTAGTAGTAGTTCCCATGCTATAGTGATTAAAGAAGAGTACCTGCTACAGCTAAAGAATATTGCAAGGATAACAGACTGAAACACAAACAAAGGGGAAAAAACAATGTAAGTCAAGCACATGTGTTAACACAGTAATTAGTAAAGCTCAAGCCAATTGCTAGGGATTTATTTGACGTCAACTGCATCTCGCTGGCATTTTAACATAATAGCTGAGCCCATTGACATTCTAAGGGCCTGCTTATATGGGGGCAAATTGTCCCTTGATAACCCTTTTGTCTTGTGTCCCCCACGGAAAAGAAAACGAGAGTTATCTCGGCTACCTGGGGGAAAGTTGGTCTTCACGTTGTCCCATATCTGATAACCATCTTCTAAGTTGAATGTTTCTGATGAGATGTTTTCAAAAACAACAATAACAAACAAACAAACAAAAACCCCGACTACTACTGCAAGTTGACGTTTCGACAATTAATGCTAAAATCGCGACGTTTCCATTGTTACGTCATACGGAAACTATCAGAATGTTTGCTTACTTTCTTTTGTAAAATATTTAGAGCAGATTGCTCTACTATTTGTATTTTTAGTTTTTAAAATATGGCACTATATAAATCATCATCGTAATCACCACCATCTGCGGCGCCATTCCTACATTGTGATTAAAGTGATCACAAGAATAGACAAGTAACCTTTCAAGTAGCACGTGGATTTTTTTCCTGAACATCATTGTATTTAAACATTTCAGATTAAACCCACGCGGAAGTTCAACAGTATTGATACTTACATGTACTCCTACAGCAACAGCTATGAACTAGAACAAAACAAGCACCTTAGATGAGAACTAGTAAAAAGGATAAAGGAATTAATGGCCAAGGTAAAGGAAATAAAACGAGAGAAAATAACAATAGAAAGAAATGTTAATAGAGTGATTCTTTGATTCTCTCCTTCCTTCCTTCCTTCCTTCCTTCCTTCCTTCCTTCCTTCCTTCCTTCCTTCCTTCCTTCCTTCCTTCCTTCCTTCCTTCCTTCCTTCCTTCCTTCCTTCCTTCCTTCCTTCCTTCCTTCCTTCCTTCCTTCCTTCCTTCCTTCCTTCCTTCCTTCCTTCCTTCCTTCCTTCCTCCTTCCTTCCTTCCTTCCTTCCTTCCTTCCTTCCTTCCTTCCTTCCTTCCTTCCTTCCTTCCTTCCTTCCTTCCTTCCTTCCTTCCTTCCTTCCTTCCTTCCTTCCTTCCTTCCTTCCTTCCTTCCTTCTCTCTCTCTCTTTCTCTGTCTTTCTTTCTTTCCTTGTTTTCATTCTTTCTCTCCCTCTCTGTCTATCCTTCTCTTTGTTTCTTTCTTTCTTTCTCTCTTTCATTCATTCATTCTTTCTTTCTTTCTTCACTCCTTTCTCTCTATCTTTTTGTTGCGCTATACTATACCTAAGCATAGAACGATTTTACTTCAACCGTGAAATAGAAATGAATAGCTAGAGCGTAATACTCAAATGCAAAATTTTCTCCGTGTTGTTGTTTTGCCGTCAAAATGTGCGGTCTAAGTTTATAAACTGGGCAATGTTTTGAAACTAAGCTGAAGTAATGTTAAAACTATTTCTAATTGAAATATGAATGGAATCTTTTCATTCATTGTAATTTTTTAATTTTACAGCTGATACGAGGATATTATTCCAAATTCGAATAGACATTGTTGAAAACGGCATTTAAAAATCGTCGATGATTTTTTGGAATTTTATATTGTTATTGAACACTATTGCGTGTTTCTAAGACCTTTGAAGAGTATTAAGGCAGTCACTTTTTTGAATAACAATAGAAGCTTCTTGCGTCGTTTTCAAAGAGTTTCGATCTAGAATATATTATGGTGAAACAAAAATACAGACGCATAGGAACATCACAAAACTGGCATTTAGTCAAGCGGAAAGAAACTAACAAGCAAGGATGAACGTTGATATCCGTATTGAAAGTTTAGAATAAGAGATAACATTTTAAAGGTTGGGATGTACGTAGGTGCGCTCTGACAAAATTGCCGCTACTCGCGCACGCAACTTCGTCCAAATTCCTGGACGATCAAACCACAACCAGTAGTGATAAAACGATCTGCAACAAATAATTTTATTATAGCCATGAACGCTTTAAACATTTAATACTTATAGCTACAGAATCAACACATACTTCACTAAATATTGGCGTACAGGCTTCATCCGTAGCGTAACGAAACCTGATGACCAACTGCTAGGTAGATTACTTACAACAGAACTCCATGGAAAGCCATAGTACTGTGTTAGTATTCCGCCCAGAACAGGACCTACAAATGCCCTGTAGACAAATAATTAAAATCTTTTACTGATAAAATCTCAAGCAGTTTCAAGATCTCAGTCTGGTTTCCTAGAAAATTATTCAAAGCAGTCCAATTTCTATTGTTATACAATTAATATATGAAATGAAATCACACTAGTTATGCCATGCAGTTAGAGTGGTTTTAGTTCAGTTTTAAGTTTATTGCTGCGAGCGAAGCGAGCAGCTTACTATTCGTGCAAAGCTCGAGCTTTTCAGCGATTTTCTCGTGACGTCAAAAAACGTCATCATAATCAGTTAACGTTAATGCATGGTCAGTGGTCACTGGATATACAAGTTGTGGATACAAAAGGAGAGTAACTAAAATACGAGCCTGCGAGCCCGAGCCTATGTGTGCGAGCCGCGAGCCTATTTTTGCGAGTCTTCGATATAAACGTAAAATGCTGTATTTTTGAGACATTTATTTGTAATAAATTGCTACGAGACACATATAAACCTAAATTAAGCTTACTACTGCTTGAAGTATTCTTGGGTTTGGACAACTGATGGTGGACATCGCCGACTTCCGAGAAACGAACGCCATTAATGTTCAGCGGTATAGCCAAGTCATCCTATGAGTCAAGTCCTTCATGTATGGAACATAAGGGTATTTGCACAGGGATCCCGGGAAGAAAGCATGCTTGCGTTTTGTTTCAATGGTATACGTATAATGTAAGCTATTTATCGTCTACGTCTCGCGTTTTTAGGACAGCAGAAATGCTAATTTCCTAACAAGATCCAATATATTTGAAACAGTTCTTTGGTTACAATTTTTTCTCGAAGTTGGATCAAGAGCTTTTGAGCCAAGAGCCATATGACCAGCTCTAGGGGCCTTCTTTTCTTTTGTTTTCGCTTTAGCCAGTATATCAAGGGAATATAAGGAATAATGCATTAATTCCAGAATTCCGCATATTAGCTCAGCAAAATCTCTGAAATTTTCATGTGGCCCGATCGAAACTTTGTTCACCTTTCGGACCAATTCGAATCGTTTAACGCATAATCGCGAAAACAGGGCACAAAAGGGGCGTTAAATTAGTAAAAATACGAAAATAATCCAGTAATTCCAAGGCAAAAGTGTTAAATTAAAGAAAAACTAAGTGAAACCTTACCTTGTATTCCTCCATCTTGTCTCAAAGATAAACCTAGACTATAATTAATTTACATGTTTTGGCGCGAAATTATATTTATGGCGCAAAAAAGGCTCGTGGCTCGCATACAGAGGCTCGGGCTCGCAGGCTCGCAATTTAGCAACCCCCATACAAAAGAGTGTTGGTAAGTATGTTGTAATGGATTTCTTTTGTATCTTTGACTGGTAAATAATTAGGGAAATTTTGCTTAATATTGTTCTTTTAATTTTAGTCAGTCTTTGAATCAATTTTGAGAGAATTATCAAGCTGCGTGATTGTGTTAGCGGATAGGTAAGTTGAAACTTAAGTTTATGTGCTATCATGTTCGATATCATGTCGAATTCAACCCTCATTCGTCAGTGCAAATATTTATAAAGGTCACAGGCTAGTGACGTTTTACAGGCAGTTTAGTGATGGTTTTAGAGAAACACAATGATCTTTTATGAGTTTGTCCGCACTTTTGTTGCTGCCTGTAAAACGTCACTACTTAAGAAACAGCCTTTGACCTTTATGAATATTTGTACTGACGAATGAGGGTTGAATTCGACAGATAGCACAAAAGCTTAGGTTTCAGATTACTGATCTAACATGATCACGCAGCTTGATAATTCTCTCAAAACTGATTCAAAGACTGACTAAAATTAAAAGAACATTAAGCAAAATTTGTATTAACAATATCCCTAATTATTTACCAGTCAAAGATACAAAAGAAATCCATTACTAACAATTCACTTACCAACGCTCTTTTATAACCACAACTTGTACGTTCACTTAGTGTTTCACGGGTTAAATGTACCCACTCTCATTGTTGTTGTATACCTTGCATACTCGCAGCACTTCACTTTCTATTAGAAATGGCTAGTTATCATGGCTTATCATGACGGTCAAGCGGTATAATACCAAATACTTATCAATTTACAAGAGAAGAAAATTACAACTAGTGGTATATTCGGCAGCCTGTGCTGCAGCTACAAATTCGCAAAAATAATAAAATATAGAGCAAAATAGCAACGTTCAAAATCAGAGTGTGTTTTTGACATTGAAAAATTGGTGTGGGGACCCCGGTCCCTGGGGTTGTTAAAAATACAAAATGTGCGCATGCTTGATTGCACGGCCCTAGTAGTAAAATTAAAGATACACGAAAAGGTAAACCTAGACTCGTGCCGACCTAAAGGCCTGGACACGAGTAAACAATTCTCGATGCTGATTGGCTAGGAGCAGGGCTGTTCAATTTCATTGGGTGCAGAAAAGTAATTTAAAGAGAAGAAAGGCAATTTAAGTTATCAAAATCAAAAATTTTCAGCATCTGCTGTTGTTCAAAACTATGCATATTTTGGTCACAAATTAAAAGAACAAGTGTGATGGAAAAATGGATTTTGTATATTTGAACGGGAATGCGCGCACGTTACTGGCACGTTCTCGAGCATAAAAAATATGGACAGTTAATGAAGGTTTCTGAGTGGATTTACTTTTCTTTCCGAAATAAATTTCGAACGTTTTTTAGGAGAAAATACTTCAAGTGGAGCAAATATTTGAACTCCATGAAATTCGGTCGCATAAAGAGTCTGGTAAGCCTGTGACTGGCCACGTTTGGATAAAAGTAACGCCGATTCCAAAAGTAAAAAGAACATGGGGTGTCCCGCGGTCGTTTTCAAGAAATTCAGCATTAAATTTGCTTGTTAACATCGTTGAGAACCATTAGGTTAATATTTCAATGGTAGCCAGTCACCTTAATAGAAAATCGGACTTACTAGCTTCGTGCTAAAGTGTTTAATTATTTCGATAAGCACATAGCTATGTAAATTTATCGATAACAATGCTAGATAATTAGTTGTCAGTATATTAAACTTTAACACATTCTTCGCTAACACTCTAATCTAATTGCCGGATTTCAAGCCGTTAGGGACTAGGAACGAGTCCCTTAATATTGCGATAATCAACACAAGACTGAACAATATTGATCCGATTAACACCAAACTTCGGAATTTTGTAAAGCTCGATGTGCTCTTTCTGGTTATGTGAGTTTTGTGTTGTCATCATCCACAATTTAGGAACTAGTACCCAGCCCCTCTCGGCTTGAAATCCGGCAATGACAGCCCTGGACACTGTCCCTCTATGTGCACGATCACGTGACAGTTATTGCTACAATCGCGCTGCAACCCCGATCCTTATGTATGCGGTTTTAAGTCAGTGAAGATTGGCACCCATTTTTGAATTCGATGTTTGGTATCCATTCCATATGTATTCTATTCAATTCTTTTATTCTTTTTTTTTCTTTTTTTCATATTATTGTATTTACATCTTACCCAAGGTTAGCAAATCCAGTAAAAAATCCAGATACCAGTGAATCTGTGATGAGATTTCGAGGTAGCCCTTGTTCACTAAGAAAATAACATGCAATATTTATGATCTCACTTATCAATGAAGACACTGCTCTAGCTCTAGTCTCAGCAACACAAAACACCATGCTAACTTGCTTGCCGACTGCCTGCCGTCTCCAAGCCAACCGTTGCTCCCATCTAAATTAATATCTATAGTTCTTTGTTTTGTACGATCTAAGAAAATTGCTATCATAAAATAAGGATCAGAACAGATCGCAATTCCATAATTTCGAAATAAGACCTGCAGTAATTATCGAAAAATAGAACGATAAAGTATACTTCACGGAGGTCCTATATATTTTATTGCCGCTAATTAGTATAGCAAAGAAAACTGGGTGTAGCACAATACCAGGAATTCATTAGTATGAGTAGGTCTATAAATCAGTAGAGTTCGGTGTTGGTATCAAAATCACACAATTTTCGAGCTATGCGACCGGACTACAGGAATAATCAGTATTCAGTTTTGACCGAATTTCACTAAAGTGGCCGTTAAACACTGTTTTAGCAAATAAACATAAGAAATAGTACTACTTACTAACAGGATATCAGTAATTCAGGCATGACAGGAATTAAATACATGCCATTGGTTATTCCACTAGCTGCCATGGATACAGCCAATACCCACACAGTTCTGAAGTATGAAAATATGTTGTTATTGTATTAATACATGTAGCTAGAACGTCCATTGAGCAAGCTCATACAAAAACAAGTGCAATAAAAGTTGGAGTTGTACGATTCCTCAACTGAGCGCAGCCCCGACTGACCGTCTTCTGTAATACAAAGAATAACACCTCATAAATCTAGAGTGTAGTTGTTCTGCGTAGAATTCATTCAATAATGAAGAAACTGAATAATAAATGGCTCTTGTATGCGCGCTATTTTCAAGATTCCGGGTTCCAGACCCGTCTGCAGGGAATGATGGTTTATTATATCGCAAAACAACAAACAAACAAGCAAAAATACACAAAACAAAACAAAACTTAGCTGACCAAAACCTTTTCGGTATTTTTAGCTGCGTAGTAGCTCTGGATAATACGTAGCTAAATTAAAATATGAGCTTTCGGTTGCCAACTCAGTGAGCACTGAGTGGGCCACGTGACAAAACAGTAAGCTTTCAAACAGAGTGACAAAGCTTAATTTCCTTCAGTTATTATTTATACCTGGGCAGATAGACCTTTTTAATGATAGGGGATCTAACAAATTACGGCGCAAAGTCCAAAAGTATGATTTGCTATAATGTACTCGCATACTTTCGACTGAGCAATCATCAGTCAGCATTGGAGGGTTCTCTTATCTCAACTCTTATCCGATCGTTTATTGGAGGAGGGCCAGACAAAAATGTATGCAAAGACATTAATGTTCCCCTAACCCCTGTTTTGAAATTTTGATAATTTTACTTTATGAATGCAAAGACTTTATGGTTTAGTATTTCTGGATATAGACATCTCTTTTCTGAGGTTTAAGCATTTGAAATTTGAATATGCAAATGAAGTGACGTCAACCCAGGAATTATTAAATACACAAATACAAACACTAGAAATATTTCTTACTAGTTTTCCATTTGCAAAAAAAGAACCGTTTTCATTGTTCTGCACTCAAATGCAATTGTTGGAAAACTAGAAACAAAGTTTGGTAATTCCTGGGTTAACCACGAGTTACGGGCACTTTAACACTGGTCACAGATTTGAGTTTCGCGCAGAAAATATGTTTTTTTGCTACTTAACATCTTACTTTTCAGGGATGTATGGCGTGAGAAATGGAGCTGGTCCAAAAAACAGCATACAGACTGCAGTTCCAAGAGAACCAACAACAACGAAAATCCTGTTCCACGACTGAAACATCAAAAACACGCATCAGCCAAAATAAATCATTTACACGTTTAAGTTCTTCAATCAGAAGAAGGACATTGTTAAAAATAAATGCAATACAGCTAGTTTTAATGGTGGTTTTACAGTGACAGGAGGCACATCAATTATATTCTATAGGGCCTCAACAGACATTGGGCATAGTTATCGATAACAAGTTGTTGCCGATTACTATTAGCTGTCGATGACAAGGCCACATATGCATCACTGAAAAAAGTAGCTGTCGATAAATTAGCCTTATTTGAGTTTAAGAATAAAGTGATGTTGGGGCCTCCACAGATAGGGGGAAACAGTTGTCGATAGGCCTATAGGCCAGATGTGATCGATGACTAAAATAAATTTAATAACAAAGCGATTTTAGTTCGTTATCGACAGCTACATTTTTGTGGTTATTGGCTTTATGCCAGTAACACACTATGCTATGGGCTTCATGCGTGCGTGCGTAATTCGGAAATCGCCGAAGTAGACACGAAGTGTCAACCCGAAAGATATGCGAAGTTCGTGTGCCCGTCCGAGGGTGTTTAAGTCGATTATCAAAAATCAAATATAGACTTTGTGCTTATAAAATATATCTCTTCAGACCAAATTGTTCAGTTTAGTTCATAAATATATCTGTAAGGGAAACGTTTGATCAATTTTCGATAAACGTAGTATTGACGAAGCCGTTCGGAATGAAATAGGAAACTTAAGCATCGATAACTATCCCCCAGTCTGTAGAGACCCTTAGTTGTCGATATGCTTTCGTTATCGATCACAACTATTATCAACAACTATTTCCACTAATCTGTACTGGAGGCCCTAAGATAGCTTCTTTAGGGCTATTTTCAATGATAACGCTATAAATCGGTCAACAACGAGCAACTTTAAGCCATAAATGATTTTTTTAAAAACTTCGCCAATAAACTAACACGCGCGCTAGACCATGAGCATACGAATCTTAAATAGGTTGTCTCTTGAAAAGAAACTCACTTTTCTAATGATTTTACACACTTGATGATACACACTTTTCTCGTGATTTTAAACTTTCTAATTTCTATCAAAAAGCTATTGACAAAATGAAAACTACCGAGCTAGTTCTACTAATTTTCAAAGAATAAGGACTTCCAGTCTAAATTATTTTTTGTCTGTGTAATATAAGGTGCGTCATGATTTTGTTGTTGTTGTTTTTTCTTCTTCTGTGTTATCAAAGCGAGTTAACAATCTCTTTTCTTTATACACCTATTTTTATAAACATTGTCGGGCAAAGGGCCAAGTCTACGCAACTGACCTGAAAGGAAGCACGGGGTAGAAATTACTAAAGTTATAAAACAACACAAATATCTATCTATACGACAGCTCGCATATAGCTTGTTCTGATCTTGAACACCAAAGAAAGTCATTTGTTTATGTTAAAATTAAGACCAAAGCTGAAAAGATTTGCAACAACCCATACTACTTTTCAGTCTAGCACGTGGGCTTGAGGCCTCTCGTACGACAACCTGTTTTGAAATAGGTGTATGCTTGACATGACATCGTTTCTCACATTTCATCTTCTCAGTGTAGAGTAGTCTTAATTAATTTCTGAAAACATTGCAAAACTAGTTAATAAAAGAATCTAAAATCATTGTTTCCTTTTGATCCTAGACTGAAACTCACTACAAAGTAGTTCTCTTTTTTGTTTGCATGGTTTGTTTGTTTGTTTGTTTGTTTGTTTGTTTGTTTGTTTGTTTGTTTGTTTTTCACGGGTTGCAGCAAAAAGGCGTTGCACTGTAACCCGTATTTGTATTAGGTTTTGTCTTTTCTGATCCGTCCATCATCCATGAGGACGGAGCCTATGTGCATATGTAAATTCGTCCAATATTAGTTTGATTTGAAATAAGCTCCGATCCAAAGATGATTGACGGGATCAGAAAGCACAATAATCCAACCGAAGTTACGATAGACGGTCGCGATGCAACCATTTTCACTGTAAATATAATCACTTTGAATGACGCGAAATCGCAGGCACTTGTTGCAAGGGAAAAAGCACATCGATGAATGATGAAAGCACTTCGTCTTTACCTTTTTATCGAGGATGTATCCAAAGACTGGAGTAGAGATCATATAGGTTCCAGTACTGCACAGAAAAAGTAGACCGACTCCCGTTGCATTGACACCAAACTAAAATAAACCAAACATTGTTACTTTAATTGTTTAGCATAGCTATGAAGAAAATGTGTAAACGTATGCAGGGGGCCTGGGCTAGTAGCCATTGTTTGGGTATGGAGGTTAAGGATACCGGCTGGGCTAGTAGCTATTATATAGTAGCTATTGGTTCACGGACCTACCTTCCTGGCGTGCGGTTCTAGCGTTGGCTCAAGAAATGCAATAGCCATGATACCAATAAGATATGATATATCTAGGAACAATATAATAATAGACATAATACCAATAAGATATGATATATCTGGGAACAATATAATAATAGACATGATGCAAATAAGATATGATATATCTAGGAACAATGTAATGAAAATATACAATAAGATAATATCATAACACCAATAAGATATGATATATCTAGGAACAATATAATAATAGACATGATACTAATAAGATATGATATATCTAGGAACAATATAATGAAAATATACAATAAGGTTTATCTTAGACATATAGACATAAACAGATGTATCTTCAGAGATTTAAGGCATTGGGGGAGTATTCTGGAGGGAGTAAGGAAAGAAAAATTGAGGGGAGAGGTGAAGTCTTTTGTCTCTGTCCGCGACGTACAACAGACAGAGGAATAAAGTAAAACTGAAACTGAATTGAAATACTTACTTATCATAAATACTCCAGGGATCTTAAAGGCTCGCATAAACATAGCAACTCCTCCTCCCGTTGTCTTCTCATATTCTAAAATATTGAAGATATTAGAGCGAAAATCTTTTTTTTTTCTTACTTCATTTAATGAGATATTTTTCTATTCCTGAATCGTCATGTCGGGAACGGAGCTTGTACGAGTTTGTGCAAATCACTACTCGATTTGAAACTCCATCCAAAGGATGATTAACAGGTTATTTGCGTTTGTGAACGTCTGATGCTTTGGTTACGTACGTTAATTCTCTAGTAACCTGCGTTGCTGGCTCTCAAGGGAAGGGAGGGGGAAGGAGGGGAAAGGGGAAGGGAGGGAGACTGGGGAGGAGAGAAGGGAAGCTGTAGTTCTCTAGAATTGATGGAGGAAACATCTTGATTAGTTTTATCCTGGGTAGTTTCGTCGTGTACCGGTTAAAGTGGGACGACGATGAAATTTGAAAATGATTTGAAACTCGGTTGAATTTATCTATATGCCTCCTATAATCACAAAGCAACATATTTTATTTACATTCAAAATTATCAAGTATATTAGCATCTAAATTTACTCAAACTTATTGTTCTCTTGGCTTTTAAATCACGAAATGTTTAGAAGTAAAGTTCTTACACATTACGCGGGCCTGATATGGTCACAGCACGGCGCGGTCCGTTTTACGTTCAGGCAGGGTGGTTTCGAGACATAAGTTTTTATAAAATTTTGTAAACATTTAGTCTGGAGTGACGTAACGTCTCGCCCGGGCCACGAGGTTGTGAGCTTTTGTACGTGTAGGATTTCGTAACCAAGCGGGTTTATTATGGAACTAAAAATTGTGTAAGATCTAGAATAAATAGTTAAGTACGAAAAAAATCGAGGAGTTTTCTGGAGTCCTCCAAACCAGAACTGGTAGCAGAGCGAGGTTATAAACGAGAATCAAGCGAGATTACAAGCGAAAACTACGTCTCTAAAGCTTCGAAGCGAATCAACAAGTCGACAACATGCGGGGTAAAAAGAAAAACAAACGACGAGAAATGACTTGTAGCGACGAGGAAGAAAAAAATTCAAAGATTAAGGACAATCAAACAGTAAGTGAACAGTTAAATAGCGAGATTGAGAAGTTAAAGCAATCGAAATCGAGAAGTAAAGCTGGATTTACAAGAGCTAGACATAATTTATTACAATTACTTGAGGAAGATTTACCGAGCCGTCGAGAAATACGAGAAGCCCGTGCTCATTTGAATGCCTGGCTAGATAAAGTTATGGAGAATTTATCTTTATTGTCTGATAAATACACGGAGGTACGCGATTTTGTAAGTGTGACGAAAATGAGTAAAGAAATGGAACAAATCGAGCAGGAGTTTGCTGACGCCCAAAATAGAACAGATGCTAGGAAAGATGACCCATCAAGCATTGCGTCGGGAATGTCAGAAAGAGTTCGTGAGTTACAAATGGAAGAAAGAAAAGCTAGAGAACAAGAAAAACAGCTGGAAGCGAAAGTTTCGAGAGAAGAAGAGATTATTGCAGCGGAAAAGGAGAAAGCAGAGCTAGAGTATCAGAAACGTCTAGAGGAATTGGAAACAAGATCTTACAAGGGAAAGGAACAATTATTGAATGCAAAAGAGGAAACAATGAAGAAACAGATAGCACTAGAGAAAGGAATGGATTCGGAGCTTGGATTGTCAGCTAGTCCAGACCTTCCTAAACGATCGGATCTACCCAAGATCGGAACGTCCACACCCAACGCTAGAGGGATAGGAGATAAAGTTCTGTCATGGTTTACTTCGGACACACCCAAGATTGAAACATCTACACAACCTTCAGAAGAGACCGGGTTTAAAGCCCCATCATCGTCAACAGAGATTGGACAAGATCTATGGAAACAATTAAAGCGAGTATCAATCCCTGTGTTCTCGGGCGACAAGGCCACATATGAGAACTGGAAAGCAGCCTTCGTGGCCTGCATTGATAAAGCGCCAGCCACGCCCGAGTACAAACTTCTACAGCTGAGACAGTATTTATCAGGAGAAGCACTTAAAGTGATCGAGAACCTGGGTCATTCGGCCGCTGCTTACGAAGCCGCAAAGAATCGTCTTGAAAGAAAGTATGGAGGGACTCGACGACAAATCGCCTTGTACATAGAAGAGCTCGAGAATTTTAAGCCAATACGTGCGGGAATAGCAAAGGATGTAGAGAGGTTTGCAGACCTCCTAGACATTGCAGTCATCAACCTTAAAGGAGCAGGGAGATACGAAGAGCTCGGAAACGGGTCTTTGTATACTAAGTTGCAGAAGAAGATGACGGAGCAGATGTTAGCACAGTATCATCGATGGATACACGAGAACCGAAAGGCAGAGAACGTGGAAACTTTACGTGAGTGGATCATACAAGAGGCGGAATTTTACACTATAGCATCGGAGACTCTGAGAGGAGTTTCGAACAGTTCATCTGGAGCGCAACGAAGGACTCATTCCTTCTTCAGTGAGTCGAAAGGCCAAACAAGCACCCAGCCAAGATCAGGTCAAGGATAAACAAAGGACATGCCGAATATGTCAGAAGAATCACCCCGTTTGGCTGTGTGATAATTTTAAAGCAATGACAGTACAAAAGAGATGGGATACAGCAAAGAAGTACAACTTTTGTTATAGATGTCTTGGACAGAATCACGTTGGACGGTCCTGCACGAGATCGAGAATCTGTGGATTAAATGGATGCAAAGATTCGCATAATCGACTATTGCACGAAAACAAGGACGAGAGTCAACAACCACGTGTGAACAGCAATCAAGAAAACAACGTGAACGTTCGAAATCCGCAAAATACGACTGCACCCACCACAGAGGGGGAGCAGCAGCAAAATGGAAACGAAAGGTCCCACACTACGACGGTACACACCAACGAGTCAATTAAAGGAGAGTACGTCGCACTACGAACTGTCCCAGTGGTCCTGAAGAACGGTGAACGAAAGTTGGTGGTAAATGCATTGTTGGACGACGCTAGTACGAAAAGCTACATCAACAGTGATGTTGCAGCTCAGTTAGGTCTACAAGGGACAAGTCAAAGAGTAACAGTTAACGTGTTAAATGGTCAAGTTGATACGTTTGAAACGGTTCCGGTGGAATTCGGAATCGAGAGTTTGGACGGTAGAACGAACATGAAGATTGCGGCGTTTACAGCAGACAGAGTTACCGGAAACATGAAAGTGATCGACTGGAACAACAGCGCTAAGAAGTGGGAACATCTGCGAGGTATTAACTTTCCATATCTTGGTCCACGTCCCATTGTAGACATTCTTATTGGTATTGACTACGCTGATCTACACTATTCAATAAAAGATGTTAAAGGTAATCCTGGAGAACCGGTTGCACGATTAACACCATTAGGATGGACTTGTATTGGTCAACCAAGTACTAAGTATGAGACGAGCGATCAGACCAACTTTATACGCACTCACTTCGCAAAGACAGAAGAAGAAGAGCTAAGCAACACTCTTCGTAAGTTCTGGGAGACAGAAGATGTTCCAGACGTTGCCAAACAGAAATTAAAAGCGGAGGATCGAGAAGCGTTAGAAGCAGCGGAGAAGTCGTTGAAGTTCAAGGACGGCAAGTATGAACTTGGTATACCATGGAAAGGAGACAAACAGTCATTGCCAGATAACTACGAGACAGCACTGAAACGTTTGCAGAAAAAAAGAACCCAGAGATCGGAGGCAGCTACTCAGATGTAATTGACAAGTACCTAGAGAAAGGTTATATTAAGAAAACTGAAAAGACAGGGCGAAAGCCTGAAAAGGCCTGGTATCTCCCACATTTCCCTGTAATCCGACCAGACGAGGCAACTACGAAGATAAGGCTAGTGTTCGATGCAGCAGCCAAGTGTGAGGGGGTTGCACTGAACGATGCTATCCATCAAGGACCGAAGATGCAACGCAAACTATTTGATGCCTTATTACGCCTTCGCCGAAAGCCAGTAGCACTAGCTTGTGACATTGCAGAGATGTATTTACGCATCGGTCTTGCGCCAGAGGATCGGACAGGTCGTATCATCGTTTTTTGTGGAGAGGCTTAGACAAAGCCCCAGAAGAGTACGAGTTTAATCGCGTTGTTTTTGGAGTGAACTCGTCACCTTTTCAATCACAGTTTGTTATTCAAGAGCACGCGAAAATGTATAAGAATAAATTCCCAATGGCTGCGGAAACCGTTCTAAAATCAAGCTACATGGATGACAGCATGGATTCTACACAAGATGAACAGGAAGCTATAGAGCTTTATCAACAATTATCGAAGCTGTGGGGAAAGGCTGGGATGCATGCACGTAAGTGGATATCTAATTCAGAGAAAGTGTTAGAAGAGATTCCAGTTGAGGACAGAGTGTCAGAAATAGACTTCGCCACAGAAGATCTACCGTCAGTAAAGACCCTTGGGGTGCTATGGAAAGCCAAAGAAGATGTATTTACTTACAAGTTACAGCACATAACAGACAACGACCAAGTCCTCACCAAGCGAAGCTTTCTCAAGAAAATCGCGACATTGTTTGACCCTTTGGGGTTCTTGTCACCGTACACAATTCGGGCAAAGGTACTAATGCATGAGTTGTGGACCACCGGCATCGACTGGGACGATGAGCTGACAGCAGACCAAGTAAAGAAGGCGACAGGGTGGTTTGAAAAATTGAAGATTCTATCAAGTGTAGAAATCCCGCGATGTGTACAACCTGCGTTGGGGAAACTTACCACTATGAGTCTACACGCATTTACTGACGCTTCAGCAGAGGCCTATGGAGCAGTAGTCTGCTCAAGATGTGAGTATGAAAGTGGAGAGGTAGCTGTTCGTATAGTTGCAGCAAAGTCAAGAGTCGCCCCACTAAAAAGCACAAGCATTCCCCGCCTCGAGCTAATGGGTGCAGTTCTGGGGTTAAGGCTTAGTTTATCAATATCAAAAGTGTACGAGATCGACGCACTCGACACGAAGTTCTGGACAAATAGGTATGAACGTGCTGTGGTGGATTCAGCGCCCAAGTAGAACTTTCAAACCATACGTGGCAAACCGGATAGGCGAAATCCATTCCTACAGTGACACTGCCCAGTGGAGACTTGTACCAACTAAAGAGAATCCAGCCGACTTTCTGCCTGACAAGAGGCTTGACGTTAGTAGAACTCTCAAACAAAGAGCTATGGTGGGAAGGACCAGTGTTTCTACCAATGAAAGTATCAGAATGGCCAAAGGCTCAAGCAAGGATAGACGACACATCCAACACCGATAGACGACATATTAACTGGCGTCATGGCGTCAACACGTGTGTTTCTCTACTCTGTACTTTTGCTCTTAATTTGTGTCTCTGAGCATTATGTACAGCCACGATGTGAGCCTAAAGATTCTAGAGCAACGTTTTGCTTAAACAAGCCTCTAGGGATAAAGTATTCTAGGAGAAGGATAGCATTTTATTCCAACTCAACCGCTACGTTCAACCCGAGCTTTGATCTGCTCGTTTGCTGTGGTGACGTTCACTCGATGCCAGGACCACAGAACACAACTAACAAGCCTCATTCTAAGTTATCTTTTATGCTATTGAATGCCCGCAGCCTTGTCAATAAGCTCGTAGATTTCCAAGTTTCAATTTACTCTAACAGCGTGGATATTGTCATCGTCACTGAGACCTGGCTTACGTCCGCCATTTTGGATCATGAAATTCTACCAAGTTGCTACAGCGTTTATCGTCGAGACAGAGAAGATAGAAGAGGTGGAGGGGTTCTTATAGCTATAAAAAGCGACATATCTTCTGTTCGTCGCACTGATCTTGAGACCAACTGCGAGATTGTGGTAGTGGAAGTCAACCCGTCCAGGGGCAACAAGTTTCTTGTTTGTGGGTTTTATCGTCCCCCGTCTACAAAAGGCGAATATTTGTTGGAATTACAGAGCTTTCTGGCAAATGCTGAACAAGACTCAACTCCCCTTTACCTCTGTGGTGATTTTAATTTTCCTGATATCAACTGGGATTTTCAAGTAGCTCCAGGTTCTGATAATCTTCCTAATATGTTTTGTGACATTATCAACGATTCATTGCTAACACAAATGAACCATGCTCCGACAAGAATTACTGATAATACCAGGAATATTCTCGATCTTGTATTTACTAACCAACCTGAGCGCATATGTGGTCTAACGACCTTCGATTGCCAGCTAGCCACAGATCACCTTGGCGTCCAGTTCTACATCAAGACCTTAACCAAGAGGGAACGTGTTTCACGTTACGTCTATGACTTCAAGAAAGCGGACTTTGAGGGACTTAGACGATCGCTTTCAATTACGCAACTGGATATGGGATATGATGAAAATGACATCGATCAAAGCTGTGAAAGTTGCCGCGATTTATTCTTAAGTGCTGTTGAATCATTTATCCCAAAGATTAGGCTCAAGGATGCTAAATCTCCCAAATGGATTGACAGTGAAATTATCAAGTTATCGAAGCAAAAGGACCGTTTATGGAGGAGAGCTAAACAGTCCAATTCCACAACACTCTGGGATAGCTACAGAAGAATACGTAAACAAATAAAAACTGCTACCAAGCGAAAATATCACGACTTCCTGATGAATATGCAGTCCGATCTCAAAGATAACCCAAAAAATTTCTGGTCCTTCTATGGGGCAAAAACAAAATCGGCAAGGATTCCTAAAGTGGTCTGTTTTGGTAATCAGAAGGCTTCTACACCTGTAGCGAAGGCCAACTTATTCAATCGTTTCTTTGCCTCTGTGTTTCAGAAGACCAATCTGCATATGGCAACAAATACGCATACAGAAACGGACAATGAACTACACCTAATTCAAGCAAGCGTCGAGGAGGTGACAAAAACATTAAAAGCTATTAATCCATCGAAAGCTTGTGGTCCGGACCAAATCCCAGGGAGACTTTTAAAGGAATGTGCTTCTGAGATTGCACCTTCACTCGCGCGTTTAATTAACTTATCCTTGCGTGTTGGCCGTGTCCCAAAGGAATGGAAACGTGCAAACATTGTTCCTGTATTCAAAAAAGGTAACAAGGAGGACGTAATCAACTACAGACCAATCTCTTTATTAAGTCTTGTTTCCAAGATTGCTGAACGTTGTGTATTTGATCAATTCTTTGCATTCATCGCTGGTAATATTTATCCACTGCAGCATGGCTTTGTTAAGGGACGTTCAACTATTACCCAGCTTTTGGACACTGTGCATCGAATAACCAAAGCAATTGACCAGGGCGTTCAAACTGACGTCGCTTTTTTAGATTTTTCAAAGGCGTTTGACTCTGTTTCGCATCCCCACTTAGTCAGTAAACTAGATCAATGTGGAATTAAAGGCCCTCTTCTACAGTGGTTTTCCAGCTATCTGGACAACAGGGTGCAGCGTGTGGTAATTGATGGCAAAAGTTCAGAGTGGTTACCAGTCACCTCAGGGGTCCCACAGGGCTCCCTGCTTGGCCCTGCCATGTTTGTATTATTCATAAACGATATGCCTTGTTCTGTGTCCGAAAGTAGCACATTGGCTTTATTTGCTGACGATGCCAAGTGTTTCCGCACTATAAGGTCTGCCAGTGACTGTGCGCTATTTCAAACTGATATTGATAACCTGGTCGAATGGAGTGATGCCTGGAAGATGGACTTTAACACGGATAAATGCTCACTTTGCACTGTAACAAGGAAGCGCACTCCAATAATTTATGACTACAGCATGAGAGGTGCGACACTGAAGAGAGTGGAAGCTCAGCGTGACCTTGGCGTTCTCATCACATGTGACGCTCGTTTCAATGAGCATATTTACGCCCAGGTGAATAAAGCTAACAAGATGCTAGGGTTCATTCGTCGTACAATCAGCAGTAGGAATGATCAGTTTCTGCCAACATTTAGATCACTCTACGTGGCCCTTGTGCGTTCTCATCTGGAGTATGCCTCTGAGATCTGGAGCCCGAAGTCTGTCACCTTAATAAAGCTAATTGAGGGTGTCCAACGACGTGCTACGCGGCTTCTCCTGCCCAACCTAACGTACAGCGAGCGCCTTCAGCAACTCAATCTTCTTCCATTGGTGTACCGAAGAGAAGTTAAAGATATAACAACATTTTACAAACTGAAGTGTGGACACTATAATTTTTCAACGGATAGATATTTTGAATTTTGCTCAGACAAAAGATTAAGGTCGTACTCTAGTAACAAGTTAAAGATTAATTCAGTCAGAACCGAATTATTTAAAGGCACTTTTTTCAATAGATTACCATATTTATGGAACAACTTGCCTGATAAACTTAGGACTTCTAATCTTAGCTTATCATTATTTAAGAGACAATGCATTGAATTTTATAAAACTAAAAACTTTGATCCTGACCGCCCACATGTCACTTGGACGCAGTGATCTGATAATGATGATTTAATTCTGATAGGCTACATTATTTTGTAATGAAAATTAGTAATAATCTGCTACCGACGAGTTTTCACTTCATATGGGCGTTGTGGGGTGTTTTCGCTTGCTTGGGCGGTGTGGGATATATTATGACAATGTTTATTGTCATGATGTATCCTACATTGCTTGTGGCGCGTGGGGGTGTCCTGTATTGCTTATGTGGAGTGAAAACTTGTTGGTAGCAGATAGATATATTAATATAGGATATGTCGATGAATATGACGATATGTCGATAGATGACTAAATTTTAACGTTCTTTTGTTGCTGTTTTTTAAGTGTTTGTACATTTTTTGGGTGGACTAGCTCGAATGGATCATATGTTCCCTTCTAGTCCTTCCCCACTGCATATTTTTCTTAGTATTGAGTAGTTTTTTCGTTGTATTTATTTAATTTCTGATTAGTTTTCTTATATATGTATGTACATTTTCCATTATGTTAAAATGCAGTGTAAATGGATTAAATTAAAAAATTAAAAATTAAGTGAAAATGAAGAGTAGACAAAAGACAGAAGTCAACGTTGATGCACAAGTAAGAGTAATGTTAACAGTCAATGAGAACACTCCATGTGTTACGCGACACTTTTCTGAACATTTATACATTTTCAGTGATTTTGTAGTTTACTAGATATTTTGACAAGGGACGTTCGTGACGTAGATTTTTAATAACCGTTTGTTATGGCTAGTTGTTGGACCTAGCATGGGCAGATCCAATTGCACCATATATTCTGTCTTAGTCTTAGATTTGTAGAGTCACGAATGATCTCAAGTTTTTTTGTAGAATCGATATAGTTGAATATCAATTAGATTGACGTTAGCTGGTGGAGCTCATAAGTCAAACTGGACTCGAAGACAGGAGTTGTACTGTGGATTCTGTTTATCAGTTCGGGTGATCTTCCCACGGTAGTTGAAGTGTTGCCACAGATTTATCGCAAGTAGATCATAATGTGATCTCAGGCACAAGAGTCCTGTTTGGGTTATGGCTCTACCCGCACTGCTAGAAATACTTGTAAAATAAGTTTTGTAGTTAGTTGTGGACGTCAGTCGCTGTAGCAAGAGTGAGCTAAAATTATAATACTATATATCAAAAGAAACAAAGAGAAACAAAGACTTAAATTCCTAACTCAAAAGGTATAGTTTGATGTTGTTATCAAAGTGATCCCGGACTAGTTCCCTAACAAATTGGTGGAGATACCCGACTTTGATCCAACATTTACGATTGCTGTGGAGATTTGTGATTGCTGGGGAGATTCACCTCCATGTTGGCCCTCCCTTGGTTTCCCTGTTGCCCAATTCACTTTAATTCTTTGTGAACTGTTCATTGTTGTTAACTATGTTATTTAATCTATACTATATTAATGTTGCTTAATTGTTGTCTTGTGTTAATCATTTTGCTTAATTCAATACATTAATTTTTCAATTTAACTTAAGTGTAATCTGATCCTTTTCTATTGCGTAGTAATTTTCAATTTCGACTGAAAATTTAGAAAACGTAAGCTTTTTAGTTTCGGTTTCTGTGGCTTTTCTTTAAGTTCGTTCGGTGTTTTTCAGTTTTCTGTTAAGCACGTTAACTTTTTCAAACTGTGGACTAGAAGTAAGGCTCGTGCGGCTAAGGCCGTAGAAACAGAAGAGTACTGCGAATGTAGCGAATCGTCTCGTACGAGTAGTCGAAGTCCAGTGCCTAGTTTTATTCGTAATCTTTTTGGTGGTAAAACGAAAACCAGTACTCTTCTAACACCACCTGTTTCTGTAGGATTACTAAGCCATATTCCTGAGAGTGACGAAGAAAGTGATACGCTAGATCAGTTACCAGATAGTACTTTGATAACAAGAGATAGTAGTCCTTTAGTTGTACATCATGATCACCAACTGCAGACCGATCAGCCACGTAGCACTACTACCGAAAGTTTAAGAATTAGAATTGCTGAACTACCACACCCTCCTTCGTATTTGTTAGAGTCGTCAGACAGTGAAGTGGAACGCGAGAGTGAACACGAGAGTGAATCCCCAGAACTCAGAGTTGAAAATCATTTGTACGATCCTGTTTTTGTACCGCATCGTCAGTTTGTTAACGATCAGTTAGAGGAAGGAGAGAGAGCGACGCGAACGTCGGAAACATTAGAATATCCTGCGCCTAGCCCTCCAACTAGCCCCAACTCAGTTCTCGAGATGGAACAGTCTTTAGAGCGACAGCTAGAGAATCTGAGAGTTGAACGACAGGAGCATGAAAATAGGATGTCCGCATTGCACCAAGCATGCCAGGAGTCAATAAGTTTGAAAGGAATGTTCAATTTTCCAATTTTTAAAGGTGATGATAACGAAGATGTGCGCGATTTTATTAGCAGTTATACTCGAGCAGCAGACATCTGTGGTTGGAGTAGAGAGAAGAGTTGTAAAGCTTTGCCATTGTACCTTAGAGGATCTGCTAGCGCGTGGTTTAACTCTTTGCCTGACCGAGATACTCTGAATTTTAATCAGCTTACTGAAGCCTTAGAAAAACAATATGCCTCAGGTGCTTCTAAGTGGCAGTTGACTCAGATTTTGGATGAGCGAAAGCAAAGAGAGGGAGAGACACTCAATGCCTATATCACAGACATAAGAAAGCAGTGTAACAGGCTTAACCTGCCGCCCGCTGAGTGTTTAAAACATTTTGTCAGAGGTTTGAAGGAAGAGATACGAAGTTACGTTGTATTGCAACAGCCGGAAACAGTTGAACAAGCAGAAAATTTTGCTAGGCTTAAAGAAGTTACTTTGAAATCTGAAAGTAAGCCTAAGGCCATGGATTCTAAGGAAATGACAGTTGAAGTTTTGAAATATCTCAAAGATTTAGGAGTTTTTCCTGTGCAACCAGCGAAAGTGCCATCCCGTAGTGAAAATGTCAGTGCCATTGGGACACAACCTAGCAATTTAGGTTTTCCATCCCCTGTTGCAAGTGTATACGACCCCTCGTTGAATACAACACCTTATCCTAGTTTACCAGTGGCTAGTTTTCAACAGTTTTCAGTACCGTCGCCTAATGCCCAATACTATTCAGAACAAACTAGTTTTCAACAACCTCCATTAGCCTCAAGCACACAACAACCGCATTCAATGCCCTCATTGCCGTACAATGACTTTGATTTTAAACAAGCAGTAAAAGAGGAAGTAAAAGAACAACTTAAAGAACGTGATAGGGGCGCGCCGTTTAGGCCAGGCGATTTTAGAAATAGAAGGAGTGTACGTGGAGTGATAAATTGTGGTTTTTGTGGAAAGAGAGGTCACGCAATGTTCAACTGTAGATCTTTACACAATGCCCAGAATGGTGGTCAGAATCAGTACCAGTTTCAAAACCGTGGTGGTCAAAACCAATTTCAAAACCGTAATCGCAACTATAACCCAAATCCACGTAACCAGAATAGAGAAAATGCTGTTCGTGCCAGTAGGCCCCCTCAGGAAAACTAGGAGGGGCCCCTGTCAGTAAAGAAACTTGTAGTAATGGTAAGATGGGGGCCCATGACACTTCTAAACCAAATTCAAAACCAAATTTAAAGTCGCCAGTTACTCAGCGTAAGAGTAAAGAAGTCAAAAAAGCCAAAGAGAAAAACGATAAAGTAATCGACCTTGCTAAAAATGTCAAGACAAAAAACGAAAACACAGACAGTACAGCTTCAATTCGAGAGAAATTGTATTTAGAGTCTTTAGAAGTTGAGAACGTGGCACAAGATCCATGTTCAGAAGAAATTTCAGAAATTAAAAACGTGGCACAAGAACCATGTTTACAAGAAAATTTAGAAAGCAAGTCCAATATCTCCAGTGAACAAGATTCTGAAAAGTCGACTAATCAGTCTCAAGTTCAAGGCGATTTTCAGACATTGCTAAACAAAATTCCGGAAAAACAAAATTCCGAAGCCAAAGCAAAAGAGGATAAAATTGAAACCTCAGATAGGGTCAATCAGATTGGCGTAATAGAGTTGACAGGAAACCCAAACAATTCGACATTGCAAGGAAAAATTGGCGAAGTAGACGTGACATTACTTTTAGACACTGGCGCTACCTTGACCTGTTTAAATTATTCTGTTTGGAAGAAATTAAACAGCTGTGATTTGAAACAAAACAACACTATAGCTTTAGAAGGAGTCAATGGACAACCATTAGAAATTATAGGACAGACTACTATTACTTTACGTATACAAGACAGTATTTTTCGTATTCCTGCAATTGTTGTTAAAGATTTGTCCTATGAATTGATTCTTGGTAGAGATTTTCTTAGTCAATTTTATTGCTGTATGGACCTCAAGAAAGGAAATTTCGTGATAGTACCCAGAGAGACAGACCCAGCTAACCCATTGATGTCACTTTTTGGTCCATCTAATTGTAACACCTTAACAGTACATGACCCCACTTCAGAAGACGATGGAAGTAACGAAACCGTAACAGACGACGCACTTGATGACGATGATTTTCCTTTTTCAAATGTAGACGATGTACAATCCGTAATGAATAATACTGAGAATGAAGAGAGACAGTATCCAGTACATGCATCTTTTTCATTTGTGTTGCCACCAGAGTCTGAAACAATTGTACAAGTGAAACTTGACCATGCCTTACATCCCGACACTGATGGAATAGTGACAACTAGGCCAGATTTGTCAGAAAGATATTCAATAATAGGTGCTGCAGAACTTGTTAAAGTATCAAAGGACAGTACAGTTCCAATAAGGTTAATGAATCCTACAGCTAAACCAGTTAAGATATACCGTAGAACCAAATTGGCTCAGCTTAGTGTTGTTGATCCTGATATTGAGACATTTGAACTTGACAAAAGCGTTGACCAGTCTACTGATTATGAGAAATGCGAGAATACAAAAGACTATTCTTCTTTGCCAGACATTTCTAAATGTGCATTTGGTGAGAAAGACAAGAGCAAGCTAAGAGATTTGTTGTATGACTTTAGACACATTTTTGCAACTAAGTTAGAGGACCTAGGCCAAACCAACTTAGTCCAACATTACATAGATACTGGGGACCACCCTCCTATCAAGCAGCGCCCTTACAGAACTTCACCAGAGAATAGAAAAGAGATTGATAGACAAGTACAAGAGATGTGTGAACAAGGTATTGCTCAACCCTCAGTGAGTAGTTGGTCGAGCCCAGTTGTGTTAGTCAAAAAGAAAGATGGCAAGTGGAGATTCTGTGTGGACTACAGAAGGTTGAATGCAGTCACTAGACACGATAGCTTTCCTTTACCGCTGATAACTGACGTTTTAGACAGTTTGAATAATACTAATTACTTTACTAGTTTAGACATGAAAAGTGGTTATTGGCAGCTCAATTTAGATCCAGCAACAAAGGATAAGTCAGCATTTGTAACTCACAATGGCTTGTATGAATTTAATGTTTTACCTTTCGGATTGACAAACAGTCCTGCATCTTTCCAAAGGCTTGTGGGACATATTTTGAGAGGTTTAGAATATAAATTTGCACTAATTTATATTGATGACATTATCATATTTTCAAGATCAGCTCAAGAACATCTAACACATTTAAGAGAAGTCTTTTCCAGACTGGAAAAAGCAAATTTGAAGTTAAATCCTGCAAAATGTGAGTTTGCAAAACAGCAGTTAGAGTACTTGGGCCATGTCGTGACACCAGAAGGTATTAAACCATGTCCAAACAAGATAAAAGCTGTTGAAGAATTTCCAAAACCAAAATATTTAAAGCAACTAAGAAGTTTTCTTGGATTAGCTAACTATTATCGACGTTTTATCAAAGATTTTGCAAAAATTGCCAGCCCTTTGAATAACCTAACTAAGAAGTCCGTAAAGTTTGAATGGGACGAAAATTGTCAAAAAGCCTTTGATCAGCTAAAAACAACATTAACAACAGCCCCGATTTTAGTGTATCCAGATTTCGAAAGAGAATTCCATCTTTTTGTTGATGCTAGTTCTACTGGAATAGGAATGGCTTTATCACAAATGGACGATAATGGTCGTGACCGAGTAATTGCATATAATAATAGTGCAGAGCTAAATTATTCAACCACCCATAGAGAAGGCCTAGCCTTAGTAGAAGCTATTAAGAAGTTCCAACCATACCTGCATGGTAGAAAGTTTACAGTGCATACCGATCATAGTGCCTTACAATGGTTGATGACTGGAAAACATCCTTTGGTTGGTAAGTTAGCTCGGTGGGCCTTGTTGCTACAACAGTTTAATTTTGACATTGTGTATCGGAGTGGAAAGACAAATGGTAATGCAGATGGTTTAAGTAGGAGAACGTATGAGAAGTGTGAGTTGTATACCATAAGAGGAAAGATTAGAAATGAGGATGAAGACAAAGTGTATGTATGCCAGAGGCGTGATCGTGAATTGTCAAGTTTAATCCACTATTTAGAAAAGTAGTTCATCTCTTCAAGATTACAGACATTATGAACACTAAACTCAATGGATTGATTTCGGCAGTCAAAGGAATTGATAAGGTTTTTATGGAATGGGAAAAAGAACTCAATCGAATGGCTAACAAAGTTCAATGCAATGACTACTTGAACCTCGCCTTTTTGTCAAAATTCGCTACTGAAATTAACCGTGCCTTTTCTGTTGTCATGAGATTCTTCGAAGTCCAAGATGTTATGAATCAGTTAGCTCAGCTTAATAAGAAAAAATTATTCGGTGCAGCGGACTTGCCACAATTTATGTTTTCTGAGTTTCTGTCAGGATTTGCATGGTCACCCAAAGCTTGAGTTTACCATAGATGCACTTAAAAATAACTTGCCTGTTCTTGCTGATCCAATTATTGATGTTGAGCATAACCATAACAAAGTAACTATTAACATCTTAGCTATGGTGCCAGAAATTCCTAGTAAGGAATCTTTTTGTACTATAGAGCACTTAACACCTCTTAAATTTAATATTTCTAACTCTTGTTATGAAGGTCCTGTTAAAAAACGTAATCTTGCTTTAATTACTTGTCCTTATACTAAGCATATTATATCTACATCCACATTAGATAAATGTTTTATAACCAATAATGCTGTGCTTTGTCCTACTAACATTCTACAAATAATAAACGATATTGAGTGGCTTGGCTTTCCTTGGAGTTCTGGCATGAAGTTGAGTTACCCACGGTATCACCTATCGTCCAAATCTTGTCATGATTTGCATCCAATAATACATCTTGGTGGTCGTTTTTACCTGTCAACCACTACCGGCTTATTAAACACTAATGTTGGAACTTTAACGGTTTCACCGTTAACCATCTACAACTTTCCGTGTAACACAACATTCAGTGGCATGAAGTCTAGATTGTCAACATGTCCAAAGACTTTGGAGGTAATGCTACCAATATTTAAAGAGAAGACGATTAACTATATTCCATGGAATGAGAAGGACAGCTTTGATTTAAAGTTACATTATGATTCACTAAAGATACCAAAGGCAACAAAGATTGATCATAACATCACAGACCAGCTTAGCTCAACAACCTATATGACTTTTACGATCACAAATTAAGCAACGATATTAGCACTGCCAATAGCGAAATTGACAAGATCAAAGAAGATAATTTCACAACCAGAGACAGAATTATTATGTACACAATTGGTGGATTTACCACGTTTTGTACTCTATGGATTGTCACTCAAATTATTATTTGGTGTTGTCGTCCAAAGGATAATCACCACTGTGATCACTGTAAAAGACCAAAGCGAGAACGTTGAACTTGTTGTTTCATTGCGCCGAGCGTTAACGTTGACTATTGGAATCACCATGTGTATGAACTGATGAGTTTTGACCTCAGAGACTTCAATAACAAAACTTCCAGAAATACGGAAGAATCAACATGAGTTCGAGTTTGATTGTTACAGAGAAACTTCACCACTTATGGACATGAAACTATTGAATAGAATCCTGATGATTGTATTTGAAGTAATCAACCTAAATCAATTCAAGGACTCAATTAGGATGATGCCACTCAGACTGTAAGTCATTGATTTTTACTTGATCAACACGAATGAAGATTGAGAACTGCACATTATATTTGAAACAAAGAACTACAGTCCATATATCAACATTTTGAATGTCAAAAAAAAAAAAAAAAAAGTTATATTGTAGAATAGTTATCACATTTATAGCATCTTTATATATCTTCAAAGTTTGTAATTTTATAGGAAACAAAATTTTAGATTGACTTTAATATGCCTTACGCCTTAAGCCTCTTAACTACTCCTCGACAATGTGTACCAGGAGGTACATCAAACTAAGGAGGGGAGTATGTTACGCGACACTTTTCTGAACATTTATACATTTTCAGTGATTTTGTAGTTTACTAGATATTTTGACAAGGGACGTTCGTGACGTAGATTTTTAATAACCGTTTGTTATGGCTAGTTGTTGGACCTAGCATGGGCAGATCCAATTGCATCCATATATTCTGTCTTAGTCTTAGATTTGTAGAGTCACGAATGATCTCAAGTTTTTTGTAGAATCGATATAGTTGAATATCAATTAGATTGACGTTAGCTGGTGGAGCTCATAAGTCAAACTGGACTCGAAGACAGGAGTTGTACTGTGGATTCTGTTTATCAGTTCGGGTGATCTTCCCACGGTAGTTGAAGTGTTGCCACAGATTTATCGCAAGTAGATCATAATGTGATCTCAGGCACAAGAGTCCTGTTTGGGTTATGGCTCTACCCGCACTGCTAGAAATACTTGTACAAAGAGCTATGGTGGGAAGGACCAGTTTTTCTACCAATGAAAGCATCAGAATGGCCAAAAGTCTTGCCCGACAATGCAGTCAACCATGAAGCAAAAGTTAAGAACGTAGGCAAGTCATTGGTCAGGGACCACACGCAAGTCAGTGCGATGGTGACCATCAAAGAGGAAACTCCATTGCGCATAGAGCCAACACATTTGTTGGCTGAAGGTGAAAAGAGTATAATCCTGGATCTATTGGTTGTTATTAAACAACTGTCGATTTCCAAGAACGAAAAGAAACGCAGGAGAATTAACTGCTGAAGAGATTACAGATGCTGAAAATCGACATAATTAAGAGGGAACAAAGAGAGTCGTTTAAAGATGAATACCAAGCCCTATCAGAATAAAAAGAAGTCCCAAGGCGCAGCAAACTACTGTCTTAAAGCAAACATTAGATTCAATGCAGATTACTTACCATATGACGCGCAATTTCCAATCATACTGCCAAGAAAGAATTGGGTAACAAAGCTGATTGTCAAAGAGCACCATGAAAGAGGAAATCATCGCTTTGGTACAAATCAAACACTGTCCTCGTTAGCAACTCGCTTCTGGATAATGCAAGCTAGAGAAGAGATTCGCGACTGGGAGCGAGAATGCAACGGCTGTAGAAAATCCAAAGTAAGCACCAGCAAAGCAGATAATGGCTCCTCTTCCAAATATTCGTCTGAAATTACCCTTGCGAGCGTTTGCACGAGTTGCAGTTGACTACGCGGGACCGTTTGTAACGATTCAGGGGAAGAAGTAGGCGCAGAGCAAAACGGTATCTGTGTTTGTTTACGTGTTTAACCTCCAGAGCTGTCCATCTTGAGATAGCATACAGCATGGACACGGACGCTTTCCTGAACGCTTTCTATCGTATGGTGAACCGAAGAGGCCTCCCCTTGGAAGTGCTCTCAGACAATGGCAGTAACTTCATCGGTGGAGAAAGAGAACTGCGTGAGCTAGTGGAACAGTTGGAAAAAGAGAAAATTGAAAGATCAGCCGCCAACAAGGGAATTCTTTGGCATTTCAATCCACCATTAGCGCATCACTTTGGCGGTGTACATGAGACTTTAATGAAGACGGCGAAAAGAGCAACTTACGGAATATTATCTCAGGCGGATGTCACAGATGAAGAGTTAATGACAGCGTTCACAGGAGCAGAAGCACTCATGAACAGTAGACCCTTGACTTACCAATCAGCGCATCCCTCGGATGACGTGCCACTCACACCAAACCATTTTCTGTTTGGTCAAGCAGGAGGGCAATTTGCCCCAGATTCGGTTGACACGACACAGTTTAACGTGAAGAATAGATGGAGACGTGTCCAAGAGTTAGTTCGACATTTTTGGGGCCGGTGGCTTCGAGAATGGCTCCCAGCTCTAAACCGAAGAGGAAAATGGTGGTTCGATAAAAAGGAAATCAAAGTGGGTGATGTTGTACTGGTATTAAAACCGGATTCACCTAGAGGACAGTGGCCACTTGGAAGGGTTACAGAGGTGAATCCCGGAAAAGATGGTCACGTAAGGGCAGTGAAGGTAACCGTCGGTGGCAAGACATTTACGAGGCCGATCACCAAACTTTGTCCATTGGAAATTGACGGAAGTAACTCTTTGGAGTAAAGAGACAGTAACTGATAAACCTAGATTCCTGAAGAACATCTTATTTAATTTTGAACATTACACACCCCATAGATTTAGGTGTCGATGGACATTAGGCCCATCGAAGAGGGGGAGGATGGTTTCGAGACATAAGTTTTTATAAAATTTTGTAAACATTTAGTCTGGAGTGACGTAACGTCTCGCCCGGGCCACGAGGTTGTGAGCTTTTGTACGTGTAGGATTTCGTAACCAAGCGGGTTTATTATGGAACTAAAAATTGTGTAAGATCTAGAATAAATAGTTAAGTACGAAAAAAATCGAGGAGTTTTCTGGAGTCCTCCAAACCACAGGGGGGCCAGTGCTCCCCCTTTTCAGTTGGGCCTTCCTTATTTTTTATCTTTCTCTCTCACACTCTCTCTATATCTTCTTTCTAAACGTATAGAACAATATACTTTCCAAAAGCTTTACTTTCTAAATGTTTGTTGTTGTTGGTTTTATCGTAATTATTAATCAAATTGACGAGCCTTAGCTCAAATTTCGTGCTCGCTACGCTCGCAAAAAAAGGATAGTCATAATATAGGTTTTTAGCCATTCAAAATTTTCATTGCTTGCTACAGCCCTGCGATGTTATCATTTACTTTAGAGGGGGTTAAGGAAGCTAAATCCCTACCAACGTGTTTTGTAAAATGGTGCCCTCCCCCCCCCCCCCCCCCCTCCCGCCGCTGCCCACCTTGAGGAAAAACAGTTCAAAGCTGACACGACCAACTTATTCCAGTTGTACACGTAAAACATTAAAAACGTTTTGAAAGGTAGGCTAGTTTATATTTTTATATGCTGAAAACACTATTTGCTTGGAGGGATGTTAAATTCAGTAGAGTACAAAAAGGAATGTTCCTACTCTCTCAAAATCGTCACAGCTTCTTATTATTTAGTATAAAGGTTGGAACGAGATGGAATTTAGGTGACATTGTATTTAATATTTCGACTACTATCCAGTAGTCATCATCAGAATAAACTGAAAAACTTTGCATGTAAAGTTTTTCAGTTCATTCTGATGATGACTACTGGATAGTAATCGTAATATTAAATACAATGTCTCCTAAATTTCTTCTCTTTCTAACCTTTATACTATGCCCGCATCTATATTTTCTTATTATTTACTTTTCCGATGATCATCTCTAGGACTTGCCACAGGGAACCCAAAATACTACCAAATCAAATATCTCATGCCTTGGTATGTCTATGTCTCTGCGATTAAATGCCCGACACGGGACTGACATTGATATCGATTTGTGCACTAACCTAGGCCATACCCATTGCTTTATTAACATACCTCCTCTTGGTAGAAGCCACCACATTAATGGTAGAGATACAAGTAAAAGTCCCCCAGTTACTAGAAATGGTAGTCTAAAACCTCCGATCTGCAAAGATAATGTAAAGCTAGTTTCAAATGATGAGGCAATTATCGACATTATCGGGGATCCACGTATTTGTCTTACCGAGTACATGACGCCACCAGCGACTGGTCCAACCATGAAGCCTAACCCTGTAAAGATTCTTAATATTCCCTGAAAATGAAGTCAACGTAAAGATAAAGAAAGTAAACGAAAGGGAAATAAAGACATACCAAGCAAAGAGAAACAAATAAAGAGATGAATGCAAGGGAAAGAAAGGCAAATGAAACATATCACAATATCTTAATTATCATTGAAGTGTTTTTCAATCAGAACCGGTAGTCTAGACATTCGACTAGGCTTGCAAATGGGCAATCAGCTTCAACATTTGCTTCAACATCCGTTCGATTTTTTTAGATAGCAACGTTGAAGCCGCTTGCCACCCCTTTTGACTCATTGAACCTCAACTTAACACTGATTCTACACATTTCAAAAAGCGCGTGTTCATCTGTGAAAATTGAGACAACTGGGCCCAGGGAAGTTTGTTTGACCATGAGCCTCTACATCCAATCACAAATCAGATGGACTACGTACATTTTAAGAAAAATCGCCGTAAATCATTGAAAATACCACCTTTTACGACGTCTTATAGCTCAGAAACCAATACGGTGGCCCCTTCTTTTTTCGGATTTTGACTTGCCAAACAATGAAATGACAGGATTTTAAAAGAAATTCATTGATGAAATCTAAGGCTCCGGAACTACCTTAAAATCGGCAAATTTAAGCAAAAAGTGGCATTTTCTGTTCTTTCTTTTTCGTACTATTTGTTTTTTAATCAGGAATTAAGCGGGTTTCGCTTAAATTTACTGGATCGAGACTAAAAGCGCCTGCGTAGGAAGCTAGCGGCGTCACGTTGGCGCCAAAAATCAATCAGCCAATCACCATTGCGATGTGCACGGGCGTATGTACGACGTACGGACGGACGGACATACAGCCGTTGGGCTCCCTGTGTGTCCATGAAAAATGAACTCCATGGGTTACCATTTTTTCTTAGGTATGATTTTCAATAAACGCCGCCCCCGAATAAGCGCCACCTCAGAAATCTTAAAAATGTAATAAGCGCCGCGGCACGAGTATTCCGAAAACAGGATGTCTCCTCTGGACCCACTTTTATTTCCTTCCCATACATCATTGCGCGTCAACTCGAGTTGATCAGAATCAGAATATAAGCAGAAGTCTTTTGCAGGCCTTTACCGTCCAAACTGATTATAAGGTATCACCTAAACTTTGACATACATTGTTTCTCGGTAAATATGCAAATATTACACACGAAAAGTAATAATGACCGTAGTTTTTTGCATCCTCTCAAGCTATAAATAGGAGATTAATGAAAAAAGATAAAGTGGAACAACTTACAATGGTGAGAGCCAAATTTTCTCGGAATTCTCCAGTTACTATGACAACAATTGCTGTTTCACAACCAGCCCCACCCATTGCTCCCACAGAGCGAACAATGAAGCAATATGCTGCAAACATTTCAGGATCGTGTATTAAGTTCACAAATCTGAAATAAAAGTATTATTCATTATATCCCACAAAAAATCAAGGATGATTGCATTCAGTCAATATTGGCCATCGTCGGTTAATGGTCCGAAAAAGAAGCTTCGTAGCTTCGAGAGAAAATGGGATATTTCGAGGACTCTCTATAATCCAGGGACATTATCCTTCGATATGCCAATGTGCAAGAAGAGATTCATTTTTTCTATAACCCTTTGATAAATTTTCTGCTTCATCTTTGAAAGAAAAACAAACTCTCGGCAAACTCATCCAAGTGCCTTTGAAAACGATTGTAATTGGCTTTTGCAAATTTTATCTGTCTCTGATTGGTTGTTTAGCTGGTAAACTGAGCTGTCATGACTTCAATTAAACTTTTTTCACTACATTACACAACATTGTTTTGCAAAAGCATCAAAAGCAAAATTCCCTGTGATAAAATGGAAAACTATATGATATTATTAAGAAAACTTTAACGCCGTACAATAGGCTTTTGAAGTGGAAGATGGACTGACTTGGGGCCAGATCACGAGATCCTGTTAAAGCGAATAGGCGCACGTAAAACTTTATCGTTGGGTTATAATATAGGATATTATTTATCATTTCATCATTGGAGTGCTAATGACAAACAAGCCCCATGTATTATATTTTGTCCAATAAAAGTGAAGAAAGTTAGAGCGTTACTATTTTTGAAAGCATGCTTCCTTTTTACAATGCAAATCAGTGGAACCTCCACATTAGGAAATCTCTATCAAGTGGGACATCTCTATGAAGTGGACACCTGTAGAGGGACGCCTCTATCAATTGTTGCACCTTTATCAAATGGGACACGTTTTCAAAGTTTAAGTGCGCATTGTCCTCTAACAAAGAGGTGTTTAAAGGTATGGTGCCGCGAGGATATCCTTATATAATAGAAGTTCCACTGTACTTTGTAACTACAACTAGCCTTACCCACATATCAGATTCGCTCCGCCATTTAGAAACAAGCCAACAAATAGGACAAAGTATGGACCAAAATAAGGAACCTGAGTTAAAACACAACAAACCGAAACAATATCATATGATCGTAATACATACATATACAGCTATTTCAAAAAACGTTGAATACTGAATTCTGCATTCTGCATACTGAATAGTGCATTCCAAGACTTACAAATTGCATTTTTGATCATTTCCGTTGTCGTTTTGCCACTTATTTGCCTAGTTATAGTTGTTATAGAGGATTTTCACTATGTCATCTCCAAAGCAAACTGAACTACAAAGCATTTTGGTCTTTGAATGCACTATTCAGTATGCAGAATGCAATATTCAGTATTCAACGTTTTTTGAAATAGTTGTATACATACATATACTTTAGCTCACAGGTTCTGGTTCTGGTTCTGGTTCTGGTTCTGGTTCTGGTTCTGGTTCTGTTTTTGTTTGTAGATTTATTTTAATATCCTTTTAATACTAGCGCTTAGAACAGACTTGAATAAGCGCTATAAAATTGTATTATTATTATTAGTAGTAGTAGTATCTCTCAGAAAAAAAATGTTACAAATGTATAAAGATAAATAAATTGATGAAGAAAGGTTATTGGTCAAAAAGAGCAGATAACATTTGTATATAAGTTAAATTATGTGATTACTGATTCACGAAAATTCTTGATATTACTTTTAAAAATTGAAAGAGTTTTGGATTGTCTTGTGGTGTCTGATAGTGTTTTTTTTTTTTTTTTTTGGTCCAAAGAACCACTGCTGCGTAAGTTATAGGGAAGTTTCATTTCAAACAAAAAAAGTTCACATTTCGCACATTCTACGATGCAGTTCTTTGTTTCAAGACGCACGAAGTTGGAAAATAGTGTTACGGTGAAAAGGTCTATTTAGTACTTAATCATATACATACAAAACTTTAAGCATTCTGATTGGCTGAGAGCACCTCAATTTATTTTAATTGGTTGAAAGTGTGCATATTTTGAAAGTTTGAGTGCTTTGATTATGATTGGTTGGCTGAAGCACTTGAATGGTTTTCCACCATCACCACCAACAACAACTAAAATAGCGGATCGTTTTACAGATTGCAACTAGAAGATACAGGAATACGAGCCCAAGGAACTGAACAATCTGCTTGAGCAGTTTTACGCTACCCGTCACAAAATTTTTGTATGCATATGATTAATAAATAATCACATGATTTTTTCGTGCAATTTAGAATAAATTAGGACGAGTAAAGTTTTCGCCGTGTTTAACAAAAAATTGCACGAGCCGTAGGCGAATTGCACTCAAAATTATGTGTTTATGTATACAAATAGCACTAATTAATCAATAGAAAACAAAATAATTTACATAATTTAGCACTATTTAGTACTATTTATGTTGCACACTTTTAGTGTTTGTACTCTAGTACACAATCCAATAAAGCTCAATAGCTCAATAGCTTAATAGCTCAAGAACCATTGGTATTAATTTCAGCGGGTTGGTTGCGACACATTCCAATACTCACGCTTCGTCACTTCGAACAGTTTTACTGCTCAAAGTGACCAGTATCTGACTTTACCATGCCATATGTAGAAATTCCTAAAACAGTGTCAACAATGGCGTTTATTTAATGTACATAAACTAGTAAGTCCAATAGTTCCCTTTAAAGTAACTATTCCAACTATTAATTATATAGTAGCTTTGATTTTCTTTATTCATTTTTGATACCAGATACAATATGCAAGCTTTATTTATTTTTACACACACTAACTAGGTTCAATAACTTTCTTACCAGTAAGGGACCGTATAGTAAAGAAGCGACAAAAGCTACCAGACTGTATATTCCAAAGATGAAACCCACTTCTGTTTGACTAACACCAACCTTCTCAGCCTACGTACAAAATGTTAGGCACACAGTTATAATGCGAGCTATTGTCGAGCATCATGATTGAATTGAATTGAATTGAATTGAATTGAATTGAATTGAATTGAATTGAATTGAATTGAATTGAATTGAATTGAATTGAATTGAATTGAATTGAATTGAATTGAATTGAATTGAATTGAATTGAATTGAATTGAATTGAATTCAAGTTACACCATTCATTAACATGCTAATACAATTTTTACAATATGTTTTGGTGCTAGGGTGCCTGAAATAGTTTTAACTAATCAGAGTCAGGCCCCTAGTTCATTAAGACCACAGATTTACAAATGCCTAATTGGGTCGGTTTTAGTTATTCTATTTACAATAATCAGTTATTTTTATAAATAAAATTAAAAAAATAGATAGATAGTACTTAAGGTAGTTCGGGACTCATAGATTTTACGATAAACTCGCCTTCAAAATTCCTCCAAAGAAAGAGATACGTAGGTGGAAATAAAAATGTGGTTAAATAAAATTCAAGCAAAGTTAAATCAGAACGAAGTTGCCTGGTATCGCTAGCATACATGTATGTCAACAACAATAGCTTCTCGCTCCATAGCTACATCTGTAACGCAAGCTAGTGTTGTGCATCTCGAGCACGTCACACAAGCAGATGGTAGGTGAATAATCGGAGGCGGGGACGAGGTTCGCTTTGGGTGCAATCCGATTTCACAAACGCTAGCATACGCATTTGTTCGCCTATACGCAACGCTATTTGTTCTCCCGCCCGCCCTCCTCTATGGTAAGTATTCCACTGACGTGTCAGTGTGACGGTGCTGGGGGGGAGGTGACAGGGTTGTCATGGTGACCGCTGAACACCGATTTGCGAGGCACCTCCCACCCAAGCTCATCTACTTGTGATGAGTTTAATGTGAAACAGAAAGGGCGGACAATGACGATTTACTCATCCCTATTGTTCTTTTAGACTTCATAACAAAATTTCTCTTTGAAAATGAGCTTGAAATGCAGATTTTTGGGCAGAGGGTAGACAGTTATTTAACTACATTCCGCATCTTCAGATAGAAATAATCAGTTTCCAATTATATTTTCATCGATTTTCATCCAAGTAGGCCTTTTAATAAAAAGCATTTTATTACATACAATAATAATAATAATTTATTTCTTATATAGCGCTATTTACATATAAAGATCAATAGCTAGCGCTTTACAATGTTTTTATAAATAATAAATAAAATAACTAATAAATCTATAAAATAAACGTACAAATAAATAAATTAAGAATTAAAAACTTTCCTAAAAAGATACGTCTTTACTTCCTTCTTAAAAGTATCTACTCGGGTTAACGTCCTTATACTTATTGGTAAACTATTCCAAAAATTTGATGCAGCGAATTGAAACGAGCGAGCTCCTAATGTGGTAAGCATCTTACCCTTAGGGGGCTCAAGTAACAGGCCCTTATATGATCTAAGACTATATTGATTGAGATTTAATTACTATGAGATTCTTAATATATAATGGTGCTAGGCCTACAATTCGATAATGACTCACGAATATATTGAGTACATTTTCAACACCTACCTCAACCGGGAAGAATGGGGACCATATACCAAGACAGGACCAGTTCAAGAAGTACAAAAACGATATTAATGAAAACATCACAACTCTACGAGCTGTCCATCGTCCGGTCGCCGTCTCATTTTTCACGACTGCTGGAGTCGTGCTTATTGGTTCCGTGACGATGCCATTTTCCTGACGAAGAACGGATTCACCAGAAGAATTGTAAGAGCTCTGTATCTCATCTAAGTAACTGTCGTCTTCCATCTGTGAGCACAATAAAGTACAAATGAGGAATAACTGAACTAGTAAATAAACCCCTTCTGGCGGCTGGTATATCGAAGGATAATGTCTGAGGAATTGAGATGGTCCGAAAAATGAACATTTGGCCGAAAAGCGAAGCTTCGAGGGTAAATGGGATATTTTGAGGACTATCTCTAATCCAAGGCCATTATCCTTCGATATACCAATGTGCAAGAAGATGTTCAATTATTCTATAACCCTCTGATAAATTTTCTGCTTCATATCTTTGAAAGAACTAGACCCACCCGTGCGTTCGGCTTAAAAAAAGGCATTTAGATCTACATCTACAACTTTAATCCATAAAGGTTTCCCATTACATGGATCTGGTCGGGTCCGGCTATTTTGCGGGCTGCGGGTTGCGGGCCTAAATTTGCGGGTTGCGGGCCAAAATTTGCGGGTTGCGGGCTAAAAATTTGCGGGCTTGAGAAAAATGTAGTCGTTTTGAATAAAACAAGCTTCCCCAGTAGTTTAAAAAGTCGTAGCTGATTAGCTAGCGCTTGTTAAAAAGATAAGTTATATATTAAAAACAACATAAAAACCAGACGTCAAAAACGCAAACATTGACGTTGCCCCTGAACTTACTGGGTTAAAAATCTGTACAATCACTATAAAGGGTGAGTCAAGTTTTGAAGTCTTTTAGCAGATTATACTCGATACCTGTCACAATCCGAATTTTGAGTCAGCAGTGTCTGTAAACCAATCTATCATCAAACACAAAAATGTTTTTTGGTCAAACACGTCACAAAGTTGAACAATCAACGGACCGGGATATATCTTTCATCGTGGCACATCTCAGATCGCGCACGGTTGTGTGGTACAGTAAGTGTCGTGAGTGTGCCAGTTGTTCTGGGCGTCATGACATGGATTCAAATCGGGAGATGAGGAGCTGGTGCCGTTCATGAACACAACAGTTTCGCCTTATTCGGCTAAGTGGGTTTTTAATTAACATGAATATGCTGCTATAATGGTATTTCTGACGTTCTGTCCGCACATTAGTCAAACTCTCTTAATAACCTAACCTCATCCCCCTCTTTCAATCTCTCTTTTGCTTCCTCTCTACGTGATCCACGTTAAGTATCCCACAGCGTTTAATTGTTAATTGGATAAATTAGGGGATCACAGCGAGATCACAACAGGATCACCACATATCGAGTGTCATCTTATCAAAAAAGCAATCTAGATCTGTCCGGAATATTTCATCCAGTGCATCTGTAAATGAGCAATCTGTTGTCTGTTTTATTTTGGGTTTAAATATTTTAGTTCGTGTAGCCCTAAACACCCCCTTCATACGTTACACATTGCTGATTTGCAGTGACAGCTTTACAAAATAACACCAGTAAGTCGGCACGTTGACTTTATTTTGGTCACTGGTTCATTTAAGTAACATTTTTCTCGCAACCAGCAAATTTTGGCCCGCAACCCGCAAATTTTGGCCCGCAACCCGCAACCCGCACATTAGTCAAACTTGATGTGGTCAGACTGTCTATAGCTCACAGCTTGAAAAAATATGGAAATAAATAATTATAATAATAAATTAATAGGTGTTATTCTTAAATTAGATTAAATTGAATTGAGAATAAATTAAATAGCTAAGTTATTTATAGCTTGCTTAAATCCGTCAAAAGACTTAGATTCAATTACTGGCTTACTAAGTGTATTCCAAACCCTTATGGTTCTAGCAAAGAAACTATATTTGTACAAATTTCTAAGTGAGGAAGGTTGAATAAACTTCTTAGCGCTATACTGCCTTTGATAGCGTTTGTCTTACGGTTCTCTATACAACTATCGTGATCTCGGAAGCTGGCTGATAAGTTTTTATGTAATAAACTATTTTAACAGCTGTTTCATGCCAGGTTGAGAAATAGCATTTATTTTTCGACGGTAAAGTAAACCTTATCAGTTCCGCCCAAAGTGAGAGATAAATCGATGTTGGCTACGGTCACGATGAACTGATAATCACAATTTAACTGTGGCTGATCTCAAATCTCAGTGACCAATACATTTTCCAGTGCTCAGTTTATGTTTTGTGAAGCTCAGGTTCTAGCCGTAAATAGAAACACACAGCGGAATAACACAGTGTGAATGGGTCAGTGAAATGCTATCGATACGGGTACTCACGCGAAGTAATACAAAACTTACTCTCCTAGCCCCCCTTCAATTCTGTACTGCGTTTTACATCTCTATTACCTCCCCCACGGGAAACAATTGTCACTTATTCAATTTCACGACGTCAACACGAAAACTAATTTGCATATTCGGCGAGGTTGGTCATGGCAATTAACCTAAAACAAAAGAACTCCAAATAAAGTCATTTTTGGCGACTCTGGTGCAACCAAAAGCTTGATATGTAACGTTTTCTTCTGGTATGTAGTAATAAATATGATGGAAGTCCTAATATTGAAGTGCGTGACATTTGCGGTCATGCACGTTCGAGTAGGGAAAAAATTCTAAGTGTCGCGACATGAGTCGTTTGCCTACTATGTACACACTCGTAAGATTACTCTGAATCAGTTTAAGATAGCTTACAATAAACGCTTACTCCATCTAAACAAAGATATCATATCTTCGTTCCTGAAATAATACAGAATTACTGTGAAAATCTAAATAATTTTGACTTCCGTACGAATAGCAAACAAAAGTTCGCGTACGGTTGATGTATGAAGACCCGCGGCTTAAAATTTAAGCCTCTTCATTGGAAATTTAGAATCGATAGTAGGCGAAACGACGTCACAGGGAGCCTAGCTCATTCTCATGCCAGACTGAATTCCACTAAGGCACGAGTAAACGCACTATGTGCGTCTTGTTAGTTGTCACCCTGACAGAACGTCTGGGGCATGATATGGTGCAAAGGAGATCATTAACTATAATTATCAAGGGACAGTTAACTAAAGTCCATACCTTCGACGAAGAAGAAATAGAGGAAAATACTCCAAAACTATATTCGTGGCTTAATCTCAACCAGTAAGGCAAAAATACTCTTTGATTTCTACATACAAATGACAAGGTCAAAATTAAAAGTAACTTAATCTGACTATGGTAAAACACCGTTTGACATTTGGTCGAATCTTAAATTTATACACCCAGATACCCGGCCAGGTATTTTGCTTACGTCGTGAAGAATTAATGTCCGGGATAGATGTTGAAACGGCTACTAGCAAACGTATGCCCTTTAATTTAGCTTAATTTGGTAATAAGTACCGGACTAAAAATTATTACAAGCAAACCTGATTCGTTTGTTCTGATGATTTCTCTATGAATGAGGGACAGTTCGTTATGCCAATACAGTATAAACCCGCAACTAAGAACCTGAAAATTAAGAACCTGTTAGCCTAAAATTTGGATTTTATACCCCCTATAAACAAGAACCTATATATTTAGCCTAGATTCAATACAGGCCCTTATTTTCTAAAATCATATTAGTACATTACAACTACAGTGCAAGAATCCCATTTAGTGGTTGTACTCTAGGCAAAATATAACGACTCTCGGAATTTCGTTAGGAATCTCGAATAACAAGTAGATCAATTGCACGCAGGAGGGAGGAGGTGACTCCAATGGTTTTTATTAGGCGCGCGCTGGTACAGTGATGTCTGCGATGTGACGTCACGGATGGCGTGCTTAGCAACCAAAATTGTGTTCTCAAAATGCTCCGAAAAACAGATTCCAAAATGTACTTGAAAATGTACTTTTTAGAAATTCCTTAAGACATTTACCTTTACTTTTGCAATATTGCTATTGCTTTACCTTCAATCTGTATCAGTCTTGTCTTTGACACCAATCTGACGAGAAAAACGGCTCAAAACAAAGGAAAAGTTGAAGTGCTTGTCTTGTTCAGTAACCGCTATTTTTCGTTCTTCGAGGAGAAGGACGCGCGAGGAAAAAATTTTTTTTCTCGGGGTTTTAGAGCATTTTGAAACCCGGAAAAAGTTCCACGTACTCGTAAGTAATAGGTTTTTTGCCTGGACTGTGCTATTAACTTCCATTTTCTATAGTTTTCCTTAACAATCCTTTTTTGTCTCCTAACATACCGTATCAGATTTGTATTTTGGTTTTCCTGAACGACTCAGCTCAGTAAATACAAAACATATAGACCTAGAAGCACCAATATGAATTGCTTTGAACTTCTTTTCACTCTCTATCAGTGGATGATGTCAATTAAAAACATTTTCGATAAATCGCAATCAAAGACATTGGGCTTCCTGTGGTAAATAGCTTACAAAAATATTCCATTTTGTAAAAGCATTTTAAAAAGATGAAATAAAGGTTGTGGATAAAACTTTTAATAATTTGTTTGAAGGTTTGTGTATTTCATACTTTTAATAATCTCCTGTCAGTCTTGCTATGTTTTTCAGATCCAGTCATTGTATTGACTCTGCAGTTGTTCACAATTCTAATGAATAGAAAGCAAATTGAAGCCCACCTAATGCTCCAAAACTGCTTTGATCCATACAAGTAAACCATATATTATTGTCCTTCTAAAAGACTAGATATTGCAGAACATAACATTTTGATTGTTTAGTCTTCATAATTATGGTTTTGTATGTCTTCATGTGGAATACAGTAGGCAGTACTGAATGTTCCTTATACTTATGCAAGTATTGTCTTGGTTTATCTTGAGTGCAAAACAACAATTCTCTAGCTCTTAAATGTTATTAGATGCAAATTGAAGATAGATATAGAAAATCAATTATTTGGCATACAAAATAGAAAGAACACAGGGAATACAGCATTTCCAATTTAGATTGAAGATCAGATTTCTGTATAACAACTCTACTTTACTGCAAGTAACCGTACTGCACCTTTTTGCTGTCAATTTCTTTATTGAAAATATTCTAGACCTAAACTTGAGCTGTAATTACACAGAGAGAATGAAATATATTTTCAATGAAAATTAAAGGGAAGTTAATTTTAAAACTGCCTAATTACTGTAATTAACTATCTGATTACACGTGTTTAATAGAATCAGGTTTTCGAGGTTTTTGTACCAAACGTTTGAATATTGGGCAGTTTTACCACAGAAATATTTATTTTTCAACATTCATAAATTCTAAATGAAAAATACATCGTCTAATAGGTACAAGAGACGTTTTGGCATCACATTTTCTTTTATTATGCATGTCCTAATACCCTGAAACGTTTTTCTTCATTTGTTGTCTTTCAAAGCATAAAAGTCCTTTTCGTTCAAATTTTGCAAACAACTCTTGTTTTCCAACTTTGGAGGGATTGTTAAGCAGTTCTACCGAAGGCATCTTTACGAAACGTGACATACATAATCTTCAATGACTCAGTTATACGAGGAACTTTTTTGAAGCTACAAACCCATCAACAGAGTCTACCAGCCTTGAAAATGTTCGTTGAGTTTTTCGTCTTTCAAGCAGTTTTTGAAACGACACAGGTTACGAAAAAAAATTCAAACGTTCGGTTTCTTCGCTCAAAAACGTTGAGGCTCATACAGATGAATGTCCGTTAAAATCTTCAAATTTTTGTGAGGTTTTCATGAATATACTTGGACGTTTTGGGTGTAAAAACTGCAAGGAAACATGTGAATTGCGATCTCCTTCTTTTGCCGCCATGTTGAAGCTATGCCACGCCACCGTGACGTCACATCGCAGACATCACTGTACCACGGTTTTCCTTGGAGACGCTCTCTCCCTCCTGATTGCACGTCTTAAAATATCAAGTTGCCAATTAAGTGAGTTCAGCATAATAGATAATTATATCCCACGAACTTCTTTTTTTCTGTCCTATGAAACAACTGGGCTTTACCTTTTCAATCTCATTATCGGCCTTCAAATTGTTATCAAACACCGAACCATGTGACATCAACCATTCAGTAGAGAATGTTCAATTGAAAAAATCATTTAGATGATAGAAATTCCTCCTTGCTGCTTGATTGAACCGATGGAATGTCGACCAAGGTTTTACAGTCCATTGTGCGTTCACTTATTACACGGAAAATTCTTATTAGTTGCTTATGATATGAGAGACCGTGCAAACGCCCCAACAAATGCATCTTGCAAAATCCAAAAATCCAAAAATCCAAAAATCCAAAAATCCAAAAATCCATATCAAGATATTTCATTACAAAATTAAATGGTGGGATTTTTTACTGTTCTAGCTTCTTTCTCCTGCAAATATCAATATTTTTGCAATACTCCATTTTCGAGTTCCTCTTTGTTCAGGCTAAGCCTCGATTCCGCGAAATTTATTCCATAGAATTTTAGCAACAGTCCGATGGAATGCAATGAACGAACAAAGAGAATACTTTAGAATTCCACGGGGTTTTTGCTAAAATTCATGAATATATATTTTACTTGGATTCGAGGCTTAGCCTGAGCAAAGAGGAACTCGAAACTGGTCTATTTTCAGTTTTGATATGTTAATTGTTTTTATAGAGCAATCAATTTCTGCCTGTTGTCTCATGCAACAGTGTAACAACAACATGCAACATAAGTAAGTAAAAAGTAGTAAGTAAAACTTTATTTCCACACACTAACATATTCAACAAATAACAGCTGGTTTCCAATACGGGCGTGTATAAAAAGAAATAAAAATAAAAATAATATATAATAAAATTTAAATAATAAAAATATCTTAGTATATATATACTTATGTAAGTCCAAGGGAAAGGAGTTTGTTGTGGAATGAGACTGGGCATTGCAACATGTTGTCAACATGTGCAACATGTTGTCAGCTTAAACCTGGTACATTAGCTCGAGGTCTTGGTAGTCTTGGTAGTGTTGTACAAGTCTATCACAATGGCCAATGGGGAACGGTGTGTCGCGATTACTGGGGTATGCGGGAAGCCAAGGTTGCATGTCGACAACTTGGTTTTGCCAACGCTGTGGGATATTGGCGCTATGGACGAGGGTCGGGAAAAGTCTGGCTGAATGAAATGAAGTGCACAGGTTCAGAGATCTCACTTCATGACTGTAAACACTATGGCTGGGGGAGTGTTCATTCTAACTGCAAAGTACAGTCACACAAACGAAATAGTATATAACAAGTATTCGACTGCATTATTACTTTCCTACATGAGCACGCTGTTGCGCTGTGTGATGTCCAAACAACAAACAGGATCAGATTTCTTGATTTTTTATTTCTTGATTTTTTTTTGATGAACAACTAAATATTTAAGTATCTTCTCCTTCTAAACCCTCATACCATCCCCTTCTCTTACGTACTGGCTCAAATGACATTTCGAGGTTACCAAGGATCATACACGTGACAGCGATTGCTAGCCCATTCGAAGTTGAGTTATACACAGGTCGACATTCATAACTTGCCCATTCGACGTTTGGCTATTCCGTTTGAAGTCGACTGCTAGCCCGTTTGGTAATAAGTTATTCCAGTCATCATCGATAGCCAGCCCATTTGAGATTGAGTTACCCCGTTTCACATTCATATCTGGGCCATTTAACACTGAGCTGTAGACCGTTTGACATTCATTGGTTGACCATTTAAGACTTAGCTAAACCGTTTGACGTCCATAGCTGTTCCATTTAAGTGACTTGTATTTTTGTCGGTGACGGCGGCCCATAGAAACTAGGACTATGCTTCGAAAGACATCCAAGGTAAACACTTCAAAGTAAAGACCCTGGGGGAAGAAAATGCGATGTCAAAAAGTCTCCCGTACTTAAAAGTTCATGTCTCTATTTATTTGGAATAGATGACTTTGAAACGTTTCTGTACATGGATTTGTGGCTAAGCCTTACTTAGACAAACGCAAGTACATCTCTAACGACATTCTGTTTTACTGATCTATTTTAAGAATAAAATTTGCTATACGAAAGCTTCCAAATTTGATTTTGAACTTTTTTCCAACCCCACAATGTGTACATACAACTCAAGTTTTGGAGTCTGGAATGTTTTTAATTATAAAATTGACAGAAAAAAAAAAAAAAAGGAATTTGGCATCAAACAAGAGTTGTTTTACCATTCATGTAAAGTATATCACTAAACCTTTAAGTCTGAAGTTGCTTTGCGTTCTTCCATGTAAATTGAAAATACTTACATTTTTGCTTTCATGTCAATTAGCTGTTTTTATAATCATTTTAACAGATTAATATATATATATACATCTATGTCATTCTATTCTACATGATACAAAAACAAGATGCTACATTGTCAAGACAGAAAAATCCCAATATAATGTTCTGCAATGTCCTATTAAAGGATGTTAAAATGGTTTATTTATATATGGCAATCATGATCAGTTTTGGGGATTTTAGCCCAGTTAAGGCCTGGGTTTTATCGCCCATGAGCAATTATGTTTTCAGCTCGACATCTTGCCAGGAATTTGTTTATTTGTGACACAAATTGGTGTAGGGATTGTATTTTACGTTCCTTAATTTTTTAATGTTAAAGTTTTATGCTCACGTGACTGATGACGTCATTAAGACAGACAATTTTAAAAATGCTGTACGGTGTCGAGTTTTTGTAGTTTCTTTCCACAACTAGTATAAATCTATTCCTCCGTGTGTGCTTTACAACTTATCGTTTGGAATGGTTGACTATCGCTTTTCACTAAGTATATTTGGAATAAAATGTAATTTTTATATCTGGTCGCGTGACCTGTTTTATGCAATATCTCTTTACAGAAGAATGATGGTCATCCATTCCAAGCGCTATCTTTTAAAACTGTTAAAACGAACTATAATCGAAGTATTTGTTCCTGTGTATCACTTAAACTCGCCACCGTTCCCTTAAAAAAATGATTTGTTATACTTTTTCCCACTAGTTGATCACGTGACCACTCCTACACAAATTTTCGGGCCAAGGTTCTACACTTGACTAAGTTCTATTGGTCTGCAAAATTTCACGTTGTTTGCTTATGTTTATGACATAAAACTAAAAATCGATGATAAGCTTCAGATTTCCGGCCCTCCTGACCCAGGCCTTAACATGCTTGAAATTGCGAGATATGCTTTTTGTTGGTGATACATACAAAGGACTCAGAACGAGACAACGTGCTCAAACGTTTGTTTTGTTACGAATAACTGAGTTTTAGGCACGTAGCGTCGCCTTGATACTTTTGTATGTGGCAAGAGAAGTGTAACTCGGAAATCGGCTATTATAAAAACAGCAGAAGAACTTTATTTGCACTCTTTGTAGAAAATATACAGAAAATCTATGAACACAACATATATTACTTACATCATAGAATAAGAATATAGTTGGTGAGCACAGCCACTTTTACTTTTGCTAGCAAGTCTCGTATTATATTGATGTACTCTCTTAATACTAGTGAAATGTTCATTGAAAGCTGTTGTAAGTATATTATTATATGTAATTTCTGACAGTCAGAAACGCAGGAGCGTTATTGTCAGAAATTTAGGTAAAAAGGTCTGGGAATGAGCAAATGCTCATGGGAACTAGTACATATCGCATGTGCAGAAGGGAATTGGTCATCTAGACCGGTCAGGCTTAACTAACTACAGTGCGGCTTAGTAATATAATTCTCGTACTTTTTCTTTTTCATTAAGAAAATTTGTCAAATTCCCTTCGGTTATTATTGTTAACATCGTTCAGAAAGCTCTCTAACCCTCGGAGAGTGTCCTGGTTGTGTTGTTAGTTTTTGCATTAGGTCGAGGAATACGTTTCCGCATTGTCCACGGTTTTTTGGCCTACAATCCCCAGGGTGGTTTGTTACGTGGTTTAGCGGTTGTTTTCGAATCTGGCGGTCTTGCATCAATCCGTTTAGTCGAGGTTGCTTGTTGTACCGTCGTCCCTGACTGGCTAAAAAGTCCTAAAAAAAGAATCTTACGAATGTTCTTGTGTAGTGTAGTCAGAATGGCATCGTAGTGCAATGTTCAATGGAGCTGAACAAGTTGTGACTTTCTTGGAAGGTCTGTAGGTCTAGTGAGGGTAAAATCGATGGCCAATTCCTTTGGTAATTGAACTTGGAATAGTATTTAGTGAAGCTTGGCTGAGACGAGGGAGACAATGTCAATGCAAGGTTACATGAGAGGTAGTGTGACTGGGTTCCCTGTATAGCACAATGTGAGGGGTGGGAAAATCACTAAATTTACCAGAATAATATTTTTTGGGTTTTGCAAGTTAAAACTGAAAGGAAATCAATTTTGCAATGAATGTATCTTCTAATTGCCTATGTATCGTTGGTTACGTCAGTTGCTTTCGTTCGTCGCCGAAGTATATAACATTCCTCGTTTCTCTCCTCGTTAAGTTTGCTCTCCATTTTATTGCCGCATTACGTCACATGTTTGGTACGCCCTGAATATACTGCTTCGTTCCCTATTTGGTGCTCATTGCTGCGACTGTTCCAGCATTTTGGAACCCCTACCATAGCACATTGGTTGGGATGGACCGCCGAGTTCCCTCGTATTTCAAGAAATGTTCCTCATTGGTTGCTTCTTCGTTCAGTTATATAGTTGTCTTTTTCACCGTTCGTAGCACGTTACTTGATCCTAGTGATTCTAAACGTAGGTTAGTCGAGCTGGCTATCCCATTACGACGCTTGCTGGTCGTATAGTCGTTGGCTTAGCGAGTGAAGCCATTTTGATAACTACTCTACTCCAATGAGCCGAGAGACTACTAGCAGATGGGCCAATCAGAGCTCGCGAATGCTCAGACATGTTTAATTGATGTAGCTATGATAATGACATATACCCAAAAGCGACAAAATTCTACATTGGGTTATATATAGCAATTTGCAGCACACTTCGTAGGAGCACTGTTAACGTTGAGAAAAAATGTATCCAAAAAATTTGTCATCGATAAAGACATCTTCTACCTTTGTAACCAGAACACACGACACCAACATCAGCGTCGTGATTGCACCAGGTTTCATCTCCCCAGAATTAGAACACACGACGCCAACATCATCGCCGTGACTGCACCAGGTTCCATCTCCCCATTTACTGTCGGCTTCACAGTCGTGTAGTGAAAGTTCTGAACCTGTGCACTTCATGTAATTCAACCAGACTTTTCCCGATCCTCGTCCATCGCGCCAACATCCTACAGCTTTGGCAAAACCAAGTTGTCGACATGCAACCTTGGCGTCTGACATATCCCAGCCATCATGACACACTGTTCCTCATTGGCTTTTGTAGGGGACTCGTACAATACCAGCAATACCAGCAATTTCGATAGCCTTGGTGGTCAAGCGGGTCATTCTTCAACTTGGGTCTTATCGTTGCCTTTTTTAGACTATCTGGCATAGTACAAGATAGTGGCTGTCTTTAGGGACAGATTTATCATTCTAGCACTGGTAACACAATATAAATGCAGTTCTTCAACATAGACGCAAGGATGTCATCTAGACTACATGACTTTGAGGCCAGAGGAACTTACAAGACCCTTCACTTGACCTTGTTGCATGCCTTGGAATTCTGTAAGTTGAACAATACAGACCTGCGAACTAGCGTCAGGTGTCAGAGATAAAGAAACTTTCGTAGAAGGTTCATGACGGATCGTTTCATTCTTTCTATAGAAGAACTCTGCATAGTTGTTAGCTAGTTCCTCGTGGTGTCAGTTTCTTAAATTCACCTGTCTATAATACTCTACACGACACAACGCAAAACCTTTTACAATTTTCATAAGTCATATTTCTATTAATTAAAAAAATCAAACCTTCAAGGGGGGGGTTCGTTAACCTCTTCGACCCCCCACCCCCTACCCTCTCCCCTCCCCCTGGATGCGCCACTGTGATGGATAACAATTTTCTGTTTTTCGGCGAAGAAGCTTATCTACAATATTGAACAAAGCCTTTTGGTCACCCTTTTTTACATTGATCATGTTGGAGTAGTAGTTGGCTATTGGGTGTTGTGGTAATTTTCCGGCTATGGTTAGCGGATCCTTCGTCCCCACTAAATCGGTATTTATCTTTGTCTTAGGTAGGTGCGAAAATAGATCAACTAAGTTGGTATTCAAATCTGTCCGGGTTAGTTTGGAACTATATATCAATCCAGCAACGTGCAACACTAAATTTTAATATTTTGGGCACACAATTCATAGCTAACTATAACAAGTTGATATATGCTAAGTGAGGAAAACTGGAGGATTGAGAAAAAGACAATCCAAGCAAGGGAGACAAGTAACAAACTCAATTCAAAGTCACACATAAGCTCCCTCTTCTGGGAATCGAAACTGGAACAACAGGGGTGAGAGACCGCCGCTCTCACTGCTCGGCCACCAATTGTTTTTCAGTCATCAGCTCTAATTTTTTTAGCTTAATAGATTAGCCAACATATAACATAGCACTTGAACCTAGTACAATAGATTTAGGTGTTGCTGGTATTGTACGAGTCTACCACAATGACCAGTGGGGAACAGTGTGTGATTATAACTGGAACTGGGATATGAGGGATGCCAAGGTTGCATGCAGACAACTTGGTTTTACTAAAACTGTTGGATATTGGTACAATGGACGAGGTACGGGGAAAGTATGGCTGGATGTAATGAGTTGTACAGGATCAGAGACCTCACTAGAAGCTGTCCTCACAATGATGGGGAAGCGTTGCCTACCTTACTGCAACAGGTGCACACATATGATGTTGGTGTAGTTTGCTCTGATTATTATAAGTAATACCATGACCCTGAGGGATATTAGTGATTAAATGTCCCCGAAGGCGAGGTAGGTTTAGTGGAAGTCCCGAGGCCGTAGGCCGAGGGACTTTTACTAAACCTCCCGAGGCTGAGGGGACATTTAATCATTAATATCCCGAAGAAGTCATGGTATTACTTTGTAATACCATGATCACCGAGGAAATAAACGAAATATACTTCGCTGTTTGTTCATCCAAAACTTGAAAATATTATACAATTCTTTTACCAATTGTGTGTAACCCTGTTCTCTGGGGACTTTCGAAAATAGATTTCTTTGTTATATACTTACAATGAACAAGTATTTATAGGTTGTTAATCAATTCGAAAGCTAAATGCTTTCTTTGTGTCGTTATGCTCATGCGTAAAATAGAATGCATACATCCCACACGCGTAAGAGTGTGCAGTGGTAAGAGGTATCGGTGCGTTAGAAAGTTATAGAGTTTCGGGACAGCGTGCAAAGTTGTCCCGATCGTCCCGATGATTGCGTTAAATGAGGGACAACCACTCATGAATAACATGAGGGACGATTAGTTCTAATCGTCCCTCATTAATTATGGATGAGGGATGATTAGTTCTAATCATCCCTCATTCATAATTAATGAGGGAATATTAGAACTAATTTTCCCTCTTTCTATTCATGAGGGAGGGATGTTAGCGATTAAACGTCCCTCCAAAAACAATAGATCCCGAGGTGATCATGGTATTACAAAGGTAATTGGTGTTCCCTCCTTGTAATTTATATGTTGCACATTTTTATCTTCTCACTAACGTTATTTGGCCAATCAGGAGCGAGATCTACTGTCCTCATACTCTACGATATTCTATCAGGGCAGTGTCTTGATATCCTACCGGTATCAATTTGTCTCGTCATACGTAAACATCTCTAATATTACTTTCTTTCAGATTAGCCAGCAGATAACATACAACTTGAACCTGGTACAATAGATTTAGGTGTTGCTGGTATTGTACGAGTACTCCACAAAGGCCAATGGGGAACAATGTGTGAAAATAAGTTTTATATGGATGATGCACAAGTGGCATGTCGTCAACTTGGTTTTGCCAAGACTGTGGCATATTGGGACTTTGGACGAGGATCAGGAAAAGTCTGGCTTACTAACTTGGGATGTTCAGGTTCAGAGACCTCGCTTCAGGAGTGTTCACACTCTGGATGGGGAGATGGAACCTGGTGTGGCAACAATCACAAGCAGGATGTTGGTGTCGTGCCGTTTGAGTGCGGCCGATAGACAATGATAGAAAAAGAAAAGAAATAAAGAAATAAAGCAAAGCAAAGAAATTTAAGAAAACAGGTCACGTGACCATTTCAACAAAATACGTTTTCCCAATTTTCATCACAACTAAACGCTATCTTTTTACAATGGTTGTCCTTAACATTGTAGTATTAAAACTATTTCAGATTAACTTAAATTGGCGACCGCATTTTAAAAAAACTAAATTTAGCGCTCCACGGTCACGTGACCACTTGATGTCAGAACCGTTAGTATTAAATTAAATAATCCCAAATCTTGAATAGAAACTTGTGACTAAACATGACCTCTATAATAACGAATCCTTGTGAATAACAAAAATAAACGTGATTTACAGATATGTCCTTTTGAACCAGGCCTTAACATACTTGAGCACAGGCTACCATCCTCAACGTTTGTGAATCGGGTTAGTTCCCGTTTAGCGAGTTTGGGGTCCCTGTGTTGTAATTCAACGGTTTTGTTTGGTAGTTAATTGAATAGTATGAGTTTAATTTTGCCTCTGAAAGGCTGTCCTTTTCTAATCGATTCTTCAAAAGTTTATTGAGAATACAGAGAACTAGTTACTGAACACTTCTAGCTAGTTTATTTTAGCGTTTAAGGCGTATTTACTTAGTTTTAGGCCGTTGAGTTTTGATCTGCGTTCCCAATAACAGAAGAGACAACAAGGTGGGCAACTTCGGCGACTCCAGTCATCCACCGTGGCTCACAAACCACACGAAAAAATCAAACTTGCCTTCATCGATCGGCATTCGGTACCCGGGACGTCAAACTAGATAAAACTCTCATACGCGGACACCTCTCGTCGACTGACACTAGTTTTGAATGGTTCCGAGGGTGTTCGTTTACGAGAAGTCAACTGTAGCTCTGTAGCATACGAAAACAGCTCTAACATTACTTTCTTTCAGATTAGCCAACATATGACACACAACTTGGACCTCGTACAACAGGTTCAGGTGTTGCTGGTATTGTACGAGTCCTCTACAAAGGCCAATGGGGAACAGTGTGTCATAGTGGCTGGGATATGCCAGACGCCAAGGTTGCATGTCGACAACTTGGTTTTACCAAAGCTGTAGGATTTTGGAACTATGGGCGAGGGTCGGGAAAAGTCTGGTTGAGATACATGAAGTGCACAGGTTCAGAGCTTTCACTACACGACTGTGAGGCCGACAATAAATGGGGAGATGGAACCTGGTGCAGTCACGACAACGATGATGTTGGTGTCGTGTGTTCTGGTTACAAAGGCAGATGTCTTTATCGATGACGAATTTTTTGGATGCAGTTTTTTCAGTGTTCCTACGAAATGTGCTGCAAACTGCTATATATAACCCAATGCAGAATTTTGTCGCTTTTGGGGAAGTGTGACGAACTGAGTATACACCTATTTCAAAAAAGGTTGTCAGAGCTAAAGGCGATAGGCGATAGGAGATAGGTCACTCAAACTCCGAAGTAATCAAGTCGTTTCAAAAATATATTTTGCTCTGAACAATGGATATGAATGTCTAATTGTTGACTTTCTTGATAAAAACAGAAAGAAAACCCAACCGTGAAAAGTGGAATTACCTATCTCCTATCGCCTTTATCTCATGACAACCTTTTTTGAAATAGGTATATTTACATAATTAACTTAGGTAAACCAAATGTAACCTAATGAATCAATAACGTAATTAAGTTTATTCTTTCACGAAAGAATGTAAATAAATATATCTTTTATGAATACTGTGTACGCGGTTTTGGAGGCTCGCTCAAACACAAGTCCCGTTCGCAAGAACGGTTGAGCAAAGCATAGAGTTGTTTAAAGAAGAGGTCGTGGAGCAGACACACTCAGAGTCCCGCGTTAGTTATAAGACATGGTTGAAGCAGGCTCAGTCAGAGCCTCGACTAGTAAACAAAGCGACAAAGTATAAAGAGAACCACAAAGAGTTAACAGAACCTCTACGACTAAGTAAACGAGTTAGCGTTAACCACAAGGCTCAAAGACCGAGTTTGTTAACAGAGAGGTGCGTTTCAAGACAACTTCAGACAAGAATACCTAAGTACAGAGAAGTCTTAAGTGCTCCTCAGAGTACTCTTCGTTTGAACACAAAGAAAAAAAAGCTCAGAAAAGAAGCGAACATAAAATACCGCCAGAAAGAACTTTAAGTGAAAACTATGCTGTTTTAATTCATAATATATTTATATTTATATCTAGAAACTACGTTTGCTTAATATTTATTTAACTTACAATATTTATTTAATTTACAATTCATTTATTTATGCTTAGCGTTAGTTGCAAATATATATAGCTAATTCAATTAACGTTGTCGCTGAAAAAAGCCTAAAGCCTAAAGCTTTGAGAGCGGAATCATGAATTTTTTTTCACCATGACATTATTACAATAAGAAACTCACTGTATGCTTGCAAATTCTACAACTTGGACACATATTCCTTAATTTCTTAGATAGCCTACAGCGAAGTTTGTTAGTAAACAAAAGATTAAATGAAGCTTTTAGGCTTTTTCAGCGACAACGTTAATTGAAATAGCTATATAATTAGTAGCAACTGTTGTGAAATTAAATATTGTTCTTTTTATGAGTTTGTTCCGCTCTTGGAAGGTTTGAAAAGGAGGGGCTGGGGTGTGGTCTGTGGGTTGGTCGTCCGTGACACCAGCATATGACATACAACTTGAACCTCGTACAATATATTTAGGTGTTGCTGGTATTGTACGAGTCCTCCACAAAGGCCAATGGGGAACAGTGTGTCATAGTAGCTTTGATATTCGGGACGCCAAGGTTGCATGTCGACAGCTTGGTTTTGCCAAAACCTTGGGACTAATGTACTATGGTCAAGGGACAGGAAAAGTCTGGCTTGACAACATGGACTGTTCAGGATCAGAGACTCACTTGGAAGCTGTCATCACAATGGATGGGGAAGTGTTGGATCTGACTGTAACAGTCACAAATATGATGTTGGTGTTGTTTGCTCTGGCTACAAAGGTAATTGGTGTTCCCTCCTTGTAATTTATATGTTATATATTTTTATCCTCTCACTGAAGTTATTTGGCCAATCATAAAATGAGCGAGATCTACTGTCCTCATACTCTACGATATTCGATCAGGGCAGTGTCTTGATATCCTACGGTATCAATTTGTCTCCGTCATACGAAAACAGCTCTAATTTTACTTTATTTCAGATCAGCCAACATAGAACATACAACTTGAACCTTGAACAATAGATTTAGGTGCTGCTGGTATTGTACGAGTCCTCTACGATGGCCAATGGGGAAACAGTGTGTCATAGTGACTGGGATATGCCAGACGCCAAGGTTGCATGTCAACAACTTGGTTTTACCAAAGCTGTAGGATATTGGTACTATGGACGAGGGTCGGGAAAAGTCTGGTTGAGGTACATGAAGTGCACAGGTTCAGAACTTTCACTACACGAGTGTGAAGCCGACAATAAATGGGGAGATGGAACCTGGTGCAATCACGGCGCTGATGTTGGCGTCATGTGTTCTAGTTACAAAGGTACCTAGATGTCTTTATAGTTGACGATTTTTAACTCGTGGATTGCAAATCCACGAGTTATAGTGAGGGGTCGAAATATGCAAATGTGTCACTCACTCACGCGAACATTGTTAAAGTATGCTACTGCGCATGCTCGACGTGATTGACCGCAGGCCGAAAGTAATGTGAGCTCTGGGTACGAGATTAAAGGAAATATGGGACTCCTGTGTTTTATTCAAATATGCATCGATAGATTGATGACATTTACTCGAATTCTTTAGCCGATTGTACGGCGAAACTTGCTTTAGAATTGAACGATCTAAAAGGCGTCTTCTGTAAACAAAGTCTGTATTTATTCATTATCCGGTGGAGTGTTGAAATTCTACTCGTGACTCTTCCATATAAAGTTTAAAGCGTGGAGGCTTCAAGATGGTCCGAGACGACGGACATGACAACTTCGTGCTCACACTTCGCTAAGATTTCTTATTACTTGACATATTTTGTATTGTACCACTCTGCTTGGAATAATTTCCATCGCATCTAGAGTGAAATCCTTTCTGGGTGGACTTTTTTACGTCGCTCTCCTGGTAAGTAACTATGCTGTCGTCAAGCAACAAAATTGTCGCTGCAAGCCAGTCCAACATCAAGGTCATCCAAGTTTTTAGTGTTTGTACTTTATCAGCACGCGAGTAAATGTTAAAATAAAGAGCAAACGGAAACATTTTGAGTACGAATTGCCGCCTGAAACATAGCCTGAAACTGGCCGTGAGTCGAGCCGCTAGTTCGTGTTTGTACTCTATCAGCACAAGAGAGAATGTTGAAGTAACTAGGAAACGAAACGGCACTGATCTGACTCGACTTTCAGTCTTTATATTATTATTATTTGATCAAAATGCAAACATGTTTCATTTTATTCACCGTGACCTTTGACGAGTCAGCTACTGTAGTTGTAGCTATTAGGCAAAACTTGTGTAACTTGGCTAAAATAACTCAGTTGATCTAATTGACATTTTGTAAAATCTATAGTGTAATTGAATGACTGTGGACTTTGAGACGCAAATTGTAACAAATACCTCAGATACTGATAAAATGAGAGATTTATATACATTGTATGTAATGAATTGTATTTTAATTATCATTCCTTTGATCTAAAGTGTCGTACGGTAGACAATGCGGCGCCTTTGACCGTAATGCAATGTACAATGAGTCTGATGCAACATCACGCAATACAGGAAACCAATTTCATTCCAAAAAGCGTCTAATATTTATCAGTTTATCATACGTCTTCAGCAATGATTTCAAGTTTTGGCCGTCATGCACGCTACAGTGAGTCTGATGTAACGCTCCATATCAAAGCAAATCCTGAGTTATGAAATTGCTACTAAAGGCTAAGGATTACACAAAATGCACTTCATGAAAGTAAAAAATATACTAAATGGGTAAAAAAATTCAGCTCTCAATGCTTCATTGACTTCTGCTCTGCACATATAGCTCCATCCACGAGTTATATCCGCCATTGGCGGTTTGATTTTATAATGGGCCCAATATATTTGTTTTCATGGACTTAGGCATGATCGGAATTTTTTGGGATAGGATGAATTGCTCAATTGCAATTAGATTGAGTACCCCTTTAGGCGTAAATTAAACTTGCTCAGAAATCAACGAAAGTGGCTACAATCGGCGCCTTTTTGAATTCACCGATTGGTCTCTAACGTGCACGTGGTATTTTACGTCATCAAAATGTAAACAAACGGTCAAAGTTCGGACATTGATTGAAAGCTTCGTACAGAATATTAGGATATGGTCGCTACAAAAATATGATTTTAAAAGCAATTCTCGCTTCCCTCATCGATGGAAAAGGAATAAAGACGAAGAAATTATTGTTTTTTATCATTTTCCTGGCGCAAAAAGACACTGTTGTCCACTGGTCAGATTCCAGGATGGGGGACTTTTCTCACTTCATCATTGAATAGGGGGAGGGGGGATGACTGAATTAAACAAACGTAGTTGCCAGTGAGGACAAATTTAGTAAGATAGGTCATTTTCTTCCACAAATGTGTCATTCAAAAAGGCGCCGATTGTAGCTTTGGAAACGAGACGTAAGATGATTGCATGCCTTTCCGTGGTAAATTTGACCACAGTTAATGTTAATTTTTAGTAACAAAGTGGGCGGGATTAATAAACATGGATAATACTCTTTTCGAGCTTGTAAACAAAGGAATAATTGGGACTAAAGCAGCGAAAATGTGTTCTAAATATAGACAATTTAGGTAACAGTATCAATGCCTTAGTTTTTTTAGTTTTAACATTTTGATTATCCCTATTAGGATATCTTAAAATCAAAATAGTAGCATTTTCGCTAAATGTCGGTCACCGCTTTAAGTAGGCGAGAAACTATGCCGTAACCTTGTATCGGACTGAAATTATATATTCTTTTTCGTTAGAAAAAAAATTAATAATGATTGTTTTGTCATTTTGGAATGATGTTCAAATACTTTGAAAATAAATGCGTACCCCATATTTCTTGATAAAGCCAACTCTTGCGGACGCCCCGCTATTATGGACATCCGGTAGTACGAGCAATATAGCTAAATCCCTGGTATTGTAGACATCCCGCTATATAACGGAGTTGCTAAATCTCTTCATGTGATCCTAATCTTACATTTGAAATTCTCGTTACCTTTTTTTAGATAGTAAAAATATTTGGTGCAATTAATTCGAATTTCACGCAATTCGCTCATTATACTTGATGCTGTTTTCCTGCGTCAAGACTTGCTATACATGTTAATTTCTAAACAATGCTCCTATAACGTGCACTGGAAACTGCTATATACAGTTTTGTCGCTTTTGTGTATATGTCATATCATAGCTACATCAATTAGACATGAGTATTCGCGCGCTCTGATTGGCTCATTTGCTAGTAGGCTCTCAGCTCATTTGAGTAGAGAAGCCAACAAAATGGCTTCATTCAATAAAAAATCTCATAAAATCGGGTTTTTGAATTCCGTTAACACGAATTCGATTATTTCCAACTTTCCCCAAGCTTAAATAAATTCGATTTTCCCTGTGTTGTTGGGCCACATAGGATGGAGTAAAATTATTTTCTTTTGATTAAAAATTCAAGTTAGTCTTTTAACTCGAACACTTCTTCAGTTTTTAAGTCGATAAACCTCGCAAAAGACGTACGAGAATCGTTATTTGTTTATCATAACGTAAAAAAGCGTGTAAAAATAATTCTCGGGGAGGGGGAACTCCATCGTAAAAGAATTGTATCTCTAAGGGGTAAAAACGATTTGGTATCTGTTAGGGTGTTATAATTGAGAATATTTGCCCAACAAACGCGTGTCGACTGTCCAATTTTGTGTTCATAGTAATAATAATGTTCATTATTTTTTCCCGGCCCATTGCTATTCCATCAAAATCCAAGCGCTGCTTTTCCTGAAGCTCATTTACTGGACAAGACAATGAAAGAACACACCCAGGTTTGGAATGTGATGGTTATGGTCCAAGGGGGCCAAAAGCCTCTTTATTAAGGTGGCTGTACCGGGTTTTGTTTGAGGCGCACCTCCGCTGTTTGATCGCAAAGTGCGTCGTGGCAAAAAGCATAATTTCAAAAAAATTCACAGCAAATCTAGGGATAGATTAAAGTTTCTTTTGACGATAAAATCATTTTGATCGGAGTTTTCAATAATTTATAGTGGCGGCATGGTGATCTTCATAAACCTGATTTTTTGGAAAAAAACTAGAGTTTTGTACAAAACCGCATTAATGTGAATTTTTACAGACTGCATTTTAAGGCGCCATAGGCAGCCGCGCAGCTTACAATCATGAGTGAATAATTAGTATTTGAGACCAGACTGTTGAACCGGGAGACATCCCCTACTCTTACGAACAGCTCAACAGGTTCTTTAATGTCCCCCATTTACAGGTTTAAGGAAGGGATGGGAGACAGGGCCTACGGTTTAAAGTCCTTATCCGAGAAGACCTGAAGGTCTAACCATTTGCAGATGTAATTACAAAGGCAGCACCTTCTCCTCAATTCTTTAAAGACCCTGAGTGTTGGTGCGGCTTGGAATTGAACCCCGACCTCCCGCACGAGAGACCGACGCTCAACCAACCGGCTATTGTTTCATTATAAGATCTAGATCAAGTTCTGCAGTCTTACTTAGCTTCAACGATTTCTATGGAAGCGTTTTCGAATAAAACGCGCTTGAACTTTAATTTTACGCATCGAAAAAGTAAACAATTCCAAGTATTCAGTTTACTTGGCCGAAAAACTTACTTTTAAGACTCAGAAAAAGCTTTTATCGAGCTCATATTGTCGAAACATTCAATAGCTGTCCGTTTGGAAAAGTAGAACAAATTTGCGTTGCACGATTTTGAGACGGAAATCTGAATTTAGGTCAAGTTGATAGAGGTGCGCCTTTTCATCTTTTGTTTATCATTTCACTTATCTTTATAAAAAGCTAGAAAACTTCCCTCGATATATTTTTTTCTAATTTCAGTACCAGCGTTTTCACCAAGTTGTTTCTTAATCCTACACTTTTAATTCATGGCCACTGAAGCATCGTAAGATATCCAAAATAAGTTATAAAAACGTAAATTTTTAGGCCGCTTACTTGGGGTTGACGTTGTTTCGGTCGTATAGTCGTTGGCTTAGCAAGTGAAGCCATTTTGATAACTTCTCTACTCCAAGGAGCTGAGAGTCTGCTAGCAGATGGGCCAATCAGAACGCGTGAATGCTCATGCTTAATTGATATAGTTATGATAATGACATATACCCAAAAGGGACGAAATTCTGCATTATATCGGCTTATATATAGCAGTCAGTGCAGCACACTTCGTAGGAACACTGTTTAGAAGTTAACATGCATTGAGAAAAAATGACAACAGTATTTTAACTGATAGGTTATCCTGAATAAATATTCGATTATTATTATGATTATTATTATGATTATGATGATGATGATGATGATGATGATGATGATGATGATGATGATGATTATTATCCAAAAAATTAGCCATCGATAAAGACATCTACCTTTGTAACCAGAACACACGACACCAACATCACTGCCGTGACTGCACCAGGCTCCTTTTCCCCATTTATAGGTGGCTTGACAGTCGTGTAGTGAAAGCTCTGAACCTGTGCACTTCATGTAATTCAACCAGACCTTTCCCGACCCTCGTCCATACTGCCAATATCCTTCAGCTTTGGTAAAACCAAGTTGTCGACATGCAACCTTGATGTCTGGCATATACCAGCTACTTTGACACACTGTTCCCTATTGATCATTGTGGTAGACTCGTACAATACCACCAACGCCTGATCCTATATTGTACCAGGTTCAAATTGTATGTTATCTGCTGGTGGACCTGGAAATTTGGAACATAGTTTAAAAGCGGTAGAGTAATACAAGATACAAAAAAAATCAAAATGCATGGTTGGGAAAAAAGGAGATTTTTACTAGGGGTAAACTGCAAACGATATTTGCGCATTTCAATCGCATTTTTTTATCATATAGATTAAGTTTTGCTTGTCCTAAATGAAATAATAGAGTGATCGCACTTTACCCGTGAAAAAGTACAAAATCTTCTTGTACTAAAAATATAAAATCATTTGTATTCCATTGTTTGTTGGTGCTATTTTATATTATTTAGCTAGTACAATTTCACGGATTAAGTGCGATCACACTAATAGTGCTTTAATCAAATGGTGTACCAAATAATCAAAGTTAGTTTTACAAACCTGTGTAACCAGAACACACGACACCAACATCCCATGTGTGACTGTTGCAACCTAGAGTAAACGTTTCCCCATCCATTGTGAGTACAGCTACCAAGTGAGGTCTCTGAGCCTGTACACTGCATGTTGTACAGCCATACTTTACCCGTCCCTCTTCCATAGTACCAATATCCTACAGTCTTAGTAAAACCAAGTTGTCGACATGCAACCTTGGCATCCCTCATATCCCAATAGTTCCAGTTATAATCACACACTGTTCCCCATTGGCCTTTGTAGAGGACTCGTACAATTCCAGCAACACCTGAACCTATTGTACCTGGTTCAAGTTGTATGTTATCTGCTGGTGGACCTGGAATTTTGGAAGTTTAAAGTGGTAGAGTAATACAAGATGCTAAAAAATTCAAAATGTATGGTTGGGATTTTTTTTCTAAGATAACTGCAAAAGATATTTGCACATTATAATCGCAATTATTTAACATATAGATTAAGTTTTGGTCCTAAATGAAATAATAATATAGTACTTTAATCAAATGGTGCACAAAATTTGTAAAGTAATCAAAGTTAGTTTCACAAACCTGTGTAACCAGAGCACACTACAACAACATCATTTTTGTGACTGTTGCAGTCATTGTGAGTACAGTCATAAAGTGAGCTCTCTGAAGCTGAACATCCCATGCCGTTAAGCCAGACTTTTCCTAGCCTTACTATTAGCTCATGTAGAAAAAATGTGCACATTTCAATCTCGTGATGGAACCGCTTGTAAAATTGTCAGTAGTCGTTGGTAGGATGGAAACCCACGCGTTTCGTAACTTTTAGCGCCAAAAGTGTTGCCCTACGCGTGATCAAACGGCTGACGAGAGATGCCACAGGGGATGTTGAGTTGGTTTAACAGAAAAAAGGCATGAAAAAGGCATGGTAGTGCAATGTTCAATGGAGCTGAACAAGTTGTGACTTTCTTGGAAGGTCTGCAGGTCTAGTGAGGGTAAAACGGATGACCAATTCCTTTGGGAATTGAACTTGCCATGACATTTAGTGTGGCTTGGCTTAGACGAGGGAGAAAATCTGATGGAGGTACAGTGATCGGGTTCTCTGTGTGGCACAATGTGTGGGGTGTGAAAATCACTAAATTTATAAGAGGTTTCCAGAATAATAATTTTGTGGTTACTGGCTTTATAAGCCTATAACGCACTTTGTCATCACCTGTGTAAGTAAGTAAGAGTTTAACTTACTTTTCGTAAGTTTTCGGAGAATATTTGTCCATCTCGGATCTGACCCGGACTGTTGTCAATGGACGGAAAACACACGAACTTGACCCGAGGTTTACTTTACATTTTTTGCTTAATCATCACATTTAATAATATAACCTATATAACCAACAATTAAACATCTTACAAGTTTTTCGATAAATATGGCGTCGACGAAAACTTTCCTGTTCATGTGCTCCATGTGATTGTTATCGTCGGTAAGCAGAGAACGAATTGTCTTTCTTTTTCTCATATAACCAGGCACAGCTTTAACCGAATGTGTTAGGGGTTTGTTTTTAAGAAATCGGTCAGGATTTGGGGTGGTTTGCGAAAAGTTTTGAGCGGAAAGTCGATCGTAAGAAAATGCACATGGCTCCGCTTCTGTTCGTCAGAGCTCGGTAGGATTTTGGCCTCCTGTCTACGTATTTGGGGTCGGGTCCTTGGAACGTATTTTGGGAGGAGGTACTATGGTAACCGGTCACAGTGTCCTCTACCAAGCACCCTTGGCCGATCTAGTTAATAGTGAGTAGTGCCCCCGGTTGCCATGGTTACCTTTCTGCATAGGAGTGGTCCATCGTAACCTGCGCTGTTTCTGATGCCTAACTAAAAAAGCCGCATTGAGTAACACTGATTGGTCAGTAGTACGGTAAATGTGATTGTTTTATATTTGGGAAAATTTTAGTTTTCATCAGAAAATATTACACAATTTGACCATTCTTAAAATAATTCTTGCTATATCATCAAAGCAAAATATTCCCTAAGTGCCAAAGATTGGGTTTGCATTACTGTTGGATAATAATTATCTATAAAGAATCGCTCCCCAAAACTCGTGGTTTTCAGACTCTTTCGAGTGTTATGCCCAAGTGCAATATTTTACCGGTTGTGTTATAGAAAACCACAGGCTTACCATCCTCAACGTTTTTGAATCGGGTTTGTTCCCGTTTAGTGAGTTTTGGATCCTTGTGTTGTAATTCAACGGTTTTGCTTGGTAGTCGAATAGCATATGAGTTTAGTTTTGCTTTTCTTTTCTAATCGATTCTTTAAAAGTTTATTGAGAATAAAGAGTACTAGTTACTGGACACTTCTGGCTAGTTTATTTTAGGGTTTGAGGCGTATTTACTTAGTTTTAGGCCGTTGAGTTTTGATCTGCGTTCCCACTAACAGAAAAGACAACAAGGTGGGCACTTTCGGCGATTCGATTCATCCACCGTGGCTCACAAACCACTCGAAAAATCAAACTTGCCTTCGTCGGTCGGCATTCAGCGCACAGGACGTCAAACTAGATAAAACTCTCATAAGCGGACACCTCTCGTCGACTGACACTAGTTTTTAATGGTTCCTAGGGTGTCCGTTTACGAGAAGTCAACTGTAGCGCTGTAGCATACAGAACAGCTCTAATATTACTTTCTTTCAGATTAGCCAACATACAACTTGGACCTTGTACAACAGGTTCAGGTGTTGCTGGTATTGTACGAGTCCTCTACATAGGCCAATGGGGAACAGTGTGTCATAGTGGCTGGGATATGCCAGACGCCAAGGTTGCATGTAAACAACTTGGTTTTACCAAAGCTGAAGGATATTGGCACTATGGGCGAGGGTCGGGAAAAGTCTGGTTGAATTACATGAAGTGCACAGGTTCAGAGCTCTCACTACACGACTGTGAAGCCACCAGAAAATGGGGAGATGGAGCCTGGTGCAGTCACGGCAGTGATGTTGGTGTCGTGTGTTCTGGTTATAAAGGTAGAAGATGTCTTTATCGATGACGAATTTATTGGATACATTTTTTCTCAATGTTAACTTCTAAACAGTGCTCCTACGAAATGTGCTGCAAACTGCTCTATATAACCCAATGCAGAATTTTGTCCCTTTTGGGGAAGTGTGACGAACTGAGTATATTTACATAATTAACTTACTTAAACCAAATGTAACTTAATGAATCAATAACTTAATTAAGTTTATTTTTTCACGAAAGAATGTAAATATATCTTATATGAATACTGTACACGCGGCTTTGGCGGCTCGCTCAAACACAAGTCCCGTTCGCAGAGCAAAGCACAGAGAGTTGTTGAAGAAGAGGTCGCTGAACATGCAGGCGCACTCAGAGTCCCGCGTTAGTTATAAGACATGGTTGAGGCAGGCTCACTCAGCGCCTCAACTAGTAAACAAAGTGACAAAGTATAAAGAGAACCACAAAGAGTTACCAGAACCTCTACGACTTAGTAAACGAGTTAGCGTTAACCACAAGGCTCAAAGACCGAGTTTGTTAACAGAGAGGTGCGTTTCAAGACAACTTCAGACAAGAAAACCTAAGTACAGAGAAGTCTAAAGTGGTCCTCAAAGTACTCTTTGTACACAAAGAAAAGAAAAGCTCAGAAAAGAACATAAAATACCGCCAGAAAGAACTTTAAGTAAAAACTGTGCTGTATTCATGTATAATATCTTTAGAAATTTATATATCTAGAAACTACGTTTGCTTTATATTTATCTAACTTACGATATCTATTTAATTTACAATTCATTTACTTATGCTTAGCGTCAGTTCCAAGTATATATAATTAGTAGCAAATGTTGTGATTAGAAATTTAATATTGTTATTTTTAGAGTTTGTTCTGCTTTGGTTTGAAAACTAGGGACCAGCATATAACATAGCACTTGAACGTAGTACAATAGATTGAGGTGTTGCTGGTATTGTACGAGTCCTCCACAAAGGCCAATGGGGAACAGTGTGTCATAGTGGCTTTGATAATCAGGACGCCAAGATAAGGTAGCATGTCGACAACTTGGTTTTGCCAAAACCTTGGGACCTATGTACTATGGTCAAGGGACAGGAAAAGTCTGGATGAACAACATGGGGTGCTCAGGTTCAGAGAGCTCACTTCATGGCTGTAAACACGCGTACGATGACTGGGGAAGTGTTGCATCTTACTGTAACAGTCACAAATATGATGTTGGTGTAGTTTGCTCTGGCTTACCCAGTAAACGAGCTTCAGGCAAAGCAGCGCTTGGATTTTAATGGAATAGCAATTGGCCGGGTAAACATAATAAACATTTTTATTATGGACACAAAATTGGACAGTCGACACGCTTTTATTGAGCAAATTTCTTCAATTATCACTGATACCCTAAAATATACCAAATCGTTTTTACCCCTTAGAGATATGACGAGCATGCCCGATCCTTTTACAATGGAATTTCCCCTCCCCCAGAATCATTTTTACACGCTTTTTTACGTTATGATAAACAAATAACGATTCTTGTAAGTCTTTTGCGAGGTTTATCGACTCACAAACTGAAGCAGTGTTCGCGTTAAAAGACTGACTTGAATTTTTAATCATAGGAAAATAATTTTACTTTTAGATAGCGGAGAGTTCGAGTTCACCGAGTTTGAGTTATCCAATAGCAAATTTATGAGAAAATGCTGAAGAAAAATCGAATTTATTTAAGCTTGCGGAAAGTTGGAAGTAATCAAGTTCGGGTTAACGGAATTCAAAACTTATTGAATGAGGCCATTTTGATAGCTTCTCTACAGTACTCAAATGAGCTGAGAGCCAGCCAATCAGAGCGCGCGAATGCTCATGTTTAATTGATGTAGCTATGATATGACATATACCCAAATGCGACAAAACTGCATGTATATAGCAGTTTGCAGTACACTTCGAAGGAGTGTTTAGAAGTTAACATTGAGAAAAAATGCAGTGAAAAAAATTGTCATTGATAAAGACATCTATCTTTATAACCAGAACGCGCGACACCAACATCACTGCATTATTGTACCAGGTTCCATATTTCCTTCCATGGATGTCTCATTAATTGTACAGCGATTTTGAATAATTTCTGTGAAAGCGTTTTCGAGGAATTTACGAGTAAAGATTTTGGGCTCCAAAATAGAGCAACAAAGTAAACAAATAAAACGAGCCTGCAATATCCCTAGAAAGCAGGCGTTTCTGAAACACCTTATCCGTATCCTGAAAATGATAGCATCTAATACTGTTCGACTGCCTTTGGTAGAAAGAAGGATCAGTCTTTGGTAAAAAGAAGGATCACTAAATTTGCTTTTGAGAAAATGAATTTTTTTTCGTAGACGCAGCGCTCTGCAACGCAACGAATTTGGAAGAATTTGGTGCACTTCAACAAATGTTAGGACTGTTCAAAAACCGCTCGATGAATTGGTGGTCTTTGACCGAGTTGGCACAAAACTGCTTCCTCTGATCAGCTTTGCTCTAAAACTTTAGATTAGATGTGGGCTTGAGATTTCGATAGCCTTGATAGTCCAGCGATTATTCATTCTTTAACTTGGGCCTTATCATTGTCAGTTTTGGACTATCTGGCATAGTAGCTGTCTTTAGGAGAAGATTTATCATTCTAGCACTGGTAACACAATATGCAGGTTAGGATAGAGAATACCCGTTCACAATGATCTTGTAAATATACGACTGCTACCGGTCCGCAGTCTGCACTTATTACTCATAGTGTATTAATGGTGACGTGCAACACTAAATTTTAATATTTTTGCACACAATTCTCAGCTTGCAATAAGCAGTTAATTTATACTAAGTGAGGAAAACTGGTCGGAGAATTGAGATAAAGACAATCAAGGGAGACAACGGTTTGACAAACTCAATTCAAGTCACATGAACTCCCTCCTCTGGGAATCGAAAGCAACAACAACAACAACAACACAAAACCCTGGAACCACAGAGGTGAGAGACTGCCGCTCTCACAGCTCGGCTACCAATTGTTTCTCACTCATACGAAAACAGCTCTAATATTGCTTTCTTTCATCTAGATGAGCCAACATATAACATACAACTTGAACCTTGAACAACAGATTTAGGTGTTGCTGGTATTGTACGAGTCCTCCACAAAGGCCAATGGGGAACAGTGTGTCGACTATAGCTGGGGTGTGGATGATGCCAAAGTTGCAATGTCGACAACTTGGTTTTATCCAAAGGCTGTAGGATATTGGACCTATGGACGAGGGACAGGTAATGTATGGCTGTACGGCATGGGATGTCAGGCTCAGAGACCTCACTTGGAAGCTGTTCTCACTCGAGATGGGGAGGCCATACGGCTCCAGCTGTGGACAGTCACAAATATGATGCTGGTGTAGTTTGCTCTGGCTACAAAGGTAATTGGTGTTCCCTCCTTGTAATTTATATGTTGCATATTTTTATCCTCTCACTAACGTTATTTGGCCAATCAGAAGCGAGATCTACTGTCCTCATACTCTACGATATTCTATCAGGGCAGTGTCTTGATATCCTACCGGTATCAATTTGTCTCGTCATACGTAAACAGCTCTAATATTACTTTCTTTCAGATTAGCGAGCAGATAACATACAACTTGAACCTAGTACGATAGATTTAGGTGTTGCCGGTATTGTACGAGTCTACCACAATGGCCATTGGGGAACAGTTTGTGATAATGGGTTTTATATGGATGATGCACAAGTTGCATGTCGTCAACTTGGTTTTGCCAAGGCTGTGACATATTGGGACTTTGGACGAGGATCAGGAAAAGTCTGGCTTACTAACTTGGGATGTTCAGGTTCAGAGACCTCGCTTCAGGAGTGTTCACACTCTGGATGGGGAGATGGAACGTGGTGCGGCAATAATCACAAGGAGGATGTTGGTGTCGTGTGTTCTAAATAGCATGTGCTTTCAGTGCAGTCCACAGATAATGATAACCTTTAATATTAATATTTAATATTTATTAACTTTAATATATTGTTTTTTAACAAGCATTAAATTCAATACCATTTCAGATGACAGTAAAATATTTGAACGTAACGTGAAGCGATCTCAGTATTAACAGTTATAATGTTCTCTTATGTGTAGCCGGGAGAAACTAAATTAGGCATTAATATTCGCGACGAAATTTAGGTTACGAGTGCAGTGATGAGACGCTGGGAGTGAGAAGTTCATATTGTACGACATAATCGAATATATCATATTAATTTCAAATATTCACCATTTTTATTCAGACAGTTCCACCGATTTTACACTGCAAAAAGCATAACGTTTTACGTTTCTTACAACAACATGGGATGTTCAGGTAATAGGACTCACTTAATGACTGTAGTGGCAATAAATGTGGAGATTGAAAGTTGTGCAGTCACACAGAGCGAGGATGCTGGTGTCGTGTGCTCTGGTTAAGAAGGTTGATGTACCTTTGCTGATCATTTTTAACATTTTCATAATGGCAAGTACTTCGACAAAGTTTGTCTTTCGTTTGCACCAGTTCGACTTTCATCCTAACGGTTACTGGAATAACTGACCCTTGTCAAAACATATTACACCACGGCATTGTCAGCATAAAACATTGCCAGGAAAATCATGCGGGACACAGCGCAATAACAATAATGAGGTCACCTTCATCATAGCTTCATATATATTACAGGCACTTTCGGTTTGCGCCCTCTGCTGCCTGAAATGAATCTAAAAATGTTGAGTGACAAAGCCGCAATTGTCTCTTTAGTAACTAGACGCAAAATGTTACGTTCACGCGGACCACAAGCAAAGGAGCCTCTTTGACTTCTTTGCAGGTAGCCCCAGTGAACGTAGCTCCTTGGGTTTGCAAGCTGTCATGAAAAAATTTGTTAGTACAATTTGGAACAAAAGGGAACAAGCAACTGCTCCTGACGGAAGTATTTATCGATGTAAATTAAAGATCCTTTAGTTGCTTGTTCCCTTATCAAAGTTAGTAATGTTAATTATTCAGTTTAAGTGCCCAATGTGTTCTAGTGCCTGTGCACTAATTGGGGAACACTGTCCTCTCTCACACGCTACCACTACGTTCGTTCTAATATTCTATGCGTATAAATCTCAGCTCACTAGTTCAGTTGTTTTTACTGGCATAAGGGGGTAAAAACTGGATATGATCCAGAGAAAAACCCTTGGTGAAGGCAGAGAACAAGCTAACCACCATTTAAGATTTTATGAAGTGAGTTATTTTCATGATATCATGACGTGGCTAATAAATAGGTACCCCTCACCTAATACTGGTTGTGTAGTTGTCTTTTGTCAATAATTTCTATACGTACAGTTCACTGATACAGTAGTGAAACACTTGAATGGAAGTTACAAACAACATACAACAAACATTTATCGCAAAAAGCTAGGCAGCTTTACTGAGCACATGTGGCTATAGCTTAGAATATCAAAATGAAATAAAAGGCATAAATTAAATGTCTTGTTCAGCAGAGAAATACTGAAGGACTACTGAAAACGTTTCCTACATACTCGACGGTATCAAAATATTTTAAAATATGAACGCTATTGACTGCACGAGTAATAAAATTCCAAAACGATCAGTTTGAAATCCTTCAAATTATGCTCTTTGAATAACCAAAGACAAAAATCGATAGAGGAGATAAAGCCAGCTTAGTAACTGCGTGAACTCATGTTGCTCCAACATCAACTTTTCCTTACTAGTCAACTTTATATTATTTTTATACAAAGCCTAGCTATATGTATATAGAGCTAGGCTTAATGGACGTCAGATGGAAATGAACGGCTTTTTTAAAAAGCTTATCTTAAGTTGACGGCGGCTTTCAAAATGTTTTCGTTTGTTTATCTACTTTGACTCTTGTGATGATAGAATACGAACACTAAAAGCTTGGATGACTTTGATGTTGGACTTGAAAAGATTTTCTTTGCTTGACAGCGATGTACAAAGTCTGGCATTCAGAAAGCTAGTTTTTACTCGTCAGTATCGACTGCAATGCGATATTCCAGATATATATTCTATTGCGTAAGTCATGGCTAAAGTTACTTCGGTACTTCGATGATGGTTTACTACTGAAATAGCTTGCGCTAATACTAGGAATTTAATGATCTAAAAGGCTTCTTCTTTTACAACGTCTGTATTTAATTTTTCGTGTGTATTCGTCTGGGAGTGCTTCTAGTCAATGGTATTTCAAGCTATAAGCTTAATGTTCAGTTAAGGTAATTCCTCTGTTTTGCACCGCGCACGCCTACTGCGCATGATTCAAAAAGCATAAATCGCGACTTTACGAGCATTTTCTTTCAAGATATAATCAAAAAGGATACAAAACTCGATTTTTGGAAATTTTTCTAATCTTTGGTGCGATAAAAAGCAAGTTTTGCGAAACTCGCCCCATTCCCTTCTCGAAAAGTGCCGTTTTTAGCTCTATTATGATGATGTTTTACAAAATATCTCGCAAACAAGCACCGTGACCCCCATTTCTTATTTCAAAACTTGCATTCACGCAATGATTTACACAACATATTTGAAAATTAAGAAAATCTATCGATAGGAACATGGAAAATTTGACGCTTTTTTGTGTATATTTGAGCCCTAGAATGCCAAAAACCAAACATTTCGGGGGTATGTTGCTCTCTAAATGATGCCAAAAATGTTCCAATTAAATGCGTTATCGAAGTTAAAATAAGCTTTCTTGCGAGATATTTTACTATTTTACCTGTTTCTACTAAAATACTGCTAACTCTGAGTTTTGGAGTCTTTTTCTGAGACCAGATAGACATATCAACGAATTAGCTGGAAAACATCGAACGTTCGCACGAAATCGTTAAAATACCCTTGTCTATCAAGCCAAATATTTCCTAAACGAGCACGGTGACCCCCTCTTTTTTTGGTAGTTACGAGATAAGTATCTCAAAACCTACAAAATATCAAATTTTAAGCGATTTCTATCGGTAGGATCTATTACAGAGGAATTACCTTAACTAAATATAAATTTTGTCTAGTCTGGTTTCAACATTTATAATATAGTTCAATAAAATCCTGCAATTTGATTGGCTTAGAGGAGTGGTATTTATCGTTAATAGTGGTATTTTAAGCTCTAGAGAGTGGTATTTCAAAATCACCATGACAACCAGCACTTTCCAGCGGTTTGACAAACTACAAAAAAGAAAATGGCGGCTAGACCCGGGAAGCTTTCTTCAGCTAAAAAAGTGATTAAATAAAAAAAAGGAATTGAGGGGGTGGGCCAAAAGAAATTTACTCTATGAAAGGGGGTGGGTCATGTTTTTCTGAAAGTTAAACCAGGTCAAGGGACCCTATTTTCATATTTGGAAGTGGGGTGGGTCATCAATATAGTTCAATTCCTTACCGTGGGGGCTTGCATTTTTTTGTGTTTGATTAATGCAATTCCTCCGGCCCACCCCCCCTCCTAAAAAATGAATGCTCTCTAACGAAGAGGTCTATCTTGACTCTATCGTTTTCTGTGACTGTGAAGTCATTCACAGTCCAAAAATCTTAATTTTACTTATCACTGAAATGCTTTGACTTCGAAAGATTTATCCTTACCGCCGGTTTTTGAATATTGTTTATGTTATCTTAAGTACTTGGGCGTAAAATTTCACTTTTCAAAATGATCTGGTTTACACGAAAAATATTTTCAGCCGTTTTATGATCAAAATTGCATGATTTTATTGAACAATATTATAAACAAATAATAGCATGTTTTGTTCGTGGTATTTGGGATAAATATCATTCGTGATCTTTCAAAATTGTCCACAAATTTCACTCGCCTGCGGCTCGTGAAATTTTGTACAACAATTTTGAAAGATCACTCGTGATATTTATCCCAAATACCACTACAAAACATGCTATTACCTATACAAATCGTGAAAAGCAAATATCGTTGATCTATGAATAGTTCGGGAGTCCGAAATAAGTAAATTATTGGAAAAGATCGAATAATATGATCAGAAAATTGCCTTACAACATTTCCTGAACTTCGGATCAGTACCGAACGGCGAGCGCAGTCGAGCGGAAACAGTCTCGTACCCAGACTCTAACGGGTATCTGCTAACACCTGAGTGAGCGAGTGACACGAGTTCGCATATTCACGAGTTAAAAAGGCACGCTTTCGCATCTTTTCTGACGTTTCATAACATCCAGAATCTGGATGTTTTCACACAAGTTTATTCAACATTTGTGTCATGCCCTCCTCTTGCCCCTCTCCCAACCTTCGTCTTCCCAGAAGCCTGATACTCACGCCCATCAGCCATAGCTTGTTTTAAATGCAAAAAATGTTAAATAAAAGCAATTTTGACTATTTTTACCATGGCAACACTGTGTTGAAAATAGTCGTTTACTCAGAATAATCTAGGGATAGTAAAGTGGTCACAATATTGTCAAATGTTTTTACAGTTCTTTGTGTGTTAAGTGAAATTCCTGTCCATAAATTTCCTTGAACTTCTTCTTAAACTGCTCCATTTTGGAATAACCAACAAAAACCTCGACGGTGCCATCTCTTTGCTGTCGAAACTCTGTGGCCTTCATGGCATAGTTATAGAACTCAGCGGTTTTCTTGACTCCTTCTGACAGTGTCAGTGGCTGCCACTCCAATACTTTCTCAGCCTTAGTGATGTTGACTGGACCACGAGTCACTGAGGGGAAATACACGCTTCCATCCTTAGTGGTCTCGTCAAATATTAAATTAGTGTTACCAATGTGTTTTCCTAATATCGTAAGAAACTCTTTCAAAGTCACGGTTTCCCTGAAAGCCAGGTTATAAGCTTGATTAAATATGTCATTTTTCATGTCGTTGAGACCAAGCATTAGCAAGGCAGCATCCTCGGAGAATACCATGCTTAGCTGCTGGTTATGCAATCGAGGCGGGAAGTAGAGTGGCCGATCGAGGGCATCCTGGAACTTTATCCACAAAAAGTAGATCCAGAATCGATCGGTATTGTCACGTGGTCCAATGATGTCAGGGAAACGCAGACTAATATACGTTAGCTGGTATTCTTTATGCTCTTTTTCAAGAATTTCTTCACATTTTAGTTTACCATCGCCGTAAAAATCAAATCCCGCTTGCTTCTCTAGCTCAGTATAGTTTTCATATCGAATCGCATCTTCCTCCCGGCTCGGACCTCCATGGGAAGAGGGCTTGCATACTTCGTAGACAGAATCTGAGCTAACGTACACATAGCGACCGACATGACCACGTAACATCTCAACAAGACTCTATGTGAAAATGAAATCATATTAGCTAAGTATGTCTTCTGGAAGAATTATCCAGTAGGGCTATGGGACATGGGGTATGAAGAAAAGACAACTAGCCCTATCCGATAGGCGTGTGCCTTATCGTGTACAAAAACAAACAAAACAAACAAACAAACAGACAGACAGACAGAACAGACAGAACAGACAGACAGACAGACAGACAGACAGACAGACAGACAGACAGACAGACAGACAGACAGACAGACAGACAGACAGACAAACAAACAGTAAAACAAAAACCAACCAGCCAACCAAACAAACAAGCCTGAGAAACCACGGAAAAGTTTTTTCTATTTTCTAGAAATTTCATGCAATATTTTGTAGTCTGCTCTTAATTAGTTTTAATGGTCTTACAAAAAGTTACATGTTGTTCGTTTTCGATGTCCGCCATTTTTCACATTTTTCTTGAGTTTCGTGATTATTGCTGTCCAGTTAATTTCAGAGATAACAAAAAAAAAAAACAAAAAAAAACCCACATCAACTTTAAGCACAGAGAAAGATAGGAGAAATATATATCTGGAATGTCTCACGAAAACTCAAAAATATTTGAAAAGATGTTTTATCAAGCCGCCAGCATATAGAAATGTGCCATTTTTTTCAACACTCTTAGAGTCATTACCATCACATTATCTTAGAGTCATACCGCAGTTGATAACAATATGATAAAAACAGAGATCACATAGGTTGCTGTTGGTGTTACTAGTTGACACAACCAAAGAAACGAAACCATAAGAATTAGGATAATTCAGTGCTTGTTATTTCAAGCTCTTATAGTTAAGTGATGGACCGAGTAAGAGGTAGGCAACTTTCTATTCTTCTGCGCCAATTTCAACTTCCCCACATAAGAATGTCTTGGTTTTCAGTACGGCTAATGATCCTATGGATGACACATTTTAAACATAAAATATGCAAAAGCCCTGTTTTGAAAGAAAGTTTATTTTTGTCCTAAAAGATCTTGTCCAATAAGCGCGAAAATAAAGTTAATAGACGTTTACCCTACATAAAATTAAAGGCGCTTTATAAGCGCATGTGCCTGCTTAATGTTTAAATATCTGTGGAACGAGGGCATACGTATTGTATGGGTTGTGTACTTGGATGTTTTTTTTATTGTTAAATGAATTTAGCTGGAGTGGTTTTGATAGAGTGATTTTCATAAACCCGTGAAAGACATTATAGCGTAATAAATAACATTACACTGTTATTCCTTTGTTTTCTATTGTTCCAATCTGGTTATTTCTAATTGATAAGTAACTTTTTTTACGAGTTTCTGAAAACCCTGCTAGACCCGTGAAACAAAAGTTAATTAGCTGGTAATAGTGATGTTCAAAAACCCGTGAAACAATTGATAAGTTCACAATAAATTTATAATTGATTTTATTAACTTTTTCATTAACTGAAAACAATCTGGGAAATGATACATGAGTATATATATAATCTGGATTTTTAAAATTTTGCTGTATAATATTTAGAATAACACTGTAATATATTGAAAACAGTTATATGATTATTAGGAAAAGCAAATAACAATAAAATGTCAAAAGATACATCCATTTGCTTGTCTTGCAAGACATCCTATAAAAATAAACAAAAATAAGAACTATCAGTTAGTGTAGGGAGTCTTGAAGCGCCTCCGAAGAGGCTGAATATACCCACAATGGGGTTGGTTTTTGATTCCCCGAAGGGTTGTATTTATCCCGATCAATACGGGCTGATTTCTCCCATATAATATGGGCTTAAATATCCTCCGAAGAGGCTGAATATACCCACAATGGGGTTGATTGTGTTTATATGAAAGTACAGTTGTGTTTTGTTGTGTTCTGTTTGAGGTTTGTTTGTCCTTGTGTAAAGTCACGTTGCATGAAAGTGTCGTCGAGTGTCGAGTTGCATCTTGACGTTTGGGAAGAATATTCGAGCCATGTCGTTGCAAACAAGCACCTAAAACCTTGAAAATACTTTTCATTACACCAAGCAGTAGTGTAAGAAAGCTGTAATAAACAAGAATTAACGATAAAAGTAATGTAAATACACTCACCAGCAGCACTACACCAGATTCCACCACAAGCGCCACGAGGAAAGAAAGCTCAGCGATCGATCAAAGTTATTGGGGGAGACAATAGCGATTTCAAGGGGCACCGTGACGTATTTCGTCGATTCCATTGTGACGTCAAGTTACTTACCATCCCGATGACAAGAGTGCCTGCTTTTTGCTAAGCAGGCACAAAAACATTCGGCTATACTAAAACTCAGAAAAGCTTTCATGAAGAAGGAAATAGACATAAAATAAAATAGCAAAACCTGCGCAAACTTTTGAAGTTATGGCAAATTTTCATTTCCGGATTTCAAGCCTGTGGGACTGGTACGAGTCTCTTAATATTGTGACTGAATCAATACAAAATCCATATAGTCAGAAAGAGCACATCAAAAATTCCGAAGTTTGTTTTTAATCGGATCAATATTGAACGAGATATAGCCATTCGAAAACTCCAAATATTACTAAGAGATTTACTGAGAAATGTATGACCGACCGGACAAGTTGTCCGGTAATCCATACATTTCTCAGTAAATTTTGAGATTTGTCAATGGCTGTATCTCGTTCAATATTGATCTGATTAACACCAAACTTCGGAACTTTGCATAGCTCGATATGCTCTTTCTGAGTACCTGGGTCTTGTTCGGTCTTGTGTTGATTATCGCAGTATTAAGGGACTCGTCCCTAGTCTCTAACGGCTTGAAATCCAGCAATGTTTGAACCAATCAAATGGACGGCTTAAACAGTATCACAACTTTAAATAACACCCTTCAGCATTCTTCGTCATTTAGTTGCCTACTTCTTGCTCGGAACATTACGTAAAAAGAGAGACACGAACTTTTAAACTACCAGAATACCTGAATTCCCCTTTTAAGATAGATGAACTAATGTTTCTGGCGAGAAATCCAAGCTTAAGACGAGTGCGGCGAATAAGAAGAAGATTTATACAGTCGAACTTCGCTGACTCTTCGCTTACTCATCACAGTAAACTCACTCTTCCTACTTACTCCAGATTTAATTTTGCCCAGAATTCCACAGTATCTTAACAGTGATTTAGTTCTAGCTGGATCGGACTCACTCACTGGAAATTTTCTAATCTCGAATTCCCCACTAACTTGTATGGCGCGCGGAGTGGTCCAACATTACGACATTGAGTTTGAACAGATAACTGTTGGTCAATAACTAAAAATATCGTTTGAAGACCAAAACACTCGGTCGCGATCGAAGACTGGAAAAACTCTGTCAAAGACTCAAAAACTCGGTCGAAGACTTGAAAAATTTGGTAGAAACCCAACCTTCTCTACAGGAATGGAGGTAGTCATCACTCAAATTTACTGAGAATAAAGGGGGGGGGGGGGGCACCTGCAGTTTTTAGGAATGGGATGGGGGCCTTAACAAAGGTTTCATTTTTCAAAAAAAAAATTACCCCCTCCTCCACCCCCCTGCATAAATAATGACTGGCTGCCGGACACGGTCTAACTAGGAAGAACCACAAAGCGCTTTTAGGCAACAAAATAACTCGAAGCTAGGCTCCTGTACGCAGAGCACGAATCAATCCAAGCGTGACACTACTGCCCGGCAAGGTCTTCAAACAACTAAACGTTCGGCAGTTCGAAATTTTTCTTATAGAAATTTCTCTTCGATTGAACCCTGCACTGTGCGGGTCTAAATAAAGACAGAACAGTCTCAATAGAGGATAGATTGATTTTATAGAGAAAATTGGAAAACATTTGGGCAGTAGTGTCAAGCTTTGATTGCCTCTATGTACATATTCTGTTAAATATACAAACCCTAATTAAGCGGACAACTTTATCAAGCGGACACAGGCAAGGTCCCGAAGGTGCACGTATCCGCTTAATAGAGGTACCACTGTAGCCTGATAGTCGTGTTTAAGTAATAATGGTAATATTATCTACATATATTTTACCTGAAGATGGTCAGAACGGTAAGAGCTAAAATCGTACACCATATCAAAGAATCCTTTCTCGTCGATCAATTTCTGAAACTCTTTACAGCTTTTGATTGTATATCGATCACATTTGATGTGTGTTACGAACGGTTTGATGCGGAATTTAGTATCCCAATACCAATTACCTCGGTTGATTATGGTTATGTCGGCGCGTTGTCTGAGGCGAAGAAGCGAGACTAATTCTGCACCCAGCAAACCATTTCCACCAAACACAAGATAAGTCTTTGCCTGGCATAAAGCAACCACATTTAGCAGCAAATATAGCACTCGAGGAATCATGTTGACTGCTCGCATATAAAGCTATTATAGAATAAAGTAAGTATTGTTCACAAACACTGTACTGTTGTCTGTTCACCCATGAACACTTGAAACACGAGGTCAAGCGTAGCGTGACAGCTAGTTGTTTGGCTGTGTCAATAATTAATAGAAAACTATCAGGCTGTTTTATAAGTCAAAAGGCATAACAGGTACGGTTTATTTAGATGTATGTTTTTAGAGTTATTTTCAATATCATTATTATGCTATGGTTAGGTAGAGCGAAATCGACTCCTTTTAAGGCCCGTTCACATGAAGGCGAGTTGTCCCTGGTAGCAGGGATACTTTTGTTTTCTTTTTCCTGGGAGACACAAAACAAAAGAGTTAATCCCTGCTACAAGAGACAACTCGCCTTCATGTGAACGTGCCCTTTGTCCGAATTTTACTGAAAAACGATTTAGCTAGCAATGACAGCCCTTTGACATTCGTATTCTTGTTTAGGGTTTATCGCGTGATCCAGACAAACTCCGTTTATACGGAGAGATCACGTCTTAATTTTGAACTTGAGCTTGTAAACGTCTATTTGCTCGCTTCAATAACCCTATTATCTAGCATGCTATCTGTAAATATACGAACAAGGACCAGGGAACGGGAACGGGGAACGGGGAATTAAAAGGAGATAATGCAAAAAAGCGAACAAAAACAAATCAAATCAAAACAAAACAAAACAAAATAAAAAACAATGAGCAAATAAACAAAAATATAGACAAACAAATATATACAACAACATGTAGTGGGTAGAAAATAACGATATAGGCCTCCTTCAAATAATCATTTCTATTTTCAGCTTGTATATATAAGAAAGTAATACTGTGAAATGTGATTTGTTATTGACTGATTTTTAAGATACATATATAGTACAGCGTTCCATTCTGATGTAAAATTCGAGGAAGACGCCATCCTGAAATCCGAGTGAAATCGGAGGATTGGAAACGAAAATTGACGTCATTGCACGTCGCCAATGTCCCCGATATCCCAGATTTTGGTTCACACTGATCGCAATAATCGACGATGTCGACAATGTCTGGGACGAGTCCTAGAAAATAGAAATGGTTGCGATTCTTCCAATCACGGGGACAGTCTGGGATATCGGGGATATTTACGAAACACATTCGCACTTGTCGTAAGTTAAGAATCGTAAAAGTCGGTGAGGCTAAAAAATCCCCGATTTGGATCTTTCGTACCTTCCGCATATGGTTTAATCAGCGAAGGAATATTTGGGTAGGCACAGTATCGCCAACAAGGTGAAGGCTTTGTAAGGCCTTATTCACGTGTAGTTATACTTTTACCATTATATTACACGGTTCAATTTTTTATGAATATAAAGCACTTTTGAAAAGCAGTTTGCCAAGATGCATGTAAACAAATTGATTTATTATTTATTTTTTATGATACACATAGTGCACCGTTCAAACTGATGCTTGATAATCAAGTTTCAAAGCTGTATTAGGGTAAACACAATTTTTATATTCATTTCTTGCTCTGTCTTTGATTTTGTTTTGTTTGTTTGTTTGTTTTCGTTTGTTTGTTTGTTTGTTTGTAACTGAGTTAACGTTCAGTTTTTTCCTGATCCGCTATTTCTTCACGTTCCCCATTCCTATTTCCTCGTTAGTCCTGTTCCTTATTTTTCCATTTGGATGTTTACATATTTTACTTACTCGCTTACTCATGTATCACGTAGATCATGGAGTTGTTTGGTATTCTCGTCATCTTTTCTATCCTTGCTACTGGCTTCACAAAGAAATTTTTGGTCATAGGAGGGAACGATCTCCTTGGCAGCGAGCTCGTGGCACAACTTGTACGTCAAGAAAATAGTGATGTATCTGTATTAGACTTCTATAGCTGGCACTGGGATGAATCCAAGCATCGAAAACAAGACTCGGTGACTCACATCAAATGCGACCGGTTCATGATCAGGACATGCAGAGATTTAATCGATTTATTGTCCAACAAGAACTTCTTTGATATGGTGTATGATACAAGCACACTGCAGCCACATTATCTCCAGGTATGGTTGTATGTGACGTACAGTTTCATAACAGTCGAATGTAAACTGCAACCCCATGCAACTAATTAAAATGTGCCACCATGATTTCTAAAGGGGCGTCCCCTCTCCCTCTCAATGTTTCTGTTTGGGTTGAAATTTTAATGGATAGCCTCAGAGAGTAGAGGTACAGATCAGTTTATTGAACAACAATGTATAACAAGACGTTCTATGAAGCGTAAACTGGTTGCCTGTTTTGCACGACCTGCTGTGACCGCACTGTCTCGCGCTCAAGGACGAGATCGATCGAGGCTCACTCATCACTGCAAGAGTTGTGAATTCTCTACCTTTTTCACCGAAGGTTCAAATTTCCCACCCTTTTCTTAACGTTTATTAATCAATGTAGGGCTATTTAGTCAGAATTTTTGGAAAAAAATCGCAGCTCCTGGATTGATCTTCTAACTGTGTTTCTTGCGAATCCTTTACAATACTAGTTGATCCTAAAATATTCCCTGGGTTATTCCAAATTATGATGAATTATTATATTACTTAGCGTAAGAATATTCTTTGATGTAGTAGAATGTTTGAATGGCAAATATCATTGACTTGCCTCTATTCTTGTTCGTTTAGCAACATATGCGGTATTTCGATGAGTCAGTATTTGAGATCAAGTTCAAAATAACAACCCATTCTAAAGCTCTTATAAGTGAATTGGTATATCTCGAGTAAAAAGCTCGAATTTACATTTCTTTACTGCTCAAATAGCCTGTTTTTGAAATTCATTTTGTCAATTGGCTGCCGTCTTGAATTCTTCTATATCCTCGCGAACTCTTCGAAGAGTTCGCACAAGCCTGACGCGGCCTAGTGCGTAACGCTCAAAGATAACATTGATGATCGAAGAGCATCGTTTTTCTACGTTCTCAGCCAATCATAACATACTACGTAAAGCATGTTGGGAACTATTGCGTAACTTTTCCGATTTGCGACACAAAGGGTAAAAGGACTGGTGCAGCCCTAGACTGGTTTGCCTACGGCAACCAGTAATTACCATATACATAAAATCTTCAAATAGCTAAGGCTAATTAATGCAGAGTTTATATTGTGATAACTAAAGCAGATTTACATGTTTCAATTAATTAACGCTAGAGAACTAGAGAAGAAAAACAATCAACACTGGAAAACTAGAAAAGAAATTCGAATTTTACTTTTTTTTAACATGTAAAAACTTAATGATATGTTAAAAGCATATTTGAAAAGTACTTTCATCCAGCTTTCAGAAATTGTATACTTTCCAATTTCTTATGAATATTTTAAAGCCTACGTGCTGCTTCCCCCCCCCCCCCCCCCCCCCCGCTTACTTAACATTTCTCTGAGCCTTTTTGTATTTGAAAATACTATTCACTAGAACATATTTGAGTCTCTGAAATGAATCAACTACTAAGCCACTGGGAGAAAGGATTTTGGTAACACAGTGAGACCCCTAGGGGACCCAGGGTGCATCTGCATGTCCCCGAGGTACCACTGCGTGTCCGAACCCTTTGATATTTGGCAGGCAACCCCTTCTTCTTTTCTTCCCTCCCTCTTTTCGTCCTCAGTCTTTTTTCTTCACAAAATTTCGCACAGGAAGCCCAAAAGGTTGCCTGCGGAGGAGGCTAGAGCAGACCCCGAGCAGACTCTTCTGTATGTCTGAGTTCGCATACTATTATTGATCATCGTTATGATATATGATCACTTGTACACCTTCACTCGGACAACCTTTGTTGACACTGACACTACCGACGCTGACAACCTTTGTTGACACTACCGAAACATGTCTGTATACATTATACCCGGATTATAAAATGAAGCTACAGCATTTCGTCCAATTTATTAGACTGAAATTATCGATTGAAAAAATATCATTAAAGTGAAAGGAAGTTCCGAGTGTATTTACCAATAAATCGCTTTTATGATCTTTCTTATTCAGTATCTGTTATTTCAGGATATTCTGGTGATGGTTCGCCATCGAGTCGGTCGCTATGTGTTCATCAGTACAACCTCTGTGTACGCATTTCGTAAACTACCATCTCACCACGCGATCAGAGAAGAAGACGCTCTTCGACCCGATCAAAATGACCTTCGACGGCAGGATAACTATGATTATTATGGAGACCTGAAACTGCAAAGTGAAGAAGTTCTAGACAACGAACATGCAGAACATCAGCTTACATACATCATTTTACGACTCCCCATCATCATAGGACCACGTGACAATAACGATCGATTCTGGAGCTACTTCTTGTGGATAAAGTTCCAGGATGCCCTCAATCGACCACTCTACTTCCCGCCTCGATTGCATAACCAACAGCTAAGCATGGTGTTCTCTGAAGACGTTGCCTTGCTAATGCTTGGTCTCAATGACATGAGTAATGACGTCTTTAATCAAGCCTACAACTTGGCGTTCAGGGAAACCGTAACTCTGAAAGAGTTTCTTACGATATTAGGAAAACACATTGGTAATACTAATTTAATATTTGACGAGGCCACTGAGGATGGAAGCGTGTATTTCTCCTCAGTGATTCGTGGTCCAGTCAACATCACTAAGGCTGAGAAAACGTTGAAATGGCAGCCATTGACACTATCAGAAGTAGTTAAGAAGACCACTGAGTTCTATCATAGTGTCATCGAGGGAGACGAGTTTAAGCGACAGCTTAATAGAATAGTCGAGAATTTAGATCCAGATTCCAAAAATGAGGCATTTCGACAACGATGCGCTGAGTTGTATAGTATAAAGGAAGAGATGCATCGATCTGAGTTATAAATTAAGCAGCGATAAGCTAGTGTAAAAAACATTAAGGTTCCGTACTTCTGTGACTCATAACAACTGTTACTAAAGAAGGCTCGAGATTTGGTGTTTGTGCAAACTACATTGGTTGAAAGCTTTCGGAGAAAGAACGTATCCCACACTAATAGCATAAATTTTACCGTCTCTCGGGCTTGCAATTATCTTTCTTCTCTTGCATTGAGCAAGAATCCAAAGTAACTTCGCTAATCACCCTTCTTTAATCAGATTTAATCTTAGAATCAGCCTCGATTTCTATCATCCAAAGATTTACTGTTCATTTTGCTGTTTTCACGCATAGTATTTCAACTGTCTTTTCATGTATCAGTTAGTATATCGATCCCAAGTAAACGCTTAAGTGAGCGTTTTGTTAAGCTTTTAAGTCACCAGAAATGACAGTTCAAAAGATTTATTTAAGGCGGCGTTATTATAAGTAATACCATGACCCTGAGGGATATTAGTGATTAAATGTCCCCGAAGCCGAGGGAGGTTTAGTGGAAGTCCCGAGGCCGTAGGCCGAGGGACTTTTACTAAACCTCCCGAGGCTGAGGGGACATTTAATCACTAATATCCCGAAGAAGTCATGGTATTACTTTGTAATACCATGATCACCGAGGAAATAAACGAAATATACTTCGCTGTTTGTTCATCCAAAACTTGAAAATATTATACAATTCTTTTACCAATTGTGCGTAACCCTGTTCTCTGGGGACTTTCGAAAATAGATTTCTTTGTTATATACTTACAATGAACAAGTATTTATAGGTTGTTAATCAATTCGAAAGCTAAATGCTTTCTTTGTGTCGTTATGCTCATGCACAAAATAGAATGCATAGACCCCACGGACCCCACACGCGTAAGAGTGTGCAGTGGTAAGAGGTATCGGTGCGTTAGAAAGTTATAGAGTTTCGGGACAGCGTGCAAAGTTGTCCCGATCGTCCCGATGATTGCGTTAAATGAGGGACAACCACTCATGAATAACATGAGGGACGATTAGTTCTAATCGTCCCTCATTAATTATGGATGAGGGACGATTAGTTCTAATCATCCCTCATTCATAATTAATGAGGGAATATTAGAACTAATTTTCCCTCTTTCTATTCATGAGGGAGGGATGTTAGCGATTAAACGTCCCTCCAAAAACAATAGATCCCGAGGTGATCATGGTATTACACTTACTAATTTTCTCAGCATCTTGTCTCGCTGCAGTCTATAGATACTGTATCGTTGCGGAATGCCGTGGCGAAATACTACACTGTGCAACACATTACAGCAACTTGCGGTCTTTTTTGCCCAGAAAGGCTGGAGAAGACTGGTATCAATTACGCGAAAAACTTGCGCGAGTTCAACGCATGCGCTCTTCAGGAAAAACGCGTAAAATTGCGAGACAAGTTGCTTGAGGAATGTTACACTGCGCAATGACGTTGCACGTTGCTGCAATCTGTTGTGTGCAACGTTGCGTGCAACAACAAAAAAATGCGACACGAGCCCTGTTACGCTATAGGTTGCTATGAATAGACGTCATATCCCGTCTCGTGCGGAATTTTTACCAGCTGAATTGTAAGTTTTCAAAAGAATTATTTATGGTTGAAAGCTTTTGACTCCAGTCAAACCGGTTTTTGCCCTCCAGTCAAACACAGATAATGAGATTCAACAGCTGATTGATAGCAACCTATAAGCCAGTTCAGAGTTTAAGAATCGTTTCTAATGCGCATGCGATTTTATCCCGAATGTGTCACCTTCTTTTGTTTTGATTAAAAACAAAAGAAGGTTTAAACAAAAGGTTAGAAGTTCGGGATAAAATCGCATGCGCACTAAAAACGATTCTTAAACTCTGAATTGGCTCATGCAATTGTCGTCAAAATTGCGCTTTGCAAAGGAGCCTTTATTTTCAAAAGAAATTGTGGAGGAGTTTTAATTTTAATATTGATTGTCAAGCTATGAAGGAGTTTTTTTCGCCAATTCAGCCATGGAAGAAACCACCTAGCCGTTGTCATCTTTTGCTGAGGAGAAGCTCAAACTAAACCATTAATTCAGAACACTAGATTACACAAATGGTAAAGGAAGACATTGAAGGAGAGGTAAATATTTTGATATTTGTGGGTTTTTGGCTGTAATTTGGGACTGACCTGTCATCTTCTATCGCTGAATGTAAGCTTCAACTTTATCAAGGCTCAAAACTTCTCGTAAATTGGTCAGTACAGTGACCAAAACACATCCTATTGCACAATATAACACTATTTTGATTAAAATGATTCTTGAATTGTTTCTACTTAATTTTGTCGTGATTTTTTATATATAGCGAAGTTTGACCGTTTGTTTTTGTTTTTACGTGCACGCGCTAGGCTTAGTAATGCCCCATTTAATAATCACAATGACTGCATCGGCATGCATACCAAATAAAATAGGGAAAAACATGCAAATCTGTTTGGTCTAAAAAAATTTTTGGCCGGCGTGATCCGTCTGCTCTCTTCTCTTTCACCTGAATAATACACTTTCACTTTGCTACAAGAAATCATACAGGCATTTCTTTTGATTATGATTATGACCTTGTTCCGTCGAAATACACTGTCAGCCTAGGGATTTTAAGGATATGGTTATAATGAACATGACACTATCACTTCGACTTGGTGAGGTTTGGTGAGCTGGGTTACCTGTGTAAACTTTAGGGAGGGCGGAAAATGGGCTACGAAAAATTAGGGACAATCTCTGTGATCTTGAGAAACCTGTCCTGAGTAGCCTATGGTCAGTGGTATTAAATAACATTCCCGTTTAGAATATATTGTGACTTATTTGTCGTCCATAAGCCCTTTATTTTTCAAAATCAACGGGCGTGCCAGCAGACCTTCTCTTTGCACAGTGTCATTACTAGGAAGAGAAAGTAAAAAGTACAATTAAAACGACCATATTTTACGCCGATAACTCGTGACAGTATTCTGAGTATAACTGATTTAATCCAATGTTTCCAAACAGACAGCCCAAAACTCCCTAAAAACTGTTGGCATTAACAATTACAAACAGGTTCTTCTTCTTAATGGCATCAATCCATCAAGGCACTAAAATCTGGGGTGGGTCTGTTTTTCCATATATCTTTCATAGTTTCTGTCTGATTTTATAGCTTTCACTGAAGTCGTATAAGCAACATATCGGCCCCCTTCCTCTGTCAAAGTTTACACACAGGTATAAAATCTCTAAAACCCGATGATGATCAAATGTCCCATCAAAAAGGCTAGGGTCTCTTTCCTCGAGTTGCCATATTCGTATTATATATATACTTTTGGGTGTTAACGCGTTAACGTATACAAAAATTCCCCTCCCCCGAGACTACGGATAGGGCGACAAAAACGCAGGCAATAACATTGCTCTCGGTTTACTTTTTATTTGCGATTAAAACATTCTTGAATTTATGCAAATCTAGAATTAACATTTGCCCAGTAAGCTTTAATATCAAAAGCCCACGATATATATTACAAAATATGGCGTTATATCTGACAGAAGAGTTGAAACTTGCATAAGCTAAAACTGTATAGTTATTGTGTTTGTAATATAAAACTATATATAGTTGTACTAGTCACTGTTACATGAACTTTACTTGTATACTGGTGTTGTCGTATCTAGAATAGGGAGCTTAAGCAGGAGACGTTTTTGTCAACACGGACGTCACACACGCGTTTTCGTTCGCCGTTATGGATGAGGTTTCTGTTTTTGGTAGAAGATGAAAAAGCCTTAACTGACCTTCTGCTTAACGAAAAAGGAAACATGTTGGCGAACGGATGAAGAAGAACGCACACTGCGGTGGCGTCCGCGTTGACAAAAACGTCTCCTGCATGCGCTAAAGCTCCCTAATATCTCTCAATACGATTCTTTCTTCGTTTATATTATTATTAGCTGTTAACATTTTCTATCAAATTTAAAGTGCACAATCTCTTTTTTTTTTTTTTTTTTTTTTTTTGTACTTTGGAATCAACTTTAAAATGCAATTTGTCAGTTTATTTATTTTCACGTATGTTTTCAGAAATCCGTCCATCCTTTGTCCACAATCAACTATTGATATCAACGTAGGTTGGTATCACAGCTTGGTTTCTATTTATTCCTCCAGTCTGCAAAGAAAAGAAATAAAGGAAACATTCAATGAGCCTCCTTTGTATTAAAAGACCGATTACATGGCACGGACCTTTTTCTGGGCCAATACAGCCTGAAGGGCCCTTCGTTCATCCTCTGTTGTCGCGATGTATTCGTTTTGCTCTTGTCGATTTGATTTTGGGGCTACATAATAGTCTTCGGCACCATTATTTTCTGTGTCTCCATTCCTTGACATTTCAAATGCTGGGAACAATTGGAAATATATCTTTCTAATCATGAATATTTTCGCAAGAAAACTACTGGACTCAACATAAAAACAAGATGGTAAATTTTGGAAGAATTCTTTCTTGACATAAAACTACAAGATTGTTAAAGGTAGATCTTTGGTTATTGAGTTCTTATACGTTTTACCTTGCATTTTAGCCACCGCTTCTTTCTGTTCTTTCCTTTGCTTCAATACGTACCAAACAGAAATCCCAACGAGAGTACCAACTAAGACTACAATGATCATAGATAAACCGACAACAGTACCATCTCCGTCAGGCTCTTCAGGCTTTGTGAGTTCATCTACAATAATTCATAACATTAGTTTAACATTTGTATTATTGATCTCACAAAGGTTAGTAAAACTTCATTTCATCAAAGTCCATTACCGTTCGGACCACTGAGCTGAGCTGGTGATTTTGTTGTAAAAGAAATAAACGACGAGTCTCCATGGACTTTTTGCTGAGAAAAAAATACAACAAAATGAAAATGAAGCCATGAAAGAGTCAAACGTTTTGATTGAATATGATCAAAAAATGGAGCACGTGTTTGAACTATGATCGTCTGCTATCATGTGCTGTTTGACCGAAGGCCAACATTGTACTCTGCAATGTTTGCCACTAAGAAAGTCCCATAAGCAGTTAAATAAACGAAACCACAGCAGCCAGGCTAGTTCTTTTTACTGTGATATCCATATTTAACTGTATCATTCAGCAACAGCCATATCGAGCTGGTTTCTACAAACCTTGTCATGTGACATTGTGATAACCCTGACATAAACACGGTATGCAGTCTTTGAATTCAACGGTGCATTGTAGTAGCCATTGTGATACGAACCGTCGCCAATCGTTATATTATCTGGATTCTCAATTTCCGCGGCAATGTAAGAGTTATTTCCTATTGCTTCAGCCATTGTGGAATTAATTTCAATGAATTTAAATGACTTTTCCTTAAAATCATTTGATTTCAGTCTTTCTTCAAACTCTTCCTTCTCAACTGCTATCTGAAATACACTAAATGAGAGAAAAAGAAAAACACATAATTTAAGGAGAATTTATGTATTGCAGATTCTGGATGTTCATTACTTGCAAACGGATTATCAGAACTTTTATAAGCATGAATGATAATCACATAGTAACTAAAAATGAAGGTTATAAAATACCTTTTAATGTGTGGTGGGATTTTCTCAGTAGCATGAAAAATAATCCTTGCTGTTGATTCTGTCAAACCCTGTAATCCTGCATCAATCTCAAATATAGGAGCCTTGGCTATTTAGGAAATGGAAATGACAAATAAAATGCTTTGCCTTTTCAGTATTATACTAAAATCTATGAATAGTCTGCATGCTTACCTCTTTTGCATGCTATACCAACATCTTTTGTATGATCGCACCTATGTTGACCCCAACCTGGATGATTACATTTATCGATCGATTCTTCTGATCCAAGGCAACTAACGTTGGAGAGCCATATAATTCGATTTTCGGAGCCAGGCTCGAAATTCGTCTTTGGAAGAAGATTACGTGCTCCGACGTACCCAAGCATTTGGCAAGCAATATGAGCGTCTTTTAAATCTAGCCCTTCTTCACACACCGTTCCCCAAATATTCCAGTTTTTTACTTCTAATCGTCCTGAATCTGGAGATTTTCCGTCTTTCAAACGAACTTTCACTTGATAGTTGTCTGTTATAGTAGAAAATAGATTTTACTTCAATTCAATTTAACTATTTTCAACTATTACATTCATTTAAACAGACTTACCTGGTAGGATGTCAGTTTTGCATAAAATGCCAGCACGATGCTTTCCTGGGCACTGGCCTCTAGGATCTGAATAAAAGCACTCGGCGATTGAGTTTTCATCCCCTCGACATTCCAATCCAACCAACCATTTTGTAGTTTTCACGTCTTTCTTGAAGCGCCTAATTGCCGCAAGAGCCCCTTTTTTGTTGTCCATCTTGCAAATCACATGAGCATCATTTATATCCCATTTGTCATCACAAACCGGTGTGGTGAGATTTTTGTTGTTATTCTTAACTTCCACTTGTCCTACAAGTTCTTCTTTTTCATAATTGATAACTGGGAAAAATTGTCTTTCTTCTGTATTATGGAAAAAAGCACTATCAGTTGGGAGCGACATGTATTGATGCAGATATTTTATAAAAGACATGTTTTAAATGGACAGGTACCTTTTGTTAGACCTCTACAAATAATGGCTGCAGGATTGAAAGAATCGCAATCAGTATCTCCGATCTCAGAATGGTGACAATAACTGACGCCATTTTCATTTCCCATACAGCCAAATTTGTTTAAAAGAATTGGCTTGTTCAATTCTTTTGTATAGGCAGGTGCTTCGTGTGCTTTTCGATACTTTTTCAAATTTGGTGCTGATCGACAGACAACGTGAGCATCTGAAAGTTTCCAGTCTTTTGAACAAACTGTCCCAATAACACCTTGGTATTCAATTTCAACTAAATATGTTCCACTTGAAGTTTTATTAGTCATGAAAACCTTCATTCCACGATCCTTCACTGAAAATAAAATGGAAAACTAATTTTTGTTGTTAAATAAAAAAGAAACCTTATAGTGACGACTAAAAGCTTCTGCACTTACCATGGCTTCTTTCACAAATAACTCCAGCATCAAATTTTTCATTGCAGGTTGTTTGGTCCCAGCCAGCGTGATCACAAAGCTGGAAAGTCGTCTCATCACCAGTGCAACGTATCCTAGAAATTGATGGCCCACCAGATCGCTTTTCGTATTGCCTGACAGCTGCCAAGGCTCGTGGAAAACCCAACGCTCGACAAACAATGTGAGCATCGTTGATATCCCAGTCCTGATCTCCACATACTGTTCTGGAAGTATTGTTGAAAATGATTTGCACTAGACCATAGTGACTAGAAGTATTGCTTGTAAGATTGACTTGCAATTGTCCTTTGATCTCTAAAGAAAATAGGGACATTATTTCTTTAGATCAAAATTTACGACAACATTTATATTTTGAAATCTCAAGTTGAACTGACCATGTTTAGAATAGCAGACAACCCCTGCATCTCTACTGTGATTGCACATCGTTGTCCTTTCAAGTTTTTTAACACACCGATCTATATTGTCTTCAGTCCCTTTGCAATCCAATCCAGTAAACCAAACAGGTCCTGATCCTTCTCCAAAGTTCTTATATGCTGTTATGGCTCCTTCGTAGCCTTTCATTCTACAAACAACGTTAGCATCACGCAAGTCCCATCCATCACTACAAATCGTGCCATTAATTCCATGACGTTCAATTAAAACACGACCCTCGGTCTTCTTGGAACCTTTTGCTAAACGTACAGTATACGTTGTTCCGGAGTGCCCTAGAGAATATCAAAAGATAAGGAAGGTTATTTTCTCATTTGAAGGCTTTTCATCTGCATTTTTCAATGGCTTTACCTTTTTTCTTTTTGCAGACAAGACCAATAATATCACTGTTGTTGCATCTTACAACCTGGTGTATGGTAATATTGTTGCATTTTTTAGAATCTGCTTCTGAACCACTACACTTCATAGAAACAGCAAAAGCCATATTTCCACTCCAATCTTTAGCCCAAGGAGAAACAGTTATGGCCTTTTCATAGTTCAATTCACGGCAAAGAACATGTGCATCATTGAGATCCAAGTCGCTGGCGCAGACATTTCCACGTTTACCATAATAATCGACTTGCAGTGGACCAGCTGCTTTCTTTTTATCTCCAATATGAAATACTAAAGGCTTCATTTCTAAAACATTAAAAAGTAAAGCACTCACTTCAAACCTGAATAATTAATATAATTTAATAATGACGCATTTCTTTTACCTGTTTCTTGGCATATCACAGCAGCTCGAAGTCTACCTGACGCGCAGGGTTTATTTTCCCAATTCCAATGAAGTTGTTTACAGTCTTCAATATTGGTTTCATTGCCAAAACAATTGAGATTAGACAACCACACTCTGTTATGTTGACCCCTTTTAATTTTTTTATGATAATTATAAGCAACAGCAGCTTTTACTGTTTTGGATTGGTAAGCCATTCTACATATCACATCAGCATCTCTGATATCCCAGTCATCGGCACAAATTTCTCTTTCAACGCCATGGTAAGTGACTTTTACCAAACCTCCGGAGCCTTTCACATTGATCGTTACATTAGATTTTCCTATAGCAAGGAACGGTATGACATTTTATTTTAGTTAATTGGTAAATCAAATATAATAGTATCGTTCAATATTGTGTTGTATTAGAAAATACTGACTAAGAAGATGATTATAATGACAATGACGAGGAGGGCTGAAGAAGTGGAAAAAGGAGAAAGAGAATTTGATTAACTTGTGTAATCCTTCCCTGAGAATGATAACACCGTACCTTTTGGGAGACATATCACCCCGACATCATTACGATGGCTGCATTTGTCAGTGGGTCAGTTTCCCAGTTAGAATGCTTACATTCTGTAAGGGACTTTTCGCATCCAAAGCATTTGACATCTTGTAGCCATATCGGTTGTGAATCTGGTCCTTGCTGAAATGTTTGGCTTTAACAGCTTTTTCATGACCGAGCATCATGCATATTACATTGGAGGCTTGAATGTTCCAGCCATTATCACACAACGTTCCTGGACTGCCCGCTAAATTGACCTCAACTCGACCTTCAAAAGGGTTGTTTTGTTCTGTTCCGCCAACAAGTCTCACTTTCAAATCTAAATAAATAAACAAATAAACAAACAAACAAGCAAACAAACAAACAAATAAACAAATAAACAAATAAATAAATAAATAAACGAACGAACGAACGAACGAATGAATGAATGGATGAATGAATAGATGAATGGATGAATGGATGAATGGATGAATGGATGAATGGATGAATGGATGAATGGATGAATGGATGAATGGATGAATGGATGAATGGATGAATGGATGAATGGATGAATGGATGAATGAATGAATGAATGAATGAATGATATTTTCTTTTTTAATTTGACAAAATGTATAGATTGTTTGCGGGTTAACCTACGTGATACGGTATGATATCAAGACACCGCCCTGATAAAATATCGTAGAGTATGAAGACAGTAGGTGTCGCTCCTGATTGGCTAAATAACTTTAGTGAGAAGATAAAAATATATAACATATAAATTACAAGGAGGGAACACCAATTACCTTTGTAACCAGAGCAAACTACACCAACATCATATTTGTGACTGTTACAGTCAGATGCAACACTTCCCCAGTCATCGTGTTTACAGCCATGAAGTGAGCTCTCTGAACCTGAGCAACCCATGTTGTACAGCCAGACTTTTCCTGTCTCTTGACCATTATACATAGGTCCTAAAGTTTTGGCAAAACCAAGTTGTCGACATGCAATTTGGGCGTCATCAATACCAAAGTTACTATGACACACTGTTCCCCATTGACCATTGTAGTAGGCTCGTACAATACCAGCAACACCTGTACTTACTGAACCAGGTTGAAGTTGTATATTATCTGCTGGTGGACCTGGGAAAAGGACTTAGTACTAGGGAGCTTAAGAGGAGACGTTTTTGTCAACACGGACGTCACACGCGCGTTTTCGGTCATCCGTTCACCGTCATAGGTGAGGTTGCTGTTCTTGATAGAAGATGAAAAAGCCTTAACTGACCCTCTGCTTAACGAAAACGGACACATCATCTATGATGGCGAACGGATGAAGAAGAACGTACACTGCGGTGACGTCTGCGTTGACAAAAACGTCTCCTGCTTAAGCTCCCTAATATCAGTAAACAATTACTTAAAGGAGCACAAGTCTACCCTGCTTCTGTAATATGGAGCCCGACGCAATCTCTACTAAATACATTTTCCGTTGAATATCAATATCTCTTTCTGTCACATTTTTTCTCTTTGATACGATAGCAAATGAAATGCGTCATCATTCCAAATGCTAACTGTGGCAATAGAAATAACATCTCTTGAAGATGAACCAATATATCTTGTATATTTTAACACGTTAAAATGCTTAAATTATTTGCTTTGAATTTTACCTTCTCATCCTAAGTTGTGAGATTTAGTTAGGAAGTTTCCAAACGTTTTTCGTTGCCCGTGCTTCTCACTATTCTCGCTCTTTGCCCTCCCCGAGACGCTATCTTTTTTTTTTCAACTTTTAATAGCGGAGCTTTCCTCGCGGCGCGAAGGCCCGCGCGAGCGAAGCGCCATTCTTTAGAAAGAATGATAACCCATCGAGTTGATTTTTCATGGCTTGAGTATACGTCACTTCCGTACGTACGTCCGTCCGTGCCCATCGCGATGCTGATTGCTTTTTGGCGCCAACTTGACGCGCGCTGACACTTTGAAAACTGAAAATTTACAAGTTTCCTTGCAGTTTTAACTTGCAAAGCTTAAAAATAGTATTCTCGAAACCTCGTAAAAATTTAGCGATTTTGATGGACATTAATCTGTGCCAATCTTGACAGGTTAAAGCGAAAAAAACCGTACGTTTGAATTTTTTTCGGGCCTGGTGTCGTTTCAAAAACTGCTCGAAAGACGAAAGACACAGAGGATATTTTCAAAGTTGAACGACTTTTTAGTTGGATTCGTAGTTTAAAAAAATTCCTCATAATGAATGAGTCATTGAGGATCGTGTATTCTTCGTTTCGTGAAGATGCCTTCAGTAAAGCTGCTTAAAAATCTAGCCAAAGTTGGAAATAAATCAAGAATCGTCTGCATTGAGCGTGAAACAAGGACCAGTATGCTTCGAAAAGACAACAAGGAAAGCACTTCAAGGTAAAGACCCTGGCCAGAAAATGATATCAAAAAGTCTCTTGTACCTATATTTGATCTTTTATCTTTGATTTGGGATTGATGACTTTAAAAAAAACCTTTTATGCACGTTGAACTGTGGCCAAGTTTAAAGAAACACTCGATCAAGCCTTACATGAAATGTACAACGACATTTTGTTTTAAGCTTACGGTGAACTTTTTGCACTAGTTCTAATAATGATAAAATTAGTAAAAAAAATTAATTTTGAACTTATTTCAACCCCACTAATGTGTAAATACAGCTCAAGTTTTGGTCTGGAATTTAATGAAACAATTGACAGGAAAAAAAGAAGGAATTTTGCCATGCAAACTAGAGTTGTTTTACTTTATTCATCTGGATGAAGTTGCTCAGTGAGCCCTGTGAAGCCTTAAATACAGACTGAAAATGCTTAATTCCTTGTTTTCTTGTTATTTCAATTAGCTGTTTTTATAATCACTTTAAATTGTATTATCAGTGTAACCTGGAAGAGAAAAGTGGGAGACAAGTATTCACCTAACTAGTGTGTCATTCTATTCTACATTAAATAACAAAACAAAACAGCAACAACAACAACAACAACAACAACCACAAAAAAATAAGATGTCACAAATATAGTGAAGACAGACAAATCAATATAGTCAATATATGTTGTTCTGTAATATTCAGGATGTCAAAAAGGTTTAATTACTTGTATCAATTTAAAAAAATGTTTTGGAGATTTTGCTTTCTATTTCTGAAAATTATGAACCCTTACAAAGTCAGTTATGAAATCTGACAGTGAATCTGAATATTGAGATTTACTGTAACAAAGGTCACTGAGCATACAAGCCCATACAATATACAAACCAAAACCAAAACTTATTTTAAAAATGCTTTTTAAATAATCTTCATTTCAACTTTTTCAATTACCACAGGAAGCCCAATTCATTTGAATCAAGAACATAAAAAAATTAAAATTGAAATTGGAGCTTTGCTTTTAGGTAGTAGTTGTTTTGAGTTGTTTTACAATTTCATCTAAAGTCATGATTAGTGTAACCTGGAAGAGAGAATTCTTGTTTCGTGTAAAGACAACTATTTATCAGTGTCATTCTACTCTACATAATACAAAAAAAAAAAAAAAAACAAGATGCCACAATACTGTCAAGACAGAAAAATCTAAATATAATTTTCTGCAATGTCTAATTGTTTAATTGAAGGATGTTGAATTAGGTTCAGTATTTATGCGAATGAAATCAGTTTGAGGGATTTTTGCATCCTATTTCTGAGAATTATGAAGCACTTACTACTAAGTCAATTATAAAATCTGACACAAATATCTGAATAAATATCACTATGGTCACTGAGTTGAAAGCCTTATAATTCTCAGGAGACTGAAGGGCAAGAAATAAAGCTTGATCTATAGTCTTTATTTCAACTTTTACAACAAAATGCAATCTTTGTTTGCCTATTACCACAGCAAGCCCAATTCATTTGAATCAAAAATGTCAAAATAAAACAAAGTATTTAAAATTATTATTATATTTAAATGGGAGCTCCGCTATTAGGTAGTACCTAATTTTTATTATAGTCTGTTGGTTATATGCTGACTTATTATGTTGTATGTCTACATATAATTTTCAGTTATGAAATGGTTCAAGGCCAAATGCCAAAATATATATAAGTACAAATGTAACTGACCTTTATAGCCAGAGCAAACGACACCCACGTCCATTTTGTGACCGCTGCAGCGTTGAGTAAGTGTTAGGGAAGGTTGATTTCCCCACGAATATCCATTATGAGAACAACTCTGTAATGATGATTCTGTTCCCTTGCAAGCTACATTGACCAGCCAGATTTTTCCCAACCATTGTCTATAGTGCATGTATCCTACAGCTTTTTGTAAAACCAAGTTGTCGACAAGCAACTTTAGTGTTTTTCATATCCCATTGCCAGTTACCATGACATACAGTTCCCCAATGGTTATTGTGAAGTATTCGTACAATACCAGATTTGCCGGCAACCATGGTTACAGGTTGAAGTTAAAGTTGTTGCGCATAGGCTTTAGAGATATGAAAATGTAGGGATAATTTCAGTTAAAACGTTTTCAAAAGATATATTTGGGTTGCATTTATCTATAATTTAATTGTTTTTATTACAATTGTACGCTTTAAGTGTTTGTACTCTACATGCTTCATCAATAACTCTAAATTGTACAAATAAATTAGTATTGTTTCACGGATAAAGTGCGATCACTTGAAAGGCGTCCAATGCTTTGCGCTTTTATTGCCAAAGAGCAATAATTAAACATGGGAAACAACATAATTAGCATAAAATGATGACACTATTTCCTATTGTTTATGTTGCACGCTTTTAGTGCTTGAATGTATACCGTTTATAATATGCTTTGATATATAGTTTTGGTTACAATTAATCCAAATAATGATTTTCCTGGTTCGTGCAACCTAGGGCTTCTTTTTGAAATTGAGATATAGAAAATGTTAGCGTAATCATTCACTCTTTTAACCTACAATACGTATGGTGTAGCTCACCACGAATTTGTTTACAAAAACACGTTTCCTCTTCATACGTTTATCTATTCCACGTGCAACAAGAACTAGAATGACGGCTGAATATTTTACGCCAGGCTATTTATGGGTGTTGGGTTTGTTTGTATGAAGCAAGATGTTACAGCACTCGTTGTTTCGATTTTATGAAAAAGCAATTTGGAGCTCTAGCAATATGAAACTGATAAAACATTGTGAAACAACATTGCCAGTGACGTGCTTTCAACAGACGTATTTAACAAACAAGTGTTTCTCTGCCCACATTCTTTTGTCATAACGGCACCCCGCAACACAGAGTAAACGCGCAGTGAACACATCTGATGTACAGAAACAGTAAAACTGCACCGAGAGAAATGAATTATAGAATAAGCATTAATAGAACTTCTTCGAAAATTCGCCTTCTTTAATTTAAAGAAATACAAAACACAATTAAGAGTTTTGGATAACCAGTATCTGTATGAAAAAAAGGTTAGTTTTAAACACTTAACACTACCTACACACTAAACAATATTTATATACAGCGAATTGTGGAGAATATATACATAAGTTTGGCTGACTTTTCTCCATTTCGAGCAGTGCGATTTCTTTCACATCTCTTCTAATAGACACAGTTGATGTACGTAAAACATTTTAAAATTAGTTCAAGTACGGGGTATGTGGGTATCATTATATGGCAGCGAATGAGTGTACCTAGAGCCTTTTTGCTCCATTGTTCTTTATATTTGAGCTACAAGAACGTCGTTAATAATGTCACGGTTTAATGACTTGGCTGTTTTAATGAGATTCAAAAGTAAGTATGTCTTGTCATTCCGCACGATGGTTTGGGGTTTATTCCAGCCGAGTATGGTTGATTGACAAATAAATTCACCCACAGTAAGGCAATTCATGACATCAGTTAGTTAATATGCTTATCGGTCTGAATACTCTATGCTGTAGGAAAAAGACCAACTGTTAGTGATATCCATGTGGCTCCATTGTAAAAATTTCATGTTCTCAATCCAAACTTATTTTATACTTTGATCAGTACAGTGTATAGTAGATGAACCAATGATGGGATGAAATTTATGCAACAAAAAGGGCGGCGTCAACGTTCTCCTTTTTGGGATATTTTGCACAATGCTTCACTTTAGTGCGTGCCTTTGGAGTTTTTCCGCTTGGAGACTAGGGCGAGGTTCTATGAAAAACAGTTTTTGCTTCTGTATTGTTCAAAAACATCCTTTATCGATATTTTCTAAGCTTCTTCACATTCATTTTAGGTCATTTTTGTTGATTTTAGTTACTGATTACTTTTCGGCCTTTCGTCCAAAGAGCCACCATCTTGAAAATCGCGCGCTCCTACCAGCCATAGAACCGTGCGCAGTTAGCGCGCGCATCGCAAAACAATGGAATCTCCTTAAAAATTGTTACATTTTGAGTTAATGTTACATTTTGCGTCAAAATTTGTTATACTTCGCGTCAATGTTACATTTGGCGTTGATTGTTACATTTTGCGGCGTAGCTACTGTTTTGCTATTGCTTTTGTTTTATTTTAATCAAAAAGAAGCAAATTGCTTTCAAGTAATAAACTTTCCGTGTTCCGAGAATTCTATGTGGCGTTAAATTATTGTCAGAGTCACGAGCGTTTCGCTCGTCAACTTTATGTCCCCGGTAATCTCACTGTGGCCTCGTGCAGAATATCCAGTCTTTCAGTGACAATAGAACACAGGAAGCCTTAAACCTAATAAATGGCCCGTGACTTTTTTACATAATGTCAATGGCGTCAACGTTCTGTTAATTAAAATAACCTTGAGCACCTTAACTTTAAGAGTAAATCCGCGAGTTTCGCTCTCTTAGTATTATATGGTCTCTTGCCAGACGACAGAAAACAATGGGTTTAGAGTCTTCTACTAACTATTATGGGCAAAAAATTTGTCATGGTTAAATAAAATCACTCTATTTATAGAGCAGGAAGGCTGTAGTATATTTTCATACGAATGTACAAATATCTATTAGTTGCAACAGCAAAAATATCGTTTCTTACCTGCAGTGATTGCCAATAGAAAATATATATTTTAGTCCTTTAGCTTGTAAACCATCAGAAGTATCAATTACTACTTTTTTACTGGGACCGGAACATACTGTTTTTCCGAGGTTATAGTAAATAAGTGCAACTGTCAAAAAAACAAAAAACAAAACGTCGTTACAATTAATATTTTTTATTCAAAATTCACTCAAAACTTGTCAACAAGCTGAAACTTTTCTCACGCAAAGCTTTCGTGGGATTGTTGCAGCTTGTTTGTTGGTATTTGTGGTTGATTATCAATCACTTTCTCGGAGTAAAGTCTGTATATTCGTCATATACTAATAGTGACAAGTTTTGCTTAATATTAAAAGAAAATGAATTTGCAAACGCGCACTGCACAAAACGCGCCATCAAAACTCAATCAACTTCCAGTTTCGTTAATATACCTGTCCACAGTATAATGTTGCCCGTTGCCCGGGGAAACATCAACTTGTTCATGTTCACCGTGTATACTTTCATCCAATCAGAGCACGAGAAAAATGGACTTTGACAGTTGGGCCTAATAACAAATTGCATTTCATTAGATATTTGTAAATTTGTATAATTGTATAGTAAAACCTTTTTGCAATCAAGTGTATGTAGTTTTTTCTATTCTATTCATATTACTTTATGAGCGCATTTGAAAATATCCAAATTCATACTTTTGCTATATACGTAAGATATTGAATTATTATTACATTATTATTAAGTAATGCAAAACATAAATCTCAGGAGCGATGGCTCCAAAATTTTCTGGTCAAAAGAAATAAGGCTGTATTTGGAAATGGCGGTGGTGACCACACCTTGTAAAATGCAAATTTCCAAGGTAAATTAGTTCACGACGTTAATGGACATACTCCGTCAAAAAGAACAAAAGAATCGCCAATGACATTTACTCAGCTAAAAAGCTATGTCTGTGAACGATTTTCTGTACCAACTTTAACGTTTTTTAGCTAAGGCATTGTACTTTGGAATATGTTTTCATAACATGTGTCGTTTCAAAACTCTTGAACGAAAACTCTCAAAACTAAAACGATGGCATCAGAGAAAGTGACCGGAGGCCTGGCAAATTGCTAAGCACGAATCGAACGTATTATTTGATAAATATTTGGACAGTGGCAGTACTTTACCAGATAATCGTAGCTTGGTCGATAATGGTAATTAGAGCTTATATAGAGATATGACTATATACAAACATTTACTGGAATCGAAGAAGATCTAGAAATTGTTTAATTACTTTTCAAAGCAGTTTTGGGGTTTAATAAGTGGGCTGCAATAGCTATTCCGATCCAGAATTGAGTGAATATCCGAGTCTCGATCAGTATCAGAAATAAAGATGTGAGCTCATAGCAAGGAGTTTCATTTCACAGGACATTGAAAATTGAAGTATCCACAAACCCTAAAAATACTTATAAGTGTTATCTATGATCTTTAATTTCATCTTTTTTAGTATTTTACAAATAGGTTTTAATTTCTAGGGCAATTATATACCAAGAATAATTGCATGAGGATTTTGTGATCGTAAAGAAAACATAAAAATGGGATATTAATTTTGAAAGAGAGCTTGCTATTATTCACTGATACATGGGTTAAATTAATACATGTTGGTGATTCTCGGTCGACATATTTTGTACTTGATGAGCTATAAACCGTTAAAAAAGCAAAGGCAAATCTAACTCGATATATTTAGAAGTAAAACGGAATTTTTTAGCAAAACTTTTGAAATTCAAAGCTCACAGTACAGTTCGGGCAAAAGGTTTATTACTTACGAGTACGTGAATTTTTTTCGGGATTCACGTCGCCCTAAAACACCAATTAAGAAGAATTTTTTTCCGAGTGGGCCTTCTCTTCGATAAAAGACTGCTAAAAGATTACGGGAACTGAATAGGACTTCTACTTTAATTTCCTTTGTTTTGAGCCGTTTTCATCGTAAAATGACGATGAAATGATAAATGACATATAGTAAACATAAAGTAATATCAATATTGCAAATTAAAAGATAAGCTAATGCTTTATCGGATCTCTTAAAATTACATTTCCAAGCTACCTAATCTACTTTTCGGAGTATTATAAGAACTCAGTTTTCAGGGTGGTGAAGAGGTATTTCGTGACCCGTGATTCAGCCTAAATTAGGCTTGTGATTCGTGAAAAGCTAAAAATTCTAGCCGTGATCCGTGAAATCATCTTTTTCCGTGACTGGGATTTGCAGTTTTTCATTGCCGAGATTCGTGATTATAAAAATGTCGATTCGTGAAATATGCGACGCGCAGAAAAGAGATAACGAAAAACAGTGTGATCCTTCGATTGTACGTACTTTCGGTCCGTTTATAAGGACAAAATTCGTACAAAAAATCTTAGGAATGAAAAACCAGTATTTATTTTTGAATGAAAAGTAAAAATCTTCTATGATTTGTAAAATAGCTTATCATTATTCCGTGATCCGTGAAATTGCGAAAAAATGGTTCGTGATTCGTGATGGGTTCCCCCTCTTCACCACCCTGAGTTTTGGTTGTTATGTACGTCGCCATCCGTGACGTCAAAGTTCAGAAATCATTTTCCCAACGCGCGCAAAGGTAAACCGTTTGATCATGGAGTTACCTCCTCTTCCTGGACGAGACTTTGTTGGAAGACGACGAGGATGTCGCAAGAACGTTCTTTTCCATGTAGGCACCGTCTTATTTAGGCTTTCTCAAGTTCTAAATTCTTGAAGCCGACGGCATAGCAATAGCTTGCCGAATACCAGAGATGTGCTGCTAGTAAGTAAGTAAGTAAGTAAGTAAGTAAGTAAGTAAGTAAGTAAGTAAGTAAGTAAGTAAGTAAGTAAGTAAGTAAGTAAGTAAGTAAGTAAGTAAGTAAGTAAGTAAGTAAGTAAGTAAGTAAGTAAGTAAGTAAGTAAGTAAGTAAGTAAGTAAGTAAGTAAGTAAGTAAGTAAGTAAGTAAGTAAGTAAGTAAGTAAGTAAGTAAGTAAGTAAGTAAGTAAGTAAGTAAGTAAGTAAGTAAGTAAGTAAGTAAGTAAGTAAGTAAGTAAGTAAGTAAGTAAGTAAGTAAGTAAGTAAGTAAGTAAGTAAGTAAGTAAGTAAGTAAGTAAGTAAGTAAGTAAGTAAGTAAGTAAGTAAGTAAGTAAGTAAGTAAGTAAGTAAGTAAGTAAGTAAGTAAGTAAGTAAGTAAGTAAGTAAGTAAGTAAGTAAGTAAGTAAGTAAGTAAGTAAGTAAGTAAGTAAGTAAGTAAGTAAGTAAGTAAGTAAGTAAGTAAGTAAGTAAGTAAGTAAGTAAGTAAGTAAGTAAGTAAGTAAGTAAGTAAGTAAGTAAGTAAGTAAGTAAGTAAGTAAGTAAGTAAGTAAGTAAGTAAGTAAGTAAGTAAGTAAGTAAGTAAGTAAGTAAGTAAGTAAGTAAGTAAGTAAGTAAGTAAGTAAGTAAGTAAGTAAGTAAGTAAGTAAGTAAGTAAGTAAGTAAGTAAGTAAGTAAGTAAGTAAGTAAGTAAGTAAGTAAGTAAGTAAGTAAGTAAGTAAGTAAGTAAGTAAGTAAGTAAGTAAGTAAGTAAGTAAGTAAGTAAGTAAGTAAGTAAGTAAGTAAGTAAGTAAGTAAGTAAGTAAGTAAGTAAGTAAGTAAGTAAGTAAGTAAGTAAGTAAGTAAGTAAGTAAGTAAGTAAGTAAGTAAGTAAGTAAGTAAGTAAGTAAGTAAGTAAGTAAGTAAGTAAGTAAGTAAGTAAGTAAGTAAGTAAGTAAGTAAGTAAGTAAGTAAGTAAGTAAGTAAGTAAGTAAGTAAGTAAGTAAGTAAGTAAGTAAGTAAGTAAGTAAGTAAGTAAGTAAGTAAGTAAGTAAGTAAGTAAGTAAGTAAGTAAGTAAGTAAGTAAGTAAGTAAGTAAGTAAGTAAGTAAGTAAGTAAGTAAGTAAGTAAGTAAGTAAGTAAGTAAGTAAGTAAGTAAGTAAGTAAGTAAGTAAGTAAGTAAGTAAGTAAGTAAGTAAGTAAGTAAGTAAGTAAGTAAGGTAAGTAAGTAAGTAAGTAAGTAAGTAAGTAAGTAAGTAAGTAAGTAAGTAAGTAAGTAAGTAAGTAACTTTATTTAATGAGAGTAACACATGATAGTAATAGTAACTAATGACCCAGTGGCCTTCAAATAAAACTAAAACAAAACAAAATATATATAGATAGATAGATAGATAGAATAAATATATGAATAGATCTAAAATAGAAATTTGTCGATTTGTAAAAATGTTAAAATGTAAAATATAAAAAGATATACTTGCATATATATGAATAATAATTAAATTAAATTAAAATTGAAAAGTATTATTATTCATTTAATCTATTAACTTCAAATAATGAAGGCGCTATTAATGATGTTCCTTAGTGTCGTAATATAAAATACTCAATATTATAAATATCTATAAATAATCAATAATCAAATCATTTGGAAAACATTAAATCAACTTTTTGTTTACTTAAGATGTCCTTTCTTAATAATGCTTTAAAGCTATGAATATCTTTGGATTCCCTAAGTGTTTTAGGTAAGGAATTCCATTCCTTAATTGAACGCACGGTAAAACTACGGCCGCCCTCTGTAACATTCTTATATATTGGGCACCTTATTACTATATCTAGTGTTCCCATTATGAATATCTGAGTTTGTTTTCAATATATCGTTCATATATTTAGGAGTGTTCCTCTTGATTCTCTTATAAACCAGTGAGCATCTGTTGATGTATGAGTCTTGGTAGAATGGGATCCAATTTAGCGTATTAAATAGGTCCACAGATCTTGATTTGGGAGGCGCACCTAGAATTACTTTTGCTGCTCTCTTTTGAAGTCTTAAAATGTTGTCAAGATTAGCCTTGTTTGTAGATGACCAGACACTTGATCCATATAAAAGAGTGGGTTTGATTACTGCAGTGTAGTACAATTCCCGCTGTGGGCGCTTTAAAAAGGGGCTGACGTGCTTGAGAAGCCCAATTTTCGTAGATAGCTTTTTACATAAAGTTTCAGTTTGTGCATCATAGTTCAAATCCTGGTCAATTTCAACACCAAGGAGTTTATGGGTCCAAACTTGCTCGATCTTGGTATTATTGAAGTGGATATCAAGGTTTCCTTCTGTTATGTCCAACCGCTTCCTTAAACTTTTGCCAGCTAACAGCATGGATTTTGTTTTCGTTTCACTGATGACCATTTTGTTTCTTCTGGCCCAATTTCCAATGTTTTCTAAATCCTCTGAAATATACTTTTCCATTGAAGATTTGTCGTTATTCCAGCTTGAACTATATGAAAGGGTTGCGTCATCAGCGTAAATATGAACATCAGAATTACTAACATACAGTGGCAAGTCATTTACAAAAAGCAAGAACAGTATTGGTCCAACAATTGAACATTGGGGCACTCCTTGTTTAATTCACATAAGAGAGGACATAACGCCATTAACCTTAACAGACTGACTCCGGTTAGTTAGATACGATTCAAACCACTTGACGGCTTGAACAGTTCCACCATATAATCCAATCTTGTCTAACAGAACTTTATGGCTTACCAGGTCAAAGGCCTTTTTGAAGTCATAAAGATAAGGCCTGATACTTTATCACTGTCCATGTCAAACAGAAGTTTGTCAGTGAGCTTGATGAGAGCCGTCTCTGTCGAGTGATTTGGACGGAATCCCGATTGCGCTCGGAAGATCAAATCATTATCTTGTAAATAAGCAAGTAAAGACTTTGCAACATGCCTTTCGATAACTTTAGAGATAACTGTAAGGACCGAAATTGGTCTGTAGTTATTGCAGTCATCGCGCGGTCCACCTTTGTATATTGGAGTTACTTCTGCTATCTTCCACCTTGCTGGAAAAACACCTAGTCAGACTCAATTTATTAATATTGATGATGCACTTATAATATATATTTAATATCTATTTTTTTATAATTAAGGGTTGAGGATATTTTATTATTAGTTTATTAGTAAATACGTATATTATATTATATGATCATAATTATATATATGATTTTTTATTTTGTTATAATATTGTTCACGGCTCTCAGGAAGAGCATCAATGTATGATGAGATTCCGTGTTTGAAATAAAGTATCTACGGCAAGCAAATCTGATTTCCTTTCAGATTTTGCTTTAACCACGCGAACCGGTAGCCTGACTTCGTCTGATTGTAGTATTGTGAGCACAGACCAAAGTTGTGCTGTCTATAATAGACGCAAATTAAGCTATGAGCAATTCGCATACGACATTTGTAGGCAAAAGTTGTGCAGTGTAAATCTGTCTTTACAGACGTTCTTAATATTGCCCTCTGTGACCACTGTTTTAATAAGCAACAACAGATTTTACTGTTTTTGATAATCATATAAGCCATTCTACATATCACATCAGCATCTCTGATATCCCAGTCATCTGCACAAATTTCTCTTTCAACGCCATGGTAAGTGACCTTTACTAAACCTTCGTAGCCTTTCACATTGATCGTTACATTAGATTTTCCTATAATGAGCAAGAAACGGGGTGACATTGTTTTTCAGTTAATTGATAAATAAAATATAATAGTATCATTCAATATTCTGTTGTATAAGAAAATACTGACTAAGACGTTGATTATAGTGACAATGACGAGTAGGGATGAAGAAGTGGGAAAAGGAGAAAGAGAATTTGCATTGATTAAACCTTCGACTAGAGCAATTTTAATTTCAGATTTGCCTATCAAGTGAAAATAAACAAAGTCCAGATTAGGGCCAGTAGTGTTTCTTTCTCTTTTGAATGTATTGCTTTGTTATCTTCTTTTCTTTTTAACTTGACAATTTTCCAGTCAATTAAAGAATGCACTCGCAATTTAGTAATCAAGTCGATCACAACATAGGCGGCAGTAAAACTGAAATTCGAAATGCAAACTTTTAAATCACTTTAAAAATCAAATATTCCAAAGTACTTATTATCATACAGATTTGCAAATAAACAAATTGTTCTAATATGCACAAAGCCATATATTCAATCCGACACTAAAATATGCGCACTACATAGTAAATATCAACATATGCCACCCAATCCTGAAAGAACTCATGAAGTTGTGACTATTATGGCACGTTGTTCAGGGTGCAGGAGTGTGCACGCCCTTTCTTGAGACAAACTTAGAGCTTTTTTCCTCTGGATCCTCTTAACGGTTGACGATTTTTATCCTGAACGCCTCGGTCCCCTCCGTAAGAATATTCCTGAATCCACCCCAGGTGGTCCGTCACTGAACACTAAGTGAAATCTTGACACTCAGTGTCTAAATAATAATCATTAATCAAGAGCTTGAAAACAATTATGATATTTATCGTGGTATAGCCTATCTACTAAAGCTGTTACGGTATTGAGTTACGTTGGTAAATAGAAGAGGAGATAGACAGTGATAAATATCAATAAGTATAATCTATTTTACTAGTAGATCGCGTACCTTTGGGAAGACACACAACACCAACTGCCTTGCCACCCTGCTTGTCACATTGAGCTTTATAGTCCATGAAACTTGGGTGTTGACATTCTTCGATGGTCTCTTCGCATCCTTTGCATGACACATCACGTAACCACACGTCCTTTTTCTCAGATGGTTTTTTAGGAAATAATTGTTTAATAGCTTTTTCAAAACCAAGCATTTTACAAATGACATGTGATTCCTTCATTCCCCAGCCATCGTTACATATTGTACCATAAACACCTGAATATTTTATTTCGATGCGTCCTTCATGAGGCTCTTGCCCATCAACCATTTTTACTGCATTTACCAAAAAATATAAATAGTTAAAGAAATTTTGTTTTGTACATATTTTGTGATGCTATACATTTGCACAAATAATAATAATATTTTGATATAAATCATATAACCATTGAAACCAGAACACACGACACCAACATCCTCCTTGTGATTGTTGCCGCACCACGTTCCATCTCCCCATCCAGAGTGTGAACAGTTCTGAAGTGAGGTCTCTGAACCAGAACATCCCAAGTTAGTAAGCCAGACTTTTCCTGATCCTCGCCCAAAGTCCCAATATGTCACAGCCTTGGCAAAACCAAGTTGACGACATGCAACTTGTGCATCATCCATATAAAACTTATTATCACAAACTGTTCCCCATTGGCCATTGTGGTAGACTCGTACAATACCAGCAACACCTGAACCTATTGTACCAGGTTCAAATTGTATGTTAACTGCTGGTAGACCTGGAATTTTAGAACATATAGTTTTGAAAGTGGTAGAGTAATACAATACTGACTAAAAAAGATAATGTTCAAAATGCATGGGTGGGAATAAAAGAGATTTCTTCTACGAGTAAACTGCAAAGGTTTTTTGCGCATTACAATCGCAATTCTTTTTTTCTCCCCTTTTAAATTATTTTTGGTTCCCCTAACTAAGAAATAAATAATACTTTAATCAAATGGTGTATTTGTACAGTGATCCAAACTAGCTTTACAAACCTGTATAACCAGAACAAACGACACCAACATCATATCTGTGACTGTTGCAGTTAGAATGAACATTCCCCCAACCATAGTGTTTACAGTCATGAAGTGAGATCTCTGAACCTGTGCACTTCATTTCATTCAGCCAGACTTTTCCCGACCCTCGTCCATAGCGCCAATATCCCACAGCTTTGGCAAAACCAAGCTGTCGACATGCAACCTTGGCGTCTGGCATATCCCAGTCACTATGACAAACTGTTCCCCATTTGCCACTGTGGTCGGCGACTCGTACAATACCAGCAACACCTGAAACTATTGTATCTGGTTGAAGTTGGATCAATTTACGTGCGCCAGCTAAAGAAAAAATAATAATTCAAATAGTTATTCGTTTTTTGCATCCAGTCATTTTCAAAGCTTTAATCATTTTCTTTCGTATTTCATAGACATATTTCATTCATTTCTTCAGTGTTTTTGTTGTGTTTAATTTATTTTATTAATTTGTTTTTAATGAAAAACAAAAGCAATAACGATAAAAAGGTTGGCAATACACTGTAATGATTGCAAAATCAATTTATAAATCAATTTTATAGAATGAAAAAAAAATAATAATAATAATGTGAATACAAGAATGTTAAGGTAAACCATATCTACCATAAATATAAACCATTCTTCTGACCGGCAATTTGCAAGTGTTTAGTTATTTATTTTAGTTTAACTAACTTTTTAATAGTTAACTATTATAAATTTGTAATTTATCAATTCTATCAAAACATAATGTCTTTATCAGTCATGGCTCTCTCAAGATTATCAATAATATTCTTACTAATATTATTCAAAATTCGCTTTTTTAATCGCATACAAATGCAAAGTCTCCGGGTTGACCTTCTTTATGAATGACAAAGATTCAAATAATCATTAAAACAAAGTAATAACATATAACAACATTCACTGGGCCAAACAATACCACATTTATATAAATAAAACGTGCTTAAAAATAACGTTTATGCTACAGTTATATTTTTTTTCGTGGTGTCGCTGGTTAATTTTTTCCGGACATTGTTTAATTTAACTTTCAAATTAATGCCGAAACGTCTACTATCAGTTTTTGTATTTACTATAAATATTATCCCAAAGTCTACTTTGCTTCTGAACAAACTTTCTCTCAGTTTGTTTCCCTTTACAGCTAACCCTAACACATAATCAACTTACACACAATTGAAAATTACACCTAATCTTAACATATAAAAAGGATGGAAAAATGGAAAGCCGTAATACATACGGGACAGCTAGAAATGAAGAGCATAGTAAAATCTTGATAAACAATTTGAAACCAATTGATAATTCATTTCAAATATGTTCTGTGTCTGGGAAATCTGATTGAGCACTCGCGCGAAGTAGCTTTTTAAGTAATATAATTGTGTTTATATTGTGTTCACTATTTTGTTCACTGTGTTGTCATATGCATGTCCTTATTACTTCTAGTGTTTTAAGGTTAAAATCCCGATAATGTAGTATATATAGTTCTATTGTTTCTAAAGGTAGTAAAACCATTATTTCCTATTGCAATAAGATAACTAATTATGAGGCGATAGAAATAGAAAGAAGTCTATTTTTCATGCCCTCCTTTTCATATATGCACCGTCGCCAAGTATTGACACTTTTCGCAATTATTTGTATCAGTTTGGATTGTCTCATATATCAATAATTATATCAAAGCAGAAGTAGGCAACTTTGCTCATAGATGTTACATACTAGACATCTTTTATAAATCAAAACATTTTGAATCATTGGTGTAGAATGTGTCTACAAGTTTTAGCTCAAGTAGATTTTAGTTTCTTTTGCTCACCCGCCAAAACCAAAAAGGAATTATACAAATGACAGTTCAAACAAACACAAAATGCCAAATCAAAAACAAAACAAAAACAAAAAAAACCCTTACCAGTTACATCTAGCAATATCCAGACTACCAACAAAACCTTGGTAAGCATTTCACATTTCATTTCGTTGCGTATTCTCATAGCTTGGATTGTTCGCGACACGAAATTTTCTTCGTACGTTGATCTATCCCACGAGCAACAAGAGCTAGAATGACGGCTGAACGTTTTCGCCAGGCTTTTTATGGGTGCTGGGTTTGTTTGTATCAGTGAAGCAAAATGTTACAGCACTCGTTGTTTCGATTTTATGAAAGACCAACATTCAGCCGGTATTCACTAATGAGCCATTTTAAAATATGATACTGATAGAACATAGTGAAACAACGTTGTCAGCAAACTCCATAGATTCGGAAAGAACAAAAGTTAGAATATCTTAGAATTTGTCGCAATAATAATAACTGATATATTCATCAAAAAATGCACAGGAAGAAATTATTTTTAAAGATGCAGTGAAAAACAAAGCCGTGCTTGTGTTGAATATTAGAAGCCCTCGTTTCCTCGTTGAATATCGAAACATGCAACATCAACAAAAGTCAAAATTTAATGAACGTAATGTTGTTTATATCAAGTTGAAGCTGAATAAGAATCTAAAACGTAGTTGTTACAGTTTGTAAATGCACGTGAGAATGTGTGAGTGTGTGAGTGTGTGAGTGTGCGTGATGTGCCATAAAACCATGAAGTATGTCGAAACATGGAAGAGCACCGCGTTGGAGTTTTGGGAACTATGGGGAACATAAATTGGTAGCAGAACAAGGTTTTGAAGGCTTTGGAAGCTTTCAGGATTTCAAGGACGTGCCGACGAAGACGACAGGGCTTTAGTGAGGCTTCGACAGCATGTCCATGAGCTCCAAAGTCACCGCTCGCTTGTACATTTAACGTTTCGACGACAGCCGGCATCGAAGAAGTGGACTCTAGCAATGCCGAAAAATTATGTGTAGTGTACAAGAATTTGTCTTACAAGAAGACTCAAGGTCGTCAACGACATCAAAAACGAGATCAAGACCAGAATGGAGAGGAAGATTTTTCAGACCTTTGGCACGACCAAGTCGAGAACAATCCCCAACGGTATCAAGTACAGTAGCGTGAAGTTGTACCAGCGTAGTCGAGAAAGTGGAATGTGCTCTTTGTAACAAAACACACCACGTTGATATTTGTTGTCAAGAATCAAAATAGCTTAGCAGCAAGGAACTACTGAATAAGGTATTTGAAAAAACTGTGTTTAAGATGTTTGTCAAAAAAGAGCCACTTTGCAAGAGATTGTCAAGTCAATGCTGTTTGTCTTGCTGTGTGTAAAAAATCAGATCATCATACGTTATTACATAAAGCACTGGACAAGAACAGTCCAAAAAGTACAAGTCAGAATTTACAGTCCAATACTGGAAATGAAACAGATGCTAGAGTATTGTTACAGTCGCAGCTGTTAAAACTACTTAATGGAAAGCAAGAAGAAGTAAGAGTGTTACTTGACTCAGGATCAAACATAACTTTTGTCAACAAGAACCTGATTGAAACGTTTGGACTTCAAGCCTCTACAAAAAGAAACGTGAGCGTCAAAACGTTAGGAGGTAACAAGATTAACTCACAATGGAGAGAATGTGTCAACCTAGAGCTTCACCCAGCATTTGATGGTCTACCAAGAAAGTTAGTAAAGATACAAGCTATTGCTTTATAACCCAAAGTGTGTGAGAAATTGGAAGAAATCCAAGTTGATGTAGAGCAATTCCGTCATCTTCGAAGACTGAACCTGGCCGATAAATACCCTAGAAACAGAAAAGACGTCGACATTCTTATTGGTATGGACTACTATCATCATGTCATGAAAGCAAGAACCGTACGTGGCAAGAAATCTGAACCAGTTGCTACACTTTTCTTGTTTGGATGGATCTTGTCAGGACCTGTTCCAGGAAGCACTGAAAGCTATGGAGTTGCTGAATTGAAAGATCGTATGAAAGAAGGAGACTTTGAACTTACCAAGTGGTCAACCAACTCATCAAAAGTCTTAGAGATGCATGATACCAAGTGAAGACAGATCTCCTATTAATACTGAAAGACATGAATCAGAGCCACTGAAAGCATCAGGAATCATGTGGAATCCCACGAAAGATGTTTTTCAGGTTAAAGACTTAGTACTCACTTTTGGAACAGATGGAAAAAAGAATATCTAACAGAATTAACACGCTATAGAAAGTGGATGAATGTGCAAGATAATCTCAAAGTTGGAGATATCGTGTTGGTGAGAGAGGACAATGCACCAAGAGGGGAGTGGCGTCTAGGACGCGTAATCCTGGTACTGATAGATTGGTCCGTGTGGTGAAACTGAAGACCTCCAAAGGCGAAATCAGAAGACCCATTCAGAAGCTTCATCTCCTGGAAGAAGACATCCAACAGTGAACATTGTGAACATTTTGAACATTGCAGACATTAATTTAAAGACTTTAATCGTAATTAAGTTATGTTAAGTTGTAATTTTCAGTAAAGGGTTGATGCCAGATGCATCAAGGGGGGAGTATGTTACAGTTTGTAAATGCACGTGAGAATGTGTGAGTGTGCGTGACGTGCCATAAAACCATGAAGTATGAATAAATTAAACAGTCGAAACATGGAAGAGCACCGCGTTGGAGTTTTGGGAACTATGGGGAACAGTATTTAATGAAATATTTTATTTAGGACAATTGGGTCTCCCATGCAAAACCCTTGCCCGCTCATTCAGTAAAAGAATACTCAGGAATAAAAAAGAACCGACAAATAAAACAAACATATATGGTTATATCTTTTCATAAAACAGGGCCGTAGCCGCAATTTAAACAATGGTGCGGTTTTTTAAAAATATTTCGTTTTTCTACACGGATTCATGCTTTCAGTGGTTTTAATGGTAAAAGTTGGTCCGGTTGAAACCTGACTAACCGTACCGGTGGCTACGGCCCTGTAAAAATAAGGCATGCTAGGTGAAAACACGACAGTGTTTTAAAAATAAATAATACACAAAATACACAAAAAAATGTTGTTCCATCAAAATCGATAAATTTTGAATGAAAATGAATCATGAATAGACCTTTTTCGAGTTTGTTCATACCGCTGTAAAACTAAACGGCTACGTATGCTATCTTCTAGGGCAATTCAGTACCCAGGATACTTGCATGGGGATTTTGTGATCGTAAAGAAAACATAAAAATGACATATTATGAACTATAAACCGTTAAAAAAGCAAATGCGAATCTAACTCGATATATTTGAAAGTAAATACAAAGCAAACAGCACAGTCAGGCAAAAGGTTTATTACTTACACGAGTACGTGAATTTTTTTTTTCAGGATTATAGTCGCCCTAAAACACAAAGAATAATTTTTGTCTGAGTGGGCCTTCTCTTCGATAAAAGACTGCTAAAAGATTGCGGGAACCTAATAGGACTTCTTTTCATCGTCAAATGACAATGGGATAATGTTCTTTGAAGATTCAATTCAGATCATCGAAATCGTCCCTTTCGTGCTTATTTTAGGTAGTTTGTTTACCCCAAAACAGTCCCTAAAAGGTACCATCTATGTCTCTGGTAGTCCAATTAAGTCTGAGACACCCTAAAAGGTACCAGATGGCAGATTTTGACCCCTAAAAGGTACGACGAGCATCCCCGTCCATTTACGATCGGAGTCCCCCCCCCCCCCCCCCCCACCCACCCACCCGGGCATAATCTACTTTTCGCAGTATTATAAGAACTCAGTTTTGGTTGCTATGTACGCCATCCGTGACGTCAAAGTACAAAAATCATTTTCCAAACGCGCGCAAAGATAAACCGTTTGATCATGGAGTTACCTCCTCTTCCTGGACGAGACTTTGTTGGAAGACGACGCGGATGTCGCAAGAACGTTCTTTTTCATGTAGGCACCGTCTTATCGCCAGACCAACTATTTAGGCTTTCTCAAGTTCTAAATTCTTGAAGCCGACGGCAAGCAAATATTTCCTTTCAGATTTTGCTTTCACTACGCGAACCGGTAGCCTGATTTCGTCTGATTGTAGTATTGTGAGCACAGACCAAAGTTGTTCTGTCTATATTAGAGGCAAATTAAGCTATGAGCAATTCGCATACAACATTTGTAGGCAAAAGTTATGCAGTGTAAATCGGTCTTTACAGACGTTCTTAATATTGCCCTCTGTGACCACTGTTTTAATAAGCAACAACAGCTTTTACCGTTTTGGATTGGTAAGCCATTCTACATATCACATCAGCATCTCTGATATCCCAGTCATCTGCACAAATTTCTCTTTCAACGCCATGGTAAGCGACCTTTACTAAACCTTCGACTAGAGCAATTTTAATTTCAGATTTGCCTATCAAGTGAAAATAAACAAAGTCCAGATTAGGGCCAGTAGTGTTTCTTTCTCTTTTGAATGTATTGCTTTGTTATCTTCTTTTCTTTTTAACTTGACAATTTTCCAGCCAATTAAAGAATGCACTCGCAATTTAGTAACCAAGTCGATAGATCACAACATAGGACGGCAGTAAAAGTGAAATTCGAAATGTGAACCTTTAAATCACTTTTTAAAAAAATCAAATATTCCAAAGTACTTATTATCATACAGATTTGCAAATAAACAAATTGATCTAATATATACAAAACCAATATATTCAATCCGACACTGAAATATGCGCAGTACATAGTACGTAAATATCAACATATGCCACCCAATCCTGAAAGAACTCCTGAGGTTGTGACTATTATGGCACGTTGTATAGGGTGCAGGAGTGTGCACGCCCCTTCTTGAGACAAAGTTAGAGCTTTTTTTCCTCTGGATCCTCTGAAAGGTTGACGATTTTTATCCTGAACGCCTCGTCCCCTCCGCAAGAATATTCCTGGATCCACCCCAGCGCTCCGTCACTGAACACTCAGTGAAATCTTGACACTCAGTGTCTAAATAATAATCATTAATCAGGAGCTTAAAACACTTAATTATGATATTTATCGTGGTATAGCCTATCTTCTAAAGCTGTTACGGTATTGAGTTAGGTTGGGAAATAGCAGAGGAGACATGCAGACAGTGATAAATATCAATAAACTTGTATAATCTATTTTACTAGTAGATCGCGTACCTTTTGGAAGACACACAACACCGACTGGCTTGCCACCCTGCTTGTCACATTGAGCTTTGTAGTCCATGAAACTTGGGTGTTGACATTCTGCGATGGTCTCTTCGCATCCTTTGCATGACACATCACGTAACCACACGTCCATTTTCTCAGATGATTTTTTAGGAAATAATTGTTTGATTGCTTTTTCAAAACCAAGCATTTTACAAATGACATGTGATTCCTTCATTCCCCAGCCATCGTTACATATTGTACCATAAACACCTGAATATTTTATTTCGATGCGTCCTTCATGAGGCTCTTGCCTATCAATTGGAACCATTTTTACTGCATTTACCAAAAAATATAATTAGTTAAACAAAATTTGTTTTCTACATAGCTTCGTGATGCTAGATTTGCAAAAATAATAATATTTTAATGTATTTCATATTACCATTGAAACCAGAGCAAACTACGCCAACATCATCTTTGTGATTGTTGCACCATGAGGGAAAACTTCCCCATCCATTGTGACGACAGCTTCCAAGTGAGGTATCTGAGCCTAAACATTGCATGTACTGCAGCCATACTTTACCAGTCCCTCGTCCATACCACCAATGTCCTATAGTTTTAGTAAAACCAAGTTGACGGCACGCAACCTTAGCGTCATCCATACCCCACCAATCATGACAAACTGTTCCCCATTGGCCTTTGTAGAGGACTCGTACAATACCAGCAACACCTGAACCTATTGTACCAGGTTCAAGTTGTATGTTATCCGCTGGTGGACCTGGAATTTTAGAACATATAGTTTTGAAAGTGGTAGAGTAATACAACATACTAAAAAAGACAATGAACAAAATGCATAGGTGGGAAAAAGGATATTTTTTTTCTAGGAGTAAACTGCAAAGGTTTTTTTGCGAATTACCATCGCAATGCTTTATCATATATATAAATTAATTTTTGGTTCCCCTAACTAAAAACCAAATTAAAATATTCAAATAGTGTATTTGTACAGTGATCCAAACTAGCTTTACAAACCTTTATAACCAGAACACACGACACCAACATCCTCCTTGTGATTGTTGCCACACCATGTTCCATCTCCCCATCCAGAGTGTGAACACTCCTGAAGCGAGGTCTCTGAACCTGAACATCCCAAGTTAGTAAGCCAGACTTTTCCTGATCCTCGTCCAAAGTCCCAATATGTCACAGCCTTGGCAAAACCAAGTTGACGACATGCAACTTGTGCATCATCCATAAAAAACTTTTTATCACACACTGTTCCCCATTGACCATTGTAGTAGACTTGTACAATACCAGCAACACCTGAACCTATTGTACCAGGTTCAAGTTGGATCAATTCACGTGCGCCGGCTAAAAACAAAAACAAAATATATCAATTCAAACAGTTATTCGTTTTCGCATCCAGTCATTTTCAAAGCTTTAGTCATTTTCTTCCGCCGTATTTCATAGACGTATTTCGGCATTCATTTCTTTAGTGTTTTTGTTGTGTTTATTTTATTTTATTTATTTGTTTTTGATGAAAAACAAAAGCAAAAACGAAAAAAAGCAAATAAATCAGTTTTGCATGAAACATAAAATGTAAAGGTTTGAAATACACCGTCATGATTGCAAAATCAATTTATAAATCAATTTTATAGAATGAAAAAAAAAAATGAATGTGAATACCAGAATGTTAAGGTAAACCATATCTACTATAAAAAAAATCCTCTGACCGACAATTTTCTTGCTTACGAAAATACAAGAATAACGCCCGCTTTTTTTAAAACAAGTGTTAAGTTTTTTTGGTTTAACAGTTTTAATAGTTAACTATTATAAATTTGTAATTATCTCCTCTATTAAAACATAATGTCTTTATCAGTCATGGTTCTGTCAAGATTATCGATAATATTCTTACTAATATTACTGAAAATTCACTTTTTTAATCGCAAATGCAAAGTCTCCGGGTTGACTTTCTTTATGAATGACAAAGATTCAAATAATCATGAAAACAAAGTAATAACATATAACAACTTTCACTGGGTCAAAAAATACACATTAATGTGAATAAAACGTGCTTAAAAAATAGCATGTATGCTATAGTTACCTTTTTTCGTGGTGTCGCTGATGAATTTTTTTCGATCGATCATTGTTTATTTTAACTTTCAAATTAATGCCGAAACGTCGTCAATTAGTTTTTGTATTTACTATAAATATTATTCCAAAGTCTACTTTGCTTCAGAACAAACTTTCTCTCAGTTTATCCCTTTACAGCTAACCCTAACACATAATTAACTTACCCACAATTCAAAATTACACCTATTTTGTTCACTGTGGTGTCATGTCCTTATTACTTCTAGTGGTTTAAGGTCAAAATCCCGATAATGTAGTATATATAGTTCTTTTCTTTCTAAAGGTAGTAAAACCATTATTTCCTAAGGTAACTAATTAAGAGTCGATAGAAATAGAAAGAAGTCTATTTTTCATGCCCACTTTTTCATATATGCACCGACGGCAAGTATTGAAACTTTCCGCAATTATTTGTATCAGTTTGGATTATCTCTTATATCAATAATTATAGTATAATGTAATATATCAATGCATGTATCAATAATTATATCAAAGCAGAAATAGGCAACCTTGCTCATGGATGTTACGTACTAGACATCTTTTATAAATCAAAACATTTTGAATCATGGGTGTAGAATGTGTCCACAAGTTTTAGCTCAAGTAGCTTTTAGCTTCTTTTGCTCACCCGCCAAAACCAAAAAGGAATCATACAAATGACAGTTCAAACAAACACAAAATGCCAAATCAAAAACAGAACAAAAACAAAAAACTTACCAGTTGCATCTAGTAATATCCAGACTACCAACAAAACCTTGGTAAGCATTTCACATTTCATTTCGTTGCATATTCTCATAACTTGGATTGTTCGCGACACGGATTTTTCTTTATACGTTGATCTATCCCACGAGCAACAAGAGCTAGAATGACGGCTGAACGTTTTCGCCAGGCTTTTTATGGGTGCTGGGTTTGTCTGTATGAAGCAAGATGTTACAGCGTTCGTTGTTTCGATTTTATGAAAGACCAACATTCAGCAGGTATTCACTAATAAGCCATTTTAAAATATGATACTGATAGAACATAGTGAAACAACGTTGTCAGCAAACTCCGTAGATTCGGAAAGAACAAAAGTTAGAATATCTTACAATTTGTCGCCATAATAGTAACTGATATATTCATCAAGAAATACACAGGAAGAAAATAATTTTTAAAGATGCAGTGAAAAACAAAGCCGTGCTTGTGTTGAATATTAGAAGCCCTCGTTTCCTCATTGAATATCGAAACATGCAACAGCAACAAAAGTCAAAATTTGATAATGAATGTAACATTGTTTATATCAAGTTGAAGCTGAATAAAAATCTAAAACGTAGTTAATGAAATATTTTATTCACGACAATTGGGTCTCCCCGGCAAAACACTTGCCCGCTCATTCAGTTTTATAATAATACTCAGGAATATATAAAAAAGAAACGACAAATCAAACATATTGTTATACCTTTTCACAAAAATAAGGCATGCTAGGTAAAACACGACAGCGTTTTAAGCATAAAAAAATACACAAAATACAAACAAAGTTTTTTCCATAAAACTCGATAAATGATTAATGTAAATGAATCATGAATAGACCTTTTTCGAGTTTGTTGATACCGCTGTAAAATTAGACAACAGACGCACTGGCGCAGGGTTAGCCTCGAGTCAAGGTAAATTATTCGAAAATACCAGCGAGAAAAGCAAAACATTTTGACTAAGAACAATACAAAAATCGATTTTAATCCTATGGGTCTTTTTTGAAAAGGAGGCTAACCCTGCATAAATGCGCCTTTTGTCAAGAAGCTCAGCGGACTCTAGCAATGGAAACTGGACTATAGAGGGATCTCACGGCAGCCATGTTTGTGGTCAAAATAATAGAGCATTTTTTTTCCAAGAGAAATAAAATCTTTTGTCATTCAAAAGCTTTCTATTGTACTTGCCCACAAACATGGCTGCCATGAAATCCCTCTATTGCTTGAAAAGGGCTACGTATGCTGCCTTCTATAATTTTTCTCACTTTGTAATTACGATTCGGTTATTATTGTTTTTGTTGTTTATTTACATGTGTTGTTTTGTCAACTTACACCATGCTAAAAAATACTTATTCCTATTTTTTATTGGTACAGTACAATTATAAAAATAAAGTGCTTTTGATGTTTTAAATTTTATTTGAATGTACCAGACTGCAATTCTGCAAGACAGTACTGTTTTTCTCACATTAATTTACGTTTCCAAAACCCTCCCCTCCCTTTCATAGGAAAATGATATAATAAGACTTTATTTTAACAGGGTAGCCCATTCAGCTACTGGGCTGATATCCATAGGGGCCCTGCGTATAAAACAAATAAACTAATTACAAACAATAGAAAATAAACTATATACGAACTAATTAATCTATGGTAAAATCTATAAAAATCCTAATATTAATATAAAATATAAAATATAAAAATAACGTGTGCCTAGGAAAAATAACTTTAAGCTGAGAAATACTTTTTTAGGCGACTCTTAAAAATACTTAAAGATGAAGTCTCCTTAATGTCTTTGGGTAATGTATTGAATATAAGAGATCCTGAATATTTAAACGTCTTCTTACCTAAGCTTAATTTAGGTAAAGGTAAATGTAGGTCATTCTTTCTCCTAGTATTATATGTATGGAAATTACTATTCCTTATAAAGAAATCACTAAGATATGAAGGAACTAGGCCATGAAGGCATTTAAATACTAATATGCATTTATGCATTTTTCTTATCTTGGCTAACTCTACCCATCCCAATATTTGTAGAGCTTCCTGAGAGCTCTCCCTATTTATAATAATACGAGCTGCCCTATTTTGCAATCTTTGGAGGCGCTGGCTATTTCCAGCTGAAAGTTCCCCCCCAAACTGTATCTGTATTTTGAGGGCCACAGGTTTATCAGTATGTAACTGTTTCGTGTAACCCTCTTTAAATAAAGTCTTATTATTATTATTATTATTGTATTGGCAATATCAAGCTATTATATACACATTTGGACGCTTTTACTGTTAAACAAGATCGTATGCGAGAAAGCAAACCTAGTCGTTTGTTAACCTTATTGCATATTGCATCAACATGCACATTCCAATTTAAACTCTCATCTAAATAGATTCCTAAATACTTAAATTCTAAGACTCTATCAACGTTCTTCCCTTAAAGCTGGATTCTAATTCCAATTCCAATTCCAATTCCAAGCTGAATTCCACATTCCAATTTAAACTCTCATCTAAATAGATTCCTAAATACTTAAATTCTAAGACTCTATCAACGTTCTTCCCTTGAAGCTGGATTCTAAGTTCTTTTCCTTGTAGTCTTTGCCTTGTACCAAAAAGCATCCATTTGGTCTTGCTTGGATTTAGGATTAATCTGCTGCTTGTCATCCAATTCTCCAATCTCTTTAGAAAGAGAAAAGAAAGAGAAACAGCGCAAATTTTACCTACTTGTCTTTGATTAATTCGATCTTTTGGTTTAGGACGTTTAGATTTGTTGCCTTTGTGTTACGATATAAAAATCTAATGTACAATATGCGAAAATGTAACAGATTTAAATTTGAAAAAGGATTGTTTTGCAACTTGCTTGGAAGTAAGGGGCCGTTTACATGATTCCGGAATGAGTTTCATTCCGGAACGAGTTCATCCCGGTTGCCATATATTTCTTTGTATGTGTTTACATGATACCAGAGTAAAATTTCATTCCGGAACGAGTCATTCCGAAATGAGTTCATTCGGGTTTTCATTCCAGAACGAAACGCTCATTCTTTAACGACGTCATTTCGTACCTGTATCATGTAAACGCGGTACGACACTCATATCAGTATGAAACCTCTTTAGGAGCGAGGGAAGCATGAAAAAGGACATAAATACCTGCTTTACAGGCTAGATTTTCTTGCATGTAAACGTAGTATGAAACTGAATTTCATACTGGAACGAAACTCATTCCGGTATCATGTAAACAGCCCCTAAGATATTATACTTGTTCTATTGCTCTATGTACACGTTAATAAAAAGCTTTATATTCATTCGATTCTCTTTTCATGGTTTGTGTAATTGTCGCATTTTTTAACATCCAGGATTCATATTGATTTTAATTCAACTTTTTGACTTAATCTTAAGTTTAATCGTTTAAAGAACATTGTACATACCAAGCCGATTCCTTTTTGCTCACTCCGCGATTTTTAGTGTCAATTACGTACAAGCGTCGCATTTGTTACCGGTATGGTAAGTTTGCTTACCACCGTGTGCAAAACTACGCGTCCTGCCAGACAAAAGTCTTGATTGGGAATTTGGTCAATATATAGTCTACCAAAAATCCAGACAGAAGCGGAGTTTTCTATACAATGTCTGTAAACTTTGCTGGCTTCCCGGTAGCCTATTGAACAAATCCCATCGGAGACTTTAGTCTGGCTGGACGCGTAATTATGCACACAAAAGTAAAGTTACAAATTAAATTTTGAGCAACACTGTTAATTGAATTGTATGATATTTATTTGTAATATTTTCATAGCAGTTATTGATAATTTCAAATAAATAGCGACTAAATATCCATGCAGGTTTTCACTACGAATTATGAATCGACTCAAGGAGGAATAACGGATCGCAGGTCTAAACTAACCTTACAGCACCATTGTTAGCGAGGCTTTCTTGCTTACACCCAGTTTCAAAATTACGCGACCTAGTGGCGATGGCTTGTCTGGATTTTAAGCTTCTGTCCATCAAATTGTAACGACTAGAGTTTGTAAAATTTTAGCTTTCTAAATTCAGAAACAAAACAAACTTGAATTTATTGACAGAACATTTAGTATTTTCCGACTTTTGATGTAAATTTAAGCTTGCTTCAGGGAGAACGAATAGTCGAAGATTTGATTGACGGTTGTCAAAACACTGAAAAGATCTGAAAAAGCGGCCATTCAAGTGTCGTCTGCAAAGGTCGCGTAGTTTTGAAAATAGGTGTAACAGCTTTACCATTTTGGTTCAAACTTCTTTATTTTTTCACTTCACAGTTAGATCTGCTTAGATTTGATAACAGATACAATAAAATAAGCTAATTTGTATATTTCATTGTAGAGCGATAACACTAAAACCGTGAAACAAGTACTAACTAAAAAGTACAAATAGTACTAATGAAACAATAGAAAACAAAGGGTTTTGCTACTATTTGTCTCTATTTTGTTGCTAAGTTATTTCACGGTTCTAGTGTTATCGCTCTATATTCTACATACCCTGTTTTTTACCTATCTGTAACTATATAATTCTTTAAATAGTTTGTTATAGTCTAGGTAGTTTATCATAATCTGTTCTCATGTAATTTGATTAAAAAAGGAATGTAAAACCTACATTTAAAAAATCAAAAATGGAAACGCTTTTTTAGAAAAAAAATGTGACTTTTGGCTATTTTGTAAGAACGCATTAATTTTCTCAATTTAAAATGTTATTCGAACTAATTGTTTGGTTTTAAAACATGACTTATGATTTCAACAAGGCTCGATGTTTAGAGGAGTACTGTATCCAAGCGTGCCAGTCACAATGAAATGAAGAAACACCTTGGCTTTCAAAGAATCTGATTGAATATTCAAAGACGGTAACAGTACTTTGATCAATTTTTTTATGTAAAACTGAATCAATTAGGATTGAAACCGTCACTAATTCTTTTTAAAAAAGCCAAGATGTTTCTGGAAAAAATCTTTGATGATATAACGGTCCGCCATGACAGGTGACAGGTTTGCCCACTGTCATGACGGATGATTTCGCTGTGACATGTTTTGAACATTCACTAACTCAAATAGTATTCAAATTCAGTACATGACAAATACAACAGAAGCAACAAAAACAAACAAACAGATAAAAAACTACCCCATTGTTGTGCATAGAACTATTTCTATACTTACTCCGCGTGTTACGTTTTACATACAGGCAAAGATTTTAAAAGTTGAAACCCCAACACAAGATTTGAGCATATAGACAACTTCCAAAAGTAAATATCACGTCTCGATGTTTAAAACTGATCTTGCCTATTTCGATAAACACTTTTGTCGCTTACGTCTTCAGCTGACTGGTACTAAATTTAGTCGAGCCACGAAAATCAAGTAATCGTTTTGATAAAAGCAAAGTTCAGGATGTAAAATTGCATCCAAGTATCTAAACATGAGGATTAGGAGGTCTTCCAATGCCTATTCATATAAGCGGGCCAAAAAGGCAACTGAACTTACCGTTTTCCTGTCGAAAAAAGTGCATTTTCGCTTCTTTGTTTGATTTCTTCTTGTCATTGTGTTGCACTAAATCGTTCCTCATTAGCCCTTTTCTTTCCAATGTCACATATGTGTGATGATAAATATATATGCACTTCTTAGGGGAAAAAATTACCTCTCTCACTTCCAGAAGCACGGCCCAGCACGGAGATCACTTGATTTTGCCAAGTAAGTTTTCTAACTTTCACAGCGAAACAAACGATTTTGAATCTCAATTTGTGTAAGATTTATTCGTTTGTTTCAGCACGAAACTCAAAATGCGCATTTCTATATATTGCACCGATTGCATTTTTTAGAAGTCAAAACTCCCCCAAATTGCTTTGGTAGGTCCAGGAATCCACCACAGAACGACCATGGAAGCAATTTTACTCAAATGTCGTCATTTTGAAACCAAACAGATCCGATGCCATCTTCTTCACAAAATCGTTTCCCACCTCTGAATTCTTCCAGAAGAGCGTCTCTACTGCCTAGTCAAGCTTAATGATGCCAGCCTAGAGGCTCCTATGGTAGCAAATAACTCAAAAATCACTTATAATGGATATTTTCCCAATTCAAGCCATGTTTGTGCTAATGTCGCCTTTTACGCTTGCCTTCAACAATGGTTTTCACAAAATTGAATGTGAAAACTAAGGTCAATCTGTCTTGAAACTTAGGGCCAGTATTCACATACGGTCTTCATTAATGTAATATCTTTATCTCACAAAAGTATACAAGATAAATTTTATTTATGCACCGATAACACGAGCACTTCATTTCAAGCTGAAACTCACACATTTCTTAAGAAAACATCGTAATATGCACGCATGCACAGACGTTTTTCACTAGTGTCGCCCAAGCAGGCTTCGTTTCTTTCAGGTGGCGAACAATGATTTTATAAGTCACGAAACGTCATTAATATGAGGGACTCCCTGTGTTTGGTCATCGGTACCAATCATCAGGCAAATTATGTCTACATCACCATGTTCTTGAAATCTCGTTAGAGTTGATTGTTTTCGAGTACATGTACAGTTTACTTTATAAAGCTCGATTTTGTACGCGTGGTACTTGGAGTGAGGCAGCAATGCTGTCATATTTACCACTGACAACTGATTAAGTAAAGAGACTCTGAACTTACTCAAGCGTGCTGTGATGTCTTTCGTTTTTCGGACTCTCGTTAGAGCTGCTTGTTTTCGAGCACTCGTTCTTTGTAAGTTTTATTGTCAGTTTATTATCACGAGAAACATATCCAAGCTATTATGACACACTGTTCCGTATATTTACAAAAACACAAGCACCTGAACTTATTGAACCAGGTACAAGCTACACCCATGCACTGCAAGAAACTTTTTACAGCGCCTACATAAGATTTGGAAGTAGCCTTGCAATTGGACCCTGAATTAAGCAGAGTACCACACACAATTCATCAAAAGTTCCTTTTAATGCGCCAGACAAAGCTCAAACTTGATCGCCTCTAAAGACCTTAAAAGCACAAAGAGATTAAACACTAGTTAGTAATACTTCACTTTCAAGTTCATTTTGCTCAGTGTTAGCCTCAACTCCGCGTAATATATTCTTTTGTGTCATTGATTAACCCTAGTTGGGAATAAATGGAATGTACACAAATGAACAAAGCAAGTGCTATAGAATTCCTCTGGGGGTTTGCTTGATTTCTTTGAATCTCTCACATCTAATCGAGGCTAACACTGAGCAACACAGAACTCGAAACTGGAGTATTCCAACTATCTATAGCGGCATAATAATAGACTTCATTTAAACAGGGTAGCCAATGAGCAAATGGGCTGATATCCATACGGGCCATATTCATATTCGGCATACAACTCAACAAATAGGCTCATGTCCTCTGGCATTCTTCAGTTTCAATATTTTCTTGGTACTCTAGGCTCAGCAGGCATTCACCTGTTTAGGCCTAGCGGCCAGGCGGTATCTTACTTAAAGTAAGCCTAAGCCCCCTGTTATTTCCAATTTTGATAAAAAGTCCGACCATATTTCTAAGAACGTCTACAGTAAAATGATATGACTCGACTTGGATGAATTCGAAAGCTTTTACACAATTTTAAACATCGGTAAAAAGGGCCTTTGAGCTACCTGAGGTGGCACACCTGAGAATATTGCTGGAGTGCATCCATACCTTTGGGAATCCAAAGACAATGAAGCGGTAGCCATGTTGGATGACCAAACAATAAACGCTAATGAGAAATCTTTTGTTGAAGGTCAACCAAGATGGCTGCCGTGACGTCACATGCACCCCAGCAATATGGGAACTTGGTTGACTAAATTCGATCGCTGAAGTGATGTAGATTTGAATACACTTTGAATTTCACTCGAAGCTGCTGAAAACTGATTTTTCGTATTTATAGGCAAAAAAGCCCAGCAAAAGCTACAATTCCTAAGAGTCTGAAGATCGGAATAAACTAGTCTTAAGCAATGCTTATGTGAGTGCTGCCAAAAGGATTTTAAAGGGAGGCAGTGCTCTTTGTGTGATGCTTAGCATTTCAGCTAAAATTGTGAAAAAAATCCCAGTTAGACAACAAATGATGAAGTAAAAACAATATGCCACCAACTGAGGTGCTCTGGGTATGAGGATTTTCTTTTGTAAAATTAATTAGCATTTGATATTGATCAGTTGATTGTTAGGAATAGTACTCCATGAACTGTTTGAGTAATATTGTTCTAGTTGTATCCTATAGTTAATATTGCTTTATGTTCTCTATGAAAGTGGAATCCCTTTGTGTTTTATAATTAGAAATAGAAAATAGAAATTTCAATAATATAAAACATGAACTTTTATTGACAACTCTTTTAACTTATTGTAACAAATATTACAACGGTAAAAAATGGTAATAGCTCCACATAGAGCAGGCCATATTTGGCTGAGTTCGTAAGTTTGGAAAGTACTGATAAAACAGAAGTTCGTACAGCCAACACTCACGTTGCTCGTGACTACTGACTCTTAATTACAATTTAGAAAGTAGATATGTCTTTAAATGGTAATACTTACCAAAGATAAACGGCCTTTTTAGCTACAGAGTTTATAGCCTGAAACTTCAGATGTCAAAACACCAAAAAGCACATGTGAGTGCGTAGAACCGGTTTCCAAACCGGTTTCGTAGTACTTTTACTGTTTTTACTGGTGAACTGCTATCGAACTTAAAACTGGTTTTAACCGGTTTGTTGAATCCACAGGGTAACCGCATTCTCAAATTGGACGTATTGACAAAATTAGGACTGCTGCCGGCGCTCGCTCGCTCAGGCTCGCTCGCTTGGCAGCAATAATTTTTTCTTCTGGGTAGACGTCACACTCTTTTGTATGCACAATAAACTTTTGTAACGTACAAAAGAGTGTGACGTCTATCCAGACTTACGTTTTTGAAAGTGTCCCATGGAGCTCCAAACTTTAAAATTAAAATTAGTGTAAAAAATTCGGAATTCATTCAAATCGCGTAATTTTTTTGTACAAGTCATTAGAAATACTTCAACTTTTCGTCAAACTGAATAGGAAATAACAGGGGCTAGGTGCACTTTCATTTCAAATAGGATGAATCTTTACATTTCATACTCATTAGTAATTTTTATATAAAGATTCATGATAATTAAAACTCTACTGAAAAAGCGCCTGAGCGGGAAAAATGTACATGATAAATAATGCACCTTGATATCGAATCTGTTCAAATGTTAATACAAATGACCGCAACAATATTTTGAATCGTTTGAGACACATTTATTCGTTGAATTTTATAGCAATTGAAAACTCTTGATAAGTACCTGTATAAAACGTTACGGAGAAGGCGCCCTAATTAATTTTGATCTAATTGCGCTAATTAGCATATGGATACCAGTCGGTGTTTTGTTGGCTTGTTTCTTAATTGCTACTCACGTCACGAAAAATCATTACAGGAATCAGAAACTTAGTCCCGTTAATTGTAGACATGATACGAATTAGAACCTTAACAATCAGATAACAAGTTTTACAAGAAGAAAACAAACAGGGAATTATAGGACAAACCGATAAATAAGACCTATCGACTTTGGAGTATTTAACTTCCGATCTACGAAAAAAATACTTAGTCAAAGAAAAAAAAAAAAAAAGGTAAAGCTCTGTATTTAACGTCGAAAGTTCCTTTAGCTACAAGCAACGCTATAAGCTAGTCTCCCAGGAAGCCGACGAAAGAACTGATAAAGCAAATACTTTTCTGCAAAATTCAAGCCCAGTTTGAGTGTTACCCTTTATACTAGTTTTATTTCTATTTAATTTTATCTTTTTTTAATAATTGGTTTTACTGTGACACTGAAAAAAACCGTTATAAGCGCCTAATAAAAACTGATATTTTTGATATTTAAACATCATCCGAACAAACGACACCAACATCATACTTGTGCGTATTGCATCCAGAATCAACATTTCCAAATCCAGGATGAGAACAGCTATAAAGGGATGTCTCAGAGCCTTTACAATCCATGTCATCCAGCCACACTTTTCCTGATCCTCGTCCATTGTACCAATATCCTAAAGCTCTGGTAAATCCAAGTTGTCGACATGCAACCTTGGCGTCTTTTATGTCAAAGTAATCATGGCACACTGTTCCCCATTGGCCATTGTGGTAGACTCGTACAATACCAGCATATGTTGGATCGCAAAGGTCATAGCTAGTTTCTTTAGACAAGGCCAAATAAGAAAAAAAAAGAAAACAATCGAGCGGCATCTTAGTCGCATCAGGTCGACAATGAAAAGCAGAGAGGAGTGGCTGACATTAAGCGGCACTTGACCGAGTTTTTAGGTCTGTCAAAGGAGCAAGCCCTTCGATACGTCATTGGCGGGTTTTCACTAAAACTTTTTCGGCTTTCAAAATCGTATGGCAAATGCGAAAAGTATGCCACTTTAGTCACAGACGCTCAATCTTATGGCAGTTGGACTGAGCCGCTAAGTTTACTGGCAGATGATGGCACTAGTGAGCTAAATGGTAAGTAAATGAAGAACAGGAAGAAAGATTACTCGTCTCGATACTGGTCATGATCATAGGCCAGTTAGTAGTTTATTATACAGCTATTAAAATCATGCTTTTATTTTACGGTATACGTACTGTTACATCTCATTCTACAAAGAGAATTACGAATAACGATAAAACGCTAAATATTAGACTTAATATTTCGATCAGAATGAATATAGTAACTTGTGTAGGATTGAAATGCTCGTATGGTGTGGTTGGTTGGTTCACAATATTTCGATAGTTTAACTTAATGTTTTTAATGATTAACCTATATTTATAAATTACCAACAACCGACAAAGACCGAAAATTTTAACTGACAACCGACAAATTGCTCAAATTTTAACCAGCAACCGACATGCGCACCCCCTATCCAGACCCTGATCGCTTGCACAGTCATCAAGTGAGTTTTCTGAACCTTTGCAACGCATGCTTTGCAGCCAGACTTTTCCCGAACCTCGTCCATTGACCCAGTATCCTTCAACTTTGGTAAAACCAAGTTGTCGACATGCAACCTTGGCGTCTGGCATATCCCAGTCACTATGCCACACTGTTCTCCATTGGCCTTTGTAGAGGACTCGTACAATTCCAGCAACACTGCAGTAACCTACTGTTCTCCACTGGTATTGTGGTAGACATGTACAATTTAATCGATTTATGTTTTTAAAGTTGAGTGCACGCACTTAATCTGTGAAATAGTACAAAATATGTACTAGAGTGCTTACAATATATCTGTGAAAAAGTTAGCGAGCTAAATTGTGCTAAATGGCGCGAAATCCTTTGTTTTCTATTGTTTAATTAATGCAAATTAGTGCTATTTCTTACAAAGTTTTGCAGGGATATATTGTAAACACTCTAAGTAATATTTCTCATTTTGTGACTAAGTGGCAATAGTGCAGTCATTGGCTTTGTAATGAAATGATTGATATACATCTAAATATAGCAAAAATCTATAACCAAAATATTTTATAAGTATATAATTATATCAAAGGAGGCAGCATGGCCTCAGCTTTTTGACCTAAACTTTTAAAACGAGACACAAGGCGGTGATAATTAGGACTTTGCCTAGCAGCATACGAATTTAGGAGAATTTCGTATAAATGGATTTTAAGTTATTCGAGGCGCAATTTTTTAATCCCAAATGTTAAATGTCCAGATGTTGCTCATATATCAGGAAATCGTACGATCTTGAGTACAATTCGGAATTAATAGGTATGAGTAATGTTTTGAAAGTTCTCAAAATAGGATGAGCCTTTAGGCGAAGATCGTGCGATTTTTTATTTATAATACACTATACAAAATTTCTTCGAGGAAAGACAAATGTCTGACATATAGCATGTTTTCATAAAAAGTGCAGACTTAAAAGAGAAGACAATATTTCAAAGAGGGAAGAAACTTCGAAAACAAAATAAAATAGTGTTAATTTGTATGCTGAGTGAATTACAGTTCTTTTACATTTCCTAAAGCATGTGGTTTATTCACTGACAGGTTTGTTTATTGAATGAAGACGAGCGAAGAGCCCAAGACATGGCAAAGAATTTGAGTTCATTCACAGAGAAATATGGTCAAATTTACGTTGTTTAAACATACCTGGCCTTTCAAATGCTTCAAAACTTCATTATCTTGAGCTTGATTTATCAGATTCTTTTGGAAAAGAGTAAAAAAGTTTGACCAAGTGACCATTTCTCTCTGGCATAGCTGTGAATCGATGTCCTTCGCTTAGTTTTGCAGCACGGCGTTTTTCTCTCCAGTGCTCTTGTTTTCCGTTTAAAATTGTCATTGTTTTGACAAATAAATTACTTTTTTATCTTCTATGATAATCATCAAAAACTGAACTAGCAAAACTGTAAGTTTTCATCGAAAACGAGTGGCTTGTCAAGGAAAATCCAAATGGAGGACGATGTTTATCGTGCGCCGTTGTTGCCATAGCGACTTAATAGGTACTCTACAGAGTACAATTAACGATTTAATTGTACTCCTCTCGTCCAATCAGAATCGAGTAATTTTGTATAGTGTATTATAAGCAGAGTAAAACTCCCCTCTATTCAGATTTATTAGTTAGTTTGCCTGTGCCGATGTTTTGAGCCACTACTCTTCATTTCGAGGTAAGTGTCATTTAGATAATGGAATGAAATCGTTTACTCTACTGCCGCCATAATGTATTTAGCTGACTACATTTTTTAAATGATTGCATTCACTTGCTCTCAGGAAAAAAATCGATTTCAAAGTTTTATTTTTTAGTTTTAAAAGTTTTCAATACGCTGTGCTATAAATGGCAAATACACGTCTCGAAAAATCGCATGACAAAAATTTTCTCGAACATTTTTGTTTATAACATTCTTTTGGGAATAAACTCTAATAAATATAAATCAGATTAAAATAACTTTTTCGACCTGTTAGATATTATCGGTGTTTCTTATTTTTTAAGATAATACAGTGTATGCTAAAATCCAAGTTTTGGTAGTAATAAAGTATGTATGGTTGACTAGATTCTCGAACAGCTACTTCAACATAGCTGCGAAAGCAAATTTTAACGAGTAGTCAATTAGCTTTTAAAGTGTGCAACTCCGTTTAAAAGCAAGAGGTGTTAAACGTAACAAAGAAAGTATTTGTCAATTGTCAAGGTGTGGTATTAGATTCCTAAAGAACACATACAAACGTTTTACTGAATGCTTACAGAAGTTAAAAAGGATATTATCCTGATGTTTTTACATTCTACGATGATAACTAAACCAATTCGTTGTTTATTTTATAATCAATGTATTTATTTTGTGAAAGGAAAAGGAAAATGGAAAGACAAATAAAATTCAATAGATAGTAGAAATAAAAAAAATGGCGAAATTCTAAAATTCAAAAAAATAAATAAATAAATGAATAAAAACATCATTTATAACAAGATTAAGTAGTGTATTGCATGCAAGACAACTTGTCGCTTGAAAAAGTAGCGACGCAGCGAACGCAAGCGTAAAAGAACGTAAAGTATTGTTCTAATAATTTCAGAAAACAAATTAACCAGTTTTTGAACAGATCTTTTAGAGTCTTTCAGTGTAGTTTCAAGTTTCAGCTAAATCGAATGTTGACCAATTTTGATGTTCTAATATATTTTTAAGTTTTACGTGCTGCAGTACAGTTTTAGTTAATCTTACCGAGCACTTACACTGCATAAATTTAGTCAATTGATTAATACAGCTCTTCTCAGGCGCGTTTTAATCTGAGTTGATGTGAAATAATATAACGATTATTCTCGGCTATTTCTCGGCACAAATTTATAGACAAGGGGTTCGTACGGCTGTTTTGAAGTTTTCATGAATTGTTTTAATCTCTATTTTCTATAGCACGAATCGCTGCCTTACAATGGCTGTTAAGATTTTTGGTTACCCCAATTTTTTGTACAGTCATATTTTATATCCCTGAATCTATATGTTAGTTTCCATGGTTATAGACCCTTATCACGCTAACGTGAAAAAAAAACCGAATTCACTATCAAACTTCATCGCACCCATATTAGTAAATTGCAGAGTTTCGTAAATATTGCCCTTAAACGGACGAAGTTATGAATTTTGAAGCTACAATGATATTATTTCTATATAAGAAATCTATGTGTTTAGTATGATAACGAGGCTCGCCGGGCATGTGATGCCCGTCCACCGTACTTGTCATTTTTAACTCGTGGATTGAAAATCCACGAGTTATTGTGAGGGGTCGAATATGCAAATCAGTCAGGTTACTACTTCGTGTATGACAACAACTATTTAATCTATCTATTGTCTAACTAGAATGGTGCCATACATAAAGTAGTAAGCTATTGTGTCACTCACTCACTCACTCACTCACTCACTTTCCTGTAAACTTCCGGTCTGTCAAACTTTACTTCCGGTCTATTCTTGATAATACGATACGGTGCTAACTTGCGTTAGAGTCGTTTTCGTATGAGTGGGAAACTTACCGTACCGTATCGTAACTGTACCAGTATCATAGTTTCTATAAAAACATTCGAAATTCCTGCTGTAACCGTATCGTATCGTCGGTCGTACGGTGTTCCCCCTCATACTCTATAATAATTTTTGGCGACCAGAGCTTTGAACGTAATGTAACTGTTTTAGATTTGTGTACAAGCAACAATTTTTAGGCACACGATCTAAGCTGGGTAATACAAGTTTTTAACATTACCTCGTGCTCTACATGTAAGTTACATGTACACGGGTCTGCACTCCGCGAAGATCGATTGTACGTGTCGGATGTTAGGCGAAATTGCCAATAGATTTGAATAAATAGTTTCTTATTCATTGCCACATTCTGTATTGAACTACTCTCAGTTCCCTCTGCAGCTTGGAATAATTTCCATCGCATCTCCAAGTTGATCGAGCTGTTCGATATACTCGGATGTGAAAACAATGGACTTTGTAGTCATTGTCTTCAAACAAAAAAAAATCGTCGCAAGTCCAATGTCAATGAGTCATCCAAGCATTTAGTGTTTGTACTCTATCAGCACGAGAGTAAATGTTGAAATAAAAAGTAAACGAAATCATATTTCAGTACGAACTGACGCCTGCTGAAACTGGAGAAACTGCATGGCCGTGGAATCGCTACGGCCCGGCTGGCCGAAACGGCATCAAAAAAGCGTATTTGAGTTTAAGTTTGGTGGCTATTATGAGTACTTTTATGGAGTAATTTATTTTATTCATAGCAACATTTGGTTCATAGAGAAACTTCTTTCATAATTTGTACATGTTCAATAGCTTTGCTAAGCGTACAGCCATAAATTTACAATATGTATAAAAATATAACCTTCCCAACGTTCAATTGCTCAGTAGCTCAAGTGGTTCGTTGCTGGCTGAGAACTCAGAGGTACCCTGTTCGAATCACGGGCAGACCGGTTTCTTTTTTTTTTTTTTTTTTTTTTTTCCTTTGCTTCATTATCTTTTTTTGTTCTTTCATACTCAAGTCAATTATTTTTCGCTAAAGAAACTACATTAGCTGATATTATTAATAATATTATCCAAATGACTCTTTCAAAATTCTTTACAGATGGGCCCAATCTTAATTTTTAGATTGTGAGAGCAATGATTTATCATTTAGAAAAATACATATTGTATTAATTGATTCATATTTTTGCCTTCAAATAAAAAACTCATTATTTAACTAAAATCCACGAGTTACTTCGCCATTGGCGGGTTGATTATGTACGGTGGACTTATAGTTTACATGCCGTATACATGTAAAAATGCTAAGATTTAAAAATTCATATCCTCGTCAGCTTAAGAGCAATCTCTCCGAAACTTTGCAGTTTTACTAATATCGATGCTGCAAATTTGATAGTGAATTCCTTTTTCCAATAAATCAAATAATTTATAATTAACTTTTTCTTTCTTTCTTTCTTTCTTTCTTTCTTTCTTTCTTTCTTTCTTTCTTTCTTTCTTTCTTTCTTTCTTTCTTTCTTTCTTTCTTTCTTTCTTTTACTTCAAAAAGCAAGAAAGATATTTTTGGTCCCGCGCATAAATGAGTTTTCATTGTAGATAGATGACAAACGTTTCGATGCGCTTCAGCCTTCCATCCGTACGCGTATTGTATTTTCCTTTAAAAGAAAAATGGACTCGTAACGTAAACGAGTGGTTATGTATTTATATGTCACTTTAAAAAAGATGAAAGCGCTCACAGGTGAACATCAAAAATACAGGAAAAACTAAAGACAACAATAAATAAAGCGACAGTGTTTCGTCGTTTACTCTGGGGTTGAGCTTCACGATTCTCTGCGTGAACACCAAGTATCGAAGGCCAAGTTCTTCGTTTGCAGACGTATGAAGTTATTCATAGCAGCATTCTTGTCAATCTATATTTTTGTCAGATCTTTGATAAATCCATGATTGCTTCGTTCACGATCAAAGTCACTTAAAAACTTAGTCAGTTGGTCCAAACACGGTATGAAATTAAACGGTAGCCATAGCTACGCTAGAAACTGTACGGAATGTTGAAGTTAAGTAATTTAAGTATGATTATGGAGTCTTGACTTAGCGAGATAAAGCACCCCAGCCATCTGACCATGATGTACAAATAGATATTGTAACATCTAAATCCACCAATGTATGTCTTTCAATTCTTGGAGGCTTAAACACACAACGTGTTAATTTGATGAGTTCATCTTTCTCAAGCATTGTTCAATAAGGTATATAGCAGAACAAGAAAAATTGTATAGGGCGGACCTTTCTAGGGCCTATCATTGATGAGAACCGTCCAGATGGCTTACAAATGAGACCTATTGTCTAAACTGTATTTACATATAAAGCACAGATTTATAAAGATAAACACACAATAATTAACGGATGCAGGGTGATATATGTTACTTTGCATCGTGCTCTATATCTGAGAGCGGTACACGGTACAGAGTATACACTTACTAGGAGTGTCTAAAGGTAATTTTATCTTATTCCTTACAAATCTAAGATAGCGAATTTGCGATTCAAAGAAGAAATACATATCAAAAATGAAGAGAGTTGAGCTGAAAAAAAGTAAAAAAAAAAAAAAAGATATAGAAGCAGGAGAAAATGACGACCATTTTTAGCTTCCTCCATAACAAAGTTGAGGTCATGAAGATAACCCTTCAAGCCTGAACTAGGGTCATATGTTGTTAGGTTGATATACTTTTTATTAGCCGTGTATACAATATACTTGAAGGTTGTGTGGTACTGACCCGAGGTTTACTATCCTCTCATTAATACGGAATTGCGTCACGGCTAATAATGGTCTTATTTCTAAATAAAGCAACAAGTAGAAGAAAATTTTAAAATAAGGTAAAGGTAATCATATTTTACTTCAAAGAGCTTGAGAGTGGTTGCCTAATAAGGTCGAACTCGGGACCTTTCGCACTGAAGGCCCCGCACTACTAGCTCTGCATTGAATTAGAACATCATCATCATCATCAACAACAACAACAACGACAACAACAACAACAACAACAACAACAACAATGTAAGAAAAATATAGCTAAATTAAAGTACAAATTGTAAGAAAGCAACTTACTTGCAGTCTTGCCATCAAGGTTTGTTTAGGCAAATTGAACTTTTATGGTTATCATCATTTAATTGATATCTTTCGCCCCTTTGTTTGATTTGTCAGTCATACATATATTTCACTAGCAATAGTCATAGTAATAGTTTGTGTATTAATGATTTATTCAGTTCCATTTTCATTTAAGTCATGCAGAGGTGTCCACGCTTCACCATGATTGCTATTGCAGTTTGCATAATTGTACTTTCACAAGAGGTTGTGCAAAGCTATAGCCGTGGTAAGTGTTTTTTATCTGTCTCCACTGTCAAGTCTGTTAACACACCAAACGATACGTATTGGGGATGTGTGTGTGTATGTGCAGGGGGGGGGGCAAAATTATTAGATCGCATGGTACAAGCTGGAGGCGAGAAAGAAAACAAACAAATTAAAGTGATAAAATGAACAATAGTCCTAGACAAGGCGCAAAATTGAAAAAGTCGATCGCAAAAAGTGCAGAAGGCATTTTGGGGTAGAGGCTGGTAACATAACTATTCTAAACTAATTTTTCATGTTGAATCCGAATATGGCTGTTACCAAGACGTATTCTGCAATCTTATACGTGTAAATGACGTATTTTGTGAATTGCTACAGTCATTTCATACTAACGGCTTTTTCATGTAATTCCAAAAGTTCCCAAACTTAAAAACAATTACCATGGCTGGAAAGAGCATATCAAAATCAGTAAAACTGTGAAGTTTGAAGGATATCAGTCGAAAAATCAAGGAGATACGAATTTTCAAAAAACGAAATTTTGTATGAAAACACTTACAGTTATGCAAGAGATACCAACAAAGCTCGATTTTTGAAAATTCGTATCTCCTTGATTTTTCATCTGATATCCTTCAAACTTCACAATTTTCACTGATTTTGATGTGCTCTTTCCAGCTATGATAATTGTTTTTAAGTTTGGGAGCTTTTGGAATTACATGAAAAAGCCGTTAGTATGAAATGACTGTAGCAATTCACAAAACACGTCTTACACGTATAAGATTGCAGAATACGTCTTGGTAACAGTCATATTCGCATTCAGCATGAAAAATCGGTTTAGAATAGTTATGTTACCAGCCTCTACCCCAAAATGCCTTCAGGTATCTGATTTCTCGAAAATGCGCCTTGTCTATCCCCTTCACAGTTCTCTGCGCCATCTTGAAAGGTAGCCGTGCCTTTGCATCGAAGTGAGACGAACGGTGAGCTTGCAATGATAGATACCTTTTTGTAACACCTAGAACAATTATTCACAGGTCTCTATCATTGCACCCTCACCGATCGTCTCGCTTCGATGCAAAGGCACGGCTACCTTTCAAGATGGCGCAGGGAACTGTGAAAGGGACTATTAAAATTAAATTTGTCTGTATATGGGCCGATATTGAGACGAGGTGAAGAGAAAATGTGCATGCATCGATCTCCGTTTACTCCCCAAACAAGTCGAAAGTGAAATATAAAATAATGACTAAAGCCATTTGTTCATTTGTTCATTTGTTCATTTGTTCATTTGTTCATTTGTTCATTTGTTCATTTGTTCATTTGTTCATTTGTTCATTTGTTCATTTGTTCATTTGTTCATTTGTTCATTTGTTCATTTGTTCATTTGTTCATTTGTTCATTTGTTCATTTGTTCATTTGTTCATTTGTTCATTTGTTCATTTGTTCATTTGTTCATTTGTTCATTTGTTCATTTGTTCGTTCTTTACATGTTCATCATTCGTTCATTTTATTTGTTCTTCTATTCGTTTGTTTCTAACCAGTTGTATTTGTTTTAAGCGACAATTGTCTTTCCAAAACGTTTGGATGCTCACCGTCACAAACGTGATTTATCTACGGCAACTGAGGTAAATCTTCCTGAACCTCCTCAGTTTTAACAATTTTATTATTTCAAAATTATTCATTCAAAATGTTACTTGTTCTTGTAATTGAGTTGATTCCACTTTCCTCATTTGTCTTTTTCAGGAAGGCCACGAGGACACTGCTTCTTTCTCATTGAAGACATTCAATGATAAACATTGGAAGATCGATGTCAAACGTAACAAGTAAATACTATAAATATAGAGCACGCCTTTAAAAAAAGGGCAGTCATACGCTAGAAAGGGATAAGCACAATTCTTACAAGGGACGCAAAGCCGTCAAATTTCAAACCGTTTTGTATGTGAATTCACCAATTCATCTCAAGTGGAAATTGTGCGTGTCATTCAACTGAAAGAGCTTTCCGTTTGAAGACGAGCTTCACGACCAAGAAGGTTTTCCCTCTCTAATACGAATGCGTCTATTTGCTTTATTTACGCTTGATCGTAGTTAAAATTACAATTTATTCCAATTTGTATTTGCATATGTATTCCATTCTATGAACTCAAGTTCTCTGGTATGTTTTATAGGGAACTGATATCACCGTCGTTCACTCTGAGATATTTTAATCCAGACGGTTCGGAGGTCTTAAAAAAGGTTATTTTTACTATAAGTGCTAATAAGAACTATTGATACATTAGTATTTTTCCTTTATTTTCTTCTTCTTTTTTCTTTTGTTTGTTTGTTTGTTTGTTTGTTTGTTTGTTTGTTTGTTTGTTTGTTTGTTTGTTTGTTTTCTTTCGGTTTTTCTTTCCTTCTTCCTGCTCTTGTCTTTTCTTTTCTTTCCTTTCCCTTTATTTCATCCATTCATTCGTTCTTTCTTTCTTTCTTTCTAACTTGACAATACATTCGAAATCATTATTACCGTTGGCCAGTAATCTATATAAAACGTTGCTAGCAGTTGTCTAAAATACTGATAACTTGTTTGGGTCTTTCACACAGGAAAAACCTGAACACTGTCATTACCAAGGAACGATACGAGACCTGCCCAAATCTACAGTTGTCTTGAACACTTGCAGTGGTTTAAGGTTCTTCATTTCTGCTTTTCTTTAACTTGCTATTCAAAAGCTCAATCCTCCATTTCACAAAATGTACGTAACTAAAATGGGTTGCGAGTTAGGGTAGGATAGTTGGCAGGCATTAACCCTGCGTAGGTAAGCCCTCGTGAAAACTTACCTTGTAAGCCCTGTAAACCCCTACGTCTTGTAAGCCCTATAAGCCATGTAAGAACTGTAGGCCCTGTGAGTCTTGTACACATTGTAAGCCTTGTAAACTTTGAAAGCCTCGTATATCCTGTAAACTTGTAAGCCTTGTAAGCCTCGTAAATCCTGTAAGCTCTTACAGCTCTGCAGCTCCTGTAAGCATTGTAAGCCCTATAAGCCATGTAAGCTTCAAACCTTGTAGGCTGTGTTACTCCTGTAAGCCATGCCATGTAAACCCTGTAAGCCATGTAAACCCTGTAAGCCATGTAAACCCTGTAAGCCATGTAAACCCTGTAAGCCATGTAACCCCTGTAAGCCATGTAAACCCTGTAAGCCATGTAAACCCTGTAAGCCTTGCAACCCCTGTAAGCCATGTAAACCCTGTAAGCCATGTAAACCCTGTAAGCATTGTAAACCCTGTAAGCCTTGTAAACCCTGTAAGCCTTGTAAACCCTGTAAGCCATGTAAACCCTGTAAGCCTTGTAAACCCTGTAAGCCATGTAAACCCTGTAAGCCTTGTAAACCCTGTAAGCCATGTAAACCCTGTAAGCCTTGTAACCCCTGTAAGCCATGTAACCCCTGTAAGCCATGTAAACCCTGTAAGCCATGTAACCCCTGTAAGCCATGTAAACCCTGTAAGCCTTGCAACCCCTGTAAGCCATGTAACCCCTGTAAGCCATGTAAACCCTGTAAGCCTTGCAACCCCTGTAAGCCATGTAACCCCTGTAAGCATTGTAAACCCTGTAAGCCATGTAAACCCTGTAAGCCTTGTAAACCCTGTAAGCCTTGTAACCCCTGTAAGCCTTGTAACCCCTGTAAGCCATGTAAACCCTGTAAGCCTTGCAACCCCTGTAAGCCATGTAAACCCTGTAAGCCATGTAAACCCTGTAAGCATTGTAAACCCTGTAAGCCTTGTAAACCCTGTAAGCCTTGTAAACCCTGTAAGCCATGTAAACCCTGTAAGCCTTGTAAACCCTGTAAGCCATGTAAACCCTGTAAGCCATGTAAACCCTGTAAGCCATGTAAACCCTGTAAGCCATGTAAACCCTGTAAGCCATGTAAACCCTGTAAGCCATGTAAACCCTGTAAGCCTTGTAAACCCTGTAAGCCATGTAAACCCTGTAAGCCATGTAAACCCTGTAAGCCTTGTAAACCCTGTAAGCCTTGTAAACCCTGTAAGCCATGTAAACCCTGTAAGCCATGTAAACCCTGTAAGCCATGTATCCCCTGTAAGCCTTGTAAACCCTGTAAGCCTTGTAAACCCTGTAAGCCTTCTAATACAGCTACAAAGAGCTATGTTGTAGGTTGCATTTCATATTTTGGTTGCCATGACAACTTTTAGCCTGTAAAGGCGTATATGAAGGGCTTAACGTCACCCATCCACCCCATTTTTGTGTTTGTATAACAACTTCAGTACGAGTGCTGGTAAATCTAAAAAAGTAACGAGCATTTTCCCGCGGATTTACAACAATTTAGTATTTTTAACAACAAGAAGCTTTTATTTTGCAATTTCTTCTACTTTTATCAAGTTTACTTGTAAAAATTGCCCCAGCTTCAAGGACCTGGAGGTAGCTTTGTTTTAGAGGGAGAGATGGGGACGAGGGACTAATCATGCCGACACTATGAACGTAAGCCAGCTAGCCATAAACGTAGATTCTAAAAGGAGGGTCTTAGCCAACGGCCCCTACCTACCCTACCACCTGCGATTCCTGAGTTAACGATACAAATTTTTATCAAGTACTTGTAAGTTACACGCACTTTGTGAAACAGGGGCCTGAGCACTAGATTTTAATACACACGTCTTTATTAAGACACATGCACTGTAGCCAGTTACGCGTATTTAATTGCTGATTTGGATTGTTGCAAACACCTACACCTTTGCAAAACGTTTTTGTGTGTTTGTTTCAGAGGCATAATTGACACTGAAGATGAAACATACCACATTGAGCCACATGACAACTTTCAGGTATTCTACTGAAAAAGCTGCCATATCCTTTTTGTACATATTTTTATTTATTTGTATATAGTATATAAACTACATTCCAGTTAGTTTTCTAACAATTTTTTTTACTAATACCTTTAGAGCACTGGAGCGCACAAATTATATCCATTCAAAGAAGGGTTCAGTGAGAGAGACTGTGGTAAGAATAATTTTTTCTCCGCTCTTTTATACAAACATAAATTTTTAAGTCATCTGCAATTTACTTAGTTAAATAATCTGCTGGTAAAATATTTGTAAATATGTGAATTACTTTTGTCATAATTATCTCGAGTAGCTAATTCAATATGATGTAATCTGCTCCCAGGAAACTTTCATGGTTCAATAATGGATGATGGGCATTTTCCTAGTAACCATGGCAACTTGAAGCAAACATTTGCAAGAGTTAGTATTACTTCATCTCTATTTTTGTCTGTCTGTCTCGGTCTGAGTGTTTGTTTGTCTGTTTGTTTGTTTCATTGTTTGTAATGTTGGTGATGTTGAGTCTATGTTGATGGTTATTATGGTTATTATCACAATTAAAATACTGTGAACTGCCAAATTCCCAAATAACCATCATCATCAAGTATTTGAAGCAGCAGCAAGTGATAACATCTACGCATGTCTCCAACATTGTCTCGGACAAATGGATAATTTTGAAAGGCTAATTTCTCTAGCTGTTCGCACTTCTGCACTCGACTGTAATGCTCCGAAAAACCTTGGGGAGACTATATACGACTCTCTTTATGAGAGAGGTAGCCCTAAGCCAGGTTAAAACCGTAATTGAGACCACTGCCGTCCAGCGGTTCGCGCATACCATGTTATCACTTGCTGTTATTTGAAGCATAATACTAGTGCCTTGTGTTCATACAATGATATTAATAAATACAGCAAATATTCTAGCTTAAACTATAGTGTAGCAGACGTCTAAGACTGTCGTCAGTCAAAACCTAAAAACCACTATAAGTATATATAGGCGTAGGACTATTGTCAGTCAAAACTAGTCTAAAAATTATAACGTTCAGTGTTCGAAACCTATATAGTAACAGTTCTTAGAATATTATTTGAAAGAAGATTAATCGCCAAATTGGCCATGGTGTGTTAAGTCGTGTGGTGTCTAAAATGAGACATTTGTTTTAGGCTCGTCGTAGCTTGTTGGCGTCAAATATTGATGAGTTTTACCGTCCCTACTTGACAACCAGTGAGACAAGATACAATGAGTTGCTACTCGTTGCTGATCATGGAATGGTAAAAATCCTTCAGTCTTTCTCCTTCTGCTTTTACTTCTCCTTCATAATCATTAGACATCATTATTATCAGCATCATTATAATGATCGTGATCATCTTGTTGTTGTTGTTTTTCCTCCACTCCAACCATCTTGTCCTGCACTAACTGTTGTCAGCAAATTTGTTTTACTTAACGTCTAATGCATGTATTTTTACTTACGCTTTAGTTCATGAAATACAGCAATGACACCAAGATTTTAACTGATAAAGTTATAACACTTGTTAATGCAGTAGATGCTGTAAGTCATTAACAACCATTATAAACTAACCACACCCTATTTCCATTGTTTAATGTAGGTTTTGAATTTCGGGGGAAGACCTGGGACAGGTTTTGAATTTTGTATTCAAGACCTGCATTAGGTTCTTATGGACCCGGGACAGGTTCTGAATTTTGAATTCAAGACCTGCATCAGGTTTACCAAGTTACTAGTCATGCCATACACACATTACACACATTTTAGAAGTTTTACCTTCAATGCACTGCATTTTAGATTTTAGACACACACTAGAAGTCAGAAAGTCTTAAAATTTAAGGAATTGACTATTCTGATCTTAAAAAAATCGCAAATGATATCTTACGCATCGACCCTACCGAGCCTCGAACTCTCAACCCGTTGAATCTTAGTCCATTCACTTACCACTATGCTACCCGGTAAATCGTTGACCTTGATGGAATTTTAAGAAGCTTTATCTCAACACACATTGTGTAAATTAGTATTCAAAATCCCCTCTGGGAATTACTAATAAACGTATTGTATTGTATTGTATTTTAGTTATTGTTCGACGTTAATTTCATGCAAATATAAATTACTCGATATAACTCGGATTTGATACTATAACTCAAATCCGATGATTTGAGTTCTTATTTTCAGAATTTTTGCATTGAAACAATAAAAATAGGGTTTGGTTAGTTTTTAAACAACTTAAAACCCACTTGGTTTTTAACCTATATTTAAAGGCGATGTTTAAGATTTGATCACTGACATTAGAAGGGTTTATCTTTAGATTTATCAACGGATCAACATTCGCATCGTCATGTCATTCTTAGAGATATGGACAACCGGTGATCGCATGAAACGAAATACCTTAGGCGGAAAAGAACTGGAAACTTTCCGAACCTACAGAAATGATGAACTTCTCCCAAAATTTCCACACGATAATGCACAGTTTTTGAGGTATTTATTTTTCCACTTATTTATATATATCATATATACTTAGGTCACATATAAGATTTAAGCTGTTGACACTCGTACGTCGAATCGACGGGAGAGTCCATCATATATATATATATTGAATATCATCCATGATTGATCAACAGTAGAAAAATAATTACAAAAATCACATTTTGTTTTTAAAGTCACTATTTCTGGACCGACTGTGCAGGCATGGCTTATGTTCGTGCTATGTGTGGGTCAAACTCAGAGGGAGTAAACGCTGTAAGTATATTGTATATATCTACAACAACAAAATAGTAAATTTGTTCTCCTACATTTCATTTAATTACCAAGCATGGCTTGTAACGTTTTTCTATTATAAATACCTTATTCCCCTTGTCCATATCAAGAAATTTCTTATAAAAATATGCTGTTTTCGCGCGAGCATCTTATATTGTATATTGTATATATCTACAACAACAAAATAGTAAATTTGTTTTCCTACATTTCATTTAATTACCAAGCATGGCTTGTAACGTTTTTCTATTATAAATATCTTATTCCCCTTGTCCATATCAAGAAATTTCTTATAAAAATATGCTGTTTTCGCGCGAGCATCTTATTTGGAAGTTGGAATAAACTTTTATAGCGAAACAAGTGATTTTTTCTACAATTCCATCCACATTTACAGTCATTCGAGTGAAAACATGCTAAGTCAGCCATCTTGATTTTGGTCGAAAAAGGACTGGAAAAGTGTAAAAACAGGAACCCGCGGTTTGCTTACCACAGGAAGCCCGAACACCGCAACGATTTCTTGATATGCAATTACAGATATAAAAATAGAAAAAGGGAATATAAAGGAAAATGAAAAAAAAAAACAATAAATAATAATGATGATGATGATGACTTTATTTAACCATGCTAACATATTTAACAGTAGCTGATTTCCAAAATGGGTGTGCGAATAAAACCTTAATATAAATAGAATGCACGCCATATATATGTGAAACAACTACAAACTATTTAGCGCATAATAGTATTTAGTTATCAACTATTTTGTTATCCGACACTCAGGCACAAACTACACAAAGAAAGACAAATACCACTGGATAACTTGCTATTGTTATTTGCACTGTTCTGCTTCAGTGATATGAACTAGCTAGTTTGTACAGAATAGTTTGGCACCGCTGTAACTTAACTGAAACTTTTTTTCAAACATTCAGTTTTTGGTAAGGGCAAAGCAACGTTATTAGAAAAATCACGTAAGCTATAAGTGCAAGTTGTTGCATATGATTCCCTAAATAATTTCAAAAGTCTGCTTGGTGCCAAAATATGTATTATTTTGAACATTACCTTCGCCTTTATCTGGGTTCTATGCTTGACCAAAGTGGTCCAACCCAGGTGAACGCATAGCTTTTCAGATTGACCAGTCTCGTTCCGACAACGCGTATCAACCCTAGCGCACCTGTTTTGGAGTCTCTGTCATCGATCAGAAAGTCCATTACTTATAGTATCCAATATCTCTGAACAGTATCCAAATTTACAGTTATTCGAGTGAAAACATGCTAACCAATTCAGCCATCTTGATTTTGGTCGAAAAAGGACTCAGTGGAAAAGTGTAGAAACAGGAACCCGCGGTTTGCTTACCACAGGAAGCCCGAACACCGCAATGATTTCTTGGTATAAAATAGAAAAAGGGAATATAAAGGAAAAAAAGAAGAAATAAATAATAATGATGATGAACTGTTTTGACTGGGTCATTTCCAATAACAACATATTTTGTTCTACCAAAAGAGCACGTAATCCGTTTCTAGATCAGATCCAACCAGGATATGTAAAGTTCAGAAGTAGTTTGTTTGCTGCAAGCCACTTCAGGTTCTTTATACTGTTCAGCTCATGGTTAAAAAACTACTTGAGTTTCAGAAATTGTTTTTCCTGCCGCGGTTGAGCTAGTATCGTCTGCAAACATCCTAGGTGTTGTGTACTTTAGACAATTTGGCAAGTCATTGATGTATGAGAGGAAGAAAATCGGGCCCCAATTATAATAAATACAAACAAAAAGACAAAGACAAAGAAAAAATACGTAAAATGAAAAATTGAAAATATGACTGTGCCACTGATTCGAAGTATAAAGTCTACATTTACGGCATAAGTCTTGCAGTTGTAATCTGCAGAAGATGACTACAGTTGTAAAGTCGAAATATCCGAAGTAAAGGAAAAAGCATGATTCATCTTCTCGTGTTTACGTTTATTATAAAATGTATGCCCAAACACATACAATTAATTCCAATAGAATACAATAATTCTCAAACGACAAGTTTTATCCTGATCGAAATGTAAACAGTGCATAGTCGTTGATCGAAGCTTGAAGTCAAATGTGATCATATCAAGGTCAAAAACCATAGATTTCGTGATTTTGAAAGCTTAACGCCGATTGGTCAAGAAAGAAATGCTGTGGTCGAGGCGACAGACGTTACGTACGTGGGGAGCTAAGCATTGCGTGATGATCCAAAGAACGTCTCCAAAGGAGGCCACTGACCACCAAGTAAAGATTATTTTATCAATTAATCTGATAAGCCCTTTTTTGAAACCAGTGGCATTGATCACAGGACGACGTGCATGGCTACATTTATCACCACTAGTGTCAATTAATACGCCCAGTTTACATAACGACAATCACTGTTACCTATCCAACACGCTGTGGCCAACCACCCCCCCCCCCCCCCCCCCCAAATGTCTCATCACAGCGTGACAAAAATATATATTTCCTTATATCTTTTGACCGAAAAAGAGTTTCTGGACTAAACTTTGGCTATTGCGAGACACTGTACGCCGCAACATTTTGATTGACGTTTGACAGAAAATGTCGATATTATGACGTCACCAGAAATGTTGCAACTTTTTGATGATGTTACAAACAAGGATTAATCTACATTTATGTGAGCAAAATGAAAGACAAGATAACGAGGAGATGTATGCCGAAAACAGATTGTTGATAGCATAAATATGTGAGAAGTTATAATTTTTTTAAATTTTAGTTGCTTTTGATGACGTCATATCATTGAGGGATTTCAAAATTAATTATTTTTGTATATTTCTATCGTTGTATGAAGACCAAATACAATTTACATATGTAGTACTTGTCTAGAACGAAAAGATGCGATACACATTTGGGAACAACTTTCTCTTATTGTCTGTTTTAAACAAAAAGTTAAAATCTTGTGACGTCATCATATGACGTCATGATGAAACTTTCCTTAATATCTCCACATTGAGAACGAAATTCAAAATTCGGAAATCATACGATTTTAGAAAACATTTAGTAAAGTATGTTAAGTCAAAAATAGACTGATTTAAATCATTACAGAAAAAATTTTACCAAGAGGTTTGTTTTCCTAAATCTTCCTAAAGAAATTGGGTGAGGGGGGAGGGGTGGTTTGTCTATTATTTAATTTCTCATAACTCATCAAATATTGATGCTATCGAAAAACGGTTTTCAGATTTGAACTCCTCTGGATAGTACCTTTCAAACTGGTCACTTAGAAAAATTGAATTCATAATTTCAAAAATTGACAAAAAATTGCAACATTGATAATAACGTCATAGTATCAACTTTGTGTCATCAAAATACCAAGAAAAAATTTTCCAGAATGGTTTTATTTCATTGACAAAGTTTCATCAAAATACATCTAATGCTTAGAAAGTTATCAGAAAATGATTCTTAAATGATACATTTTGGGGGGTGGTTGGCCGCGGCGTGAACGTGAAAAAGGGGCAATAGATTCAGGCTAGGTGTTGCTGAAATTGTACGACTCTACCACAATAACCAGTACGAAACAGTGTGTGATGGTGGTTGGGATATGCCAGACGCCAAGGTTGCATGTCGACAACTTGGTTTTACTACAGCTGAAGGGTATTGGGGCGGAGGACGAGGGACGGGTAAAGTTTTGGCTGCATCACATATGTGCAGCGACATCTAAGGGCTAGAGTGACCTGAACAATATTGTTGATAATCCTCGACACTTGTACACTTGCTCACTGCAATATGAAAAAAATATTTTATAATATTTTGGAATTGTGAGCATTTTCTCTTAAAATTGCATTTTGTAAGATAGGCGATAACTCTATAAATGCTACTCAACTCGTAAAACATTTTGTTGTCGTTGTTTTCTTTTGTTGTTGTTGTTGTTATTTCTATGAAATTCGATCATTGAGAATTTAGTATTGCAAATGTATTAGAAATCGACAAAGACTATGAAGCTGAATGATGCGAATAAAATTTACACCTGTCAACCAAATGAATAGGCGCCGACCACCTTAATAAGCTAATTAATTTGTTGTTATTTGCAGTGGGAATTTAACAGCATCATTGGTCCTTATGTAACCCTTGCCCATGAGATGGGACACAACTTCGGATTCAATCACGACAAAGGTTTAGCATCATACGTTTATTATGAATTTCACTATCTACATCTACAACTTTAAGCCATAAAGGTTTCCCATTACATGGATGAATATAATACCATTTCAACAAAAGTCCAGTATTCGTTGGTCACAACAAATTCAAAATGTTTTTTTTTTTAATCGAGCGCCCGTGAATTTAATATAAGGCACTAACAGGTTTTGGTGAACATCCGTGTTACCTTTAAACACGATTGACAGACACGGAGAAATTCACTGAAATATGCGAACAATAAAACAACCACCTAACAAATAGTTTCAATATTGAAGAAATGATTATGAGTACAAATAAAGAGTTTGATGATTATTATCGGAGCTTCACATTCAAAAGAGCCAAGTAGAATTTGCCATTTTTACGACAATCAGAAATTGCAAAATTTGCAAAAACAAAGTTGTTTCTTGTACCAGTCACGTGCATTCATGACAGTCTTTTAGAATGACTGTATGGATAACCATTGCATCCTATAATCATTTAATTCGTTATTGCAGGTTATTGCAAGTGTCTGACTCCACGAGGCTGTATTATGGGTGGCCACAAGTACGTATGATAAACGTTTTATTGGAATTCGAAGCGGGCACCCTCCGAGGGAATGGGGAGGCACAAAGAAAGGGTTTGGAGAAAAAAGAAAAGGGATGAAAGGGAGTGAGATCCACTTTCCTACTTCCCCCCCCCCCCACCCCCCCTTCCTTCCCCAACCTCCTTCCAGTGCCTCAGAGTTCCACTACGTAGGCTAACGATCCATGTGATATCTTTGCTTATTCTTTTCTGTGCGCCTTATTCAGAACACGTGTTCCTGGCTTCTCCAACTGTAGCATGGAAGGACTTAAAACAATTGATGACAGTTGTTTCTACAACGTACCCAATAAGGTAAAGGCTGGATACCTCACCTCATTATAATTACTATTCCTTATTAATGAAAAAAAAACCATCATCATTTTTGTCGGAATGGAAGTTAGACTAAGTAATTAAGCGATCGTTTTCTAAAATTAGCATTGAGTCTTACGTTCAAAATTACAGCATCAGAATGTTCGTATTTTTTTGTAAATTCGAAAGTGGATGATTACAAAGACAAGTTTGCTTGCAAAAAGAAGATAGGCAGTTTACACAAAAACCGCGATGAATGACTGAATAGTACTTTTTTCCTTTCACTCGCGAGATATGGTGACCCATAATTTAACTTTTTTATTTTTATACAAAACTTTCAATAATACATGTGCAAGAAATATTACTAGTCACTGAGAAATAAATTTTTGCTCATTTCCTATGATAGGAAATATCTAGGAAATATCTAGAAAATTGCATTTTCCTATGATAGGATCACTGGACAAAAAGTAGGAAAATATATTTTCCTACATATTTCTTAGATATTTCCTAACATAAGAAATTTGGATTTTCCTAGATATTTCCTAACCCTTCTAATTTCCTTTGATAAAATATGTAGGAAAACGTATTTTTCTACATTTTGTCCAGTTCCTATCATAGGAAAATGCAACTTCCTAGATATTTCCTAGATATTTCTTATCATAGGAAATGAGCAAAAATTTCTCAGTGAGTACGTAGTTGGAACTGATATGTGGTATAGCCCTAGACGTCCATGTATATGCTAGCTTTACTTTCGCCTTAAATTCTCTGATTACATAGGCAATGAATGAAAAATGCGGCAATGGTATCCGCGAAGGGAACGAGGAATGTGACTGTGGTACACCTGAGGTACATAATTGTATTTTCTTTCTTGTAATCACTTCGGGGACCACAAGTTTTTATAGAGGGATTTCATGGCAGCTATGTTAATTTGTGGGCAAGTACAATATAAAGTTTTTGAATTAGAAAAGATTTCATTTTTGTTGGGAAAAAAGCTCTATTATTTCGACCACAAACATGACTGCCATGAAATCCCTCTATTTTTCAACTGTAAATTATATGCCATGATTACCTTATCAATGATAATTGATTGCTTTCATTCCATTCCATTTCATTTTGCTTTTATCTTATTTTACTTCACGGAATTTCACTATGGTGAATCCTATTTCATTTAATTTCATATTTCAACAAAACGAAATGATGTATAAGCATTGTATCCTTTTTGATCAATGTTTCAGACTTGTGCAGCCAAAGATCCCTGCTGCGAAGCACACGACTGTAAGCTAAAACCTTCCTCTCAGTGCAGTGACTTTCATCACACATGCTGTCAGAATTGCCTGGTTAGTTGGAAATATAGGGAGCATTAGCTAAGGGGACTCAAACTATAAAACGTAGAACTTTAAATCTAATTGGAAAAGTAGCCTAACGACGTTGCTTTAGCTCAAATATAAAGAAAGCTGCCCAAACAAGCTCTAGGTACACGCATTTGATGTAACCTGCATTTAAAATGCCAGAGCTTTATTTAATTTGGAAGTCAAAACAAAATGTACACTTGACGTTGTATAGACCTAAAATGATCCGAACAAATGATTGATCTACCGTTCTATAGCTGGATCTTTCAAACACACATCTACCTTAATTGGCAATTGGAATACGGGATATTTTTGAATGTTTGAGGCGGAGGGGGGGGGGGGGGGGGGGTGGTTGGGTGATGAAAAAGCTTCGAAGCCTACCCTTCAAGGCCCGATTTCAAACAAACTAAAGATGTACACTCGGGTTCATATAGCCGAACGATTAAGCTTTAAAATAATACCTTTCCCATTGCAATCAGATGCGAAAAAACTCTACCTTGAGAAAAAGAAAATTCATCAAACTCCGCGGAGGACTCTACACTATCTACACTCGAAGAAGCATATACACATCTAACTAACACATTTCCGAGTGACAATCCATTCATTACAAAAAATCATTTTTTTCCTACTTATATTTTATGATGATTAAGTCTTAAAGCGAAATTACTCATTTGAATTCCTAAAGGTATAGACACGAAATTCACAATTTTTTTTCACGCTAAAGTAAATGGAAACAAACAAAGTCTAACACAGTTAAAGACCCTTACATAAGTAGACCCTTCCATTTGCAAATGATTTGCCCTTGTGGACGGATGGTGGAACACATTTCATTTGACGAACGCTGTTCTGATCAAATGCTCTTAACAAAGTCCAGGTTCGAAGCCTCATGAAATTACTATCGAGTAATCGTCTTTGTGTGCATGCATGTATTAGCTGTTATAAGCTGTTTTCATATCCCCCCCCCCCCCCCCCCCGTGTATGTAGAAGAAGATAACAGAGGCTCCTGTTTCCCTGTTTGACTCCAGAATAATGATACTAATTCAACTCTACTAGCTTAAATGACACATAACGGAATGATATGGAGTTTATCGGGTCACTTTACTACACAGGGACCGCTTGAAATTCTGTTTCACGTTTTTCTTAGTTCAAGAAACAAGGAACTCTTTGTAGAGCTGCAGCAACTGAATGTGATGTCGCTGACTATTGTAGAGGCATAAGTGGCGATGTAAGTACTGTGAATTAAAATAATTCTAGAATGAGACATAGCAAAATCAAAGTCACGTGATAGAGAACTATTATGTGGAAATCATGTGTAAACAAAGAAAACTTTAATTTTCTTTTAGTGTCCAGGAAACAGTTACATACAAGATGGAAGTTCTTGCAATGAAACTAACAAGGTCTGTCAATAATTATTACTGAACATTAAGTAATTACATTTACTATAATTTTCTCGTTGATACTTTTTTTTCTTTTCTTCCTTAGCTCATTCTTGGGAATACTAACCACCATTCAGTTGTAACACGATTTCTTTCTCCTCGCATCGAAGCTCGTTACATTCGCATCAATCCTCAGTACTGGAATAATATGCCATGTATGCGTACAGAGCTGTATGGATGTCCATCTCCTACAGGTAACAGTTGCTAAGACCCAAAACGTAGAGGAAAAATGAATTGTTATTTTGAGAAACTTTGCATAGTTTAGTTTTCTTTATTATTACGATTTACTGTGACAACCATAAGTTGTTTATTGAAATTTATTTGCCTCACTTCCTTGTTTAATTTAAATTCTTTTCAGGTAAAATTTATTAGCAAAAAGCTAACAAAGAGCGAAAGATCTAGATTGTCATCGTCATGGTTACGTGCATGCTGGCGAATAACGCGCGGAAATCTAAAAATAGCATGAGAGAATTTATCATGGGACAGCGTTCACTCTCTTACTAATAATCTCTTGCTTTGAAAGTAAAAACATCAAAGGAGGACCTAATTATAAAATTAGGCTTGAAAAGACTTGATTTTCACAAAGCCGATTTCTGTCCATTTGTTGAATTTTGAAGTGAACGTTGGATTGCGGGCCTAGCCATCACGATGTAAACATTCATAGTCCGTGAATATATTGAGGCTGTTAGCGCAAAATCTAAAATGTCAGTTTGCTTATTCCCTTTGCTGTTTAAATTTATTCAGGGCTTGGATAACTAGTGATTTATACCGTCTGAGCATCAGGCTACCAATTCTCCTGATATCAGAACGAACAGAAAGCGAGAAAGAAATCACTTAAAATGAAGCCAATGATTGAGGGATAAATCAAAGGGAATAATCTATTTTGGTTATCGACAATGTACATAAAATTGCACCCTGATTAATTCGAAAGGAAAGAGGGGCAAGAATGACACGCAGTATATGATTATGATAATGCCGATGAATCCCTCTATACGGGGGTACAAATGCAAAGTCACTGGATTCTTCTTGCAAACTAAAAACGAAACATGGTAAAAAAAACAATGAGATCGACAAAAATTGATATAATAGGCAGTACATTGAAATCGTCATATCTCTATTTTATCCAGCAAGCGCCACATCACCAACGCCACTCAAAGCATACAATGATTACTGTGTAAGTCCTCAGACTTCTTCTTGTAGTCCTGCAGACGGTACCAAACCAGTTTTCAAATCAGGATTTGAATGCAAAGAGAATTATATGGAGTTTAGTTTAGATGGTAATGGTGTTCTTAGACATCACTGCAGCAACAAAAAAGTCTGCCCTCAGAATGGCGGCACGGCTGACGGCACCAAACTAGTCATCAGTAGTACCTGCACGGATGAACAAGCTAAATTCGTTAGAACTGCAGGTATGATAAATTGCTATAAAATTAGCTAATTGGCCGGTAACAAAACAAGGAAGGGACTGGGTCCAAGTTTGGAAAGCCAACTTAATTGCCCTATCGCATAATGACGTCACAGTTTGTTTACATTGGGGATAGATGCTCAGAAACAGTGGAAATTAGGACCTATTAATATTCCTTTTCGAAGTAGAACATCAATGTATCGAGTTTTGATATATATCATGTATCAGTGATTGCTCATCTGCATTTTATTTGATATGCAATCACTCTGATCCCCTCTGGCGACCATAATCCTTAGCGTCAAAACAATAGAATGTTTTGGTGTGACGTAATTATGCGATAGGGCAATTAAGGTTCCAGTTAACAATACCTCATCAAATGAAAGAGTAACATACAGCAAGCCTGCTGACCAAGTTTGAGGATGTTTGGCTTAACATGAAACAATGTTATGAGCATTCAAACCCTTCCAGATTTACAAAGAAATTTATGATGTCCAGCAAAAACGTTCAGCCAAACCATACATTATCTCGGTATTTTTAGAAAATTTTAAAACATCATATTTCTATTTCCATTTCCAGCTCAAACCTGATGAAATTTTCAATTCTTGCTCATTTTCATGTGTTCTTTCCTATGAGGGGGTTTGTTTGCAAATTTACTCAATTTTACGAAACTTGGTCCCAGTCCCCTACTCATTTTGTTGCTCGCTCGCTTGCTTGCTTGCTTGCTTGATAGATAGATAAATTGATAGATAGATAGATAGATAGATAGATAGATTGATTGATTGATTGATTGATTGATGGATGGATGGATGGATGGATGGATGGATGGATGGATGATTGATTGATTGATTGATTGATTGATTGATTGATTGATTGATTGATTGATTGATGGATGGATGGATGGATTGATTATAGGTAAGTCTTTAAAGCATATCTCTTCTGGCAAATGCATACACCCTAATCATGGATGGCCCGGTGCTAATGTCGAACTTGTTCTCTGGGCCGGATGTGATAATCAACGCTTGGAATTTTGGTTTATGAAACAAGGTATGTAAAATCTAATCATTTCGCACCGTTTATATTAAATCCACCCCACCCTTCTGACAGAATTCATTTGTTATTCTGCAGACTGCACGATTCCTCTGGGCATGCAAAGTAAGACTATCGCTGATAACCAAATTACTGCAAGTTCCTATCGAGGATCAGAGTATCCTCACAACGCACGTCTTAAAAGTAACACATATTGGTGTGCTAAAAACAAAAAACAAAGCGAGTATCTACAAATCGATCTTGGACAGGTAATTAATTACAAAGAAAGTATAATAGCAGATTTGTTGATACTGGGGGTAACCAACAACAAACCCAATTCTCAATTAACCTGAGATTTGTGGTTATTAATTTTACTCGTTTAATTTCTTCATCTTTAAACTAAAAAGTTAAAAGTAAGAGTTTGTCATGCATCGGCCGGGGTGCACAACATGGTGTATCTTTTTATCATACTCGAGTAACGGTAAGGCCAAAGAAATCATATCGGCCACGTGCGCGCGTAGTACATCAGCGGAGCACATCTCCTTAGTGTTGTTGTCATGCGCCATACATTCTTTGTTAATTTTGCGAAACGCATATATTACAGTCGTCAAATAATCATATTTTATTTTTATTTTTTTACATTTTTTCCTTTACTGTGACGCGATTTCGTAGCTAAATTTGGCGATGTTATATAGTATTTTCCATGCCACATTAAATTTGGAGACTGTCCCATGTATAATTCAAGTCTTTGACAATACGCTAAGCCTGAGTTATTGATTATTCTTGTTTTAGAATCGAGTGATCGATGCTCTTTCTACGCAAGGACGCTCAAATTGGTACGACTTTGTCACAGGATATTACATTTACTACAGTAAGGATGGTCAGCGATGGACAGGATATTCTGATTCTGCTCAACACTCAAATGTAAGAATACAGAGAAAAAGGTTCCACCAAACCAAGTATTGTCTGTGAAATAGATACCTTCTTAGAGTAATGGTTCATATAAAAACGATAGCATCTTCTATTGTTCGGCGGCATATCACCTTCCGATCCCCACATCAGAATCTTGAGATTTTCGATTCATACTGGGGATACATCAACACATGGAGAGCATGTTTTTGAAGGAATATTTTTAAAACTTGTTTCAAAAAAGATTTTCTTTTGAGTTTATTTATAATATCATTCGATCCTTGACATTTATAGTCGCATTATTATATGATTGAGTCGGGTTTCTTTGTTATTCATAGCACTTTATATCGCTTATTTCACGATCATTATGAATTCAAGGGTTTTATATGGATCTTTCCCAGGATGTATTTGTATACATCCCTTGAATTTATAATTCCCGGGGTTTATGCAGATACATCCCTTGAATTTATAATTTCGTCCCATACTTTCTTAGACCATCTATGAGTTGATCGAGACTTACAAATTTTCTTAGAAAGATACTAAGTAGCGATTACTGGTGAAAAAAAAGTCTTTGATTAACGACTGGGATTCGAACCCGAGACCTTCTGCACTCCTTTACCCTCCTTTAGCCACTATACTACTGAGCTAACTGATGAAATTTCTTCAACAGAAAAACGTTTTGTGTATTATCATGAAGTTCGTTAGTATTGCCCTGAATAGAATTGAAAAGCAATTCTTTAGGGTTTCCTTCTGTAAATTCAGTAACAATGATCTAATCAGTGATTGTGTTTTTGAATGATTTTTGTGTGAAACCCTCCTCAATCACATAATAAGGCAGATAAATACCTCGAAGCTCGGCTTTTATCCATATACATCCCTCGGGCCTACGGCCCTCGGGATGTATTGCTGGGGTGCATGTGACGTCACGGCAGCCATCTTGGTTGACCTTCAACAAAAGATTTCTCATTAGCGTTTATTGTTTGGTCAACCAACATGGCTACCGCTTCATTGTCTTTGGATTCCCAAAGGTATGGATGCACCCCAGCAATATGGCTAAAAGCCTCGCTTCTCGGTATTTATCCCTTCCATATTGGTGTACCAGAAAGGTACACCAATATGGCGGCCCCATAAATTCTTACTAACAACAAGCCCACAAACGAAAACTGAAAAATATTAATATTTTACGTCCCGAACGTTTTATTTTGAAAACAAAAATCCTCCTTTTCTCATCTTGTAGTCTTCCAATATCTATCATATAAACAAGCATAAATAACAAAGCCAATACCGTTTCAAAATAAATTAAATTTCAAAAATACGATAAAAAGTTCTATTGATTTTGGCACGTTTGCCCTAATTTAAAATGACGGACGGAAGCGTGAAGTGGCTTATTGCTCACAAATTCCTAGAATATTAGCTTTTAAGACCAGAAATGGAGAGCATTTACCAATGTAATAGGCAACATGATTGTCTAGTATTATTTTACCAACCTTACCCGAACAGTATCTTTCTTGCACAGCACGTCCGCCATTTTGTTTTGTTTTCTTGCTCAAACCTAGGATTTGCGCCCGCAAAGGACGAATGGGATTGATTTTTTTTCGAAAAAACTATTAAATTCGCAATCTAATTGGCTAATCGTTTTTCTCCAGATTACATCGATCGGTCGGTCGGTCGGTCAGTGTTGGTTGGTGGTGATTGGCTTTCCTAGGGGGAGGGGGGGGGGTCGGTCTCTCGATGAGAATTCAAGCTATTTTTGTTCCGTGGTTTTGACCATATTGAATTCTGTCCGAATTGCGAATCATGTCATGTTATATTTTCAATCTAGAAATATTCTATATACATGCTCCGAACAAATATTTTCGTTTCTAATTCAGTCTTACTGCTACCATGGTAAATGTCAAGAGACCCACGACAAGCAATGTAGAGATCTTTGGGGAGCAAGTAAGTCCGTGGTGAATGTTATGTGTTGCGTTAGAGAAACCTCGCGCGATTCATATCTTTGTTTGTTTCTTTATTTTGCTATATTTGGCTTTATTTGTCCTGTTTTGCTTTGCTTTGCTTTGCTTTATTATGCCTGCTTTATTTGTCCTGGGATTTTTTTTGTGAAACAACTCAGATAGAACGAATTGTAAAATATTCGAATAGTCTGAAAGTAATATCTATTCAAAAGCCAGTAAACAGAAACAGAAACAGCCCACAATTTCGCAAAAACAACTAATTCTTCGGAGATATGATATACAAAAAATACCACGAAATCAGTTTTCAGCGATCTACAATTTGCTGAAACGATAAAATGGTTTAAGTTATCAGCTCGGGGTTAAGTGTTTGTTTAAAACAGCTATTGTATTCAACAACTGATTTTTGGATCTTGCATTTTATTCTTTTAGCTGGTGCAAATGCTGTCCAAGGTTGCTATACCAAACTTAACGTCGAAGCTCAGGGTTATGGAACATGTGATCCAGCAAAAAACATGTCTTGTGGTGCTGCGTAAGTACATGAGATTGGTACTTATCTGTGATTAAAAATATACCAATTAGAGCTCTCACAATGTAAATTTTCCTTTAAGTGATGTACTGTGTGGCCAGATACAATGCAAAAGCACTTTGGATAAACCAGCTACAGTAGACTATGGATGGAGCTATAGCAAGATAAACTTAGTGTCTGGTGAACAATGCAGGTACTTTAAAAATCAATTTCAGTAAACATAAAAACCAAAGTAAGCATGATGAAAAAATGTGGGTTAAATCGCTTTCATCAAATACTTTAATTAAATTCTGCCTTGACATATCTGTGTAAAGTTTAGTGGTAAACGAATCTATAATTCTGTCTTTCTTGGAAACCATCGAAATCGAAAAGATCTTTTTAAAAAACTTAATCATTTTCAAATATCTTTTTCGATGTTACACTGATCGCCAGCTGAAATTGACATTTATACAGAAGCCTTTTGAATCCGTCTAGGACAACCTGATACTCTTCTACGATAAAAAATTAAGCTCAGTTGGTGAGAACTGCTAATAGCATCGAGGAAAAGTTTAAACTGGGCTTTTCCTTTGGCCAAAAAGGTCACGTGGTCAATTGTTTCACTCTCATCCACATCTTCGCTGCCTCCTCGCAAAGTTCCGTCGCTTTTCGGAACTTCCGATCGATAGATCAAATCCGAACGACGAAAGCCGCAACGAGGATATCTTGATCTCTGCAAGAAATGCCTGGAACACACGCTCTTGGCGATTTTTATTTATTTATCCAACACAAACGAATTAAAACAAAATGTTGACGTGCTCCCTTGCTGCAACCAAACTTTACCTATATATCCTGAAAAACGTTGATGCCCGGAGATCGGAAATCTGGCATCTGACGCCAGAAGCTGCAATTCGAAATATGCAAAACGGAACGACGTATTTTGATGTAATATATATTTGAATACATATGTTATATGATCTTTGAGTTATAATAGTGTCCATTTTTTTAGTATTTTAGACTGAAAACAAAAATCCAAGTCCGCTTCGTTTCGGAAAATGAAAACTCCTTCGTATTCTAGACTGAGCAACGTCAAGGTTTCTTTTCGAATAGGCGTATCACCATTGCTAACATTGCTGGTTTTCCACTTTGACAGTGCTGCCACTTTAAAACGGATTGAATCAATGGGGCAAGGAATGGTACTTCCAGGCACCAAATGTGGAAGTCAAAAGGTAACACTAAACGCATGATTAAATTTAATCAATGATATTAGAACTTGCATTATTGGATGTTATAAGTCAAAGTTCTAGCACGTGTTACGTTGATATGAGATCGCAGTTCAATTTCATATCAGTTTAAAAGGATGAGTTTATGGTGAAATTAAAGTCGTATGCAATATAGAAACACCAGTCATTTATAATTAAAATGTACTTCTTGTAGATGTGTAAAGACTACAAATGTCAATCTTTCGCCGGCCATGGAATCCTGTCTTGTCCCAAAGTGAATGGTTTGGAGTGCGCTGGTCGAGGGGTAAGTTTTTCATGTTATATCTGTGGTCATTAAAATCAAGGATCTCTGAGCTTGGTGCATTATTTTCAAATCAACTTGCATTGTGTGATTATCATTGTACAACAGAGGTCGTATTGTGGCTGCTACGTGTGTGCATGTAAATTTGTATGTAAATGTGTAAATGTGCAGCTGTCTTGTAATGAAAGCGCCCTTGTATTCCTTCGACTCGATCACGTTCAGCTGCGCCCTTCGTAATCCAGCACTTGGCTGCGAGGAAGGATGATGAGCTACTCCAAATTTGTAATTTGTAATTTGTAAAATAACGTGTTAATTCATCACTCGTAATAGGGGCTACATGAGAAACCTGCTGCCTTTTCCTCTACCTCCTCTCTCTCTCCCTCTCTCTATATATATGGTGCACGACCAACATTTAACTGCTTAAAGAAGTTCATCAATCTTCGTAATCTCATTGTTTATCAGGTCTGCACAAATCTCAATACATGTCATTGCCAAGAAGGATACGATCCTGCTAAAGCATGTGGAGAAGGTAAAAGCAGTTGATAAATCTATATTGAATAAATTTGTGAAAACTATCATCGAGTTCATGTCAAATGCGTGGATCTCGTTTGAAGTGAGGCTTCGTCGTGTATGCATCCGGCCACAGACAATACAGTAAATGACACATCGAGAATCATTAATTGTCATCTCGGTGAGTTTATCCCGATTTTATGAGTAATGGGGGAGGGGGAGGCGAAAAACAGTACACCTCCAGTTTATTACTGATTCTAACATTTACGTCCCAAAATTAATGCTGCAAAATGTACAAGGCTAGGTACGTTGATAAACTTGACTTTGAGGTAAAAAAGACATCAGAAGTTAAATCACATTTGACAGTTTCATGCTTAGACACTTTGAAACGATTTGGACTCTCTCTTTTGCGGTGGCAATAACGTTTTTGAAGCGCTGAAATTCCAGTTTTAAGTTAATTGCTCAATTGTTATCATGCTCGTGCGATAGCCAAATGCGGCGCTTTTGCGAGCGTCAATAGCAGTCTCTGGAGCAAGTAAGAAGTGTTTTCAAGTTGTTATGAACCTTTGTCTTGTCTCACAACACAACAACTCTCTTGAAATGATTTGGCCAAATTTGGCTCTTCCAAAATAAATCGAGGTAAATGTAGCATCACACGGCTCTTTTAAATACGGGATTCCAAGTCTCGTATATATATTATTTTCTCTTGTTGATAAATAATGTCTTTTAATAGCCTTGCAAAAGGTCAATGGTGGTTTCAGTCTTTGGTCTGCCTGGAGTAAGTGTTCTGCTCCTTGTGGTGGCGGAACACAGTCAAGACATCGATTCTGTAACAACCCGACGCCATTGTATGGCGGACAAGATTGTCTGGGGGAAAGAATCCAACATCAAAAGTGTAACCTTGAGTTTTGTCCAAGTATGTTGGTTATTTTATTTATCTGCATTGACAATGGGATAGCATATATATTTCCACGATGATAAGGATATCCATAAGCAATTGCTCAGTAAAATCAATAAAAACGCCTACTTTTAAAAGACCAATCGACTTCAAAGCCGAATTTACCAAATTTATTTAATTCATAAACCGTATCTTGACGGTATATCTGAGCCAAACATATTGTTTGGAAAATCCTCAATCGAGTCCCACCTTTCCATGAAAAAGAAATAAAGTAAGATTAACAATTTGTTTTACCGGCTATTTAGTTGCTAGCTCCTGTCGACATCTCCAGGACATTGGTCAAGAAAATTCCATCCAATATCCCGACGGAGTCTATGAAATCTACCCTGATCCGAACTCTGATACGTCAGTTCGAACCTACTGTGATATGTCACGTGATGGTGGAGGATGGACTCTATTGGTTGCTAGTCATACCAATAGCTGGACAACAGCAAATGTACTTCTAAGGAATGCCGAATCACCCAATCTGTATCAAGACTATTCTATCCTAAAGTATGGAGACAAAATCAAAGATAACCTAGATGTCGAAGGACTGTCTTTTGAATATCGCCTCGAAGCACAAAGTCGGGGTGAGTAAACGTGTTAAAGGTATCAGTATACGAATTGTTTTACCCAGCGATTCTGAATTTAAGCATATGGCAATGCAGTTTGGTTTAATAGGAATAAACTGAACAGACTACTACAATTAATGCCATTGAGAAGCCCACACTGAATAAACGTAGCGTCTTCGCGTAACAGTTCCTAACCCTTTAATGTATTTCCGTTTGTAGCGGAGCTCCCGCGCGAGCGGAGCACCATACCTAAGAAAAAATGGTAACCCATCGAGTTGATTTTTCGTGGACACACAAGGAGCTCAACGGTTATACGTCCGTTCGTACGTACATACATATATACGTCCCTCCATGTACATCGCGATGCTGATTGGCTGATTTTTTGCGCTAATGGACCATTTCCGAGATGCGTAAACCACTGACAAAAGTATCGCGGGCACGACTTGAAAACGAGGTATTTTCGGGCACATTTGTTTCTGACAGAAATTTTAAGTAAGGCTAAAATAATACCTTTTTGCGGCTCTCATTTAAGCTAGCTGTAAGACAAAACTAAAGGATTCCAGCCTTGTAATGATTTTGATCTAACTATCTGGACTTTCATTTCTGGCTATGGAGCTAAAGAACAGAGTTCTGAAGGGCGATATCAGCTGAGCCGTTTCGGCTCTGTGAAAGGGTAGCAGCTGACTACAAAAAAGGCATTTTTAAGGGTATTTTTCATTCTTTATCATGTATCGTTTCTGGAAGTCTACATCAATATTTGATGATATTTGAAGTTAATAGAGCTGATTTTAGAAGATGTTTTATTGTTAACGATCAACGAGCGATTGGATGTTTCACTAAAACAGCTGTAAGTTGAGAATTTTATGACTTTACTGTACAAAAACATTAATACTAAAATAAACAAAATGACCAATAAATGATTTTCTATTGAATCTTGAATGTTTTTATGAGTTATTCTTCAATTGAAGCATTTATTTTCTCCTTTTATCAATGCTCTGTTGTGGGGATTTCTCGGGGATCTTTGACTCGGTGATCAAAAACAGTATATTCTTTATATCAGCGGAATTCTATGTGGATTCAGTTGTCGATATGTAATGCTAGAAGTGATGGTTTTCCATGAGGTCTTAAAATCTGATTGTTTTTGAATCGTATGTTCAGAAAAATCTTTCTGCTGTTTTGTTGACATTGCCCAAAAATGCCTCGTTTTCAATTCAAGTCCGTCCGCGATCTTCTTGAAAGCGGTCTCCGCATCTCGGAAATGGTCTATTATAACTTGACGCGCGCCGACACTTTGAAAACTGAAAATTTACAAGTTTCCTTGCAGTTTATTGTTCTCGAAACCTCGTAAAAATTTAGCGATTTTCATGATCATTAATCTCTGCCAATCTTGACGGGTTAGTTAAAGCGAAAAAAGTGTATTTATCGGGCCCGGTGTCGTTTCAAAAACTGCTCGAAAGACGAAGGCCAGCGAGAACATTTTCAAAGTTGGACGACTTTTTAGTTGGATTCATAGCTTCAAAAAACTTCTCATAATAAACGAGTCATTGAGGATCGTGTATTCTTCTTTTCGTAAAGATGCTTTCAATAAAGCCCAATAAAGTTCAATTATGAACCAATAGAGTGATCGCACTTAATCCGTGAAATTGTACTAGCTAAATAATGCAAAATAGCACTAATAAACAATGAAAAACAAAGGATTTTATATTTTTAGTACAAAGTAGAGTTTGTACTTTTTCACGAGTAAAGTGCGATCACTCTAGAGTACAAACACTAAATGTGTACAAAACTTTGCGCTATTTATTACTAAATAGCACTAATTAAACAATAGAAAACAATAGAATTAGCATTATATAGTGCTTTTCAGTGTTTGTACTCTACTACAAACTTGGTCAATTATAAAGTCTTGCGTAAAATCTGACTGAATCTGAATAAATATCACTGTAATAAAGTTGACTGAGCTTGAAAGCCTTATAATTCTCAGGAGACTGAAGGGCAAGAGCTTATTCGAACCCTAAAGTAAATGCTAAAAAGCTTGATCTATGATCTTTATTTCAACTTTTTCAACAAAATGCAATCTTTCTTTTCTTATTACCACAGGAAGCCCGATTAATTTGAATCAAAAACGTCAACAACAACTTATATAAAATTATTATGCGGATAAGCAGATTTTTGTTTAAACATTTAAAGATAAAGTTAAGCGATAAAAGTTTTGTTGACAACGTTTAATTTCGACGTTATAATTACTTAACACCATTATCAAGTCAAAGGTTCTTGAAGCTAATCGAAGTTATATTACACAAGGGTTGGATATATTAAAAGGAAACAATATTGAACGTGTACAAAAATCGTCGTCAACAAAACTTTTAGCGCTTAACTAGCTTTATCTTTAAATATAAAATTATTATTTATTTAAATAGGAGCTCCGCTATTAGTTAGTACCTAATTTTTATATTAATTAGCATAACTAATTACAATGTTCGAATCAGGTCGATGGGGTGGTATATGGAAAGCAGACAGGTCCTATTCATTTACTGCTACTAATGATGGCCAAACCAACGTTGAACTTACCAAAAAGTTTGATAACTGGCAGATCGGTGACAATTCAATAGAAAACCGTATGCCTTGGTTGAATGCCGAGCAACTGACAACTTCCAAGAAAGGGACGTCTGCTTGGGGAACCATTACAGGTAGCACATTGAATCTATTAGCAATTTGTATTTGATCAACACACATTTATAGTCCTTAAAAAGGCTTTTCATTTCGAATCTTTTTTGTTTATTTGTTTGGGTATTTTTTTGTTCGGTCGTTTGTTTGTTCATTCATTCGTTGGTTGGTTGGTTGGTTGGTTGGTTGGTTGGTTGGTTGGTTGGTTGGTTGGTTGGTTGGTTGGTTGGTTGGTTGGTTGGTTGGTTGGTTGGTTGGTTGGTTGGTTGGTTGGTTGGTTGGCTGGTTGGCTGGTTGGTTGGTTGGTTGGTTGGTTGGTGGTTGGTTGGTTTATAGACGATGTGTAATCCCCTTAAAACTGAGGTGGTTGTTATAGATGACGAAGTTAACTACCATCCTGCCCCTTGGATCAGTGGAAATCAAATGGAAACTCAGCCTGCATACATATGGTATTGGATGAGAGAAGGTCCAATCAAGATTCCAAAGTCCTGTAGTGAATTACAAATGCGAGGTTACGAAACGACTCCTTTAAAAGGTATTATTCAAAATCAACAAATTTGACAGAAGCATCTGATTTGGCTTCATTGACGACTATCGTTAAATACAATATTGTGTGAATTTCTAAACAGTCATGACCAACTTCCCTTGCTCTGTTTTAACTATATTCAACCCAATTTTTATCAAAATAAACGTGAAAGAGAAAAAAATAAACTTATGTGTTACAGATGGTGTTTACACAATCCAACCTCAAGGTCAACCCACTGTAAAGACATACTGTGACTTTACTAGCAACGGCGGAGGATGGACTTTGCTAGCTACAAGCAAAACACACAATGGATGGACAGCTGACAACGTGAAGGAAAGAAATTCTTACAAGCCATCTCTTGATAACGATTATTCTATTCTTAAGTGGGCTGATGCTATCAAAAATAGCGATTCTTCTCAGGTCAGATGATTAAAATGATTATTCCTATTTGTCATAGATTTCTCAGTATGAGAATTTTATATGGGGAATATAGGTGTCCTGCAAAGCTAATGATAATTGGCAATGATATGTTATAGGAATTTTTCCAGTATCGTATCGAGGCAGACGGAGCAAACCAATATGGTGGAATATTTGATGCTCCAAAAACTGACTCGTTCATCTCTACAAACGACCAACAAACTAACGTGAAGCTGATCAAAAATTTCAACAACATTGACACCAAAAGTAACCTGGCCTTACGCATGCCAAGACTGGGTCTATCCGCTGACATCTTTCTTAGCAGTGCGTCATCAACCAATGATGCTTCAGGTTCGATCATTTACAATGGTGCTTCACCAGTTTATTTACCAAGCCTAAAACCAAATCCAGGAGTCGTCCGATATTGGATGAGAGAAGGCACACGGTCAGTTAATTATGAGAGTAATCGTTTCAGTAGGAATAGTGGAAGACAAAATTTGAACATTAATAATTAATTGTTTATTTGGGCCACAATCATTTGCCGTTCGTAATCAATTAACAACGCTTAACCTTCTCGACCTGACATTCGAATTCAAATGTGTGCCCAAAGAAATCGCTTTACCTACCATAAACATGTACATCGAAACTGATTACAAGTCTGTTTTGTTTTAGACGTTCATGTAATGACATCAAAGTTCATGGCGTGCGAGCAGGACAAACCTACAAGGACGGATACTATATGATACGTATAATTAATAAATACGAATATTTGCCAGTATTTTGTGATATGACGTCAGAACCGGGTGCTTTTACTCTTGTGGTTACTAGCAAACACAACAAATGGACTCGCGCCCAGGTTCCTGCAAGGTACTTTTGTAATGTATTTCTTGTACTCAAATCAACGAATAAGATAAACGAAATGCATATACGTTGAGAATGTGCTATCCTTTGCTAATGCTAGGAATGTATTTACCCCGTCACTGAACAACGACTACTCCATCTTAAAGTACGCTGACCTCATAAAGAATCTTGGCAACAACGCAACCTTTGAGTACAAACTAGATGCAAATCGGAGAGGGCACTGGGGTGGAGTGTGGTGTGCTCCTCATGCGTACAGGTACCATATCAAAGTGTAGTAGTACTATTGGTATTATTTCTCACCATTACTAATTAATATAAACTGCAGGTTTGGCTGAATGATAAATAGTAAACCGGTTTATACATAAATATGATGAATATTTGTAGTAAAACAAGATGACTGTTGTAGATGTACCACTAAAGCCTAACCAGGAGACCTAGCGCGCAAGTCACGTGGTGCGGTATATTGCTCAGTCTCCTAGCTTTACTCTCCTGGGCCTAGCTGTTTTAAAAAAGATTAACCTTAACCTAAAATAAAATCTAAAGAAAACCGTATATTTTAATCCAGGATAACACTAGTCGTCTTTCAAACAACCAGCCTCTAGATATACTTGTTTCAAAAAACGTCATCAAAGCAAGTCCACAACACACCCTAAGACTGCAAAGGATTTTGTAGTTTTCTAGTAATAAATGTAATCATAGCATGTTTTGGTTGCATGCAACATGCATGAATACAAATGCTCTTTACGCTTGCTGGAATGCTTAAAATGCTCACCAAGGAAATATCACATAAGGAAAGTCAATACTGAATAGATTAATTAAAAGAATAACTGCCAAATTCCTATGCAGTATTGGAGTTTATTATACAATTGGGACGTAAATTTACCAAATAAGGTATCGTTTGAGGGCCAATATGGGACGGTAATACTCTCTAGAAATCCGGTTTGCGTATTCGGCCCTCTATGACGTCAAGGCTTCAAACCGGTTTGAAGCGCGTTCGCTGGTTTGCAAAAAGGGCTGTTTGATAATAAAATACCCTCTAGAAACCGGTTTGCGTATTCGGCCCTGTAAAACGGTTTGAGCTCACGCGCTCTGGTTCAGTTGCAAAAAGGACTGTTTTGATAATAAAAATACTGTTTGAAAACAGACCGAAAAAGCAATTGTATAATAAATCCTTTATTAGATATTTTCTTGTGTATTACGGGCTGACATTTTACTCATCGCTTTACATACACGACTCGTAAAATATCAGCCCGTAATACACAGGAAAATATCTAATAAGTGGTATGTACTTTGGGGACTTGTTGCATGCGACAACGTTTTTTGACTGATTATAGGTGTACAAGTATGCATGCTGCTTTGACTTCATGCGACTCAACTGACTTCTCTTTATAAAATACTTGTTTTTGTATTTCCTTATTCTTCAGTTTCATGGCAGAAGACAACAAACAAACATCAGTAGTCGAAAAAACTAAATTTGATAAATGGGATTATAACTGGTATAGCAGCCTTAATCTTAGGATGCCTTGGGTTAATACCAAAGAAAAAAGTACCAAAGCACTTCTGACAACATCGTCAGATGTAGACTACTATCCATCTGGCTCAATAATATGGGGACACACGGACAGATTCCCAGCGGACTGGATCTGGAATGGAGGAATGAGAGATCCTGGAGTAATCTGGTATTGGGTAAACGAGGATGACTGTGACACAAACCGTCAACCAAGTAAGACGTTTTTTCAAATGTTATCCTTTCTCTCTACCCAAAGTCACTAATCATGGGTTTGTTAGGTCAGTTATCCAGTATTTCAAGCGATTTTCGCGGGATTTTTCACTTCTGCGTCTAAATGAGCGCCCAATGTGTGAAAAGCAACATGCTGCCAACTATACAGTTTATCAGTCTGCAAATATTTCAATAAACTACGCTTATTTTTTTAGAATGACGATTATAGTATACAAAACCAATCACGGTTTAAGTTTGTAACGGTTTCTACTGAAAAACTTATGAAAGCATTTTTGAAATACATTGCACTGTACTTTCTACATATTTTTATTTAGTTCTCAATTACTTCAGTATGTTGATTCTGTAATTCGATTTCGTATTTTAACTCTATTTTAACTCTATGCATGAAATCAGAGAGGAGTACCAAGTTTTAGATTGACGACAGTTGGATTTTACAATTTGTGTAACTTTTGGAAATCTAAAACACTCTAGTGTAATATAACAGTTTTAGTAATATTAATTTTCAGTTCAAAAATTGTTACATTTTCTAAAGCAAATCAACATTCATAAAAAGAAGAGATGTTACATGTAAATTAACATTACTGAGAGATATTGTACTAGGCACAAAAGTAGAAGACGAAGCTAGAAATTGCCAAAGATCGATCAAAACAACACAAGTCTTGAATTAAAACTTCCCGCCTTTTTGTTGGGAACGGTCCGCGTCGCATATTCGTATATTGGCGGGAAAACGTCCTTGGTAAATACCGATACAAAGCAAAATTATCATCGCTTTTATCTGAATTTGATTTTTAATTTGGGAATTCAATACGGGAAAAAGGAAAAGACTTTTTGCTTAACCTTTAACCACTGTACTTCGAGGTGGAAAAGCCGGACTCGTTGAGCTGTAGCAAAGCAAATTTCAGTGTTGTTCATTTTTTATTTTTACTCTGGCAACAAAAAACAATCTCTTCAGTTGATAACAATTTGAAATCAATACGGAGACTATAGACTGGTTGGACTGCATGGATATCGTACTGGCTATTTTGCGTGTAGAGTACCTCGCTCTTGTCACGAGGTGAATGTTTGGCTGTAGTGAATATCTTTTCTCTGTCAAATGGCTTGAAAATTTTTTGGGCTTGCAATAAGAATGCCTCAGAACTTTTGATTCAACTATCAAAGGCTGTTCAAGATAATCCATCCTACCTAGCTTATCATTTTTGCCCAGTCAAATTTGCGAAACAATTTGCTATTTTAGTTCAAAAACCTTTCGAACTTTTTTACCGTAACTGGATAGCTTTTTGCGTTCATTCGTGTGCACTTTAAATTAATTGAACTATCGAGTACAAAGATTTATTTCTCAGTCTACGAAGGTTACTTTTGCGATGCAAAAGTTAACTTAGCCCTCAGGCTCTAATGTAATATTATAAATATATTTTCATCTATTTTTGTCAACTTTTTATTGTCTTTATTGTAATGTATTATTGTAAAATTTATACTTGTAAAGAGAGAGCAATAAAAAGCAATTCCAATTCCAATGCAATGTTCCTGAAGGTGCATGTAATATTTACTGACCTTTATTGAAAATATATTGTCGAAAAAATCGAAAAAAAAAAAAAAGAAAATTAGATAATGAATTTGAAATAGTTAGAAACCCTTTATCTTTGTCACCTCTTTATATAATTTGTATTCTTTGATCTAGCTTTTCTCTATGAGTAATCTTTGATTTAAACTCGGAATACTTGCTTGAGTCTTAAGCCCATTCAGATGTATTCGCTTAGTTCTAGCCATTCAGAATGCTAATAACGAGTCACTGGTATATGTATCGGTAGGTTAGTGCAGAGTTAGTTAGTTGGATAGTTAGTAATTGTAATAATAAAGTAAACGGTATCAGCTCTATCACAGAGGTGTCCTACAATAACACAAGTGCCAACTAATTGGAAGAGAAATTCCATTATCGGAGCTCTCCCTATGAGAGCTAACGCAGACGCACAAGAAATTACTATTGAACATTGATGCAAGCGGTTCAAACAGTTTATTCACACAAGCCACCATCAACAGCTTTTTTAATCAACAAGGTGAGAGGAGAAGTTAATCAACGACTATTTTTTCGATGAAAAGAAGAAAGTGTTCATTGAATTTCTCAATTCCAGTGATAATGAGCTTCCCAATTCAGTAGAAGTTCACTGAAGAAATTGGGCGAATTTACTGGGGATAAATACAAATTTATCATCCTATGATAAACTAGGGAAATATAAGGGTCTGTTCAATGTGAACGACACAAACCAACACCAATGTCACGTTGTTTACAAAGCTGAATGTTCATGTGGCCAAACATGTATTGGAGAAACAATGAGAAATTTCAATGTGCGAAAGAGAGGACATGAGAAACCGTCACATTAATTCTGCATGAACCAGCTCGTCAACTTGCAAGCCACACATCATATAATTCCTTCTTCTGGAGAATTGTGCGAAAAGAATATACCGCTCCTTCAATAGAAGAATATAATTGCGGAAGGTCTTTTAATTGCATTGCTGTTGATAGACCAACTCTAAATAAACAAGTCCATATGTTGTTATTGTTACTCTTTAAAAAGTATCGGGATGCTGGTTTAAATATACGGAAAGTTATGAGTGTAGTTAAAACATCAACAACTCAAATATCGACTATTTTAGTCCTAAATTAAAAGATTAATATTTTTTCAGTAGCTCCTTTGTCGTTCCTCTGATAATGTGATAAGAACGTCCGCTCGCGGAAAGAAAACAGTGTTAATGGTATTTGTGCATGATAGCAGCTGTAATATCACTAGTGCACACTCTAATGGCATTGAACGAACATCAAATCCGCGTGTCCTATTCAAGTTGGTAATTTATTGTGTACATTTTTGCATAAAAATGGGATCGAAACAGAAATAAACAGTGTAGATTATTGCCTAGAACTGAGAGAAACTGTGAGTCTTTTATTGAAATACGACAACGAGCCGGCGGTATGGTCTCGTTTTATAGGGAAGTCCACATATACATGTAAAAGGAATTAATGGAATGGTAAAAGCAATTAAGTTTTGTCATAACTCTACGAACAGCTGTACCAACCAAATTCAAAGGGAAGTCTAGCAGTAGCATAGTCGACTGATTAGTCTACCGAATGTGACCGTGCTATTTGGCAGAAAATTACATTTCATTTGCTTACATTTAAAGCTGTCTCTTCTAATAAGGTAAGTTGTCCTTCCATAAAATAAGTTTGGTGCCGCAAGCTAGAACGTGATATTAGACTCATCCAAAACTTAATGTTATTATTACTGATGTCTAGACCATATAGGTTAATGGCACTTTGAATCAGCCAACTGGGATATATGTAATTAAATTTCTCTCAACCCTAACTATTTGCGATCAGTCAAGCCAAAAAAGCAAATTTTTCTTTTGTAGCTGGCTTGAAACCTTGAAATCAAAGAAGATAAAGAAATGAATAATTCCAACACATCCGTATCACTGCAAAATGAAAGTCTACTCTCCATTACTGCTGTAGAACATCAACGAATCTCAAAGACAATTGCTTACTGTCTACTCTTCTCGATCTCCATTGCTGCAAATACTCTCATTATATGGATCATCTACAAAGACCATCGATTGAAAACTACAACCAATTTTTTAGTTGCAAACATGGCTATCAGTGATCTTTTGTCGACCTTTTTCCTATTACCTTTAAGGGTTCAACAAATCAACTATGGCCATCGATGGTTTATTGTTAATGACTTTGGAGACGCCTTGTGCAAACTCGTCCATTTTCTCTCTGACGCCTCGACTGCGGTTTCTTTCTATAGCTGCGTTTTTCTTGCCATCGATCGGTTCTGTGGTGTTTCCAATCCTTTCAAAGGCGGGTTTAGCAAAACGCGACTGAAATACATCATACCAGGGATTTGGATCTGCTCTGGCCTAATAGTATCACCTTATTTGTTTTTTTATAATCTTGTTCAAAAGTATGATAAGACATTCTGTGAGTTTGACGACAAATATTTTAAAACACAATTATACATCTACATAGCTGTAGCAATAGTCCTACCTCTAACAATAATAACTGTCACCTACATTTTAATCGTCTACAAGCTTCGTCGTCATGTTGTACCAGGCCAACACAATGCCTCGTTAAGAAGGACAAGAGAACAACAAAACAACCAAATTTTAAAAATGTCTGTCACAATCGTTAGTCTTTTTTGTCTCAGCTTGTTGTTTGGTAGTATTGTTGCAATCTTGTTAATAGAAGGACAACTCCAGAGCTTAAACCTTTTGCAAACAAAAAATCTGTTTTTCACTTCGCAATATATTTCACAAGCGTGCTTCACTTACAATTTCTTTATTTACATAATCTTCAATACAGTCTATCGTGAGAACATGAAAGCTATTGTGAAAAAGTGTTGTTGCTGCTGTAGCCTGGTAAACATAGGTGGACAACAACTCGAAATGCAACAAGTTTGATTTAATTAGAGTGGTTTTCATTTGATCATGAAGGAATAGACAAACTAACAGTTGGTAGTCGACTCTAAAGCCATTGTTTTCTTTTTTTATCAACTACTACAAACTAAATAGTCTTTTTCTTTCATGGTCAAATGAAATCACTTTATAAACCAAGCTATTTGTATGTGCTAAAGATTTGACACCAAATCTCATGTTTTTACCTGATTATTCTAAAGATATCTTATACTTGAGTAGCTCTATAAAATGTGCTAAAGTCGTTATATGTAAATGCATTTTTGGTTTAAAGCTAATATTACACGAGACGATTTGCAACGATCTTTTTTTGCGCAACGCTGAGTCAAATAAATAAACAAACAAACAAATAGATAGATAGATAGATAGATAGATAGATAGATAGATAGATAGATAGATAGATAGATAGATAGATAGATAGATAGATAGATAGATAGATAGATAGATAGTTCAATATGCTTTATTAACATGACCTATGATTTTACAGGTATTGTCAAAGCTAATTAAAGTTTTTCTTTGCTAATAATTGTATATAAGAACAGTAACTATGTGATAAAAAAGCCATATATTATATAGATAAAATTATTAATCTTATAATCGTATAATGTTATTGATCATACAAATCATGTACATAATGTGTACGTAGAATCAAATAAAAGTTCATAAAATTGGGATTAATTTCAATTCGATCTATTGCATAAAAACAAACAAAAATTAAAATCAAGGGGTCTAAATACAATATGTTTATTTTCAATTGAATATGAGAGTTGACCGAGACGAGCGTGTTGATAGTGCGAGTCTCCCAAAGGAAATCGGTTTACAGAATATCGTGCTTTACAGCACTGTAAATAAGGGCTATGAGTTTTTTCAACATGGAAGTATACTTGAGGGTTTTGGCGAGTCTACACCTGCATGAATTTGCTAATAAACTTTTATATTTGCCAACTGAACGGAATAATTCAAGTACAGTACACATTGCCGCATCAAAAATTTATTATAGAAACTTACAAACATTTGTACAGCAATTACTTACACGTTAGACTCAAGAAGAAGACTAAATTTACAGTTGTTCACCACATATCTTGATGAAAAACAATTTACTATAAACTCCAGTTGCAAAATGGCGGATTGACATACTCGTCGACCGTGAAGTAAGTAGCCTGGGGACGAGAGCCGGTCGCAAAAATGCTGAACGCGCTCTGATTGGTTGAAATTAAAATCTCCGTTCACCTGTTAGCGGTGAAAGTTAAAGGCCGGTGCTCTCACCACTTGGCCACCATGCCACACATATCGGCAACCATATCGCAATCTGCTGCTGAAGTCAAAATTGCGCTAAAAGAATTATCAATTGTCAAACTCGACTACAAACAAACCCAACTTGCCTTTTATACCTCTTTTTTAGGTAACGACCTTTATTTCTGGTTGAGTAAAAAGATTTTTTATAGTGTAAACTTTACTTTGAGGTAATCTTGCGCAGTGAAAGTGGACTGATTTTTAAGCAGAATCGACTTCATCTTTAAAAGACTTATTCATAGAAACGAATTCAACAAACTTCAACTGACGCTAACAACCGGTATTAATCAATGTAACGGGCGCAAATAAAAAATAAAACAGCCATTCAACAAGCAAGGCCAATACCAAAAGCATGCAATTAAAGATATAAGTAGATATATTTGAGGAGAGAGTGTAGTAAAGGAGTTTATTCGGGAGAAGCGACATAGCAACGCGTACAACTTATGGTAAAAGCTGGTAAACAAACCCAACTTCGCAATGAAAACCGCATTCAAACTGACCACTTGTTTAACTGCTAATGGTTTTATTTTGTCTTATAATTCCTTTTGTAGTGAAAACTTTATTCCTAGGTATTCTTGGCTGAGAGAAAAGCAGATTTTTAGCGGAATCGATCGATCTCCTACAAGTCTAAGTCATCAGTGAAATTGATTCGCAATGCCATCGTTATCAGTTGAAACGACCGGCGGATACATTTCTATAAAAAGTTTTAGCAATTGCGGCCCAGTACTGCTGTAAATACTTACAAAAAGTGATGAGTCTAAGCTTTCGCTGTCTACAGCATCATCAGAGACTAATAGAGTCTCTATTAGTCTCTGATGATGCTGTAGACAGCGAAAGCTTAGACTCATCACTTTTTGTAAGTATTTACAGCAGTACTAGGCCGCAATTGCTAAAACTTTTCATCATACCATGCTGCTGAAGGATAATTTCCAAAGATTAAACATTTCTATAAACTTAACAGTTGCTTTCAGTGAGTAGTTCTTAAGCAAAACACGTTTTAGTGATTACAATCATTGAACTTTATGTCGGGCAGATCGAATCAAATAAAATAATCAGCCATAGGAAGAAAAGCAAGTTGTCGAAATAACAACTTGCGATCATCCAATGCTTTAGTAGAGCAATCAAAGACTAATCAAAATCACCACACTGAAAGCTTAGATTTTTTTAACTGTCTTGGTTATATTTCTCAACGATTGACCTATCAACATATATACTAGATAGATTTATATTATTAAAGCTTGGTTTCAATGTGCGGCAGCGATCATTACGAACGAAACACACTTGCTAGTTGCTAGTATAATCAAAGAGGTATTTCCTAGAATCTTCCTCGATCGCATATAAATCAAGCTTTACTTTTATTGAACGTTAACTTGTCATTTTGCCTCATCTATCTTGTTTGTTATTGATTCTCCTTTGACGTAATGATTGGCGATCATTGTAAATACTCAACCACACAATCTTTAGCACCAAGATTTCGAGTTTCATTCGAAGCTACAAAATGTTTTTACGTATTTTCGTTAAACGCTCGGACATTTTGATGGACAGTATGGCAAGGAGTGATCGACAGTATGCTAATGCTGCTTATTCCCTTATGAGAATACGATAACCAATCACGTACTGACTTGCTCATGCATGGAATGTCGGCGCTCTGGAAAATAGTGTTGATTGCGTTAACTCTAGATGTCCCTAAAACAATAGGCATTCTGCGCCATGCTAGTTGCAAATATTAGGTAGAAAACCGGTTCTCCGTCCAAGTTAGTTATGCTGTTTTTCAGCTCCTCCTTTAATCTTTTTCAGTTACGTCACAAACTGTCATACGTGAAATGTTAAGAAAAAATAGTCAAGTCTAATACCCCACTTCGCTCGTCTCAAAATACACGTGACTCATTCTGGAGAACAATGAACTGAACCTCATCACACCTGGCTCCGCTGGTCTAAACATAGACATGACCTCATCGCAAGAAAATGGGGGGTCACGGTGCTAGTTTTGGTGTTATGATAGCTCGAAAAAAGCGCTCCTCTGAAAATAGACATGACCTCATCGCACCTCAACCCCGGTGGCACAGGATCGGTCTTTTCTTACTACTAATCCGAATTTTTGTTTTGAGTTGGTAAAAAATTATATACTACACGTGCTCATAATTTTGCTTGAATTACGTAGTTGATGGTGGACTTTCTGGGTGGAGTGCTTGGTCAAGCTGCGACAAGCTTTGTGCCCCAGGTAAACAAACAAGAACAAAGACATGTACAAACCCTAAGCCTCGTTGTGGAGGAAACGAATGCAGTGGTGTTGTCAAGGAAGAAAAGGCCTGCAATTATTGTCCAGGTACATTATAATTTTGTTTTCTTTTATTTCCAGTTGCGCACGTTTTAGGGTATTTTCCATTTAGTGGAACCAGTCTGTCAGCCACGACAATTCTTAAATGGTGCATGTCGAACCCTATTTTTATCGTTTCAATGCAAAAATTCTGGAAATAAGAACTCAAATCATCGGATTTAAGTTATATCGAATGATTTATATGTGCATCAAATTAACGTCGAACAATAGCTGTTGAGATAAAGCGTAACATATCATTTTGCGAGTTTTTAAAGGTTAGAATAGTCAATTCCTTAAATTTTAAGACTTTCTGACTTCTAGTGTGTGTGTCTAAAATCTCAAATGTGCATTGAAGGTAAAAGTTGTGTGTATAAAAATCTGATACAAATGTGTGTATATGACTAGCGTGGCGAAAAAACCTGATGCAGGTCTTGAATTCAAAATTCAAAACCTGTCCCGGGTTTTCCCCCCAAATTCAAAACGTACATTAAACAATGGAAATAGGGTGTAGTTAGTTTTTAATAGTCTTTAATGTACAAGAGTCCTGGGGTATAAAACTTGTTTGTAAGTGTTCACTTAAGAAAGGCACTTAAGATTTGAGTTCTTTTAAATCAGTTGCATAAAGGACACCTAACAAACTCTTATGTTCATTACTTAACTGTGATTATGCAAGACACTTCATGTTACTTGTAAGTTTTTCAATACTTTTATATAATATATTCCAATACTGTAATCATGCATGCCCTTTAGAGTTTGATTACAAAGTATGATAACAATTAACATACATTTTTTTTCTTCAAAATAATGACATACTTTTGCAAAACTATTTCACATTCTATGTGAGCAGTATAGAATGTGACAGTATTAACAGGAAGAACATAAGACACAAGAGAAAGAAAATCTTTTAAAAACTATGCCTTCAATTTATTGTTTTGTTTAATTTGCTTATGTGTAGGTGGAAGTAGAAATTCTATGGCACACATAGACTTACTGGATCTCTAGGGCTCCCGTAAATCTACGTGCCCGTTTTGCACTTAATAAATAATCTCAAAGCGTTTATGCAACAAGCATAAACACCCCTAAGTTAAGAGCACATTTAAGTGCGATATTAAGGTTTATGCAATCGGTCCCCTTGCCTCCTTTACAGGAAATGCTTTGATTCTATACTACATATAATGAAAACCTTTGAAAACAGGCTTTAGTGAGCAGACATAGAGGTCGCGGGGCAAGAAAGAGGAATTCATGTTCCTCCTTCTCCTGCTGTTCTACTTTTCGAGCAAAGGGAGTTTAAACTTGTCTAAGGACTAGAGAGGAGTTCCTTCGTTGAAGGATTAATTGATTTATTTTGCTAGAGGCCTAGAAAGCTTATCAAAATAAAGTTATCTATTAATTGGTTAAATAACGAAAGGAGACTGGCGAATGAACTAGTTAGTGCAGCGTCGGTGTATAAAGATACAATAAGGGATGAGTGAAAATCTGTAACAACATATGAAAAACAAGTGCATGGCGCACGTGAATCTCATCCTGAATGTATAATCTAGCATTGGTATATTGCTTCAGTTTGAGTAGATCATATAAATAGATCTGTATTCATGTAATCTATTCACACTGAAGATGAGGTGAGTCACCTCGAAACATGTTTGTGACGAATAAAAAGTTCAAACTTAAAAATGTCATCACAGTCATCAGAATTGTACGAAAAAGAGAGATAACTTACTGAAGTTTCGAGCCTAGACCTTTCGACGGAATAAAACTTTTACTCTGGCGAATGGCTAGGAGTGAAACCTTTTCCCCGACAAAGGCCTAGACTCCAAAAGTCGACAGTTTCTTTTTATACGATGTTACAGATTTCAAAATTTCCCTTATTAATTGATTAATTGATTACATTTAGAAATTTCCATCAAAAGCGGCTACAACGGACTTTGCGTTCAACCTATCCAGACAACCTGTAATCAAGTTGAGGGTAACTATCTAATATTCAAAAACAGCGATTGCTCGAAGAACTATATGAAATTTCTCTTCGACGAAAGAGGTGGTGGTGGTGGTGTTATCATTCACAAATGTAGTGGAATGGTCGTATGCCCCGAAGGTAATGTCAACAATGAAATACAATCATTCACAATAGATATTGTCTAGACGTGACGTGTGTATCAAAGCATGCGGAGCTCAGAAAAAACGCTAACAACAGCTAGATTTTTCATATCTCAATCGGAATTTAACTGTCGTTTCTTTTCAAATTGTTGTCCTTTTCCTATGCCTATACCCTTCACAGATAACGTTTAGATTAGACACATCTCTATTTCAATGTTGTTTCACACAAAAACCGCTGATTAACAGTTTCCTGAATGCTCGTTTCAAAAGTGAAATAAAGCAACAGACCACTTTGCTGTAGCCTTTTCATCTGTTGTTTCGACTGTTCAAATGTTGTAACTATAAACGGTCTACGTGGCAACCTAAAGAGCTTCATAAACTTTCTCCCTGTAGGAGGCTTTCCTGGATATGGCAAGAAACTCGTTTTGAAGAAGTCTTGTGATCAAAGCGTCTCGAAGCATCAAAGGTGAGTAAAGCTAATTTCTTGTTCCGATGAAGATGACAAATTAATGGTTGAAAAATACATAGTGAATGTATCGTGTATCGCCGGACCATTCAAACAAAGTGCTCTAAGCTATATCATACACCGATCTTGAGATCCATGATGCTGTATCCAAAAACGTTTTATCGAGATTATTCATGCTTTGAAATACATGTTGATTGCTAGCTAAAAATTACTATACGACTTAGCTTTATATTATGTATCCAATCCTGGGAAAACACTGAGAAAGTTACCAATTATGACTCAAAAGATATCATTGAAATGGAGGAGTTAAAGATCTTGTCCGAGCCTCCGCATTTTTTTTCAAACATTACGCTCTGATTGGTACATCTACAGTTGGCAAGGTGTGTTGAATTCTTAATATGTAAAACATTCAGGTTGTCACCAAACTCACCAAGCGCGTTGAAAAACCTCAAAAACGGTTTCTGTGTTCATGCTAACCATGGCTGGCCTAATAATGATGTCTATCTTGTCTACTGGTCTGGATGTGGTCCCGAGAAACGTCTCAACCTGGACTTCTATCAGAACTGAGTATGCTATTAACCTATATCGATTTTGTCATAAATTTAGTTTTGCTTTATTTGATGTAATGCTTATTTATCCGTTCACTCGTTTGTTCACACATTGGTTTATTTATTTATTTATTTATTTATTATATATATATATTTATTTATTTATATATTTATTTACTTACTTACTTACTCACTTACTTACTTACTTACTTACTTACTTACTTACTTACTTACTTACTTACTTATTTATTTATTTATTCATTTATTTATTTATTTATTTATCTATTTATTTATCTATTTATTTATTTATTTATTTATTTATTTATCGTATAATTATTTAATGAATTTATCTATAAATGTATTTATTTATTTTGTTCTATTGTTTGTCTGTCTGTCTGCTGTCTGTTTGCTTGTTTGTTGTAATCAACTCTTTTTTATATATACCACAGCACCACCGTCATGAATGGTAAAACAAGCGCTATGGACCATGTAATCAATTGGTATTCGGGATATAAACAATACAGCTTTTAATAGAAGTATCATCATTGGAACGTATTATTGTATTAGATAGTAGTGTTTTAGATTAATAAACAGAACTATAAAAACACTTATCTCTCGTCATTTTAGACTGTGATGCCAAATACGTTCATATTAGCCTGCGCCTAATAAAAGAACATTGTCTTCCTCTCAAAACGTCACTAACAACAATTAAATTAGCGTTTGGCATGAGAAAGTTGTTGAAAAAGCACTTACCTATTTCGATCTCCAGATCAACGCAAAACTTCCCAAAAAACTGCTAATGACACTAAAAACGTTCTTTGCAGTAACGCACAATAACGCTTGCCGCTGACCCGATGAATTACACTAAACAGCGTTGAACATCCATCGCTGAAAAGTTAGCCAACGGCATTCAATGAACGACAGTAAAAACACGTGTTCAGATCCCTCGGCTACACATCGACCATATCGAACACAGGCCCATCCGGCAAATTTAGTGTCTCTACTCACTAATGCTCGCGGCAATAACAACAACATCGGCTGTGTGGCTGTTGCAGCCAGATGCAACATTTCCCCATCCATTGTGAGTACAGCTAGCCAAGTGAAGGTCTCGTTACCTGTAACATCTGCATTCTTAGTACAGCCCATACCTTTACCAGTCCCTGCTCCCATGACCCAAGGGATCCTACAGTTTTGGTAAAACCAAGTTGTCGACATGCAACCTTGGCATCATCCAAACCCCAGTGCACCATCACCACACTGTTCCCCATTGGCCATTGTGGTAGACTCGTACAATACCAGCAACACCTGAACCTGTTGTACCAGGTTCAAGTTGTATGTCACGGACGACCAACCCACAGACCACAACCCAGCCCCTCGTTTTCAAACCTTCCCCAAATCGGAACAAACTCATAAAAAGAACAATATTTAATGTCACAACAATTGCTACTAATTATATTTGTTATATACCAACTGTCAAAGTTAATTTTTTTCCGTGCTCTGATTGGGAGAGAGCTCATCACGTGAACGTCAATCAATCAATCAATCAATCAATCAATCAATCTTTATTTAATAAAACAGGTTAATAAACGCAGCCGAAAGGCTAATGTGGACCTGCCATAACATAAATATGGATATAAATATGTCGATAATATTATATACAAATATTATAAAATAGCTAAAAATATAACCTGAAGTTATTTCCTAAAATCTTATAAAACATATAAAAACTATTGCGAAATCATAATGATATTCCTTATTCAATTATACAACAAATTTTGCTGTTTCCCCAGCAACAATAATTAATTCTCAGCGGGCAACAGTGTGTTTTGTAGACCGGAAATAACAAAACCGGAAGTTGATTGAGTTTTGAAGGCACGTTTTTTGCAGCGCGCGTTTACAAATTCATTCATTCGGACCTGCATGAGGCAAAACTCGTGTTTGTTGTCAAACTTTTAAGACCAATATACAACATTTATTAAAAGATGATGACCAACCAGGAATGTCGCCAAAAGAGCTGCAACAATTCTCCGAAAAACTATGTATGAAAAAAGCCAGTTTTGTGTGAATTTTGATTAAAAACTTTAACAAACTCGGTCCTTGAGTCTTGTGGTTAACGCTAACTTGTTTACCAAGTCGTAGAGGTTCTGATAACTCTTTGTGGTTCTCTTTATACTCTGTCGCTTTGTTCACTAGTTGAGGCTCTGAGTGAGCTTGCTTTGCTTCAACCATCTCTTGTCTGCTCCACGACCTCTTCTTTTACAACTCTGTGCTTTGCTCAACTGACCAGTTCGACTTAATTTTTGCGAACGGGACTTGTGTTTGAGCGAGCCGCCAAACCGCGTGTACAGTATTCATACAAGATATATTTACATTCTTTCGTGAAAAAAGAAACTTAATTACGTTATTAATTCATTAGGCTACATTTGGTTTAGCTTAGTTAATTATGTAAATATACGCAGTTCGTCACACTTCCCCAAAAGTGACAAAATTATGCATTGGCTTATATATAGCAGTTTGCAGCACACTTCGTAGGAGCACTGTTTAGAAGTTAACATTGAAAAAAAAGGTATCCAAAAAATTCGTCATCGATAAAGACATCTACCTTTGTAACCAGACACAACACCAACATCATTGCCGTGACTGCACCAGGCTCCATCTACCCATTCATTCTCGGCGTTTGATTTGTCCAAAGCTTTTGATTGCATCTGTCATAACCTACTCTTAGCAAAATTAAAGGCTTATGGTTTACAAGAACCTGCCCTGCAATTGATGAGATCATACCTTCAGAATCGTAAATAGAGAGTGAAATGTAATGATATATGTTCCAACTGGTTACCTCTCCGCTATGTGTCCCTCAGGGAAGTCTTTTAAGTCCTCTGTTGTTCAATATCTTTATTAATGATATGAATGAGACTGTCACTAGTTCTTCACTTCGTCTTTATGCTGACGATACCACCCAATACACATCAGATATAAGTCCTGTAATCCTACAGTACTCACTAAACCAAGACATAGAGAAGTTGTCTAATTGTCTCAACAAAAATTTCCTTCACTGTAATAGTGACAAGACACAAGCAATGATCCTTGGAAAGTCTAATTACAACTATGACCTTGAATTTGGAGGCACCCCTATCGATGTTAAAGAACATTTAAAAATCCTTGGAGTAAAACTGGACAATAAGTTATCATTTAAATGAAATGTTAAAGAAAGTATACGAGTATACGCAAAGATAGCAGCGTTACGACGCCTTAAGCGTCTTGTACCAGCAAATACTTTATTAGTTGTTGTGTGAAAATCCTCCTCGATCACATCATAGGCCAGTTTGTAGGGTTGAATGGCAGTTCTAAAAATAGCTCACGTAATAGATGTATCACTCAGACAAAGACTGCGACTGCCAAGTAGTAAAGTAAGGGCCTGGTTATATGAACCGGGCTGGCCCGGTTAGGCGGGCCGACTTCTTTTGTTTTCTTTCCCCTTTGGGCCACAAAACAAAAGCGTTCAGTCCGCTTAACCGGGCCAGCCCGGTTCATATAATAAGGCCCTAAGTCATGCAAGCTTTCCGCATTAATGAGTTCAGTATTTGCAAGAAAAAGGACATGTAGCTAGATGCCATAGTTTTAGAAAAGAAATACGTTTTGTGAATCTTTGACTCGCGGAGGAAATTGTTAGATTGTTGATATTATTTAAAAATATTAACATCGCATTAACAATGCAGAAAGGAATGTTGTTCGAATCAGAGCATACGTTATTGGGGCAATGAAGCGAGGCTATACTTATTGACTGAATAGTAAAGGTTTTGATACTGATTGATGAGGTGTCTTTGAAGAACACACGACACCAGCATCATCTTTGTGATTGTTGCACCAAGAGGGAACACTTCCCCATCCATTGTGAGAACAGTCTTGAAGTGAGCTCTCTGAACCTGAGCACCCCATCTTGTACAACCAGACTTTTCCCGTCCCTTGACCAGAGTACATAGGTCCCAAGGTTTTGGCAAAACCAAGTTGTCGACATGCAACCTCGGCGTCTCGCATATCCCAGTAACCATCACACACTGTTCCCCATTGGCCATTGTGGTCAACTCGTACAATACCAGCAACACATGAACTTGTTGCACCAGGTTCAAGTTCAAAGTATAATATAAAAATTATGTACTACCTAATAACGGAGCTCCCATTTAAATTTTAATTTGTTTTTTACGTTTTCGATTCAAATGAATTGGGCTTCCTGTGGTAATTGGTCAACAAAGATTCAATTTTGTAAAAGGCTTGAAAAAGGTGAAATAAAGAGTATGAATAAAATTTCTTAGCATTTGCTTTGGTTTTTATACACTCTAACCCTTTGGTCTTCTGTGAATTAGGGGCTTGAAAAGGTCAGTGACCTTTTTTACAGATATATTTTAATATTCACTTTTATTTCACTGTCAGATTTTATAATTGACTTTGTGGTAGTGGTTCATAATTCTCAGAAATAAAAACAAAAATCTCCAAAACCCCTTATTTGATTCACACAAGTCAACCATTTCAATGGACATTGTTTTTCTGTCTCACAATATTGTGGCCTTGTAATGTTTGTTGCTGTTGTTGTTGTTGTCTTAATGTAGAATAGAATGCAAAGGTGTATAGAACAAGAATTATCTCTTTGAAGTTAAACTGATAATACAATTTGATCATGATAAAATGATTATAAAAACAGCTGCAGAAAGTCTCGGGTTCGAATCTCACAGTCATTTATGGAAAGATATTTTTTCGCCAAAATAAATTTGCTACTTAATACATGGTTTCAGGCTGGCTGGGGAGAAAATCAGTAAACAAATATTTCTAAGTGCCACTAATGTTAGAGTTTCAAAGTAATTGTAGGGAACGTAATGAGTAGAGCAGTATGTATTCAGGTGCAGATTAATTCAGAACACATTCCATCACATTGCCGGAAAATGTTTGAAACACAACGTGTGCTTCACTGGAGGTCCAAATCTATCCACATGATCAAATAAGACAATCTAGTTGGCTTGAAAGGTCATTAATTATTAATGATTATGAGCTAGAATACCCGTAGCCACTACTATTCAGAAGGCTACTAAGTGGTGCAAGTGCGAAATAAAAAAGCAGAGGTGAAAAAGAACCTCCTTGAACTATACCGCAATTGATGATAAGGGATCGTGATGTAAGAAATACTGAAAGAAATACTGAAAGGACTTTTGGCCGGTTGTCATCGATTGCTAAGCGAACAGTCGATCAAAGGACTTTTATAAAGAACTTCAGCTTTTGAAAACGACAATATCACATATTATGTGGCCGGTTGTGATCCAATTATTCACACAGGGTATCAAATTACCAAAAGGACCATACTTCACCAATGGTTCACCAATGGTTCACCAATGGTGAATTCGATTTACCGATGGTACCATTGGTACCATTGGTAAAGCCGGCCGTAGCAGTTGGATACCACAGGAATCCCAAACACGGGCGTACATATTGTGATAGGGGTTTTAGAGGGAACCCTGTGGAAATTCACCAATAGACCCATTGGTAAAACACATTTCACCAATGGTATCTAATGTAATTCTGGACATACTTGTAGATCAGCGGATTTGGTCGCGAGAAAAACAAAATAGCGTTGTATTTTTGCAAAGAAATAGCCCGAGGAAAAAATATATTCGCGGATATAGTTTCTGAAACTTAAATTCTTACAAAAGCCCAAATCAATCTATTAAGTCCTACATCTCTCAGAACTATCAAAATAAAAATTAAATTCAAAACTTAAAATCTCACCTTCCTTTTTGATCATTTTCATACGAGGAATAATCACAAACTTCCCCATACATCTTCTTATAGCGAGCGTAAATCCGAATATTTCAAGGATGATCACCTTTGAGCAGTTATCACAACCAAAATTGCCCAAATAGATTTGCACAGTAGGCATCATCATCTCTCCTCTAAAACAAATTCATCAGCTGGTCCTGATGAACCTTTCCTTTTTGCTTTTAAATTGTTCCTTTTACGTTTTTATTGCCAAACTGCGAAAATCCTCATATTAAATTATGTTCTTTCTCGTTTTCCCAGATCAGTCAAATCTAACTCCAAAAATTTTATTTCAACCTCTTGGATGGAAGGTGAATTATTATCTTCTTTCAAGCCCTCTGTAAAATTTCTTTGTATCTTCCCTAAAAAACTTGCTTCTTTTTGTAAATTTTCCGAATCTTTGCGCCTTAGCTTAAACTCTCTGCATGTCATCGTTTGTTTTGATGCTATAATTACTTGAAATATACGAATCTTCTTTTTCTTCTTTACAGAATTCCCAAGTGATATTTCAGATAATATAGACAATTATATTCTGCGGCCAACGGAGGCATTTAATCCTTTTATTATCATCATCGTCGTCGTCTCGTCGTCGTCGTCATCATCATCATCATCATTATTATTATTATCGTGATTTATTTCAACTTTTGATTTTCTAATGTTTCTTACAGAAATTTGCGGAAACTGACGTTCCTAAGCAAAATTCTTAGAATTTACATGGAGTCAAAAAATGGCGTTTTCTAGGTACATGAGTAGAAGGCCTTCACGATGGTCGGTTGCTAGGGCTTTTCCTCCCGCAAGGTTCTTAAATTCAATTTTTGGCTCACAGAGGAGTAATTTATTTCCAAATGAAGCAAAATATTACAACCTGTTCATTAGAAAGAAAATCCTTAAAATTAATTTTTCTGCAGTTGTAAAGGTATTTTGGAAGTTTTTTAAATTATGACGTCATTAATGATACCTATTTTTGGTAACAACATCAAAAACTTGTTAAGCAATGTTCAAAACTTTACGGACATTTTTGCTACTCAAGAAGAACGTTTATAGTGAAAACCCCATCTCAATCAGATTAAAGGGTACGAAGTTACAGTTAATGAAAGAAATTCAAATTTCCCGCCAAATGACCATATATGGTCAAAATTAAGGCTATTTAAACGCCAATACAATGAATGTATTGGCACAGCGGCAAACACAAAGTTGCATAAAACCAAAATTGTAGTTTTTTCAATTTGGGATGTGTGGTGTTATGACGCGTTTTCGGCATAAGATACGTCATTAGCACGTCATAATGACGTATCTTATGACGAAAACGCGTCATAACACCACACATCCCAAATTGAAAAAACTACAATTTTGATTTTATGCAACTTTGTGTTTGCCGCTGTGCCAATACATTCATTGTATTGGCGTTTAAATAGCCTTAATTTTGACCATATATGGTCATTTGGCGGGAAATTTGAATTTCTTTCATTAGCTGTAACTTCGCACCCTTTAATCTGATTGAGATGGGGTTTTCACCAGAAACCATAGAATTCTATAGAAAAAAATAATATGGTTTTTTTTTGCTATTTCTTTCCTAATTTTTTGTTCTGATGCCAAATTTGGACATCATTAATGACGTCACAATAGCGGTCTAATGAGATGTAATTGCCACCAATTAACAGGTAATTTATCAACCTACTTCCCAGCCACGTTTTGTCACATTTGATGCATTTTACATTTGTCTAAGACCTAAAACGCTCACTTTTGAGGCTTCCGGGAGGAAAAGCCCTAGCAACCGACCATCGTGCTTAATCACGGGCACTTCACAGTTCTGGGATATAATCCACTTTTGGCATTTTCTAATTACTATTTTGGCATTTTTAAGTCCTGCCCTATGAAACTTATTAACTAGATCTTTGTGGTATTCTGCTAGGAAATCAAAAACAACATTTATTTGATGAATGTCATAGTTATTGTAAAGTCTCTTTAGGCTGTTTCTTTATTATTATTATTATTTTGGATACGCACGGTTTGATTGAAAATAACCGGAATTTTTCTTGAAGCCGGGTTCAACAAGTTCCTTAGACTTCAAGGACCTTTCGAAGAATCCTTGCGGATCCCAATAGAGCCGATTTTTGGATCAGTTCTACTCGTGTTGTTACACCCATTTCACCGAGATATTCAGTCAGTCTTTCAGTGACACTACCTAGAGCACCTACTACAATCGGAATGACCTTTACTTTCAAGTTCCAGAGCTTCTTAATTTCCCTTGCTAACTCCTGGTATTTTTCGATCTTCTCTTCCTCTTTTTTGTCAATTCTTCCATCAACAGGGATTGCAATATCTATTATTTGGCACTTTTTCCTTTGTTTATCTATTACAACAATGTCAGGTCTTCTTGCAGTAATTGTATGATCTGTTTGGATGGTAAAGTCCCATAATATCTTAAACTTGTTATTTTCTACGACAGCTTCAGGGTCATGTTTGTACCATTGTGGTTCATGAGGGGATCCCTTTTGACGGAGGATATCCCAGTGTAGAGCTTTAGCCACAGTGTCATGTCTACGCTTATATTCTTTTTGTGCAAGGTTTTGGCACCCACTAACTATATGGTTGACTGTTTCCTCTTTTGATTTGCATAATCGGCATTTGGCATTATCTTGACTTTTGTCAATCTTCGCTTTGATGACATTTGTTCTTAAGGACTGGGTTTGAGCTGCCATGATTAGGCCCTCTGTTTCCTTCTTCAGCTGTCCCTTAACTAACCATGTCCATGATTCTTTACTGCTGATGTCTTCAATATCATTAATATATTGACCGTGTAAGGCTTTTGTTTTCCATTCAGCATATCTCTCTTCCTTTTTTCTTTGCTTGTAACTCTTAACACTTTCTATCTCAGCACTGACTCTTGCTGCTGAAATGAACGTAATGAGTGCGTAAAGACTAGTTTTACGAATATTTACGTTCCCATTGCGTTCGCGTAAATATTGCCTTTACGGATTATTTACGCAACTGTTAAAGAGCGTAGTGAGACACTTTACGCACCTTGATGGTCACGTAAATAATTCGTTATTACCTCCTTTACGGAGTTTTACGAATCTTTTCGCGATATTTACGAAATTACTGCACCAGGTTCCACTTCCCCATTTACTGCCAGCTGGACAGTCATGAAGTGAAGTCTCTGAACCCTTGCAATGCATGCTGTTCAACCAGACTTTTCCCGAACCTCGTCCATTGTACCAAGATCCTACAGCTTTGGTAAAACCAAGTTGTCGACATGCAACCTTGGCGTCCTGCATATCCCAGTTATTGTAATCATGACACACTGTTCCCCATTGGCCATTGTGGTAGACTCGTACAATACCAGCAACACCCGAACCTATTGTACCACGTTCAAGATCTACGCTATTTAGTTCCTTATTATATGATTGAGTCGGTTTTTTTTTATTTATATGGCTTTATATCTCGTATGTCCCTAGTCATTATGAATTCAAGGGCTTTATACAGATATTGCCCTCGTACGAGGGCATTATACAGATTTGCCCTCATCCCATACTTGCCTTGGTCATCTTAAGGACGTTCGTGGGCAATTAAAAAGCAATGTCAATTGTCTGAAACTGAGCATACCAATACACAAGCATATTGGAATTAGAAATATAAAATAAAAAATGGGAGTCAACGGCTTTGTATTTTGGATAAACACTGGGTGATATTGACCATTTTATAGAAAAAGACGCGCGCGGTGGCATGGGGGATCGTGACAATTGAACCGTTTAAAATAAATTAAAAACTTTGCTCAAAAGCCGCGAGTTTTCGTTTGACTGCAGATATGAGTATCATCAATACAAGGAACAAAAATAAATTGAAAAAGAAGCAATCCGCAGCATTTATTTCAGCTATAATTTGCGTGCTGCCGTCAAAATATATGCCAATCGAATATAATTACAAACGGGATGTTTTTTTTCAAAACAATGCTGTCATTCTTTCCACTGTAATGTCATTCTTTTCATCTTAGCATATACTATAGATCTCTTTGATACCTTATTTGTAAGAAAGAAAAAACTGGGGGTCACCGTATTGGTTTGCGAGATATTGTGCGATGGATTCCGAAATTTTGGCCGCCATCTTGAATACCGAGAGGAGACTGGTCCAGTAGAATCTTTCCATTATTTTTTCTGCAGTGTTTCAACCTGAACGATTTTTTTCCTCGGTAAAATTCCTTTTTATTTATTTTTTACTTTTTTTAAAATAATTTTCATTAAAAAAAATCGAAAAAGTCATCACCGAAAAAAATTCTTTTAGGCCGCCATCTTGGATTTATGGAGGTAGTGCGCTAGCGTGCGCAGTAAAAGTGCGCGTGAACAATGCTCGCGAATGTCCTTAATTTGGATGTTACAATTAGAAATTTTCCACTGAGCCCCGAAATCATGTACTAAGTGGCTAATTTTGGTGAAAAAATCTGTTGAGAAAAGGATTCGAGCTCGAGACCTTCTGCATATACCTATACCCGCCTTTAACCTCATTTCATGGCACTCCTTTTGAAATTCTTTCATATACCTAAAGGAACATCTGTACCACGTTTGGTGCTCGTACGCGATTTGTAACGATCCCGCCCTTTTTTGCCCTTAACAGAACGGACTATACTGAGCTAACTGGAAACTCATCAACAAAAGATCGTTTTGTCTGTTATAATGAAGTTCTTTAACTTCACCGTGAATAGAATTGGAAAGCAATTGTTTACGATTTCCTTCTGGGAATTCAGCAACAATAATCAGACTGTTAATATGTCGTTTTCGATTGCTTGACAAACAAATCAATAGGTACGGACCACCTTAAGCACGCAAGAAAATAGTCGTATTCTTTTACGCCTCTACTGACTCGTTCGCCATTTTGTACTTGAAAACTTTCCGCGTGTACCCAAATTAGAACTCGAAAGTATCACACTAAGTTTGCATCAGTCCCTAAATGACTGTATTCGTCTTAAAACATACACACATGTAAAAGATCATTGACTGGTAAGAATGATGATCATTAGAATGCTGCGCATATTAATATTTGTAAATTACCGTTGCTCCTACTTAGTTGCTCATCCTAGCTCCTGTACATAGTACATAGAACCCACAGCTTTGGAAAAACTAAGGCTTAGTTCAGGTGCCGTTCCAGCCATATGCCGATCCACATTGTTGCAAGAAAAATACATGGCCTAGTACATTTGGAACTTCAGCTCGATCGATTTAGAATGGCCACGTCCCAGCAAGCCGAACAAAAATGGCTAGGACTAGAATTTAAACTGAAAATGGAACATGGAAACTGCCTAGGCCTACGTTGTTGCAACCTTAGTTTCTGGCATATCTCAAAAACCAGGTGTATGTAGATAAATCACTTACTAAAAAGTATAGGCAGATTTAGTCTACCACCACTGTTCTTAAAAACTGCTTTGTTTTCCTGTCGGCTTTTAAATCGTTTGTAACAGTTACAGCTGAGTAATCTACCGCTTGTTCCAACAAGCTGGGTTTTTTTCATCAAACACCAGAATTAGAATATCAATATATATATATGTATACAACACCAACATCCCTTGTGTGACCTTTGCAACTAGAGTAAACACTTCCCCATCCATTGTGAGTACAGTCATGAAGTGAGCCCTCTGAACCTGAGCATCGCATATTGTACAGCCAGACTTTTCCCGTCCCTCGTCCATAGTGCCAATATCCTTCAGCTTTGGTAAAACCAAGTTGTTGACATGCAACCTTGGTGTCTGACATATCCCAGCTACCATAACACACTGTTCCCCATAGACCATTGTCTTCGGAGACTCGAACAATACCAGCAACACCTGAACTTATTGTACCACGTTCAAGTTGTATGTTATCTGCTGGTGGGCCTCGAATTTTAGAACATATAGTCATACTCAAAAAAATAAGGTTTTCCAGATGAAAAGACATTTAGCCGTTAATAATATATCAGATTTTCAATTTTCTTGCAGGAATTTCAATTCAAAATACCAAAAAGTACATTGCATATTATATATTGTGTATAATAATGGTTGCAGTTTTGCAGCTAAAGTTAAAATTCTTGCCAGAAAATTGAAAATGCTATATATGTAAATATTTTATTAATGACTAAACGTCTGGACCACCTTTTTGAGAATGACTGTATAGTTTTAAAAGTGGTAAAGTATTACAACATACTAAAAAAGATAATGATTAAAAATGCATGGTTGGGAAAAAAGACATTTTTTTCCTATATAGGAGTAAACTGTAAAACATTTTCACTACTAAATTCCCCCGCCCATTGTCTCGGCGTGATTAAGTTATGGAGGAACGAAATTTGACCGAAGCAATGAGCGAAACGCGAAGCGACGTACCTTATTTCATGAAATTTTCGCGACACGATTGTTTCGCGATTTTGGAGGTCGAATGTTCGCGACAGAGACGCAAAGTGGCGAAAAATCAAATCGTAACTCACTTTCATTTCGCAATTTTCCGGTGAATAACGTTGCAAAACAGTTTTAATTTACACTGTATTGCATTATAGTTAAATGGTGTTTGGTCTAGAAATCAATATCAGGATCTAACCAAGGACTAGTGTTTGCATAATTGATGAGGACTAAGAAATTGTTCTTCAGAATCGCCAGACAGAACTTCAATTTACAACTATTGGATTGGAATGAACTACTTACTTGCTTTACTGTCCACTGACTATGTAATACAAAACGACGCGTGGGAACGTTATTACTCCGCTGAGACTTTGTGGAATGGCGGAATTTATCAGTTAAAATCGCGAAATTCGAGATATCCCGAGTCGCCAAAATTTCATGGGTGCGGCGTCGCCGAAGGGGAGGAGGGTGGGTCGAAGAAATCTTTGAAGAGGCCTTGATGGAGACTTTGTCGAAATGCTCCCGAAATGGACAGAATTAACTCTTATATGGGCCAATGAGAAAGCGTGCGAATGCAGAACATTCTAAGCAAACATTCCCGTGGGAAATAAGGATCAATAGTCACGCGTGGTGCGAATTTGCGGAGTTTTTTAGTAGTGAAAATAGCCAACAAAGCTTCATTTGTGCAAGGAACCTAGGAATTTACACAGAATACCTAAACACTCAGGATGGAGAACCACGACATGGTCCACCATTTTCACCTAGGTTTCCTCTCTGTCACACACCTTGGAGTGACTAGCAATATCAATTCGACTTGGAAGCGGGAAGCAATTTAGCCAACGAGACTGAGCTCGCCCCCGAGACAGTCTTCCAGTACAATGCAGTCGCTGGTGCGCAGGCATGGGGGCTAATGGATGAAGAAAGGAAATCGAGATATTTGTACGGATCTTTTTCGACTTCCGGGACGAGGATGCAAATTTGGAGAGCTTTGTCCAACTGTCTTCACTTGGAGTCATGCTTGTCGATTGAATTACGTCCCTAATACTTGGAGAACGTGCCATTTTCTCAGAGAAAACTGAAAAGGGAATCAGTTATGGGCCTTCTGTTAGGGAGCGGTATGTCGGATGGAATCCGTGATATTGTTATGGTTGTTGAAGGCGCAAAGACGAAGGCGATATTCGTACCAAGTCATACGGCGGAGAAACATGAAAGAAGGGCGAGGGCAAGTCTTGGGAGATGCTGGCTCGTCACAATACCGTCTATTTGTTTGGACGTCGGCATCTGATCTCACATTGAATGAGGCGAAATCGAAGAAAAACGCAATGAATCGCAACTAAAATTAGCCCCGCAGTATCTACGTACAATCTGGAGAAGACTGAGCTCTAGCCCGTTAATACCGAGTGGGACTTGGGGCTCAACAACTTGACATGGAACAAACAACTACTAGACAGCCACATCTGCATGCTAGAGCAAGCTGCCAGTGTCAACAGGTGTCAACACTCATTGCACTGAAAACACCTCTGGGAAGCGAACAGTAGATCTCACTCTCAGCTCGACCTCGTTTCGCAAACACAGCCCAAATTTGGACCCCATAGTCTGCTGACTTGACATCAAGAATGGGAGGATCAGAACGACGAGCCACCAAGTGTATCCTTGATGGACCATTTTCGTGCACAGTCGCTTACAGTTCCTCTAAAAGTCGCTTACAGTTCCTCTAAAATTCCGACTTGGATACTACCAATGACTGGCACCACAAATAGAAAAATCTTTGCTAACGTCCATGTGGCAAAATTAGCTTTCCTTGCAAATTGGAGCTCTTGACACATAAAATAGTTTTGGCGCAGTGCAGCTTTGAAACTCCAGATCTTACAGAGAATGGATTGGCTCGTTGGCGCGTATGTCCCCAAAACATTGGAAAGCTGATATCTCGTTGACTACGAAGTAATACCGAATCAACTTAGAATGTTGGAAATACATGGCAAAATTAGCTTTCCCTGCAAATTGGCGCACAAAATGGTTTTTGCGATGCGGCTTGGAAAAAGAGAGATTTCACAGAGAATTGGAGGCTCATTAGAGCACTCTAGCCTTCCAAGAAATGTAAAACCTGGTATCTCGTTTAATATTACATGCAAAGAGCTAACAATTTCCTAGAATACCCATAGAAATGAGCTGGTTTATGTTTTGGACTCAGGTTCAAATTTGTCCGACATTAATCCGTTTGCTAATGAGCCAACAATTGCAAATAAAAATTTGCATAGATCGAGGTACGTTTGGATTGACCCGTGGCCTGGTACGAGTCACCAGCTAGCTCTTCAAGTTGCATAAACCTTGTTCGCACTCATGCGAGCTGTATGTTAATTTATAGCATGGAAGACTGATTGGGATTCTATTGAATTCTTAGGTATTATTCATGAACGAATGGAAAGTTCATTGACCACTCGATAGATGTTCCTTCAAGGACCCTCTCAGCGATTGGTGTCTGCCTAGCTAGCTGCGGTTTTCCTGCTATATAACATAGTTTTCCAAAAATTAACACTCGGCGAGCATGATTTCAAACGAGATAAATTACTGTTTCTTCGTATATTTCGCGGTCTGTCACAAAATGCAGACTGGATCTTCGCAGCGCATGCTTACACTCGTTACCGGGCGGGTGTCGCACAAAGTGCATGCTCTGTATCCATCGATGACGGTCGGAAGGATCGTCAACAGTAAGCTGAAATGGAGTTCGATGGTCCATTAGGTGACGTCGAGACACAGGATTCCACGAAGAGCTCTTGGTATTGCAAGTCGAATGACCAATCAGCAATTCATTTTTCTTGTGACCGCTCCGAAGGCCTTTAAAGGGTTGTTTCATACTGTTCGTGAAGTCTCTTAACTCATTTCTGTACATACAAACGCATACGCACTTTGCGACAGGCGTACGCTTAATTCAGAGATGTCGAGCATATGAACGAAGCTGGTGAGACCACGGCAACTACAAACGAGCTACAGAGAAACTACAGAGGAGAGCTAGCTGGCCCACTTATTGTAACCTAACACTTACTTATGTATATTTAAATGACATGGCAAAGATAATATTACATGGTCGCCAATGAAAACTGCAATGAAAAGAAGTGAAAGCCTCCTTTCTATTCCCAGGCCAAGAAAAACAAATCAAGTGGAAAAGAAAAAATTAATGTTCGAGACCGGAAAGTTATCTTCAATTGGCAGACATGGCTATAAATGAGTTACACACTTTGAGCCCGAGAGTAATTGTCAAGCGTACCCGCGAAGCGAGGAAAGCTCATGCAGGCCAAGGAGAAAAGCATACTATGATCACTTAGAGATCAAACTATTGAACTATGCCGACACACGGCCACATTTGCTATGCCAACACACGGCCATATTGACTGTGATTATGCCGACACAGGGCCATATTCACTAGGACTGACACACAGTCATCTTTTCTATGCCGACACACGGTCATATTTAGGTTGCCGACACACGGCTACCTTGCAAACATATAGCTACACTGCCGACACACGGCTACTTTATATACACGTGATCAGGTCACTTTTGGACGCCAAACCTGCCGACACACGGCTATCCTGCCAACATATGGCTACACTGCCGACACACGGCTACTTTATGTACGCGTGACCGATTCACTTCTGGATGCCAAACCTGCCGACACACGGCCAAATCACTATGCCGACACATGGTTTCGTATTCATTAGGCCGACACACAACTGAATTCTCTGTAGAGGAGATTTACCAACTATTCCGTCACGCAGACAAAATCACTTTCTGATGGTTAGCAAAATTAGATTGATGTGCTTATATGGAGCTACGCCGAGATAAATGTGTTTATTATATATTTCTTTAAAACAAACTATTAATTGTAGCTATAATGAAATACTTTTAAACGAGAAATAAAACAAACAAACAAACAGGCAACCTGTGACCCGAGGAATTTAGCAGAGTCGTGGCACGTGGCTACTCCAAACGAAGTGATATAGACAGCTAATAATTTACCGTTAACCAAAAAACTTATCCGCAATTTGCAGGGTTGCACGAGCACGAGCATAAGATAAACAACATGGAACAAACTGAATAAATAAGAAGCCATGCTAGAAAACACTTACTAGAAAAACCAGAACTAAAAGCGTATGCCGTGGTAAAAATACCTAAACGAAGCAAGGCGCGAGCATAAAGTAAACGAATCCACAATTTTATGAAGATAAATCCCGAGGGAGGAGATGGCGCCCTGAATGCAAACGGAATTCACTGAAGTAAACTTTGCAATGAGCGCGAATATGAATATGAATGAAATACCCTTAGACGAAAACAGCAAACTTATGGAAGCGCTAAGGCGAACCAGGATCCCCCCCTAAAGAAACAACGTTAAATAGTGAAGAGATACAATAAAATTTGGGATAAAACACAAAGAATCAAATTACATCGAAGCTTAGACTAAAAGTACCTGAAGTAGTCGTACAACATTTAATTTAACTCCTGGAACAGTGCTTCTATTGTTACTACACCGACTGGTTCTTAGTTTCGCTGTCGTATTTCGTTGAAGGCGAAGGAGTGAGCTAAACTCTTGAAGGGTTGAGAGGTAGGTTGCTTCGGCAACGCCAGGAAAAAACAAGAGATGAAATCTTTGAAGAGGCCTTGATGGAAACTTTGTCGAAATGCTCCCGAAATGGACAGAATTAATTCTTATATGGGCCAATGAGAAAGCGTGCGAATGCAGAACATTCTAAGCAAACATTCCCGTGGGAAATAAGGATCAATAGTCACGCGTGGTGCGAATTTGCGGAGTTTTTTAGTAGTGAAAATAACTATTGTTTTACACTGACTTGCCTCTTATTCATGTGAAAACGCTTTTGTGTTTCCACGTGAACACGAGGCTAGTCAGTCCAGAACAATAGTTATTCAAATTTGCCGCCATATTTCGATTCGGTCAATAGCGTTCGTGCAGGTTCTCCCTTCCTTTTCCTTCTCCCCAGGCCCACTCCCCCTTCCCTACCCCTTTCCCCTCCCCTGGAGGGCCTGTAGGCAGGCTATGCAGTCACATGACATCTAGAACGGTTTTTATTTACAGTGTATGTCAAAGAAATTTAAAGAACCAAAAAACCAAACTGATTCGTGATAATTTCATCAGCAGCCATTTTAGAGGGTACATTTCCGTGATGATCACTATGAAGAAAATACGTTTTCTTATGGATTAAAATGTTTTCATCGCCAGAAATTACAATCATCTATGTTTTGAAAAAATGAAGCTGAACGCGCCAAGTTCAACTTTCGTGCCTCAATGCATCCATAGAAATCAAGAAAAAAAACATTTAGCGCGAAGCGTTGTAGAATATTAAAAATGCAATTTTTCGACAGGAAAATGGTAAAGTCTGTTGCTTTTTTGGATGTTATATTAGTAGGCATTGGAAGACCTAATGCTCATGCTTTGGTACGTGGGCTCAATATTGGCATTCTGAACTTTGCTTTTATCAAAAAGATTACTTGATTTTGGTGGCTCGACTAAATTTAGTACCAGTCAGCTGAAGACGTGAGCGACAAAAGTGTTTATCGAAATAGGCAAGGTCAGTTTTAAACATCGAGACGTGATTTTTACTCCTAGACGTTGTCTATTTGCTCAAATCTTGTGTTGGGGGCTCAACTAAAAAACGGTTTTCAAAAGTCGAACCCCCAACACAAAATTTGAGCAATGCAATACAATGGCACTGTATGTAAATCGTTACCCGAGCGAGTATAGAAATAGCTCTTTACCCTTTTTCATTTATCGTATATCTAAGTTGGCGATGTGCGTCTCAAGAGACTGGTCCGAGTGCAACATTTTAGCTCGTGCGGTTATGATTTCTGGTGATGTATTAAGACCCATAACCTTATCTTCTCCAAATATATATGTTTTGGTGAAGTGTTTTTGAAATTCGACCCCAGTTATTTTAATAGTTTAGAATTTTGTATTTTCAACAGCTAGAAATGTCGACGTCTAGCATTTCATTTTTCAAGTTTCGTTTTAGGGCCTCCACAGACGAGACGATTAGTTGGCGATAACTATTTTTAATCGACCACTAAATGTGGTCGACAACCAAAAAAACATCGTCTGTGGGACAAGTTGTCGACAACTAAACGCGAAAATTTTAAAGTCCCTATGACATATTTTTTTCTTTTCAAATTCAGTTCTTTTCTGAGAATACAGTTAAGGTCTTTTTGTCTTACTTTTGAACACTCCGTATTTTCCGAGATATAAAGGTTTCAAATTTCAAAATGCAAATTTGATGACGTCATGGGAGTCATCATTTATTATACAAAACCAAGATGACTTGAAATACTCTTATTTTTTCATTTGGAATTTATTTCCGTTGGTAAAGCCTGTGTTTGAGTAAAAAATCTGGTTGTGGAATTGAAAACCTCTTTTAGTAAAATCCATGAGAAGCTGGTGATGATGACTCCCCTGACGTCATCACATTTGCATTTTGAAATTTGAAACTTTTATATCTCCGAAAATATGGAGTATTCTAAAATGGGATAAAAAGATCTTAACTATATTCCCAGAAAAGAAATGAGCTTGAAAATAAAATAATATGTGTCATAGGGACTTTAAGTTGTCGACGACTAGCAGTTTCCCTTCTGAAAAAGGGAAACTGCTCAGTTGTCGACAACAGATTGTTATCGACAACTTCACGTCCGACTATTTTTTCTCGTCTGTGGGGATGAATCATTTAGTTGTCGACAACTATCAGATAGTGTTGTCTCTGAGCATGCGTAGAGAAAGCTAGTTCCCAAGCTCTCGCTGATTTTGCATAGTTATCGACAACAAACTATCTAGTGTGTGGAATGCTTCATTGGATCACAAAAAGTAATCGACCACATTTAGTTGTCGATGAAAAATAGTTGTCGACAACTAATCGTCTCGTCCGTTGGAGACCCTTAGCTAAGTATTTGTAACAATTTTTCCATGAAGATACAACTGTCAGACTTTTCAAAAAAAAATTAAAAAATTATATCTGAGTGGCTTTTGTAGCCATAACAGCGCTAAGAAATCAGAAATTCACTAATGAACAAACAGCTTGAATTTGAAGGAAAGGGCCAGCACTATTAATTAAGCCCCTCCCAAAAAAACTGGGACTACACTGAAATTATTACTCACTGATAGCCAAACGTTGTTTCTAGAGTGAAGTAATCGGAAAAAATGAGGTTGCGAGAGTGCCAATTTTGGGAATCAAGAAGAATAAAGATCCTTTTCCCATTCAAGCTCAATTCGTAGTTTGTTCGTACGTCAGCTAATTACAAATCATGCAACAAAAACCCACATGTGTAAAAATAGTACAAGATTAAGCTAAGGGAGACGGAAATTGGCTCTTCGTCCATGCATCAATTTGCAAATCTTATCTTTTCAGGAAAGAGAAAGAAGTCTCGTTTTTGGATGCTATACAAAAACAAAAGACTTGAAAGTAGACTATTTTTGGACAATTTTTCTATAAAAAAACGATGTTTAGCATTCCAGTTAGGTGTTACATTTTCTAGCGCCAAGAGACACAAATAACCTTAACAACCTATTAAAACGTATAGAGAGAAACTTTCAAAATATACGCTAAAGTTAAGATTACGCCCGCGAATGAGCACGAGGAATAAATTGTAAATTGTTAAACAAGTCGGCGCCTTTTAGCAAAGTAATAAACATGACAATTCAAACTTAAGAACCTTCTTAGGTATTAGAGAACGTACATACGCTTCTATCTGATCGCTTGATACGTCTTTACACATGATCAAAATATGTATATGCAGGTATTTCAAATACTTTAAGAATCAAAGAATCTCATCAACGAACTCAATTTGCGTACCAATTAATTTATTTATTCGTTACTAATAGCCTTTTGTAGCTTCAATTATGCGTTATAAATACTATTTTTCTACTCTGTACTTTCAGGTTTGCGATATCATGAAACAATAACCATGTTCTAGAAGAATAAACGCCACATCAAGCTGACGTACAGGACATAACAGGACATATTATTGTCGTAGAAACACGCCACTTAAACAGTGCTAGGCTGCCATTAAACGGACAATAATTTATTAATCAAACAATAGTGAACCGTTTATTCCACAACTATGTGCTGTGTTGTTCAATGCCTTGCCCGCGCTTATTTGAATGCTGTGTGTGTTGAAATGTGTGTTGACTATAAATTTCAACCGATGGAATATTAATTTTCATTTTCCTTAAAGATAGCCATTGAGCATTAAAGAATTAGAAGGCTAAAAAATAAGTACACTGACAATTTATTGGATATTCATTTCCCTTGTAACGTTTCAATTTTCTTTAAATATTTAAATTATTTCCATTCAGTAGGTCTTTTAACTAATATCAAAGGAAAGCCTTTTTTACTCCATCAGTCCCTTTTACCTGCTGCAGGCAAGGCCTATCTAGACTCTATCTTTCACATCCTGTTCCTGCTTCATGAACAAATAGAGTTAATTGATGGTCTAAAAGTTAGGAGATAAGCCAAAGCGACTCCTCACGGCTTTTCTTGGTTTTTCTTCCTTCTCGTTTTCTTCTGTAAACACAATGCGTGAATCGAATGACAAAACGGAAATTCCTTTTTCAACAAAGAACCTGCACTATCAAAAACAAAGAATTCCACGGAAACTCCGGTTCTTGTGGAGTTATCTTTTTCCTTCACTTCTGTCATTTCATCATTCCTGTTTGATGTTATCCACAACTTTGTATTAAAGCAGCAAACTTAAGCTAGACTATTTATATGCATTAGCAAAAGCACAAAAATACTTTAAAAATCAGAATATCATTAAAATATATGTGATAATTATGTATGATGAATATATGATGGGTATGGGATATACATAGAGGGATGTGGAATGTGCTGGAACAATTAAGAACTGTATTTGAAAAATAACTATAATAAATTACAAAATGATTATCGAATGATTACTCTTTGTAATATTAGATTATTCAGTGTTTTATAGAATAATAGTTAACAGGTTTGAAAATAATTGCAGGCCTGTTATCAAGTGAATACAAGGAAATTATGCAAGAAAGGAAACATGATCCAATGTTGATCTAGTAAATTATTAAATAATAACATTGATAGCATTATCTTGTTTTGGCTGCAAAGTAAACTTGCTAAACTGAACATACACTACTGTTGGGTAGAGGTGGATTTAAGTCTGTTCATATACATTTTGGCATATCATAGTGCCTGTGAAGTCTTTACACTTTGGCAATTGTTCATTGTTGAGAAATAAGTCATGATACAATATGATACATGAACTATTCTAAAAATCGAGTATTTAATTATTTACTCGTCGTTATTAATGAATTTGAACACATCCCAATCATCCTACCCGCCAGTACAGAATAGCAAGTAGTTGAATGCCTCCTCCTCCGTCGCTAAACACTTCCTTAATAAGTGTTTCAGCAATTAGACTCCACGGGTGTTTCTGTAAATAAAAAAGCCTACATCCAGTGAAATGGGAATAGTTTGCCAAAGTCCTTGGGCAATGACGTCACTAAGCGTCTGCATAAAAGCGTTTAGAGTTAACAGCCAACTCCACATCAACGTTCAGCCTACGGCCACCAGGACGGCAACAAGATGAAGAACGAAACAGTAGTCATAGTAGCATTTTTAGTCATTATTTATATATCTTTTTCACAAGCATGGCTGTGCAATCCCCACAACTGCCCCAAGAAAATGAAAAAGACATTTCAAAAGGTAATTTGTAGAAACTCGAAACAGGTTTATGGCACAAAAATAGTTATTTTAGAATAATGTTAAAAGTTAAAAATAATGGAGTATGCTTTTACATATAACGTTGAGCATTTGGACGTTAAGTTACGTTGCCACACTGCCTCTATTTTATGTCTAATCATGTCGGAAATGTAGTGCATGACTGTGTATTTGACAATACAACGGATTATGAAAAGGATAAAACCTTCATCTTATACTACTTCCTTGAAGTCAGTCTGCAGCAAAAATTGTTGGGCAATTTTTTTTGGGTGCGATTGATAAGAAACAAATCGCGAAAGGAACAAAGAGTTCAAACTTCTAGATGTTGTTGTTACTAAAACGTATGCTGTCAGGTTGTGTTTAGACATTGAGTTATAGTACCGGATATTTTAATGTTTGAGTCCCAAAATAAATGATTTTGAATTTCTCCTTTAAGTAATTTTCAATAATCAACGACCACTTTATAATGTCACTATTTGACTTATTTTATACCTACCATTTAAGTGCCCTTTGAAAAGAATTAGAAGCACACCGCATGACTAGCGCGCATTAAGTATTTTTGTTTCTAACTAAATATTTGTGACTCTTGATGTTTGCAAAATTACTAAAGGAACGTTTAACATATATTGTGCTTAATGTGTTTGAAGAAACTTTTGATTCCATTTAATTCACTGATCTGTTAATATTGAACTGTACATGCCAGTAATTCATTCAATTACTCATTGTTACGAACATGCCCTTCAAAAACCAGATTTGCCGGATATGAAGCCTTGCAAATATTTCAACTTGACGAAAGACTCTATTTTCAACCAGGAAAAATATGCCAAATAATGAAGACTTGTGCAGTACAATCAACAAGTGTAACACTCTTATCTATTTCTTATATCCAACAATCAGCCGAATACTTTCAAAATATATCACATTTGACACTTCCGATATATTCGCATGGATTGTTGTAAACCCAGAAGCACCTCGAGCAGACCATCGTTAATCTTATTTTCTGTAAGTTTCGCATGTGTGTGAAAAGTGGCTTTCACTTTCCACGTGACTTTCAAAAAGGACGTATCTTGTGATATTTGTAATCTAACTGAAAAGTAAGAAGGTATCGTTCAAATTGGATTTACAAACAAACAGCATTAATGGAAACTAAAATAAAAAAATAAATTTACTAAGCAAAACAACGAATAAAAATACTTAAGATTGATTTTAAACGCGCGTGGTTATATTCTGCTCAGAAGAGAACAGCTGGCATAGCAACAAAAAGCTTTTGATATTCATGAGTTGAGCTATAATGATATTCACTAGGCAAGGTCAATTCCTTAGCATTTGGTACTTTATAACAAAGTGAATCGAGGACAAGCGAAGTGGTTGCAGTGAAAGTTTTACATTTTCTGACAATTTTCTTGGTATGTCGATAAATGAAATGATTTAAATTGACTACTGACGAAACAGGAATAAGATAGCAGATGTGTCGCTAGGCCTCAAGGTTATTTTATTTTCCGATTGCTTTTGGTTTACCTAGTAGAATGCTAAAGATGAGATTGCGTGTGTGTTGATTTTATTTGCGTTTAATGTTGTGCCGTGGGCGTAGAATAACTAAAATGTCCTTTATTCTGACTGTTGTCTTTTTGTTTTTCTCATCAGCCCCCTAGTGCCAGAATTCCAAATAACGTCCGTCTAGTTCTTTGCAATAATGGGAAAGACATTTGTATCGCCACTAGACCGGAAAAGCAGTTTCTGTATCAAGAAAAAAGAGACGAGTCGACGAGAAGACAGCCCAAAATAGACAAGCTTGCGCAAAGATTGAACACTGCTAGAGATCATTCACGATACAGAATATAGTATCATTTTAGAGTATAGTATCAGAGTGATGAAAGGCAGAAATGAATTAAAGAAATAATAGGATTAGAATATCAAACAAATGTTTTTCTGTAGGTGCTGTTTTAATAAATTCTCAGTTTAAGTTTGTTGTTAACGGCTCCTCTAACAGAAAACAATTTCCAGAGTGACTTTTAGTGTAATAAATCACTTGTTAAATCACTTGGATTTCATTTTGAATTATTGCCATTTATCATTTATCAATTGGCTTATCCTGAGTGACTTGTCCTCTTTCACAAACTTGTTCTTGGAGCATTGTCAGACTAAAGTAGATAAGAGTACTTAGCTACTAATAATGTAAATGTTAACACAATAAATACTGCCTTAAACTTAACTGTTTTTTCTTAAAATTTGCCATTTTATTTCTGTCTGAACGTGGCGACAATGCTGTCAAACACCGGTAAAAGGTTTAGTTTAAATCGACAGTATGGTTAACCTTTGCGTCCACCTGTTTTTATCGCTAAAGATACTCGAGATTGTACGTTCAACTGTCATAAGAAAGGATACCCTCTAATATACTTAGTATTTTTCTATTCAAACCAATGGTTCATTTTAAATTCGAAGCACCAAGCTCCTTAATTATAACCAGCCATTCAAATGACACACAGAAAACAAAATCATTTGCTTAAGTGAGTGCACAGGTAGTCCAAACGTAACATCAGTGGATCGTGACGTCATGATTTCTCGATTAATCTTTGAATTTTCTTTTGGTATCAGGAATGTGCTTCTAGAATCATTTCATAGTTTATAACATCTTCTAAGATATCTTCATATCAGAAGCCTGATAATTCAAGAACACTTTGGTGTACTGAGAAATATTTCCAAAAATTCGAGTTTTTGAGCGATTTCCGGCGCTTCGAATTTTCACTCGCTCCTAGCGTACATAAGGTATGCAACTCGGGACACCAGTTCTCTTTTTTACTGCTCTCACTAACAAATTCATATTTCCATAATTATAAGGAGTACAGAAATAGTTCTCCTGTTATACTTTCTCAAATAAATTCTCTTTGAAATGAACTTTCATTCAAGATTTTTCGAAGTTGGCCTAGCTAGTGAGCTAAAAGTTCGCCGTGGCTATCCGGAGTCATCTACTGTGCAACAAAAACCTGACTCAGGGTAGGAGAGATACATTTTTATAGCGAAAATGTGGCTACAGGGTAAGGGGTTGATCGTAAAAATGTACCTCCCCTACCCCCTGAGTGAAATTTTTGTTAGATGACTGCGGATATCCACTGCGACTGACTTTTAGCCGACTCGGCCAACTTCCGAAAATTATTTCTCGAAAATCCAAGGACGAAAAAACTTGTATAAAAACTCATTTCAAAAACAATTATTTGAGAGAGTCTAACACATGGCAAAATATTTATTAAGAATTACTCGAATCGCTTGACCGACTTCACGCCCAGGTGCGCAGTCCAGTTATAAAAGAAATGACCGGGAAGCTTTTTACGATCGTCGATATGTCAAGAAAAAAATTATAATGTTCAAAACCCCACCTTCTTTACAGCGATTTTCGAAATTATGCGAACTCATGCATTGAAAAAGTCCGTTTGAATTTGGTTATTCACTTCTGTCAATCAATTTTAAAAATTAAAAATACGAAGATTTAACTTACACCAAAATCATATTTAGCTTTTACAAGTTGTTTAAAGTTCACATTATATCATTTGGTATGTTTTTAGGGATCTTTATGAGTATTTTTGGGTTGTTTGTTTGAAGTGGGCGGAAGCGAAAAACCAAAGTCCAACAGACCATTTAGAGATCAGAGTTCCCATTATTTCGAAAATTGCTGTAATGCTTAAACTCTAATTTGGTATATATTTTATCTGTCAGAGTGAAAAAAAAGCTTGTCACTTTGACGACGTACGATAAGTTTGGAGCACTATCATTTGGTACATTTTTTATCAAGAAGCTCACCCGAATGTACTTTCGCATAGTTCAGATAGATACCTCAGTTTATTGTGTACCACGCTGTTCGTTTTACATGTATTTCTGAAAGACGAAATCTGTTCTCTATATGGCAAGTATCGAGATAAAACATACGAAAATAAGTACAGCTAGCCCGCCATTATTCTTCGATTTGTCTGTGACCAAGTAAGTCTTTATATCAAGACACTTAACGACTCATTAGTTATTCATGGTACCGTATTCCTACTATGAAGCATGTATACAATTTGTCTGCGCATGTCTGTGTTTTGGGCTTGAAAGTCATCTTCATATCGAATGCAAGAAATGTTATGTTGACACGGAATATTTGGTTGGCGATCTCGTTCTTCAAAATCATGTTCAACTACCGAAATAATGAGACAACTGAGACATAAGCAGTCTACCTACCGCTTATGCGCTGCGGATAATTATTTAAATCGAAGGCACCCCAGATGGGAAAATATCACGCGTCAAAGTCAGTATAAAGTTGAAACAAGGACCAGAACTCCGCACTTTCGAGTTATTGTGGGCGCTGAATTTAAATATATGGTACATTAAGCAGTGGAAGTCATTACCAACACGATACTGTGTGAATTGGATCAAATAAGGGTATTTTAGACTTAAGCGATCGTTGTATGCGATAGGGCAATTCGCCATGTTTACTGGAATGCCGTACGGCTTTTTCTCGCAAAATTCTTGCAATTAATTTTGAAAATTTTTCCTCTTAGACAGCGCCCCCCAGCAAAATTATTTATTAATTGGCTTTTTCCATGTTTCTTTCTTGCAAAACGGAGCTTTTTTGGTCGAAACTAAGTGGTCCCTACATGTGATCTGAGGCATTTTTGTGAACGTGTTTTCAAGCACGTTTCTGCTCGCCGAGACAAAATGCAAATTTCAGCGAGCTATTTATTACTCTTTGATTAAGTATAAAAAGTTGTTTCATATACAGGATAACCTGTATGTCTTACCTCATATCAAAATAGGTCATTATTACCACATTAGCTCAATGAGTGAATAGTTTGATATAGTTTTGATATTGTATGAATGCCGGCAAATGTACTGTTGGAGTAAAATGTAGCAAATTCTGGCAAATCTTCGTAGGAAGGAATTCGAATGATTTATCTACAATCTCGGACATAACTGTTAGGACTAATTTCGGCCTTTTAGGATCTTCTCTTTTTTGTTGCTCAGGATACTTCCCACCCCTCACCCTCCCCATACAATGTTGTAATGGCTGTGAATTAGTCTAAATGTACTTGCAAACTGAACAGCCACCATTCGGCTTCAACATTGAGAGGGGGGGAGAAGGGGATTGCATGACAAATTATTTGAAAACCTTGAATTCTTCCAGCAATGACATGAAATCATGTTAGAAGAAACTAAAAAAGTCCTAATGGGTTTTGTCCAAGATTGTAGATAATTATAAATTCAAGGGATTTATCTTGATAACTGATTTTGGGGAATTAAATATAACCCTTGAATTCATAATGACCGGGGATATACGCGATATAAAGCCCCAGGCCATAAGTAACAAAGAAACCCGAATCAATCATATTATAAGTAATATTTAAAAAACGACTTAATCATGTTATAGAGTGATTTTCACCGGACTGTGAAATAGTTACTAAGCTAATAGACACTAATAAACTCTGCACCCATTGTTTTCTTTTGTTGCAATACAACTATTAGACACTATTAAACACTGACTATTAATTAACACTTATTGACTGGGACCGAGGGAAACAGTATGTTTTGTGGTCCCGAGACCGCCAATGTTTCCCGAAGTCGGAGCTGAGGGAAAACATCAGCGGTCGAGGGACCACAAAACATACTGCTTTCCCGAGGTCCCAGTCAATAAGTATTTTGTTATATACCAACTGTCAAAGAACGAAATAAAAAGCAAAACGTCGCTGCCTACAAATAAGGTTTTTAATCAAAATTCCGACACAGAACTGACCTTTTTTCACACATAGTTTTTCGGAGAATTGTTGCAGCTCTTTTGGTGACATTTCTGGTTGGTTATCATCTTTTTCTCGGAATAAATGTTGTATATATTGGTCTTAAAAGTTTGACAATAAACACGAGTTTTGCCTCATGAATGAATTTGTAAACGCGCGCGCGCTGCCGCCTTCAAAGCTCAATCAACTTCCGGTTTTGTTATTACCGGTCAATAAAACTCACTGTTGCCCGCTGAGAGTTGTTGCTGGGGAAACAGCAAAATTTGTTGACGTTCACGTGATGCGCTCTCGTCCAATCAGAGCACGGAAAAAATTGACTTTGACAGTTGGTATATAACAATAGTAATTGTTTCACAGTCCGATGAAAATCACTCTAAGTAATATTTAAAAAACGAGCAGGAGTATTTTATTTATCTATTATTTTATCCACGATAAAACATGATCAGCAGTTTTTTTAAACGACTTCTAAAACCCATCATTTGAAAGTATTATAGCAATGAATTTAGGGGAAAAAAATCCATTTTAAAAAGGCTGAAGAAATAAGCTTATCATTTTTTTCGTGCATATTTAAAAAACGAGCAGGAGTATTTTATTTATCTATTATTTTATCCACGATAAAACATGATCAGCAGTTTTTTAAACGACTTTTAAACTGATGAAGTTTCCCTAGTAACGGGCTCCAGAAATAGGTTCCAGCATCCTTAACTAGCAAAGTATGGTAATAGTAATATCAAAGCATGTACAGAATAATCAAATTTTCATCCCACACGTAAAACAAATTCTGAACATCAAAATAGAGTGGCATGAATATCATTAAAGATTCATCGGTACTGTACGAGGTCAAATGATCCGACAACTATACTGAGACCTTGTACTGATATAACACTAATGCATAAACATGCACAGGGAAAAAAAACGGATTCCCAATTTGGGAATTTTACTAAAATTCCCAACTTGAAAGCAACATTGGGATTTCATATTGGGAATTTTGCCAGAATTCCCAATTTAAACACAAAATAGGTATTTTTGTTGGGAATTTTGGAAAAATTCCCAATTTAGAAAACGACATTGGGAAAATATATTGGGATTTTTCCCTGAAATTCCCAATGACTATACAATATTGGGATATTAATGGGAAATCCTGTTTGAAAATTTCCAATTTAGAATCAACCTTGGGATTTTACATTGGGATTTCTTAACAAATTCCCAATAACTATGCAACATTGGGATACTTATGGGAAATTCTGTTTGAAAATTCCCAATTGGGAACCAACCTTGGGATTTTACATTTGGGATTTCTGGACAAATTCCCAATAACTATGCAACATTGGGATACTTATGGGAAATTCTGTTTGAAAATTCCCAATTGGGAACCAACCTTGGGATTTTACATTTGGGATTTCTTAACAAATTCCCAATAACTATGCAACATTGGGATACTTATGGGAAATTCTGTTTGAAAATTCCCAATTGGGAACCAACCTTGGGATTTTACATTTGGGATTTCTGAACAAATTCCCAATAACTATGCAACATTGGGATACTTATGGGAAATTCTGTTTGAAAATTCCCAATTGGGAACCAACCTTGGGATTTTACATTTGGGATTTCTGAACAAATTCCCAATAACTATGCAACATTGGGATACTTATGGGAAATTCTGTTTGAAAATTCCCCATTGGGAACCAACCTTGGGATTTTACATTTGGGATTTCTTAACAAATTCCCAATAACTATGCAACATTGGGATATTAATGGAAAATTCTGTTTAAAAATTCCCAATTGGGAACCAACCTTGGGATTTTACATTTGGGATTTCTGGACAAATTCCCATTAACTACACCAAATTGGGATACTTATGGGAAATTCTGTTTGAAAATTCCCAATTGGGAACCAACCTTGGGATTTTACATTTGGGATTTCTTAACAAATCTGCTTAAGATTTCTTAAAAAGATCAAACCAGCATCTTTAAGTAGTAGCTGCTCCAATAAAAAACACCGAGATTATAGATATGTATGTCAAACCTTCCATTGCCAGGCTGTAGAGTTTCTGTTTGAAAAAAATATATTTCCCCTTTTAAACTACATGTCTACAAATATAACCTTCAATCATCTTGGCAGTGCTAAAGTCTTTCACAGTTCAGAAACTTTATCACCAATCCCTTGCACTAAAACCACCTATCTTAGAAAACTGAGAAGAAAGTTGTACTGTCTTGTAGAAGAGTTTGCATAATTCCTTTCTACCTGTAAGAGTAAGTTAATGTGCAAATTATTAGATCTTTTTAATAACTAATATTATTGATTTAAATTATTAGTCATATTAATGAAAAAAATTTAAATATGAAGTTATTTCCTATCACCTGTAAAAAACTGTCAGCCTAGTCAGAGTTCCTTAAAGAGTGCACGGCCAGCTCCTTGCCAGGAACCAACTGATATTCCAACAACACTTCTCAAAGAGGCCTCTTGAATGCGGGTTGGTTCCCTGACCCAAAGTCCTGAAGCTCTACCCCATCTAGGATGAGGTGTGTAAAACTGAATGTCCAATGTTTCACTTCTTGTATGGACTGCAACAACCAATGCCCTCCATGGATCAGGATCATCTCCTTGCACAAGAATCATGTCACCAACTTCAGGATAACAAGGTACAACAACACTTGTTATAGGAAACTCTTTTCTCATGTAATCAATTATAACAAAGCAGTTAGGGTCATCAATATTTTCAGGATCAGGAACAAGCATGACTTTGCGTTTTATGCAATTTGACAGTAATACCATGCTTTCATTTGATGGTTCAACTACATGCATGTACCCCTTGTTTCTTGGGTAAAGTACTCTCTCATTGTTAATTGTAGCATAGTTGAATAAATCACCAAAAACAAATACCAAGTATTCTCCATTTAAATTCACCCTGAGAAGCTGTGTAATCAAAATAACATGCTCTCTATTTCCCAATGAAGGTATGTTGCAAATCACATGTTCTCCAACCCTGAACAAGATTCCATCTATTTTTCCATTGATGAAATGATTTGGAAAATAAATGCTTCTGCATTCATGAGCAACATCACTAAGCTCATTATCATTCTCTAAATCAAGTTGTTCACAAATGTTGTTTCTCATCAATTGATCTTGAAGGTGAACTCCTTTCAGTGATCCCAGCAATATCCCTTGACTTCTGTCTATGATGATGTCAGCTTGCTTCTTTACAGCTTCTTCTAATGCCAAAAGGGATGAGTAATGTGATTCCAGTGAGTATTCTAATGATAGTGTTTGTGAGGAGTGTCTTGCTTTTAACACTTCTCTGCGTAATTCAGCTCGAGCAAAGGTAAGTTCCAAATTTTTGTTATTGCTTGATATTGAAATGTAACGACCAACTGCACGTTCAAAGTTATAACACCAGTAATTGTCTGGTGCACCAAAGTTCATGACATCTTCATGTATATGGGTTAAGTTATGGTTGACCACATGGCAAGCTTTTAATCCTAGTGTTTCCTCAACTATTACATTGAAACGAATTGCAATTCCATGGAAAATTGAGGCTGAATCAACAGTCCATCCATTTCTACCTTGAGAGTACATATACTCTACAAGTCTGGCCAGTGCTTGAAGTCCTTCAAAGTATTCATCAGGTAAAATATCACCAAGAACATATTCTGCAATGGGAAAAGCAAACTTTTGGAAGTCCTCTGCTTTCCAATAGCCTATCCTTGCAAACTGTGTTGGATAACGTGATGACATAAATTCAGCTGTCCAAGGTATGGCACTCAATCTCTCCTGCAAGTGATTCCGATCAATATCAACATTTTCTAGAAGATCTAGAAGGAAGTTTTTGACCACACCAAGTGCAATCAGGTGCATAGAATCAAAAACACAATCTCTCCTGTAATCGAAACCATACAAAGAATGTAGGCGATGGAGAATTGATAGCCCTGTAAATCCTGCATCTTTTGCCATTGCTTCAGCTACAGTTCTTCTTTCTTCTTGCTCTATAGCATTCAAGTTGTCAATGTCATCCATTAGGTCTCTTTTCTGCCAAGGATATTTTGTAGATTTGCGAAAATCACCATAATAATAGTGGTTTGTTGATGGAATTAGAGTGCTAGTGCACTTGCAACGGCGGCAGGGGTTTTTACCACAAAATATAGCCTTGCATATTTCACATATTGCAGGGTGATCCCCTGTGACAAGGAGAATTAAATGGCGAAGCTTTGTTGGTCCCGATGGCAGATCTAGATCTGGTATTGAGTAGGCATAATTGTCAATGTCAATCCCATTTATAAAACCATCTTCTATTTCATCGATCAGTAATGATAAAAAAGGATCCAGTGAAATTGGCCTTTTGTTTGGTAACAAATACACTGGTATAAATCCAACTACATATATCTCAGAGTTTTCATGTCTGTTAATTTTTGACATAGTTGCAATTTGAATTTCTAGTGCTCCAGAGCCATGATTATATTTGCCCTCAAATGGCTGAAAGCCATCCCAGTGGACAATGTAGGCTATGTTCCTTGGGTCTCCACGTGTTTTACAAGGCTTATGATTAAAATGGTTGTAGCAAGATGAACACTGTAGCAATTTCTCTTCATTAGTACTTTTCAGGGCTAGCTTCAATAATTTCTGCAGATATAACTGATTTACAAAAATGGCATTTAACAGGTAAAATCCACTCTTTGCTAGGGTCCCAGAACCATTGCATCTCAGCAAATCGCTTCCCATCCCAAATTTCACTTTTCACCTCATATCCCCAGTCCTCCTTATGTTCTTCTTCCATCCAATGACCTCTGTGAAACCAGTGACCCATCATTTTTTCACACATCTTAGAATCTTTTACCCATAAGTTAATTTTTGGACCAAGTCCAAGATAGTAAAATGGGATTGTCCCCTTTTTATTACAGTGAGGACATAGATCATTCTCTGAGGACATGACTCCATAGTGGCATCTATGAGACTCATCAAGGCAAATCATGTACTTCGTTGCATCTCTATAGCCAACAGATCTTAACAGCCTTTCAGCGTCTTTCCAACATTTTGGCCACAAATACTCAAACTCTGGACAACCACAACAAAAAATTGTTTTACCCCACTCAAGAAGTTGTTCAAATCCTGCAATAGAAATTTTCAATTCTAATTGGAGATTTAAGGCATCCAGTAAACAAGAAACTATTTTTTCTTCAATGTCTAATGGAAGAGTGGCTTCATATACACTTTCTTCTTCATCAGCTTCATCGGCCGTACCATTATTATTGACCGCTGTAAATGTTTCACTTCCATTGTCCTCGTCAAAACTTTCATCAGTTTCTTTATCACTACTAGGTGGACAGTTTACATCCAAGCTTATACGTAGGCCGTCATCGAGAGAAACACTTAAATTATCATTGTTGTTCATTCCCGCAGCTGTGCCAGCTGTAGAATCGACAGAGAACTGATATTCTTGACCACGGATTAGTATTTCTTCTCGTTCTCTCGAACGATGTCTGAAGGCTGTGGATCGAGAGACAATTTTTCCTTTACAATCAAAACACTGACAGTGAACATGACGCTTTGCATCTTCTCCACAAACACAAATCGAAATGTCCCACGAAGAACACGAGGACGACGACGCCATTTTGCTTACTACACGAGACAGGAAGCCCGGAATAAGCAAGCATTCACGTACTACTTCAAATCAGTCAAATAGAAGAAAATATTTGCTTCTGGTCTTTCGTTTTGGAAAAAACAAAAACAAAAACAAAAAAAACACTCGGCTTTGGCAATGACAAGTTGGTTCTTGCGTTGTTAATATAATTGGGCTCCCTGTTTAGTTGTACAGCGGTAACTCAAGCTAACGTTAACGTTTCCCGCCTAAATTTAATTTGAGCGCCATTTTCCCAAATTCGCTTGGTGTGTAAGGAAGTCGTTCTTTTGTTTGTCATGGAATCGTCCACGGAAAACGCGGAAAACACTTATAAAACTAAAAATATCGAAGGTAAGAGAATTGCAACTTATAATTTAGGCGGAAATGTCTTTTTTATTTCACATTTCAAGGTTTATTTTATCAATTTCCGTCAACATTTCAGATTGGCGGGAACAAGATGTCGAGCTGTGGCTAAGGGAGAAAAAGTTTTCAGAAGCTACAATTTGCAAATTTAGAGGTTCAAAATGTTTATATCTTTATTTAGTACAGACAGAACATCGATATCGATAAGTGTCAGTTTATTATTCAAACATTGATATGATGAGTTACTTTTTTTATTTTGAAGATCAAAAAATAGTTGGGAGACATCTTCCACACTTCTTAAATAATCAGCAGCTGCAAGATGGGCTTTTAAAACCCATGGAAATGACTGTAGGGGAAATGCTGGACTTTAAAATAGCACTTCAAGAAATTATTCCACCAGGTTTGTAATACTTTATCACATTCTTTTAATATTACATTTGCCCAGATTGAATCATCACTCAAAAAAATGGATTGTACATTTACTAAGAAAATATGATATATCTCAAATTCTCTAATTCCTTTTGTAGTAAGAGGACGAGTCCAAAGTGCTATCATGCAGCCAGCACCAGGAAAAAGAAAGCAAAAGTTAACAAGTGAAGACATTAAATCTCTAGATAAAGGAACAAAAGACATTTACCTTAATGTGTATGTTTTAGAAATTCAAATTATTTAGATATCTAATAAACTGGATAAGAGTAGTAAGGAAACACTGTCAAGCATGGAATGTAGGGCCTCTGTTTTTGCCTAAAATGGACTAGTTTTTTAGAATTGCATAGAACTTAGTTGGTTGTTTTGTGTACTGTTGACTTTATGTACACAATCAACTTCAATATCTTATTTAATTTTATGCAGAAAATCAAGAATAAGAAAAGCTACTATTGAAGAATTTCCAGGAAACAATATTCCCACTTTCAGAAACAACAGTGAAGCCAAAAGAAGGCTAGATGAACTTGTAAAAAGACTCGTAAACACATGCACCATAGATGAGCTTGGATTTGGAGAAGGTATGTTCACAACCTTGTTGTTCAAATACTGTAGAATGATTGGATATCTGTAACATCAAAATAAATGATAGTGTAAATCCCTGCAGTAAGTCAAGTATAATCTACATTTCTTTTAGAAGGGATAAGGGAACACGCAAAGGATGTATTGAATGAGCGAAGAAGAATGGTTTCCATGAACCACAGTTATGAGGTAATTGTGTTACTCGTATATTTTTTTACAAATTGAATGCAGGTGGCTGTCTTGGTGATTATGTATGTTTTATTACTTCTTTTCTCCCGAGCTTTTCAACTGATTGATGCCTAATTTAAATTATGTCATCACATTTTTTTCCAAATAGCAAAGTCATAAATGGGAAGTAGACATTTGAGGCCAGGATTTTCTTAATAAGAGAGTATGATTTTAAAATCTGAAATGTGTCTCAGTCACTGAAATTTCTTTTACCATGGCCATTTGACAAAATTTTCAGACCTTATTATATGCTAAATTACATTTCTGATCATCATATCTTTCAGAAGAAAGAGATTTCAAGTCAAGATAGGAGCACTATTGGAATCAAACGAAAATGCACGCCTGTCCCTGACAGTGACCAATCAGGAGATGACTGTGAAACTGAAGATGTGAATTCAGATGTGGATTCTTTGTCATACACTGAAGGTTAGTCATATACTGCAGTAGAGTAATGTAGCAATGGCTGTGCAATAACATGAAAAGGCCAATGCATTCTTTGTGCATTTTAGGAACACCTATGTTAACCACAAGCCTGAGCACGAAAAGTGCTGAAGTAGTTTTGATGCTAGCATTTAATGAGGAAAAGTCTAAAGATGTCAAACTACAGACACAAATTTTACCTGCTTGCAGACTGCTGAAACTGTCAGGATATCGTGGAAAAAACAAAGTCCAAGTTTCAAAAATTCTGGCAAATGCTTTAATTGAAAAAGAATACATAATTTTAAACGATACTGCTGATGTCAAAAACCTCGTTCTAAATGACATTAAACTGTCAAAAACCCTTGACATCTTAGACGACCTAGACGACTGGAAAAAGATGCGCGAAAAGAAAGCTTCAAACAAGTAAAAAAAAAATATTGCACTTCTGTTTTTTAGAGCAATAGATCGATTTCATGTGACGTCACGAGAGGACTAAAATCTAAACTACAATTCAGAGAAAGCTGATTGCCTGATATTTTGTATGTATCATGAAAATAAGTCGTCTCTGGAAATTTGGTCTGATTCTGTTCATCGCTTGGCAAATTATCGGCACCAAAATTGTGTCACGCCATGCAGTCACGCATTTTCAAACGACATAAGAACACATCAATTTGCGACAAATTTCACCTCATTTGCTTTGGTAATGAACTTAATTGTCATTTTCTATATATATAATCAATAAAATGAACAAATTAATGTATTTTTAATATCATTTTGATGCTTGGCATTTATGGTCGCCATATTGGTGTACATATTGGTGTACACCAATATGGCGGCCCCATACATTCTTACCAACAACAAGCCCACATTCAAACATTCGTATCTTCGTGGAGAAAAGCTCTTTTGACTCAATATTTTCTAGAGTTGCAAAGATTTAGTTGTTCTTTGAGGTACAAGTATTTTTATTTTATTTGATGCTCTGAAACCGACGTTATTTTTCTCGATGACGTCAGTGAAATCGATCTATAATTATTACACAGCAGACATATATGGGCAATTCCACATGAGACATGAACAGTTGAATTTAGAAAAAACTATATTTCCTGAGTAATTTAAGTAATGATGAGCAATGAACCCTCTGAAATGTTTATAAAAAGTGGACGGACAGACAAAACATGTATGGGACTTATTTATTTTTATTTTTGTTGATTTGTTTATGATTGTGGCCTAAATTGCTTGAAATTGACATAAACATACTAATAGCTACAATGTCAAACACAATTCAAATTTTTCCTGATGGTTTTTATGCTAAAATTATGCATTTCTCCGGAGAGGTAATGTCCACAACATTTTTGGATAATGTCCGCAACATGCAAAATAAATTATAGAATCAACACGAATGTAAATTTTTGAAATTTATTGACATAATAATAAACCTTAGTTATTATAGAAACTATAGATAACTTTTGTGTTCTTCTACCATTGAGCAGTTCATAGCAATTTGAGGTTAAAAAGTATCACTCAAAAGTGTGGTTGATTTTGAGGTAATGTCCGCAACAGTTACTTTTAATTTGATAATTAATTAAATATAGGTAGAACCTAAAATTTTTTGCTGGCAAAGTAGAAGAGACCCCTTTGTGTTTCATTACAAATAGGTTTTATCAGCTAAGCTTTTTTAACTTAGAAGCTGTGACAACTTTTGTTGCAATTTTTTCCCTCTGAAGGTAATGTCCCCAACATGGAATTGCCCATTATATATGCTTTTGCTCAAAATAAGAGATTATATCGGCTCTTTCTTGGTGTTGCAAGGCACCTGAGGCATGAAGACAATAAAACAATAGCCGAGAACAAAGGACTTTTGAACGAAACAATACTCTACAATACAAAGAACTCAAACTCAGAAAACAATACATCTTGCAACACCAAGAAAAAGACCCATTATATCCCTCAAGGGAAATTCTATCTTTTGTCATATCAAAACTATATTTTGGATCCCATGAAACCTCTTTGGTGGAAGTGACTGCATTTATGGTCAATTTTTTCAGTAAAATTAAATGTAGTTCTTGAAGTTTGGCATATATATGCTTTGAGTTAGCAAATTATCAATTTAGAGTGGGATCTGGATCGATCCTGACGTAGTTAATTGAACCAAATCGAACGTTCGATTAATCAAACTTAATCGAACTCAATCACACGACTGGGTTCGATTGAGGTGGGTAATCAAACAAAATCGAACTCTCACAAAATTTCTTGAGCAATCGAACTAATCGAACTGTTCGACTGAATTCGAGTAGTTCGAGTAGTTCGATTGAGTTTGATTGAGTTCGATTGAGTTCGAATAGGTTCGATTTTGTTAGAAACAAACAGAGGACATTCGACTGGAAATGGGGTAATACAAGTATCATTAGCGTTAGGGTTTGTTCCAGTTATTGTCTTTTGCAAGTAAACGCCATGCAGCTAGCAGTTTTGTTAGGGATCGCACAAGCTAGAACAGCAAAGCTGACATTTACTAATGGCAAAGTGGGAAATGGACAAGTTAAGTCTGCAGTAAAACGTGTTTTCCAAAAGAAAATTGCTAGCTGCGCAGGCTACTTAGGTTGTTTTAAAAAGACCCTGCAGGGTCACTAGGACTAAATATAATAGAATGGTTACAGTTGAAGTAAGATTTTTGAAATTTTCATTGGTAATTTTCTATTGCCGGTTGAACTTTTTTTGCATGCGGGATATTTTTGTTCAGTTCAGTTTTGCAAAATGGTAAAATTAATGTAACTTCCACTCCGAAAGTCTAGTTCAATCAGATATTACAAGTTAGTTATTAATTAAAACAGATTGTTCAAATGTCTAGTGGTAATTTTGGTGAAGTTAAGTTTTTTCAACGGTGTTCGATTGAGTTCGATTGGGTTCGATAAAGTTCGAAAATCGGACGCAATCGAACTCGCACAAAAATTTTTCGGTACGATTGTGTTCGATTATCGAACTAATCGAACCCAATCGTTCGATTAAGTTCGATTGGGTTCGATAAAGTTCGATTACCGAACGGTTCGATTAGCTACGTCGGGATCGATCCATTTGAAATGACTCTTAAGTTTATATTTTCAAATAAAAATACAAAAAATAAATACCCTTTCCACTATAGCTATTTAGTAGAATAATACAATAAATACCTTACATTGTACGTTTCCAGTTCGTTTGTAATATTGATTTTGCTACCTACTAGCTAGCCACCATTTTGTTTTGCTACTAGTGCCAGGCTTTTTTGAGCAACAGGAACCCCAAGCCTTATTGTAAAAGTCAATATAGTTCTATACTGTTAGTTTTGAAACCTTAAAGGTGAGACAATTAAAGTTGAATAATTGTTGAAAGTTGTACATAATTAGAATAACATTCATATTATTACTGTATGCAATTTGAGAAAGGTCCATGTTATTTTATTCTAACCTTGGGTTTTAAAATAAAAAAATCCCATGACTTGTTTGTTTGGGTAATGGTCAATACCAATTTTGGGAATTTAAGAAAATCCCAATTTCAAATTTTCAGTATCCCAATGTTGGGATTAGAAATCAAAAAATCCCATGACTTTGTTTGGGTAATGGTCAATACCAATTTTGGGAATTTAAGAAAATCCCAATTTCAAATTATCAGTATCCCAATGTTGGGATTAGAAATCAAAAAATCCCATGACTTTTTGTTTGGGTAATGGTCAATACCAATTTTGGGAATTTAAGAAAATCCCAATTTTAAATTATTAGTATCCCAACCTTGGGATTGGAAGTCACAAAATTCCCAACATCAATTCCCATTATTGATAGCAAATTCCCAACTTGGGAATCCATAAAATTCCCAAAATAGGGTTTACAAAGTACCCAACAAACTGACATTGGGAATCAGTCTCACTTTCCCAAATTCATTTTTATTGGGTATTAGTTGGGATTTTGTTGGGAATTTCCCTAATTCCCAACAAAATCCCAACTTGGGAATCCACTTTTTTTTCCTGTGATGAGTGTTTTATCTGAGTTAGTTAAAATACTCATGTTTATGCATCAGTGTTTATATCTAGTATAAAGGTCTCAACACGTGACCAAATGAATGTCTTCAATTGGTCTATTTACTTATGAATTATTAATGAGTTTTAGAAGCTTTGATATTACTATTACCATACTTTGCTAGTTAAGGATGCTGGAACCTATTTCTGGAGCCCGTTACTAGGGAAACTTCATCAGTTTTTGTAAGTCGGCTAATATTTGGATTCAAGCAGTGATACTTATAATCAACAATCACAAATTGGGGTTGAGTGTTTAACTGAGAAACGGCTTTTAAATTAACAGTTAATTTTTATTTTTCAAAGCTGTTAACTGATACTAATGAAATAACTGTTAACTGTGATTTGCATTTCTGAAGAAAAACGGCATCATTTAAATGCTGTTTTAGAACTACCTTTTAGCTTATTCCACGTCCATTTCCTGGTCATTTCCTTCGTTGTGGCCCGGGGGAGCTGGGGAGAAGTAACAGACACGGAGAATCAGTGTGTTTAAATTTTGCTGAAAATGAAATCTGAGCACAGGGAGCCCGGCTTTTAAGAATCGTAAATGAATATATAAATCAATTTTAATTGATTAAAAGTATCTTGGGTTTCCTGTTTTGAGATTTTAACTAAACGGTAAGCATGAGACGTGTGAGCTATATATTAATTTGATCATTCATCAGTTGTAGTCAGGCGGTCTGTTCATGGAACTCAAACGCCGGTATACTCAAACTTATCGAATAATAATAATGAATAATAATAATGATCATTTATATAGCGCTTATCCAAAATCTGCTCTAGGCGCTTTACAAAAACATATACTGAACATGCATGGTAGACTGTGAGCATAGGATGGCGCCTTGGGCTGCCGCTACACAGTCCGTACCATGAAAATTAAATTTAAAATACACTACAAATTACTATACTACAAATTACTGTTTAAAATTACAATCAAACCACAATAAAATAAAAGTTCACTGATGCATGATGGCCGTTGGCTCAGTCAAGCTCATCCACCCTTTGACAGGTCTTGTTTTTATTCCTGCTGGGTGTCATGCCACCCTCCTCACCAGAAAGAACCTGGTGGGGGAGCCGGTTTAGACGCCGACAACCCGTCCATGTGGCAGGTAGTACTGGGTTACATGTTACCAGTAGCAGGCTCCAGCCTGACCTGACCTAAAATAATGGTTCTCATGTGCTCAGCGTTCGTTTCTGTTGTTGTTGTTGTTGTTGTTGTTGTTGTTTTGACTACCATTATACAAACAGCAGACCTCTGGCACCCTACAGGATTCTATCAAAATTCATTACGAATGTCTGACCCATATACCAATCAAACCGCCAATGACGTAGGTAATTCGTACAGCCCAAGCTGTTGTGTTCATCTTGCTCAGTGGCTCAACGCTGTAAATGTCTGAAAATTTCTATTGACTACGAAATATTAACAAATGGACAAAACAAAGCTTACCAACTAACTTATTGAGTTTCCATTATTTTGTGGTGATTTTGAGCAAATCGTAAGAGTGCAATTACAGCGATTTGAAAATAAGCCCAATTGTTGTATGTGCAGTCATCTTGATTAAGGAGGGCGCTGGGCCTAGATCTACCCTGCGAGCAGAATCTCCCTTTACCTTCTCCGCAGACGAAAGAAGGAAGGGAGACTGCAGAGTCTCCCTTCCGTTCTTTCGTCCGCGGAGAAAGTTAAGGGAGACTCGCAGGGTAGGCCTAGATCCTACATGTCAATTTGTACTGTACTTTGTCCGAAAACTCCTCCGCAGAAAATACGCACCAAAATATCCCTGAGGGGCTTATTCATCCTAAATTATGCCTTAGCACTGTTCATTTGATAAAATCGTAAAAATTATGCTCTTTTCACCAAATTATGCCAAAAATTATGCCAGCACAATCACAAAAAGCCTACTGTAGGAAGATCAACACGTGATAATGACTAAATTAATTATTAAATACTATGTCGAACCAAATTGAATTTCTACGCTGCCCTTGACGAAAATCGAACCCAAGTATTCTTGTCCGACTTGTACAAGGACAACCATATCATGTAGTAAGTGATAAATTATCACAGGCTATTTTCTCTCAAGGAAAGATGAACACTGCATATGCTCAAAATTGGTATGTTTGCCCTAATATCTATCTTATTTGCATATATAATCTTAATAACTTAGTTTTAAGAACGAGATTAACTGATAACTGTGAAAGGTCCAGATATTTAACTGATAGCTGATAAATAACGGAAAATTTAGCTGTTAACTAATATGGTGCCCCCCCCCCTCCCCCCATGGTATGGCTTTATTCTTCAAGGTGCACAAAGTGACGTATGCGTTTTTCATTTAATTTTGTTGACAGAGAAAATTTTTAGAGCTCTTTTTTCGTCTTCGTAAAGACATTTTTGCTGATATAACTTCGCCATTTTACACTTTTCTAGAAAACCCATCCGTTACTTTGTAGATAAAACATAAAATATATGTATGTATGTATGTATAATACATAAAACATTTCAAGATAAAAATAATTATTTAAGCTGCAAACTCCTCAAAGATTATAGAATTTAAAATAAAAACCAGCTGTCTGCGCATGCGCACTGGAGATTTCAGATGTTCGACCTTTATAGTTCGTCTGTATCATAATGAACAGCTTCAATAGGCTTATATTTGGTTTTGAGACTTTCACTTTAATGTTTTGCCCCATTATTTTGCTTAGCTTCGGCCGATTGATAATTTGAGAAATTTGTAGCATATTTTGTTGAATTAATTTCAGTGAAAAATCATATTTCCCGCTTTCTCGATAGAAATGCGAACTTTTAAGACGCATAGAAACGGGGGCATTCCAAAAGTGACATTTTCTCAAAAAATTGTAAAGTCAAAGACGTCAATGAGCTCTGGCACTCGCTTTTATTGCCAACATAGCAACCACGTTGCTTAGTAACGAAATATGTCCCAGCACCTTAGCCCCCAACGACTTTGTAGGTAATTATAATCAACATATTTCTTTTTCGTAAATCATTATCTTTAAATCACATATTACTGGGGATTTTAATTTCACAGTTATCTAGTCTATATAAATTGTATCAAGAGAACAACTATGTTAAGTCCAAAAATAAAAGGATATTCTGGCAAGAAGAGTCCAAGTGTATGTTTTCACATCATTAACGATTCGCCACGAGGACGTGAAACACTCCGTTTATTGTCATTTTTATTGGTTTATCTTACCGTTCTGAATTACATATAGACCATTAACATCTAATACTTTACCCAATTATGGATTGAATGTTACTTTAGTTCATGAAGAACCAAAGAAGGGCAATTTTTTTTACTACGATAGTCGCCTTAAAATCCAATCACGTGCTTCCTATTACTTCAGACAGCCACAAGCTACGTTTCTTGGCCGGCTGGTTCTGATCTGTGGTGATGCGGTTCAGCTAAATTAAATCCAGATCCCGACTGGAAGAATTCATGTGCTATTTTTGCAAAACCGGTTAGACGCAATCAGATCAGCGAGGGATTCAATGCAATGTTTGTCACTGCAGGCACCACACAAGTGTAGCGGTATTTGGATTCGTGTCATCTGTAGCCAGCTAAATGTTTAGGCCTACTCTGGGTCCTTACTACGCCGCGGGCAATATGGCGACATAAGTCTATCATAGGCGAGCTAAGGAATTTTCCAAAAAATTGGGCAAAACAAAGGAATTATTGGGCCATCTTAGGCTTACTAAGACATATTAAGGTGCATTCTAAGGGCCTGTTCATATCCCTATGTAGTAGGGATAACTCTTTTGTTTTGTGTCCCCCAGGGAAAAGAATCCCTACTACATAGAGGCACCCTCTCTCATGTAAACGGGCCCTAAGGCCAACTACGTAAATATGATAGAGCGCAAACACTTAAAGCATAGCACAATTTACTAAAATAGTACTAAACAATACCAAGTGAGCATAAATAAGAGAGGGAAATTTCTAATACCGCGCGCGCCATGTGAACTCGGTTGGGCTATTTTTAGAAACCGGATGCAGTTAAACTTTTGTCTCACCCTACTCCCGTGCGTCATAATTTGACACTTGTGATCATAATAATATACCTGAAAAAATTTCTCGATAGCAGTTCTGTTTCAAGGAAATTTAGTGCAGAAAAAGGAAATTTAGTTCGAGAAAAAGAAAATTAAAAGAAAATTAAGTGCAAATTTGAGTTTTCAAAAACGGGGTCAAAATCAAAGTTTTCTTAATTCTGCTGTTGTTCATATTATCTGGCATCAAAACTATGTATATTCTGGTCACAAAGGAACGATTTTGATGGAAAAAAGGTGAAACAGTTGAGGATTTTTTTGTGTTTTTGAATAACATTTTAGCGGAAATGTGCGCGCTACTGACGCATCACACGTCATCGAGCACGCGCTCAGGTTTTATTCAAAAATGTTTGCTCATTTGACAAAGAAAAATCTCGTTTGTTTCTATAAATTTTTCATGTATATCATTAGTAGGAAATCATATGGCTTTCTCGTGGAATTTGGAATAAATCTGAACTTGTGGGAATAGCCTAAAGGCTCAGGCAATTTCGAACTCTTTGAAATCCCACTCCTTCAAATTTATGACGCACAGGTGTAGGGTAAGACGAAAATTAAACTGCATCCAGTTTCTACAAATAGCCCAACTGGGAATTCACATGGCGCACGCGATGATAAGAAGTTCCCCTCTCTTATTTATGCTCATGACAATACAAATTACCAATAAGTCCTTATTAGTAATAAGTTTATTTTAAAATATAAATGAGTGAATTGAGGTAAAGCATGAAATAGTACTGATTACTGGGAAAACATTTATAGGATTTTGTGTTATTTCAGTACTATCTACCCACGTCACCTATATTTAGTACAATTTTTTGCTCTTATTCTTATAGCTCTAATAATACTGATGTAAGTGCCGCACGTCACTAGGAAACTGAAGTATATTATTTGTATTATGAAACCAAATAAATATCTAAAGTTTTTAATGAAGCTGGGAATACGAAAACACCCTTTAGGCACATGCTATACAGGAAAAGAATAAGGCAGTTTAAGGTAATCCGGAAGGTGACCGAAGGCAATTTTTCGCGCGCGAAGGCGTTCTTATTCTTAACTTTTAAATCTATTTTAGCAAAGTAAATACTTCTAAACATTACTGAATTACTAAAATATTTCAAATAACAGGTGCAAATCATCATAGTCACTGAAGCAAATAAACTTCTGCCCATAAACTAGTTGCAAGTATTTAATGTTGCAAAACCGTTATTTGTGCATGTAAGCTTATTTGTGCATGTAAGCAATTTCATGGTGAAGTTAATAAAATAAAAATAAAAATAAAATAAATAACTTAACCAGCACTATGCTTACTTGTATCCGTTCAGCATACAAATAGATTATCTTTCTGTAAAAGACAAAAAATACATTAAAATATCAATATCAAAATATTTAAATAGGAATGTTTAAAGAGTTCAATCTGGGATCTAAATTGTTATGATTCGCTAGTTCATTTTTCATTGTAACGTTTTCACTATATATTATACTCATTTCTTATTGGCCACTTTAGAAACGAGCTGGGAACTGGGACGAGTTTGGATGCGCAAAGGCACTTGGGATCGTTAGTGGGGACAGAAGATCGTACGAGTACAGTGTTTACAGTGAAATGTCAAGAATCCAAAGTATAATTGTAGTGTTTCTGGCCGTAAATAGTCATCTAAAAACACCTGCTGATTCAAAGTTCTACTGCATCACTAAAGACTCTGAATAAGTGTTTCTGGTGCGAATCGTGCTTGAAGGTCACGCAAATCTTCCTGAAATAGCACGTTTCGTACGATGGCACTGATTTATTATCAACAACGTACAATGTTTTATTATCAATGATATTCTCATATGATGTAGCTAGCTTAGAATAGTAAACCTGTCAGTCACTAAGTTATTCAGAAGCTAGTTGTATATCCAATATCACAATTAGGCGTTCTTAGGCGAACTAAGCCGTGATCCAGAGTAGGCCTATTTTTCTTTATTCTTCATTGGCTCACAAAGAGATTCATTCAGTACACCAAATTCATTTGAAAGGATGAACTTCTTGGGGTTTCAGTAACAATGCGCGTAAGAAGTAAGCAACTCTCTATTGTTCTGCGGCAATTGCAGCTTCCCCCCATATGAATGTTTAGATTTTCAGACTGATTTTAAACCTTTATAACATAGCTACAATCTTACGCGCGCTCTGATTGGCCAGAAAGCTATGAACTATTTGCCCATGGGCTGTACTGCGCGCGCTCTATCTTCGTAATCGTCTTTTTCAGATCGTTGGTTTTTAAACGGCGACACATATAACGCGCGCTCTGATTGGCTGAAAAATCTATGAACTATTTCCCCATGAGCTGAACGGCTCCATTTTTAACGTTCTAGGCTCTGTTATAAATGAATTAGACAACAGAAAGCCGCTTTCCATTGCGTTATAGACGCACTTGAGAAAATATAAAGAACTCTTAACAAACTAGAGTCGCACTCGGCTCCGCCTCGTGCCACTCACGTTTGTTGATCGTTCTTTATATTTTCTCTCGTGCGTCTATAACGCCATGGGCGCGAGGCTTTCTGCTGTCTAACTGGTAAATGGATAACACTTTTTTTAAGTGGAAAAACTCTGTTTTGAAACAAGGTTTCTTTTGTACTAAAAGCTCTCGCCCAATCGTTGGAATTTGGAATTTTATTGCGTTTTGTACCATATACAGTCAATCCCGAAAAGGTTGTTCAGTTGAAAAGATGTTTAGAGAACAACAAAGTCATTTGCATATTACATGTTTTTAAGTTTTTACAAGAATCTTCAATATCAAGTTGCAAAATCCCAATGTACTGCTGTAGATAGCATTAATAAGCGATTTTATCTGAAGTTTTAAATTGAAACTCAGTGCCGAGAATTTAAAAAGAGTTTTATGCAAATGACTTTGTTGTTGTCTTTATGTCTTTTCAACTAAACAATCTTTTCGGGATCGACTGTAACATATTTTCACATATATATAGTTACTTACAGATGAATTAAAGAAATCAGATTCTCAAGTTAATTAAGGAAATGTAAAATGGTACATTTATGGAATATAATATTATAGCTTATAGTCTAGAAATTTGGTACAGGATATCTGGAATTAATTAATATAATCAATCCAGATAATGTAATAGTTTTAAGCAGTACTTATATTAAGGCGACCATTCCTATAATTGATCCTACCAATAAAAATCGCTATAAATTGGACAGTTTGTAGTTTTTGAGTTATCTATGTCGTAGCTATAAGAAAAAACGAGTGGGTCACCGTGCTTGTTTTGGAAATATTGTATATCATAGAAAAGAGTATTTTAGCGATTTCGCACTAACATTCGATGCATTCCAGCTAATTCGATGATAAGTCTATCAGGTCTCAGAAATAAATCCACAGACTCAGAGTTATCAGCATTTTAGTAGAAAAAGATAAAACGGTGAATTGTCTCGTTAGAAAGCTCATTTTAACCTCGATAAAGTACATTCTAGTACATTTTCTACAAATTTTAAAAAAGCCACTTTCGCGCGGAAACGTTCGATTTTTGACATTTTAGTGCTCAAATACGCACGAAAAACGTCATTTTTTCAATGTTCCACCTAATAATTTTCAAATATGTTGTGTGAATCATTACAATAATGCAAGCTTTGAAATAAAATATAGGGGTCATCGTGCTCGTTAGAGAGATAATTTCAAATTGATCAAATTTGGGGCAAAATCGGCACTTTTCTGAGAAGGTACTGGGGCGAGTTTTACAAAACACCCTATTTATCGCAGCAAAATGTTTCAAATTGTGTTTTTAAGCATTTTTAGTCGTAATTTGAATGGAAATGCTGACAAAGTTGTAACTCTGTGCATTTTGAACCATGTGCGGTAGACAAAGTGTAAAGATAAAGACGGGAACACATACACACGAGGCACACAAAGTTTAACTATGAGCACTAATACATTGCAATTAAAGAAGATGTGAATTTCGATTTAAATACAGGTTTTGATTTTGTCTTAAAGAAGGTATCGATATCATTCTATTTGCAAAAGTGTTAGAATTGACCCTTCGAAATGTATTAATACAAATCAGTAGCTATTTTATAATTCGAATAAAGTTCAATTTCTTGGTATTTCTAAATTACGGACTATAACATGTTGTTCTTCAATCGTTTTAATATAACTTTTCAAAGAAAATTCGATTTTTTTGATTTACTTATCGAAGGTGTAGATATCCTAAAGCTTTCTAACGACAGTAGTATTTCCAGAATTATTTCTGTATTGTTAAAAGAGTTAAGGTAAATACAAGTGACTAATGTTCTGAAGGTAAAATTTAGCAAACGACTGTCGAACAATTTTTATCCAGAATATTTTGTTCTAGCTTGCTCACACTGAAACCTTGAATTATCAGAAACAAGAACAAAATTCTCCACTATTTAACGAGTTATGTGCCAATTTTTATAAAAAGCCTGGTTTTAGAATATCATTTTTGTCTCCTAAATTTTTACTTTATTTTCATTAATTTTTTTATCGTTTTAAAAAGAAAGATGTGTTACTTTTTGTACCATAAATTTCAGAAATCGTTTGCTATTCATACCCGCTCAAAATTTGAGCTAAAAAAGCAGTTTGCGCTAAAATAAATACCCTCGGGCCACCTTAAAGCTCAGGAAAGCTTTCATAAAAACGGAATAGACCTTTTTGCTTTACCGCTATTTTTGAAATTTGTGCTTGGAATGTGAATTTCTTTGTTTAAATTATCACGTACGTGTATCATGTAAGTTTGTTTCTTTGTCTTCCAATCAAGAATAGGTCGATACAGGTTTGAGTTTTGCAGCTTCAACAAAAGAAAGTCACATTCCGCACAAACTTTGTTTTTACCTATTGTTTTATGGCGCACGAAGTTCAAAAATAGTGGTAAAGCAAAAAGGTCTAATCAGATTTTGAATAAAATATAAAAAATGCGCTAACTTTTGAAATTATGGCAGATTTTCATGTTTTAACCAATGAGATGGACGGGTTACACTGTACACAATTAGCACCTTTTTGCAGCCATTGCCGTTTGCTTGCCTACTTCTCACTCGAACCACTACTTATCATTACGGAATGTTTCTTTTAGTGTTGTAGTTAAGATCAGGGCCCATAGACCATCAATAAAGTATTAAAACGCAAAGCTCAGTATTAGATAGGAGCCTCAGCTGAAAATTTTCCCCGTTCTCTCTTTAAGTTGGGAGGGGGGAATAGTCCCCCTCACAGTTCTTTGCGCCATCTGGAAAGGTAGCCATGCCTGTACATCGAAGCGAGACGAACGGTGAGCGTGCAATGATAGAGACCTGTGAATAATGGTTCTAGGTGTTAAAAAAGGTCTCTATCATTGCACGCTCACCGGAGTTCGTCTCGCTTCGATGCAAAGGCACGGCTACCTTTCAAGATGGCGCAGGGAACTGTGAAGGGTACTATTGAACACCCTGAAAAATCAAAATGTATTGACAAAAGTGATGACCAATAAGTATAAAGAAATAAAAATTGAAAAAAAAAGAGAATAAATGCTGTTGAGCGACAAAATAAATCTCCAGGATTCGAATAATTAAGTAGACTTCCATTATCAACGCGAAGCTGTCATTAAAACTAGCCTGCGTTATAGCCCAACAAATTCCTCGTAATGTTTGTCTGCGTACCTAACCAGGGTTTTGTTGGGCTGTAACGCACCGCAGGCTAATAAAAACCAGAATGAGCTGAGTTTGGGCTTCCTGTACTCCACGGCCTCGAAATATTTTACCTTCTCTTCGCGGGATTATAATTCGACTTAATTAATAAAATATTAACAAATAAACTTTAAAAATTTAAATTTAAAAGAAATAACAAATAGGAATTCATTAAAAATGGCGAATTTAATCAGAAGACTTAATTCCCGTACAATTCGAATTCAAAGCAAATACTAAAAAACTCGAATGTACATTGGATATTTATAATTCATCGAAAAATTTTTTCGCCAAAATTCGCTACATGACTGGGGAGAAAATTCTAAGAGTCAGAATATTCCTAAGTGCAGAGTAAATATTCAGATGTAGATTAAGAACACATTCCATCACATGGCCGAAAAAAAGGTTTGAAACACTATGTGTGTTTCACTGAGTTTCCAAATCCATCCAGGTGATCAAATAGGACAATCTGGTTGGCTTAAAAGGTCATTAATTATTCATGAGTTTGATGAGTTAAAGATTCATTCAAAATAAGTCCAAACATGGATATTTTCGACACTACTTGGAATGTATACTTGGAATGTCTTGTGTGCGTTCGGCTGCCACTATGAAAACTATTGTGACGTCATGAAAGGCAGCAACGCTGAACAGCCGTTTGCTTAGAGACATCCCTCCGTTCTGTTACAACACCTTATCATGTGCCGCAAAGTCTATATCTCATGACGTACCGTGACCGCTGCGTTCATATATTCATGCGAAAACTGCTCTAGTAGCGGGTTATCAATTAGCGGGAGACTTTCCATGGTGCAACACCCTTCGTCATGATATCAGCTCAATGTTGGAATTCAGCTTAATCTAGAGGACAAAACAATGAATCTTAATATTGAAGAGAGGAAAAGTCTTTTGTTTTGTCCCCTAGATTAGTTGCTCTGACGTCACGTGCAAGGGGTCTACAGTCCAGTTGCGAGATATGCTTCACTTCCCACATATAAAGTATTTAGAACGAGGCTACGTGCTAAAACGTTTGTCTTGTTACGAATGACTGAGCTTTATGCACGTAGCCTCGTCTTGATACTTTTGTATGTGGTAAGTGAAGTGTAACTCGGAAGTCGGCTATTGTTTCATCTTCCTTCTAGTCTAACATGAAAGCTCACCGCAATTACACGATTGTCTGTTTGGCTGCATGTAGGTATACACGATGGACGGAGGAATGATTGATGAAGGAGTAGCTCAGGGTTCCATAACTGTGTCAGTTATCATTCATCGCTCTAACAAGGTAGCGACCTGGTCTACAAAAGCCGCCTCCAAACCCTATACTAATAGTAATGTATTATTTTGCCCAAAGCAATACAAGATCATCTAAGCGATAATCATGAATATATTGACTTCATCGATTGAAATCTTACGATGATTAATATGAAAAAGCACGCCTACACAAAATTAAAGGCCAAACATTGTAGCAATCGAAACTGAAGTAAACAACATGCAGATTCAACTACCAAGAGGGTCTCAAAGGGTATAAGTAGTAGCTATTATTGTTGGCGAGTGAAAAATCGTAATTAGAAAGTTCGACATTTAAAAACAACTACAAACCACTTAGAAAATTGTGGGTTCGTTTTCCCACCTGGGGCTCAAATCTTCTGAGTGATTTGTAGTTCTTCGTCAGAAATCATGACCGCACTAGCTGAACTGTTGCGCTCGGACCAGGCTCTTGAGGTGCCCACTGCCGACTTCAGGCCCAGCCAAACGGGAAATGTTTGATGACCAAACACGATCAAACATTGTTTAGTGATCCAACATTTTGTCATTTGGCCACCTTGTTTGATGCTGTTTGATGGAGCATCAAGCATGTTTGGTAGAATTTGAACTCCATCAAACATTCAATCAAACAACATCAAACATTTCTTTTGTTCTCGTGCTTAATGGACAATATTGGATTCGTTTGGCCGAACATGTTGAATTGATGCGCGCACGCGTACTATGCTTGCTTATTCCCTTGTATCCATACTGATACAGCCTGATTTTATAACCCATAATACTTTTGATCGCTGTTGTTTGCGGTGATGTTTGATGCCGTTTTGCCACCCGTAAAAATGTTCGAGGACCAAACAATTTTGGATCACCAAACAATGTTTGATCGTATTTGGTCATCAAACATTTTCCGTTTGGCCGAGCCTTTAAAGATACATTACAAGAAATGTTTAAAACTGACCTAACTCATTTAGATAAACACTTTCGTCGCTCATGTCTTCGGCTACTTCTGTACTTGTACTATTAAAATTTAGTCGAGCCACCAAAATCAAGTAATCTTTTTGATAAAAGCAAAGTCCGGGATGCAAAAATTGAACCCGCGTACCTAAGCATGAGGATTAGGTTTTCTAATGCCTACTAATATAACATCCCCAAAAAGGCAACAGATCTTACCTTTTTCCTGTCGAAAAAGTGCATTTTCGCTTCTTAAAGGCCTCGCGCTTATTTTATTATATTTTTCTTTTTTGCTTGATTTCTATGGATGCATCGAAGCGCGAAAGTTGAACTTGCCGCGTTTACCTTAATTAATTCAAAACAAAGATGATTATTATTGTTGGCGATGCGTTTCTAACGCGTTGTATTTCTTCACTGTCATTGTACATTTAATATTAATCTAGGGTGACTTTAATAAAACTTTTACACTTACAAGTGTAACTATTGTGTTAGCTGCCAAGAACAATAGCTACACTTATCAATTACAAACTAATGTAAAAGTTTTTATCTTAACAATGGTTACCAACATATAGGTAAATAATAATTATATCATTGATAGTCCAGTTTCGGCATTTATGTTTCCCAGTTTCAGCTATAATAACCGCGCCCGCTCACCAAAACTGTTGCTAGCACATGTCACAATTCTAACCAGAAACTCATGGTGCTGTAAATAACAATAGAAGACGAGAACGAGGACGAGTTTCCATGGATGTGTATTTCAAATTTTACTAAACAAAAGTGATTATTAATAAAATAAATATGTAAGGAAAGTAATATGTTTTCTGTGAACATTTAAAAAACTGCAATAATTTTGATCAGGTAGCATTAAATCAATAAAACTGTAATTTGCAAAAGCTGAATGCATTCAACCGTTTGATTTTACGACCACTTTTCCCCAGATTCTCGTCATAGAACAAGTTTCTTTTTATTTTCTCATTGCTACTATATCAAAACGTATCGCGTGTTTTTCAAGAGTTCAGAGGCTATGTACTGCTTTTAATTACTTATCTATTCAGTTAATAATCACTTTTATTTGGTGAAATTAGAAACTCGATCGCATCAGTGTAAACTCGTCTTCGTCTTTGTCTTCTATCTCTATAGCCCTCTAATATCTTTGACTGTATCCACAAATATATGCATAAATGTTTTTAACAAATTGCACTTAAAAATTATTAAATATTTCAGTTACCATCTAGATTGAAAGATTTCATTTGCTAAACCCTATTAAAAACCAAAATTTCTCGCAAAAATAATAATAGTTTTAAAACGTATGGAGTCCTTCTTAATATTCATTGTTAAATTATTTCCACTAGGAATAATTAGTTTCCAATTTTGACTGATTTTCGTCAGTCCTTCTGAGGAGATTTCATATGAGCGGGAAACAGACAGCGTTGTGCTGTCACCAGATCAGTGGGGTGATCATACAGTGCAAAAACTTTGAAATTCCTGCCGTAAACGTGCCGTGAGCCGTTTTAGAGTACTACTCTTGTGCCAAAATTGAACGCGAAAATTCTTCTGCTGTATTGCTTTATTCGTTGTTTAAAATTTTACGCTTATTGCGATGTTACAAGTCTACTGAAAGGACATTTATTCAGGTTAATATCCGCACCCGAATGATCCATACGAATACCTTGACTGATCCAGCTTGCTTTTATTAAAGTTTGTATAGAAACATACTAAGGACCGGTAAGAAAATCGTTTGTGTCTACAAGTATTAACCCTACAGCAGTATTACAACGAAAAATGATTGTTAAAATGACGTTGATCATTCTTCGATATAGAATAGCTAGAATTATTCTTCCTGCTCTAATCTAACAGATCTCTATTCTGCCACTCGCTCACTTTTCATAAACTCAATGGAATATTGCTCTAAAACAAAAAACACAATTACGAAGGGATAATCGGCAATGGGAAGTGAGTAGGAGGAATTTAAAATGGACAACTTTGAAGCGCGCTAATCGTCGTTGGTTCTGTTGCAACATAGCAACTTTCAGGGATTTAACTTGATTCTTCCTTTCAACTTTTCCAGGAAAGAATTTATTCTGTCTGTATAACGGTTCAGACATATAATGATCATTTGACTGTGGAGAAATTTTTATAACCACTTTAGTGAGACTGAAAAAAGATATTTGTTGGCCGTGAAAGCACGCATGCAGTATTTACGTCGAGAAAACAAACAACAAAACAAGCAAGCAGTTATTAATAGATTTACTTTTAGGTTTGTTTGTTCTTTGTAGATATGGCTAAGCCTAATCAAAGTTAATACTTAGAAAGGAATGGTAGAAATGGTTATGAAACTTGACAAGCGTCAAAGGGACTGACAAAGAAGCCATGGTTGCTATGTAGGGTTTTGACCCGCGTACACAATCATTTGCTTTACCTTCATTTATATACCGCGATTGGCTAATCTCACCCAAACGTTTTTGTTGGCTTATTATCTGATATGCTGTGGGAATGTTAATTCAGTTTTTAGGGTTTCAATGGGGTTGAAACCGACGCCGATTAACGGTTCAAAATTCGGCTTTGTGACGTTTAATTCATGTGATAAATTTTGAGAATTAACTGCATGTTGATGGTTATGTCTTTCCTTTAAATTTGACGGTTCACAATAAAAAAAAGTGTATGGCGCTTGACGGTTGATGGTTAACCCAATCGAGAAGCTCCTTTCATGTGCTTGGTCACGATTGAAATTAAAGTAACAATATAAGAGAAAAATAATCATAATAATCTCATTCTATTGCCTTTTGACTATATGCGTACTCTAAAAACTGACCAGTTACAGCCGCCAATCAAAATGCCTATGATTGAATCTGAGATGGCCATTTCAATTGGTTGCTGAACCTGATAATCCTTACTGCGGTAATCAATGACAAGTACTTCGCGATGATGACTTTTTTTCAACCTCTTCGCGAGATTTAAATTTTAAAAGAGAATTTGATATTAATCTATCAAGCCTAAAGTCGCTTCCTCAGGATTGAAGATAAAACCTGACATGTCAGGAATTAACGATTTAGGAATTACATATACATTATTTTGATATCGTTTCATTGGTGAGAATATCCGTTCCTATGCAGTGTTTGATATAAGAAGGCTTGAGGTGATCCGATCGCATTCACTTCAGTCTTGGGACTAGCTGCAAATCAAGGTAGGCGTTTGCTAAAAGTATGTTAAGACTACGTTAAACTCAGTGTGATCTGCTGCCAACACCAAACAAAGATTCACCCGAAACATTGTACGCGTTTCATTTAGGGTTGTTTTTGTTTAGTGCTTAGAACACATTAGCCTTTTTGCTGGATTTTGATGATGGTCATTAGGGCTTAGATATTATGCAAGTTTTGAAACGTTTATCCATTCCATCTGAAGAGAGTCCCTTCTATATTTTACATGATAAAAAAGTAAAACTAGAATGCTTTGTTAAAAGACTCACAAAAGTTTTCGCTCTAGTTGAACACCTTTACCGTGGTCTGAATTATTACAATAATTGAAATAGTTCGGACTAGTTGCGATGACATTTTTTCATAAAAAAATAGATGAACCTCTTTTTTTGCTTCATGCAGCATAAAATGCGCGCGCATGTCTCTGTATTGCGACACCACAATGAGAGATGCAGAGCACAAAAGAAAAACAAGCTTTTGATCGGAACACGAGGCGTGGCGGAGTGTTTCTCTCGCTTCTCTAGTGCTCCACATCATCTTAAGTTTTTATACCACAGGACAGAGATATAAGCGGTCATTTTATATTTCTTTTATAAAATATGTTTGACTCTGTGTAAGCCTAATGTCTCTTTCCTCTGATATTAACACGGTACCAAGCCAATCAGCGCTCGCGTTGTATCTCAAATGTTTTACAATAGTATATATAGTACAGTTTTAGTCTGTAGTTATCTACAGCGGGTATAGACTGGTAGTACTGTCACAATTCTAAGACAAGATCAATATAGATGATATTAGACAGTTCACATAGCATGTACATAACATTTTTATAAAAGCCCAGAATAGATTTACTAAACGTGCTACAAAAAACACTGCAGATACAGTTATTCTTTATCTTTCTTATACGGTCTTTTTATATAAGGAAGGAAACAGGCAATCGCTCTGATTTGATATCAAGAACAGATTTTGAAAATGATTTTATTTTTCTCCACAATAACTGGTACTATCTCGTCTAATGTCTAGTCATGATATGATAAAGTCACAATTATTTGTGTTTGCAGCACTCTTTCCACACTAACTTGTTATCAGTGTCATGATTAACTAAGAATTTATTGCTAGAAACTACAATAAAAACAGTGGTTCTAGTTTTGCAGATAAAAGGCTTTTTTATAGCTATTAACTCCATTACGAACTCCTTATTAAAAAAATAACTAAGTGTATAAAAGAAAGGTTTGAATATCTGTGTGCATAGCGCGGATATTAATATTTATAATCTACTTTACGATAGGAAAAATTGGTGATTCATTATGACTTCTCTCTATCATGACTTCTTCGTCATTTCTATTCATTAACCGATTTTATTGCCTTTCTACTATTATTTGGTTTAGTTCTAGAGCAGGAAGTTTTCGAGATTGCTTGTGTTTTATGAATATTAACCTAGCGATTATCCGTCATTAGGTCTTTAAAAACTATTGTGATATGGAACACATCCGTTTGGCTTTTGCCGACGACACAGCTGATAAGATAACGTTTTGATGGTATACCAAACAAACTGATTTAATAATGCGTCGAAACTAATAATCCGATAAAGTTGTCAGATTTTTTTTCTTTTCTTTTCTTTGATGATACCAATCTTTCTTCGCTGCTACATCACGACCATTCAAACGATGGCGAACAAACAGTATTGGCCTTAGTATTCCCAGAAATAAATGCTGGTTTAGGATTTTAGGGATTTGCACCATTCGTTGCGTCGTCGTTGGCGTCACCGTCGTAGTTGTCTTCTTTTTCTTCTTCTTCTTCATCTTTTTAAAAAACGATATCAAGCTCTTAAACATGTCTTAATATGTTTATTACACATTTAGGATCAATACTATTGTATGTCAATATTTTATTCATAACTTACATCACTTTCCCTTTTCCAGAAGACTCAAGTTCTATTTGCTTCGCCTTTAGCACCTCCGAAACCCGTAAAATTCCATGTTTATCGCAGAATATCCGTAGGACTTTACCTTCAGATATCTCTCAATACTGGCAACAATTGAGCAAAGAGAAGATGGTTCACAGTTTTTCCACCTTGTTTTCGTTCTTTGTCTCTTTTCTGACTTCAAAAAGACTTGAACAAATGCTAGGTTCTGTTTACTTTTTTCTTGGAGGGGTTTGTGCTTTCGTTTTCTTAAAAAAATGAATTTTTTTCTTCAGAAAATACAAACCCAGGGTTTGATTCCAATTTCCTTCATTGAGAAAAATCTGCAAGGATACATCCTGCATAGGGATGTGACGTCACAAAATAATACGAGCACTGTGATTGGTTAAAAGTATTATATATTGAGCGATTTCATTGGACAGTTTGCCGTTTCTCGTATAATTTCAGTGATGTGGTTTTTATTCACGACTAGCTTTATCACAAAGATATTGACCCTGTTGAAAAATGCTTATTATCCACTTTATCTTTGAGGAAGAAGAAGAAGAAGAAGAATCGTTTATTTGCATTTTGAATAAATATTTTACAGATTATAAACTTAGACATATATATAAGTATACGTATTACAATGTTAAACTATGTAAGAAATAAATAAATTGAAATTGGACGTGTTCTTTCATTAGAAAAGATTTGGTCAAAGTTCCTCCTTTTCTTTTCTTTTCTTTTCTTTCTTCTTCTTCTTCTTCTTTTTTTTTTTTTTTTTTAGCCCTCTCAGTCTTCCGCGCTCGATCTCTTCTCCCCTTCGCTCGTTTTGGATCAACACTCAAATTCTATTTTTATCAGTTAGGAACTGATCTACTAAGACCCTACTAAGATGCAATGCCTGTTTAAAACAGTTTTATGAGTTGTACAAAGTGGTTGTCCTGAATTTTTTATTCACCAAATTTAGCAACTTTCAAGTTGAATTTAAAGAATTATATGGTAACGGAGCGAAAAAAGGCCTAAAACTCTAATTTTTGATTTAAATTTTCAGTTTGGATTAACACTTTTATCCACTTTTGTTAATAAAGACCACTTACAATTAACCTAAACGTACTGAAAGTAATAACTTTAGCTTTGTACCACAGTTATTCTTAAGTTGAATAGTTTTTGTTGCACAATGCTTGAATGTTAAAAAAAATCTCCTCTTAATACATAAGAGAAGCACTCATAGACCAGACAAAGAGTATTTTACGTACTATACTTTACTGATTATAACAAACTGAGATAAGGATAACGGCAAACTAACCATGCACGTCTATACATCATAGAGTCCTTTGTCTGAATCAGTTTATGTTATAAGGATGGCATTATTTCGCTACAACCATGCTTACGTTTGACATTGAGTTGTCTGTTTGTCCTTAAAGCTATCTAAATTCCATTACTGACCTCTCTAACCCACCAGTGTAAATACAATTTAACTTTACTGAGCAATAAACAGGAACAGGAGAAGAAGGAATATGAAAGCAGTTTGATTGAGTAGCTTCCAAATATTCATAGAACTATTTTCACTACTTATTCAAAGAAAGATAAGCAGACTTTCAAACTGAGGTCTTTACTTTCTAAATTCCAAATAAAATATACACTCAAGCGGCAAACACATTCCTTCTTAAGCGTGAATTCAGACATATTTATCTATTGAACTATCTAATGAAAAATTTAAGAATTATTATCTTTCTTCCTTAATTCTACGTTTATTCCAGATATTTTACTTTTTCGTTATTATTCATGATATTATTAGTCCTTAATACCTTTTCGGGGGAGATGACGTCGGATGTTAGCGACATTTATTTCTACACAGAACCGGAAAGAAAAAATATTCATAGTCTTTCGTTACTATCACATAACACTTGTGCACATATTAAATACAGCTAAACATATACCTATTTGGTATATCGCGGTAGAACCTTACAACGGGACATGTACCCATCCGCTACTAATATATATTTCAAATATTTTATTTTGTTCAACAAACGCGAGGGAAGCCTTATTAAGGGAGACAAAAAAAATCAAAGAAACTTACCGCATTATAAGTTATATACAAAGGCCTTGGGAAACATTTAATTGCCATTAATGGTTTTAGAAATGGTGTCTATGCTATAGCTGGCTGCTAATATTGTTACAGTGATTCTGTACAAACATGGATCAGTGCCCAGTAATGACGTGTAAGTGCATGTAAAACTTAGCCTTACTACTACTATTGTGGTGTCTTTAGATAACCTTTATTCATGTCAAGGCGGTCACCTAAATTGAACAACTTCCTGGCCCAATTTTCTTGATGGAGGTGGATTCTTTTAAGTGCATTATACTTAGTGCTTCTATAATCTTCTATAACCTTCAATAATCTCGCTTTATTAAGAGCTAAGCGTACAAATTAGATGGAATGCTCCCCAGGTTTTCTTGGTGAAGCCTCAAAGACATTGTAGGCAGCTAAAGTTTGTTTTCAAGAGAGACTAATAAGATTTATAAAAGGACGATTCACATTCAATTTTGTGCAAGCAATTAACAGCACAATTTCCAATTTTCATGATTTACGTTCTTCCTTCCGTATGACCGAAGGATGGAGGAAGCGAACTGATTAAGGTTCTTTGTTAAGCTTTCCTCCTTCAATGCTCTCCTCATTTATATATATTGTCTTTACTATGTTTGTGATTTACTGATCCCTTTGTAATTGTGCAAGTGAAAGGTTGCGAAGAAGTTCATGTTTGGTAAGTTTTTATCTTGTAAAATCTAAGTTTGTGGAGGATCTTTGGGGCTATTCTTAGCATTAATTCTATATTGAGTAACTATTACATAATATAAGCAATGTTCATTGGATTAAAGTTGTTCAATTAGCCGTTTATTACTATTTTATCCTTTTTCCCCAAGTTTTAATCTTTTTTAGATTTGCTTGGTACTTGTGGTTTATATATATCTATATCAGTATATGTAGAGAATACTAAAAGCACTTTGATGTCTCTCAAAAAATGAATAACAAAAAGAAGTAAACGAAATACATAATAAAGCTATATAAGACAGCTTTGAGGTGTTCCTTAAAGACAGTGCTAAAGCTATATTTATAAGGTTCTAAGAACAAATATATTGGGCGATTCTCTGACTTGCTTGAATCAATAAATGATGTGACTTGCTAAGCTAAGGACTTAAAGTTTTTTGTTTCTTTGATACTTTCTTCAAAAAGATACTTTAGTTTAAAATACGGAAAGCATTGTTCGGCTGAACAAAAATTATCCATTATTTTACGATTTCTGTATTTACTTTACTGGGGCAGGAAACATCTGTGTGAAAATTAAACACAATTGTAATTGATGGAGGCCACAATTAGCCATTACGTCGCCACAAATCTTACACATGACTGAACGAAATAAAATTGGTCTCATATTCGATAATATGCACGTTAAAAGTTAATGCCTTTCAGCAATAAGATACAAGGTAGATACATTTTGAAAGATTAGATAAAACATAATGCATTATTTAAGCAACATTCACGTGGCTAATTAGCCTTTATCAAGAAGCTGCTGACCAAACAGATCACCATTAAATGACCACTGATTTGCTACCTAGCTCGATTAGCTCTTATAGCTATTCTAGGTAGCCTATACCAAATGTCTGAATCTATTTTATTTATGATAATTACTTCTTTGCCTGTATGTGGTATTGAATCAAATAAACCTTGCAAACTTTCCAGTAGCGGAGGTGGCAAAGACGTCACCAATGCTCCTACATAATCAAGCTATCATCAAATTTCCTTTTTTCCCCTAAAATCGACCTAAATTTTTATAAACGGACTAATAAAGATACTTTTGTATATCTTTAGTGCAATTTTACATCTTTAGTGCAATTTTACATTATCGCTTTGTTTGCGTCAGGGGTCGGTGTGCGTGTTATTCAGGGTTTTACATACAGTACAATCAAAGGAAGATGTAATGTATTTTTTACTGTTTTACAAACAAGCTAAGCTGGCGCTGGTCAAATGACTTATTTGTTTAGATAAGAATACAACACAACTCATTAAAGTATTATTGGTTAGCATGCGTCAAAGTAATGAAGCATCACATGGTTAGAATTCCGGCTTTTATACAACATGCACTGATACTAGCCAACAGTACACTTCTTATTCAGCCTTATCTACCTACTCAAATTGGAAAGTTATAGAGGTAAGTGACAAAAGGTACTGGCTTTCACATCCGATATTCAGATCTTAATTTATCAAATCAGTTTGATTTATTCGTTTCAACAAATGCTCAAAAAAATTCCAAACATGGAATATCTTTCCCAATCAAAATGTTACTGAATGGAATTTGCGAAAAAGGCAGGAAAATGAAAGTGGAGTTTGCTTTTGCTCTTGGAAAATCAGCAATTTTCACCCAAAATCCGTATTTTCAAAAATATTATTTTTCCTTTTCGAAAAAAAAAATTAACAATTTTCTAACTATGACAAATGCGAGAAAACTTATCAAATGTTTTAGGAGACAGCAAATGTGCTGAAAATATGCCGCAAAAATCGACGTGCAGCTTTTCGAACTTTCGCCGAAGGCCTTATAAAACTTAAACATTAAATGCCAGAACAGAAACGCTTTTTTGCGTAATCTCGAAGAAAATCAGTATATTAGTTCCATGTGTAGAATTGAATAACATTTGAAATAAAAGAAGATTGAAGATTATAGTAATGCGACTTCTTTGTCTTCTTTTTATTGAGGAAAAAGTCAATACGTAACAGTTTAATTTGAATGTCTGGTAGTGTACTGTAGTGTACCACAGAAGCCAAGCGTTATTATAGAATAACCACTGATAGACAGCTACATCAGCTGTAACTCCAATCAGGCAAAAGTAATAATATAAATTTTAGATTTGATAATAAGGTAGCAAAGTTAGTGTAAACACAGTTAAATTGATAAGTAACATTAAAGCCTGTTATGAATACAATATAATCCAGCTGTTTTTATCAGATCTTCAAAACAGTTCATTTACTCGTCCACTAAGACACCTTTTTCCTTTTACCTGATCATTTTAACGATCAAATAATTCTACTTAGTGAGCATCAGTGTATTAAGAGGAGATTTTTTTCAATGTCGAGTAATAATGGATAAAAGTGCCCAAAACTAGCCATCTTGCAAGTTTTAATTCAAATTTTCGTTTTGGAATTAACACTCAAATTCTGTTTTTGTCAGTTAGGAATTAACCTACTAAGATGCAATGCCTGTTTAAAACAGTCTTTGAAATGCACAAAGTTGTTATCCTGTATTCTTGTTCAAATTTAGCAACTTTCAAACTGCATGTAGGAATTCAGTATATGGCATTTGAGCGAAAGAAGGCCTAAAACTCATTTTCGATTCAAATTTTCAGTTTAATTTGGATTAACACTTTTATTCAACTTTTATTAATCAAAACCACTTACAAACAACCTAAACGTACAGAAAGTAATACCTTTAGCTTCGTACAACAGTTATTCTAGATCTTAAGCTGAATAGTTTTTGTTGCCCAGTGCTTGAACGTGTGGAAAAATCTCCTATTAAGCTAAATATAGAACTAAAATAAGTCAAACAGAGGAAGAAGTACCAAAGCACATGTGCACTGGTTTATATTTTAGCAGTCTATAATAAAAATAGAGAAGAATGAAATACCTATATTTCAAAATAAACAATGTTTTCTCTCCAGAACTTGAGATATCCGCGACTCTTAGAACGTTCAAGGATACACGAGACACAAAATCGCTTCAAATTACTAATTTTTAGAAAACGTGCTGTAAGGTTAATTAGGGTATAATCTTTCATTTTATAAGAAAAACACTGAATTAAAAAGTTTTTTACAAAGCGAGTTATTTCAAAAAAATAATCACCCCTGTGTAAATAAACCTTATCCTTTGAAAGTTAAGATCATGTTTTTCTCGGGAAGAGTTTTTAGAGAAAAATGCAACTTTAAAAGGTTTATTCTCCCTCGGTAATCAATCAATTTCAACAATATTTTGCAAGTTGATTCAAAAGATATTCATCTTCCAAAGTGTGTCTGCGTTTCCTTTTTTTTTTTTTTTTTTTTTTTTTCCTATTCTTTCTTTAGACATGAGGCATTTTGTGGAGAGAGCCCCTAAAAACACGTATGTCGAACTTCAAAATTCAATTAGAAAAGAAGTGGAGTGTTAATTAAAAAAAAACAGACACACTTTGCGAGATCAATGTTGGCAAAACAAGGTGGAATAAAAATTTGATCCATCCATACTGAAAAACCTCAAATTCCGAGACTGCGCATTTTTTTCGGTACTTGATAATTCCCAAATTAATCAGTTTTATCGGAAAAAGATATAAGATATGTAAAGTTTGGTCTTTAGGTTTTAGAAAATGTATATTTTATTAGGAGTTAACGTAAAGTAAGCGCGCCACTAGGGTTCAAAGTGAAGTACTCGATTGTGTCCCGTGTATCCTTAACTGTTGCTTTGCTAAATTCGAAGCCAAACGGTCCGTTTTCTTAGAATGATACATATGACTGTATACATTTGAGTGGAATTGTTTCGTATTTAATTTCATTTATTAGTTAGGAGGGCAGGCAAAAGTTCAATTGTCGTACTTCGCAGATGTGTGGCTGTATGTAACGAAAATGTTGTCTTTCTACCATCAGTATATATTCCACATAGAATGCTGTAACTAGATTAGCCAAAATTAAAAAAGATGTACGAATATTGACGCGTAAAAACTTTTTTTTCAGACCTCGATATAATGAACAAGTTAGTCTTATTACTCGTCATCCTTGGAATTGCAAGTTCGACAGATGCCAACAAAAAAGAAAAAACAAAATTATGGGAACTTAAAAGACACCTTCCTCCAATAGCCGATCGATTTGGAGAATACAACCTTGGCAAAAGAGGAAACATTCCACCAATAGCCGATCGATTTGGAGGATACAACCTTGGCAAAAGAGGAAACATTCCACCAATAGCCGATCGATTTGGAGGATACAACCTTGGCAAAAGAAAAAGCATTCCGCCAATAGCTGATCGATTTGGAGAATACAACCTTGGCAAAAGAGAAAACATTCCACCAATAGCCGATCGATTTGGAGGATACAACTTTGGCAAAAGAAAAAGCATTCCGCCAATAGCCGATCGATTTGGAGGATACAACCTCGGCAAAAGAAGAAGCATTCCGCCAATAGCTGATCGATTTGGAGAATACAATCTTGGCAAAAGACGAAGCATTCCGCCAATAGCCGATCGATTTGGAGAATACAATCTTGGAAAGAAATAAATAACTAACGACTTTTTTCTTGACATGTAGATGGGCATAGGAATAAAATGTCAATCAGTTAATTAACTGCATTAAATGAGTATTACCAGATAAATATTTATTAGTAATATCATTAAGGATACAATAAAATTGGTAGACAACTCGTCTTGATATTTTAAACTGGCTTAAAACTGGAGGAAACTATATATATTACCCTATGTTTTGTTCAGGTCTTTTTTCCAGATTTCTCCCAGATTTTTGTCCTTTGCACTCTTAAATTCTGTTGTATTCAAGCAGCCATTCTTATTCTATTGCATGTGATCCCATTTGTGCTCTTTTATTACAACATCCGTGTTGCTAGAGGTTTGACTAATTCGCTGTCGATCAGAGTTATCCATCCTTTTCACGAATGAAGAGTGATGTTTCAAATCGCCCTGCTAATTATCGCTATTTAATTGCTCTAGACAGTCCCTTTCGATATCACCATCGGTCATGGAGAAAGCAGGAATGAAAGACAATCGTTTTGAGGCGCCGATCAAAGACCGGAGTGCACTCTTTATTAAACTTGAATGAAGTTTATTGTAGCATGAGAAACAGTATAAATGTAAATTGAAAGTCAGTGCTTTGCAGTGCTTTTTGTGAAAAAAAACTTTTTTTAACATGCCTAGTCAATCACAACAACTTTGGTGGTTTTGATATCATTCATTTCTAGAAATATCAAATACTATTTGGAAGCACAAGATATTTCCTTATACCTTTTGTACTATAATCCAAGTTCACACAAGACAATTGTTACATTTGAACTTAAAGACACATTTTATGAGTTGACCTTCGCATTTTTTCGTTAAATCTAAAACCTTTATAATACGTTAGATTGACTATATATTCGAATCGTGACTTATTCTGAAATAAACAACAAAGATAAAAAATCTAAATACCGCAGTATTAGGGGTTTCTAAAAATATTTGCAAAGACATCAAGACGCTCATTGACGATGGCCACAAAACCACGATCGTAATATCACACTAAAGAAAGTAAACAATGTTTAGGGAACAGCCTGCTGAATTAAGTAGAATTATTATTATTTGTGCACAAAATATTTCTCATCGGGGGGTGAGTGTACCAAAGACTTGAATTTTGTTACATAGCATATAACACGCGCTCTAATTGGTCAAGCACCAACTCACAATAGATGCACGCTCGCGCACGGAGGAAATGAAAACAATGCGCATAATTTTCCCTTTCTATCAAGATTGTTGCAAAAGGAACCAAATATTGGACGATAAGACAAGTTTTTTTGATAGAAAAGGAAAACACGAAGAGCTTCCTACTTGCACAGATCTGGTCCTCACTAGCGACATAAGCATGAGCATAAACATAAGAGCATAAAAATATAAAGACCTTCTGTGTTCTTATGCATATGCTTATGCTTATATCCCATTGAGGACGTTCGCTTTATGCAGATGGGAAATTTGTCTTGCGCATGCGTCGCGGGGGAATCCTATGGTACGCGGGAAAGTTAAAGGTGTAAACAGTAATGGCTACCGGTGGTCAACATGATAAAGAATGTTGAGCTTTCTACACATCCTCTTTCCCTATAAATGTCTTTCTTCGAATTTGAAATCTAGTTATTGATGCTTTTTAAAAAAGCTCTTAAAGCTACTACAATTATAGATTATCTTGGATTGAAGAAAATTCACAGTTGTCCTTTAGTAAGGAGAATGCTGGATAGAGTACGAATTCAATTAATAAATCATTTAAAATTCAAGGATTTACGTACAAAGAAGAAGCTGTATCGTCATTTATGACTTGGCTATTTCTAGTGGCTTAATTTCAACTATAACTTTTGGTAAGAAAATCATTCATAATTCGACGTTTCTATGTTTCGTGTGATGTGCACATTCATTCGGAGCTGTCTACTGACAATAAAACTATACGTGACCTATGTTAGACCTATGTTAATCAATGGTAAGTGAAAATGTTGAAATTGTAATGAACTATAATATAAATGTTGATTTATACACTAGACTTAAGATTTTCTAGAGACAAATGAAGATTTTGTGCGATGAAATTGGGCATTAGCAGGTTTTGGTCTCTGATTCGACGTCAGTCTAAAACAAAAGCGGTAGCTCAAAGTTTTTGCGTTCGGAATCCTTTGACTTTTTCTTGTTATTTAGCTAGTTTTCTACTTAGTTTAGACCGATTCTGATCCTTGAAAATTGCCTAGCATACGAAAAATATGTTTTTGTATTCATGTGCGAAATAACTTAACGCGTGTGCAAGTATACGCTTAATGGAGGTAAACATGACAAGTGATTTCTTACTAAACTCATATAGTTTGTTTATTTGATATTCGTAATTTTTTTTTTCTTTCGATCTTACTAAAAACAGTTTGTGATCAACAATCTCGGACATAACTGTTAGGACTAATTTCGGCCTTTTAGGATCTCTTCTTTTTGGTTGCTCAGGATACTAGCTTCCCACCCTTCCCCCTCCCCATACAATGTTGTAATGGTTGTGAATGTACTTGCAAACTGAACAGCCACCATTCGGCTTCAACATTGAGAGGGGGGAGAGGGGGATTGCATGACAAATTATTTGAAAACCTTAAATTCTTCTAGCAATGACATGAAATCATGTTAGAAACTAAAAACGTCCTAACGCGGGTTTTGTCCAAGATTGAAGGTTATTTTTCCTTTTGACTTTGCTATTAAACTTATAGCTTTCTTCTGTGCCCCAGTTGGAAGAGATATACAAACTGTGAAGCGTTAATCTTAATTCTGGTTTTTGCTCGAAAACCCAAATCACACAGGTTCATCTTTGTGCATCGTATTAGCTAGGTTTCTCAAAAAAAATGTTCTTAAAAATTGCCTGAACTGTGATTTTAAGTCGTCGAAATTGGACAAAACGAACGTGAATTTCACGTTCCATCGTGTTTATCATGCGAAACCCCCAATCATATATCGGCAGAATTTTAGCATAGAGGCTAATATTCTTTGATGATTCAAGAACTTTGATACCTTAAACTACATAATTGCAAGCTGTGGAGGAAGTGAAATACATTGAAATCATACTAATATACAAAAGCAGTAGTCGAAGGAACCTGACAGCCATTACTGTTTACGTAATGTTTACAACATGAGCGGCTGTGTTGTATGGGCGAGTGATTGTATGGCCGATACAACACGGACGCGAATAAGTTTGTATGAGGTTTACAAGGGTTGTCATGTGACCTCATTTTTAGGATTGGATTGGCTGGAAAGCTTATGAATTATTAATGAGTTTTATGAAGTTCTTGCCACAGGAAGCCTTCAAGCTCAATTCAGTTTTTAGAAACGCATGCACAATAACAATAACAAAATAGATTTGTAATTCTAACAATGAGGGCTTATTCTCATGCTTAAGAAATTATATGACATAATTCGCTTTTGAAAATTTAAGCATTATCACGCACCTTTCCGTGTGTAACTGCTCTCTTATCAATACGCGGGATGATTGGAGAATTGCACGAGAAAAAGGTTTGAAATCGCGAGCCAGAGGCGGGTTATTTTAAAACTTTTCAAGTGTTCTCCCAACATCCCAAGTTAGGAGAGCACATAAACACGGGAAAGAGTTTAATAATACTTTTATAAAATAACATGCAAGGATTATTTATACTTACGTTACTGATACCATTGTACTCAATGTAACGTCTTGCAATTGCATGTTCTCCAAGTACGATTCCAGCCTCGTAAATAACCATAAAACGGTATTTAATTAAAATACCACTCAACTCGCCGTTTTGACCAGTCGAAGTCAGCGGCTGCTAATCACAAATGTGGCACGCATGCGCAATAAAATTCACCTGTTACATCAGCATGCTGTTCATTGAGTTTTGGCGCACGCTAGCGCGCGCTAATCATCCAATCAGAGGGCGCGATTTATTATATTTTATGTTATTCATGCTCGCGCACATTTAGCGTGGGGTTCTTAGAATAATAGTGTGATACATGTACGTGTTGTAAGTTGTCTACAGTCAGCCTCGCCGCGCCGAATTCGGTTCGCCTTTATTTTTCATAGTTTCTATAACTTAGTTTGTGTAAACCTTATAACTCCAAAAGTTCACATGTCAGCAGTGTGGTTGGGGTTACACGGTCACTTTTTCCACAAAATTATTTTGGATTACGTGTACGGCTATGAGTTGTTTGTTTGTTTGTTTGTTTGTTTGTTTGTTTGTTTTTTGCATCATAAATATTGAAATCGTGGTTGTTGCAATGGATAAAAATATTGTGTGCCTGACCAACCAACCTGCCCAAGCGTCAATGACTGTGTGTTGTTCATAATGTGTAGTAGAGTCAAAATCCGTTCATTCCTGCTGCTGGCATGGGTTGTTGAATGTTCAGAGAATGAAAACTAAATAGTCGCATTTCTTTGGACTTGCGGTCATCATTGGTATCGGCGATCAAACACAAACCGAAGACGATCACGTGCTACATGATGTGGGTGGAGTTAAAGTGGCGGGAAACATTGGCAGATTCCCAGGTTCGGATTTTTTTTTCCTATTATTTCCTAATTCAGGAAAGAAATAGTAAAAAACTTTATTAGTTTTCTGTATCGAATTCTATGATTTTTGGTGAAAACCCCATCTCAATCAGATAAACAATACATTCATTATATTAGCGTATAAATAACCTTAATTTTGACCATATATGGTCAATTGGCGAGAAATTTGATTTTCTTTCATTAGCTGTAACTTCGCACCCTTTAATCTGATTGAGATGGGGTTCTTACTATATAAATGTTCTTTTTGAGTAGCAAAAATGTCTGTACCGTTTTGAACATTACTTAAGGTAATTCCGTAGTTTTGCAGTGCGCATCTCTACTGCGCATAGCATAGTTCAGCCTATTTTGATTTTTTTGACTGTAAAAGATATATATTTGACTTAAAATGATGCAAGCTTTAGTCTTATGAAGTTTTGATCAGTAGACACGCTCTAAGAGGCGCTTTAGTGGTTACTCGCCTCAGTCCTCTTCGGTCACAGGCTGTTTACGACGTCAGTTTCACACTTTAGCGCGTCGTAGCGCGGAAACGAGCATGGGCACCTATTCCCCCAGTTTTATTTTTGCAAATCAACGGTAATAAGGTTCTCTATCACATATATAATTATAGTCAAGATTCCATTTCCAGTTTTTTAGATATTTTATAAAACGTGCGGTCGGAAGGTGCTTTCACGCTGCTTCACGGGCACGTACTATCAACCAATTTTACCTTCTTTCTTGTAGCAAACGCATTTTTACAACAATTTATTGCATCATAATACTAGGCTATTGCCCAAAGAGAGAAAATGACTCATATTAGTCAGCTAGCACTGCTCAGATTTAAGAAATTAATTATTTTTGACGCGATTTTGATCTTCGAATCTTGAGCCCTCAAGACACAAAAGATGGTGTACTTTAAAGAAATCTAGCGCAAAAACGGCTACGGTGACCCCCATTTTTTATTTCATTTTTGGGATAAGCAACTCAAAAATTATCACTGTGTAAAGTTTTATGAGAATTCCATTTCTAGTTTTATTTCTACGGAATTACCTTAACAAGTTTTTGATGTTGTTACTAAAAATAGGTGTTATTTATGACGTCATGCTTTCAAAAAACGACAAAAATACCCTTACAATTGTAATAAAAGTCCTCTAAGAGGACATGTGGTTACAGAAATGTATTCAACATCTAGGACTTTTAGTATATATGAGAAGTATGATCTAAATTATCAGTTAACTATCAAGTCATCAAGTAATGAACAGAATAGTATATAGTGAATGAAAACAGGGTATTAGTAAAACAAAAGAAAGAATGGATAAAGAACAATGGAAATTTCTGTCATAATTGACCAAGTATTTTAGGCTCCTTGATAAGCTACTACTTGAATTCCCTGCGTACTGAGTTTCCTATGGGGTCAGTATATAACCAAGGAATTCAAAGAGCACAGGAACCCCAAATTGTTAAGGTCTGGGAACCCCTGTGGACAGTTTTACACTTTTGTAGAGAAAAATTATTGTGTTCTGGAGAGTATGGGAGGTGGGAATGAACTTGTAATTTTGCAGTTTTTACAAACATGAATTTTTTTTATTTTAATTTTTTTATACTCTTAGGGAGCATTCATTTTTTAGGAGGGGGTGGGGTGGGGGGGTGGGCCAAAGGAATTGCAGGAATCAAATACAAAAAATTGCAAGCCCCCACAGTAAGGAATTGAACTATATTGATGACCCACCCCACTTCCAAATATGAAAATAGGGTCCCTTGACCTGGTTTAACTTCTAGAAAAACATGACCCACCCCCTTTCATAGAGTAAATTTCTTTTGGCCCACCCCTCAATTCCTCCGGCCCACCCCCCCTCCTAAAAGATGAATGCTCCCTTAGTGAACAATATAACATAACATTGGGGAAAGCAAGTTAAATTGAAAAATGTTTTAGACTTTTTGTGAACAAGAATATTTTTTGCTTTCTTAGTTTAAAGAGGATGTTGGATATTATACTGAATCTTATGTAAAAATAACTGTAACAATCATTGTTAAAAAATCAAAATAACCTAATTATTAGGTTAAATTGAACTTAACAGTATTTTTTTGAGTTTTTTGTTAATGCAACAATCTAACATGTATGAACTTAAAATTTTGAAACAATACTTTTGTATTTTTGTCACCATGGAATGGCATTTAAAGTTGGAAAAATGTTTGATATGTATTAAATAGCTCTTTAACATTTAACAACAAACTGAAATTGAACTCAACAATATTGGAAATTGTCACTCTCATTGTCATTGTTACTCTATTTTTTAAAGGAACTGTGCAATTTTTTTTGCATTTTTATCAACAATCATATTTTGTTGTCCTCCTTTCAGGAGCAAAAGCTTGAGATCATCTAGTGGTATGTCTGACAAAGATTGGTTGTGTTGAATCTTTCGAAGAAAGCTCTCTATTCCATCATTGAAGGCTGTATAATTGGTGATTCCTGATGTTGTTTTGATTAGAATTTGGCAGACTAGTTTTGTGTTTAGTACTGAAGCAAGTGTTGTCACTTTACAGTTGAGACAAGTAATCAGTTCTTCTTCGCCATCTTTTTCCAGTGCATGATTACACACTACACAAGAAGTAGACTTTTTAATGTCAACACTAATGATGTGACCAGTTACTAGGTGATGATCCTTAAGATCAAGAGTGTCTGGTTTTGGCACCAATTAGATCTTCAACTTGTTTTATATCAGTATACTCATTGGTATTGACAAATTTTGTGTCGTCAAACGACCGTACAGTGAGGTTTTTGAAATGGTAACTTTTTCCTGCAATCACTTTATTGATGTTAGGATGTTTTCCTCCCAGAGAATTAGTTTCAGTGAGTCTGTTTCGTCAGCAACAATACAGTCACATTTGTAATGAGTTATTCCATTTTTAACGATAGGAGTTTTGTTTTCTTGTTTCATTATGACTTTCACAATAAGATCAATCTTTTTATAGATGTTAGCATTCATGGCCTCTTTGCAAGTGTGCATTTTATCTAATTCTTTGTTGTAGATAAATGGGACAGATGTTGGTTGGATTTTAGCAGCCTTGGGGATGGTATATTCTTCTGAATCTGTGCTAGCTCTCTTTGTTGTGTTCTTTTTAGTACCAAGTATCTTTACAGGGGATTTGTTCTGAAAAGGTTCATGGAAGTTTTGTCTTTTCTTCATGAGTAACATACAAGGCGTACATTTCATCATTATCAGTTTGAAGTTCACATTCAAAATAATTAGTTATAGAATTTGAAGCAGTTTTAACAGGACTTAGATTGTGGATATAACCCTCAAGGTCTGCAATAGGAAAAGATGAAGTTTGATGAGTTTGGAAGGTGGTAAGGATATGAAATATGGTTATTTTTTTTCTTACCTTCTTCTTGTGTTTTGCTGCAAATTAAATTAAGCAGAAATGAGTATATGCTGCTTGAATGTATTTGAATGATAGATTTGTTGTAATTTGGGAGTTGGTGCTTGTGTATAAATAGGTAAAATTAATGACTTACTTGCTACTGGAAGATTGTCTTGATGCCATTTTGAAAGTTTTTACTGCAAATGATTATTATTACAAAGTAAGAACACTGTGTGTATTAATATTATACAGAATTATATATAGACAGATTTTAATACTATTTTGGTTGCTGAATGTTTCAGGGAAGATGTTTTCTGTTGTTTGTGCTCATATCTGTAGTTACACAAGTTAGTAATACATAGACATGATAAATGTAATGAAAAAACAAATTAATTTTGTTTTCAGAAAGGAGATACAGATAAAACATGCATCTTAATTAAGCCTGTGTGTAAAACTATTAATAAGTCATGTTAAATTTTCTGTAGCACTATAGATGAGGAGATAGTGTTGCAGTAGGTGAAGATACTAAGCTAAAACTATCAATGAGAGCACATATACATTTATGATCTGTAAAGTATGTTTCCAGTATGTTAACCTTGATATGTTCCAGTGGTATATTAGTAAAAATATGATCTATACAAGTTTTGTTGTCAGTGGTGTGACTTGACACTAATTGTTGATATTTATGATCTCTAATAAACAGATTATGTAAACAAACTCTCTGTGAACTATTGGACCAATTAACATTAAAATCACCAATGAATATATTCCATTGTGATGACTGGGATCTGAGTATATCTGACAGTGCTTGGCACATTTGCGTGAGTGGGACACTTGGTGAGCAATATATACCAAATATATTTATATGTGGAGCAGTAATCAATCTTACTGCAGTTATTTCAATACCATTGGAATTTCTAGAATATGGATAACCAGGATAGAAATCAACTCTACTATACACTGCCATTCCACCAAATGGTCTTATATTGTTTACCATTCTAGCATCATTTCTAAACAAGGTGTAATTGTGAATAGTATACATTGTATCATCATCAGAAAGACTGAATCTTGTTTCTGAGAAAATACTGACATCAGTACTTGAATAATTTAAGTCATTACGCACATCATCAATATGTCTGTGCAATGATCTTGCATTTAAATAACACACCTTTAATGGTACCTGATCAGCATTATAAATAGGACTTATACACAGGTCCAATTTACTATCTGTTCTTAAACGCTGCATTTCTTTCTGCACATCTGCACTTACAGCTATTTTGCTTTCACAAAGGTCTGTTATGTATAAACCTTCTATTGTTGTTACTCTGCTCAAGCCTACATAGTGGATATGAGGTATTGCTTTTTTTGTATCAAAATTAACAACTATTTTAGTTTCAGTAGAACCCTGTGATCTGTGGATAGTTTTAGCAGCAGCAGGTCTCAGTGGAAACTGCTTTCTTACAACCTGTATTGTTCTATTTCTACCAACCATAAAGTGTGATGTAACAGGTTTGATAGGTGTCCATCTGGGATCAACACCTTGTATATAGAGATGTCTATTCTCTTGTCTTGTTTTTTCACCAACATCAGCATGACTCAAACTGGACCCATATTATACCAGATGGTTTGTCTGGCTTATGTATTTGTATTAATCTTACAACATTACCAGCACCATTTGTCATACCATCATCCATTCTAGTGTTAAGAGATACTCTCGTTCTTTCACCGACAGCTAGTTTGAATGGATGGCATATAGTTGTTTTGTCTTCCTAGGATCACTAGGCCACTTGTTTCAGTATTTTGTCTCTGAGTTCAGGTGACTCTGCTCCTATGACCACTGTCATGTGCTTAATACAATATTTTGTACCTGATAGAGCATTGTGTGTGCTATCACTGAAATCAGTCACTTTAGCATTTTGAATGAATAAGTGACGGTACTCTTTTGGATAATTACTGCTATTGGGCTGTATCAACCTCTCTTTAAATTTAACAATATCCTGTGTAGTATGTTTGCCTTCTCTTAACCTATTTAACATTTCAGCAAATAACTTACTTTCTCTTTGTCTCATTATCTCATGCAATTCAAACATCTTAAAGTGTTCTTGCCAAAGGTTAGGTGCAAGGATACTATATTCAGAATTATCCATCTCTTTAAATATATATCCATCCATGACTGGTTTTAATTGAAATAGATCACCTATAGCAACAATATTGACACCACCAAAGGGTAGTGAGCTGCCTTTAATGTCCTTAAGTCTATTGTTAATTTGAACATGAAACATACTGTTACCAACCATGGATATTTCATCTATGAATATCAGTTTAACTGAACCAAGCTTACATCTTAATGTATTTAGTCTACTTGAATCAAGGCTTTTATATGTTTTCAAAGAATGGAATGCAGATATTCCTAGGGCTGTATGTATGGTATTACCTTTAATATTATAAGCTGCTTTACCAGTAGGTGCTAAAATCAATACTTTTACTTCATGAAAGTCTACACCAGCTCTAGTGTTATAATATTTCAAGGCTGCTTGGTATAATGCTTTAGTTACAAGTGACTTCCCTACTCCAGCTCCTCCACTGAGGAAACAATAGAAAGGGTCATCAGATGTTTTAATCTTATTTATTATTCAATTTTCATACACTGTACAAATTCTGATTTTCTGATTGGTCAGTTTGTACCACGTGACGCGTTGTTATGACGTGACAACACGTCACGACGTATTAACTCCGACGAATTAATTTTGATAATACGTTGGCAATAACGCATACTTGGAAAGAAACAATGTTCCTGGTGGTAAATTTGAGGATTTTTCGAAAAAGAGAAGATCAACGAGCATACTTAAAACTGCTTAGCGTGCCTGTTTTGAAGGTAAACTCAATTTCATTGAAGTTTTTGGAGCTTACTGAGATCAACATATTTCAATGGCTTAAAAACAGAGTTCGCCGGCTTTCCAAATTCATCTTAATATTTACTGTTTTTTAGACTGGTTATCCAAAACCTCTCTCATAGAAAGTTTAGAAAGTCTGCATGCCGCCACAAGTCTGTCTCTGTTTTTAACGGTAAGCTTACAAAGTTCTAACTTTCATTCAAACCGTATTCAGTTTTTGGCGTGTTGTTTTTGTCAAAACACTATTCGCCGGCTTTGCAAATTCCAGTCATTATAATTTTTGTTTTTTAGACTGGCTATCCAAAAAATATCCAACAGAAAGTCTGGAAATCCTTTCCCCGCAACTTCTCTCAGATGGGGTAAAGAAATTTTATCAGGAATCGAAGAAAACGCCAAACTACTTCAGCCTTCGGTTGTCGACAAACGAAAACTACACTTCTTCCCGGCTTCATGCACCAAGGTTTAGCAGCGTTTCAACCGTAAGTCGCCAGTTTAAACCTATATCCAAAACTCCAGCGATAATTTTCTAGACCTTTCACTTACCGAGTTCTAGGACTCAGTGCTGAATCACTTTTAACGATCCAAAAAAGTCTGAGTTCTTTGTTTATAAGACTTATGGACGATTTCAATTTTACCGAGCAAGTTGTAAACATGGATTCTGAGAACTCGTTTATTATCTTTAATCTAAAGTTCTTGTATCACGGTATTTTTCTCCTAGTTTTCTTCTGAAAGGTTTATTGTGTATTGTTAAAATTACCAAATGCTATTAAATAAATTTTGAATAAGTCTTACTATTTTGAGTGATTTCTAGTGATCTTAGATGTCGACTGACAGTTTTAGCCTGCTTCTGCAGTGTATTCAAATTGAATAATAAAAAGGTTAACGCACTCTTTGCTCGTGAATTATCGGGATTTTATCTTCACTCGTTTACTAACAATGAACTCGAAATGTTTTCATACTGCACTCGGCTAACGCCTCGTGCAGTATTTAAAATTTCTCGTTCATTGTTAGCAAACTCGTGAAGATAAATCCCGATAATTCACTCGCTGAGTGCGTTAACCTCTAAGTAATACATGGTAAAAGAATTCCTTTTGTTCTTTGTTTAACATCTGAACCATTTGTCTGTACTCCTCATCTTGTAATTCATTTTGCATCAGTGGCTCATAGTTTACATCAACAGATGGTATGCCTATGTCATCAGATAGATTATAGTTCTCATTAAAATCTGGTTGTAAATCTTCACTGCCTTCTGCCTCATCTTGTTGTTCAACATTCTGAGTACATGGTGCTATCAAGTCATATTCATCATCTGCATCTTCCATATGATTCATTACCTGTTCTTGTAAATCATTAAAATCTTCATTGCACTTAACATATTGTTTCTCTTGTTCACGTATCTTAGGAGCTAACAGAGAATAGTACTCTCGATATGATGAGAAATTACCCATTAAATCTTTTTCTTCGTTTCTCCAAGCAGTAAAGAGCATAATTAGTTCACGATAATGTTTTTCAGGCTCAACTTCTTTATTAAACCACACACTTCGGATGATTCTGGCTTTTGTTCTCTTCTTATTTTTTTGGGGAGTTTTATTCTCATTAAGTTGATCATCATTAACATCCTCAATATTGTTTTCTAAAAGAAGATTATCACTATCAAATTCATTTGATGGCTTAATATATACTTTGGTTGCATCATACCAAGCAGCCCAGTCTGCTAGTGTTAGGTGTTCAAGACTAGCTGGGCGCTTAGTGTATCTTTTAATCAAACCACCAGTATAAACATCTTCACAATCATCATCCATATCTTTAATATCACTTAAAGGCTTTAAAAGTTCAACTCTCTCATTTGGAGGCGAGGTATTTATAAATACAACTTGTCTAGATGCTTTACGCATTGGAATTTGTAGGACAATATAAACAGCTTCTTGTGCACTTATTTCAACATTATTCAGGAACTTACTACCAATATCTCTCACCTGTTGTTTAATACTAGAATTTCCCTTTCGTGCTTCATCACAAGCCTGTCGTAACAATTGACTCATACCTTTTTGAGCTTTAGAGATATAATTTGCTATGTATACAGCACATGCATATACATCTAATACAAACTGTATGTCCATATTTGCTCTCCATGCACTAAGGCATGCTGGATTGTAATTATTAATCCTTAATTCGTTAGGTTGTCTTTTCAAAAACACAGTGGGTGTATTGATAGATGATCGAACAGCTAATAAATAATTGTCTTCAGTAAGACCCAGCTCTGCCAGTAGCTTATCAAAAGTTATATCCATACCTTCTTTAAGGTCATTTAAATATTGTTTTATGTTTTTCCATGATTCTTTGTGTGCCTTCACTTCATTTTGTGGGATTTCATCCTCATCAATTGGGTACATAATAACTGTTTTTCTCATAGGAGGTTGAGGATAATTGAATCTACAACATTCACTTTTAGATTTCTTACGGCATGTATGAGAGTGTCTATGAACCTGTCTATTAACTAGTTCCAATAATTCAGGATTATCAGTTGGCTTTTCACAAGTTATTATCTTATCAATAAATGATGTGACTTTATTATCATTATCTTCGCCAAATTCAGGAGCATTTTCTATCCATATCAACATGTGAATATGGGGTGAACCTCTTTGTTGGTATTCAACTCTGTAAAACCAGTCAGAAATAGTTCCTAGTGGCTCAGCATTGCTTAAAAGAAAATGCCTGAGAAAATTATTCACTTGATAGTCAAAGTGTCTTGCACAAGTTACTGGATCACTTTGAATAAGTCTACATTTTTCCTCCCAGTTTAAATTCTTCAGTTCATCATCACTATAATTTTTATGATCAACAAGTTGACCAAGTATTCTAAGTAAGTGCATCCACTGTGTTTCTGCAGATGAAAAACTACAAAACAAAGTAGCAGTACCTAACTGTCTAATCATTGCAAACAAATCTCTCTTGGCCTTTTCAAAATATGGAGGTGATCCCCTTAAAGCTCTCAAGAACTTATATCCTTCATCATGATGTACTAATTTTTCTAGCCCTCCATCTTGCTTTAAATCACTGGCTTTCAATGACTTATCATTATTGTGGCATTTTCTGAGAGCAACCTGCGATTTTCCCAAAAGAATTTTCATCTGAAGTTTCTTTGCTTTATAAAAAATGTTTTCAACATTCATTGAAGCTCTTCTGTCTGACATTCTGAGTTCTGATTTACAGATATCACTGTAATGGACTTTAACCAAACGTTGTTTGTAGTCAGGTCTTTTTTGTCCAAGAAATATTCCTGGATATGCTAGCTCTTCAGAATATTCATCTCTAAATACACTTAATGGTCTATTACCCTCAGCTGGTGCTAAATTAAGAATACATTGTCGTTCATTGTCATCTACAAAATCTGGTGGTGTAAGCAAAGTATCAGTGACACCCGCAGGAATTTCAGCTTCCTCTTCAGTCCAATCATCATCATCATGTTCATTTTCATTTTGAGTTGATTCTAAATTGTTTTCCTGATTATCAATTGAGGGTACACTTTGTTCAATGTCTTCCGTATGTACAGCTAAATGTTCATTGTACCTATTTAACCAATCTTCATTCAGTACAATTCCTTCATCTTTGTAGAGATCACTATTGTTGATAAGCCAAATAGCAGCTTCAATAACTTTATATGGTCTTACAGTTAATGATAATGCACTACTTTTATACTGAAGTCGTCTTTTTAAATTTACTTTAATAGTAGCAGTCTCATTTGGTAACCGTGGTAACATACTAACAGTATTGCCAACATCTGCTGGTACATTGACAATATTACCATGTATTCTAACTGCTTTCCCCTTGGAGCTTGCCATTAGTTTTTGAAAAGCAATTTCTAGGTGCTAGCAATCTGCATTCCAACTCATTGAGATCAAAAAAATATGGTTTTTGTGGAATACCCATACCGTTAACTACAGCACATGGTGGAACTTTGTTTTTACTTAAATAGTCATGACATGTTCTACAGACCCATTCACTATCATTGACACTTGTTTTACCAGTGAGATATTTATGAATTTCAGGATTCTGTTCTCTTAGTTTTCTTGTCTGAAGTACACTATGTTTATACCACAGCTGATCACAACATGTACAAATATACAATGGGCCTTGAGATACTATATCATGAAACTTGCAAATGTAAAATCCAATATTTTTTCTCTGTGCTCTGTAACTTTTCATATAATCATTTGCTTTGGCTCTTGTTTGTGCTGAAGCTTTAGATGCTCTTTTAGCTCGATCATAAGCATTCCTCTTTGCTCTTTGTTCTGCTGAAGGATTAGATGCTCTTTTAGCTCGATCATAAGCATTCCTCTTTGCTCTTTGTTCTACTGAAGGATTAGATGCTCTTTTAGCTCGATCATAAGCATTCCTCTTTGCTCTTTGTTCTGCTGAAGGATTAGATGCTCTTTTAGCTCGATCATAAGCATTCCTCTTTGCTCTTTGTTCTGCTGAAGCATTAGATGCTCTTTTAGCTTGAACATAAGCATTCCTCTTTGCTCTTTGTTCTGCTGAAGCATTTGATGCTCTATTAGCTCGATCATAAGCATTCCTCTTTGCTCTTTGTACTGCTGAAGCTTTAGATGCTCTTTTAGTTCGCACATAAGCATTCCTTTTTGATTTCTCTTCCTCTGATGCTTTAGATGCTCTATAGCCCTTCATATAATCATTATTCTTTGCTTTTTTCTCTTCTGAGCTCATAGATTTTTGACAGTTTTGTTTTATTGATTTACTATCACAACCTTTTCTTTTATAAACACCTTTGATAGATTTGCCAGAAAGTTCATTGGACATGTCATTTTGACTTTGATCATCAATTTGACTTAAAATTGGCAATGTTGACACATAATGCATCTCATCAACATGACCTAAATAAATAGAACTAAGATTTTGTACTGCTTGATTAATAGCTTGCACCACTGTAACTTCTAAGAACAGTTCATTAGATTCTACAATGTGAATATTTAAATTCAATGAATCTGCTACTGCCTGTATTACTATGTGATCAGCCCATGTTCCTTGCATAGACATACTATGTAAATATTGTGACCATGATCTATCAAGTATACTTTCTATGAATCGTTCAGGATTGTCTTGTAAATACTGTATAGCTCTTGCTCTTACTGATAAGTGGTGACTTGAATCACCATATAACTGATGTGACACTGATTTAAAAAAACAATCACCTCCACCACCTACATCTAATGGTCTTAATCCATGTCTATATAGTCTGTAATTCAATAGAAAATCAGCACTCGTATTGGATATCAATGCTAATGAGCTAGTGTTATGTGTAACAGGGCCTGGGTTTATTTCCACATCTCCTGATAATATAATATTTATTTGTGATTTATCAAAGACAACACTAGAGCTTTTAGTTTGTGCAAAATATCTACTGTAAAAACTATCTTGTTTCTTGGTATATCTCATATTCCACCATTTGTAATAATTAACAATATCATAGACAGTAGATGAAACAGGTGTCAACTTCTTTAAAGTATTTTTACGTAATTTTCTCAATTTTCTATCTTTCAGATGACGAAAAAATTTTCGTAAAGATATTCTTGATGGCTCTCTACTTCTAAATCTAATTGAATGTAGTCTAAAATCTTTTTTGACATGAATAGATTGCACTGACTTAATACTCACTTGAATCCTAGATAATCTGCTAGATTTTATATCACCACTAACTACCTGGTCATCAAATGAACCAAACACAGCTTTCACTGATGTTTTTGTACCAATATCTTTCAAGCTATGAAACATAGGTGTTTGTTTGACTAGTTCATCATTGCAGGAGCTTTTGTCTTTAAAATCAACAACTTTTGTGTCCCGAAAGACATAATTTGTGTCTCGAAAGACATAATTTGTGTCCCGAAGGACATCATTCGTGTCCCGAAGGACATTATTCGTGTCCCGAAGGACATTATTCGTGTCCCGAAGGACATTATTCGTGTCCCGAAGGACATTATTTGTGTCCCGAAGGACATTCATGTTCCTCAAAGAGGAATTATTGAGCTCTTCCAAAGAGCTTTGAGGCATCAAATCGTCGTCATGATCTTTCCTAGTCGTGGAATTAGCTGTTTTCTTAATCGCCGACAATGGATCGAGGGACGAACTAGCTCCTCTGCTGTTGTTGTCGAACAAACACCTTGTTTTAACGATCGTTTTTCCTGTCAAAACCTTTCGTAAACTACCCAAACCTCTGAAAGATTCCTTAAAAACAAACTTCTGGCACATTTGCTGAAAGCTGTGCCTGGTTATAAGGGAAAAACAAAGAGCAATCATTATTTACTTACCGAGCTTTTCTTCCACAATGAACAGAGCACATAAGTAGGACTGCAGCAAAATGTCAGCGGTTTTGCCCAAACTTGGGTTTCATGTTACATTCCGAATGCCTTCGTAGACGCCATAGGACGCCATGTATACCGAAAAACTTGGAAAATCTTTTACTCAAATTGAGATATTTATGATATAATGAAATAATTTGCTATAAATGGAAGGTATTGATAAATAGATCATATTTTAAAAGTGATAATCGACAAAAAAAAAGTCAAGAAAGCCTCGCGTCAAGTTCGTATATTTTCCGCCTATTGACTTCGGGCTAACTTCGGGAAATCCGAATTACACACACGTACACACGTACACACGTACGCTTACACACTCGATGACATAGTGGTTACGGCTTTGCAAGCAAGCCTGTAACCACAAAAAACACAAAAAAACAGCTATTTAAGTATTAATAACCATATTTCGACATACTCGGTATACATGGAATTGTTAACAGTATATAGACATGCACTTACCAATGTATAATTAGTGTTTAAGAGTGAGACAACTTTGAAGATCCTACTTTTATTCAAGATGGCGATACACAGACCATGTGGTTCCAGCATGCATTGAGATACTGAGATACTTAATTATGCACATACAATACTATTATGTCTAATTCGTAAGGTATAACTGAACTGCAGGGTTACAGCGATAATATCAACGCCTTGAAAGTCTTTACAACAAATAACTTTCACAACTTAAGTTAAAAAAGGATGACGTACCTTTACTTTTTTTCCTTTCTCACAACCAGCTAGGGTGATTGCACTCTATAGGTTGCTCAGGCATGTTAAGGCCTGACTCGAACATGAAAACGAGGCTATATCTAATTTTCTCATTTAATTCGCTTATTAAATCTTTTGCAATGAAATTCAGCATGACGTTTTTCACAGACCATTAAAACCTAAAAGTGTGATTTATTTGAATATACCAATTGAAGATTAAAATTTACGAGCACATTTGGCTTCGCAAAAAGTACCCTTGCGAAAGTTGAAAATGGGGAATACAGAAACTATTTGATTGAAGCTTAAACTTATACAAATCAATTCTGCGATAAATTTAAAACACAATTGCGTCTTTTAATGAGGTTTTCAGCTGTAACAAAATCATTTTTTATCGAATGAACTCTGTTGCATGCATTTTACGGAATTTCCCAATGTTTGGCCTCAAATATATGAGTTTGTTTCTATGGAAAGTCAACATTAAAAGACGTGAAAAGGTAGATTTTTTAATCCTTGTTTTATATAGACACGGTTGGGTTTATTCAGAAATGTTTTTGACTTCCCCATTTTGGATTTTTTGCCTCGCGTTGTTTCTCTCACCGAAGCTTTATTCATTCAAACGGTCAAGGCACTGGAACTAGAGACTAACTCTGCTATGAATCCCCTCCCACAGAGTCAAAATTAGCACTAAAAGCCCTTAGTCTGACCCCAAGGGCTCATTATTTGGCCTATTTTCAAGATGGCGAACGAAGAACATCGTTTTTGTATGAGTTTTTCAGGCTGAAAATGACGGATTTTATGAAAACGCAAATGCTTTAAATAGCAGATTCAACTGTTGGAGAACTAAGGAAATAGGTGAAGTAATTAACTTAAATTGTGTATTTATGGCATAGTTTTAAGTTGATTTCTTGTACGAAGTATTGTGATTTCTGAAATAAAAGCCTTCTTGTACAAACGTTTTAGCTCGTTGTTTGTGCTGATTTGGCGCCAAATACAGATTCCGTTAGTCGGTCCCAGTAATCCTGAGCACTTGCCTTTACAAAAGAGCGGGAATTCTTAATTTTTAACAGTGATCACTTCGAGAGCTAAAATTCTACTTCCAAACAGTTTTTTTCAAAACTAAAACACAACAACAAAGTACCTTAACTTCATGCAATGGCTGTTAAGGCAGAATGTGCTTGGGCAAGGGTTTGTATTCGTCAAACTAAAGCCTTAGCGAGTTCATCCATTAAGATGGCTGCTGGTGAGGGGAAAGCAAAGTTTGATGCTAGATGTTTACAGGAGAGATACAAAATTTACTGCAAGTGTTTTGAAGATCACCCACTGTTTAACATTGATCAATATCAATTTAATCGCGTGTGCAAAGTAATTGATCAGAAAATCTCCAACTGGAGGAACAGAGAAGACAAAGAAGCCTACTTATCAAGGTTTTCCATTGAAAACTGGCAGGCACAAAAGGTAATTACAAAAGAAGGGAAAAAAAGCCACTCATTATCAGACTGTAAGGTGTGCTCAAATTTTAATTCAAAATACCAGGCCACTTTTCCACTGAGTAAGAGCTGCTTGACTTCAAGAAAAGGTCCACTTAGTGATATTACAAAAAATGTCAAGAAGCACACTAAAGCAGTTGAAACTAATGGCAAAAAAATTACAAAAAACCAGTTAAAAGAAGTAGGAAAGGACATTTTTACAACTTACAATGAAAAGTGTAAGGAGAACTTTGGACACACATTTAGTGACATTATAGTTCTTGTCCCTGAAGCTGGCTTGCAGAAAAAACTTTCCCCTGTGGAAAAAAGAAAATTGAAAAGAATTCAACAGAGAGATCTAAAAAAGTCTACTGAAAAGAAACTACATGCTAATGATACAGATACATTTTTAAGTACCAGAGAAAGCTACAGCTCAAGAGAAACCAACCGTCTTGATATTTGCTTTGAGACAGTGGAGGAAGCTACAGAAAGGGCAAGAACAACCCCCCCAAAACTACAACAAAGATCCCATTCTGCTGCTAAAGAAAACATAACTGGGGAGCTGGATCAACTTATGGAAGATGTAAAAGAATGGGAAGGCAAAATCAACTGGTCTGAGAAAGCACGACAATACAAAATTAGATGCACTGGCCAAGATACAACACCCCAGAATGGAGGGCAAATGTTAAAGACATTTCTAAAACACAAAGGTGTAGACATGTCCAAATTTGATTTCACAGAAGGTAAAATGTTTATAATAATTATATATATTTGACAGAAACATTCAGAAATATTCCATAAGAAAACCATTTTTTAATTTTTCTGTCAGATACAAAAAATCAAAATATTCAAGGCTTAAAAATTAAAAGAAAATATTCATAAGCTTATTAACAAATAACCTGTTTGCTTTGTAATCATAAATTCCAATCTGTGATTTTGATTTTAAAATATAAATATGCTTAATTATAAGCCAGTGGCTTTTAAAAAAATTATTAGTAATAGCTGAGAATAGCTAGTTCACAAAAATGAATTTATAAATTATCAAAAATTTATAGAATAATAATTGTGACCCACAAACAATAGTTAAATACTTATTCTAACTTATACTTTGCACACTGTTCTCTCTCACACATGACATACATTTACAAACAATAGTTCATCAGTTTTGAGACAATAACATTGTATTATTATACTGTACACTGCCATATATACATATGCCTGCCCTGGATGCAATGTCGACCTTAACAGCAGCTATGATTTGGAGTACTCTTTGCCATTGGAGTACAAGAACCTGGAAGCCAAACAAAGAGTGATTCTTAAAGGACCAATGGGAAAGAAAAGCAGTATCCATCCTTTCAAGAACTTAAAGGTCAAAGACATCAAGGCAGAGCTGATAGCAAGAAACATGCCAACTGAGGGCAAAAAAAGAGAATCTCTTCAACAAGACCTTGTTGTGACACTCGGAGGGACGACAAGATTACCTGCCCTTTTGCATCCCAATAAAGACTTTGATGTCTCCATCAAGTCCCTAAACATTGACCGCTATGAGGTTTTGTTCTTTGAAGCGATGCATTGTTCAATGAATCATATCAAAAACCTTTTTCAAGAGCTTCCGCATCACATCAAGGACATAGACACTTTAATTAAATTCAAGGAAATACTGGCTATACAGTATAACAAAGAGAAACTGAGAGCAGTTGATTATAGAAAAACTCTTATCTATGTTACAATCGCTCTTTACCCATTAGCAAACCGAGAAATTAAGTTGCTGCTCATCACATTATGTGAGATGATTGAAATATTCTATAGCCAAGATGAAAAGAGAACACCCAAAACTATTCTTTGGCTACACAATCTCTGTTGGAGGCATGCTATCCAGTGCAGACGCCTTTTAACACCAGTTAAAGTTCTCACATACAGGAAACTGTTTGGCCTATACTTCCACAGCATTGTGAACCATTCTGTACAATTGCTGAGGTTGACATCTCACAGATCAACCAATGCAGAAATGATGGAGAGGCTGTTTGAGAAGCTGTCAGGCATCACATCAAAGACATGGGACAAAAAAATTGAAAACCTCACAACAAATGCCTTACTACACTACCAAGTTGAAAAAAAGAAGCCAAGCAAGTGCTTACTAAAAGAAGAGAGGGAAATCAGCAAGCTAGCTAAAGCACTCCCAAGGATGGAGAATTCTATCATACTCACCACAGAGATTGAAAAGTATGCTGGAGATTGGTGCGAACATCTCAAGCTAATTTCTGATTTTCTTAAGCCTGGAAAGGGGGTTTGGTGGAAAGAGCAAGATGGATACATAGAGTTTTTAGATGGGTCAGATGAACAGCACTATCGTGATGAGGGTCCACCACTCCACCATTTCAGGTCGTCTACATACATACATACATACACGCATACATACATCAACTTTATTTAAACACGATATTTGTTAAAGCTTGCGCTTATGGGGTCGTGTATCTATCTATAAAACGAAAAACTAATGATCAATAAATATTAAATATTAACCTAATATAAATCAACTTGTACAAATCTAAAAATTTCTAATTGTGATATCATAAAATCCTAAAATAATTAAATCTAATTCCTAAAATTAATCGTTAAAGCTGATGATATTTTAAGATAAAACTCTGTAACATCTTTGATTTTTTTCTTTATACCTAAAGCTGATAGTTCTACGTGATACAGAGCTATAGTTTAAATATCATAAAAACCTAAAAATATTTAAAATCCTGATTGCTAAAATTTACTGTTGAAGCAGATAATACTTTAAAATGAAACTCTGTGAAGTCTTTGATTTTTCTTAATCTAGAGCTGATAGTTCTGCGTGATGCAGAAACAATGTCAGAGTTCTTGGATGTAATGGCGTTCCAGAGGACTGCTCCTCTATAGCTAATGGATTGTTCTAAATAACGAGATGTAATTCTAGGTACAACAATATTATCTGACCCCCTGAGAGCGTAATTCGACATCCTCTTATTGATAATACTGTTACATAATTGTTTTGGTAATAAATCATTATAAGCATTGTACATTAACTTAAAGAGTTTGTCCTTGTAAATGTAAGCCAGAGTCTGCCATTTGGCTGTCTTTAGGGAGTCTTCGTTCGACGTGTCCTTCAAGTTGTAGATAATTCTTGCCGCTCGGCTGTGTAAACTTTCCAGTGACCCAAATAGCTCTGAGTTACTGCAACTTGCCCATGTGACCAAACTGTAGGTGACAGACGGCAGAATAACACTTAAATAGAACTTCTCCAATACACTCTTGGGTAGGAATCTTGATTTTCTCAGTAAATTGAGTTTATTTGCGAAGCTCTTTTTCACTTCTGACAAGTGTGGTGACCATGTCAGTTTATTGTCAACAGTTACTCCCAATAAACGTGATTTTTCAACCCATGTGATCAGGGAGCCACCAATAGAGACAGATGGAATAGGTCCAATAAAATTAGACCTAGTCATGAGCATAGCTTCACATTTTTTAGGATATCCTTTTCGGTAAGCCCATTGTCTATCCGAGGCAAGATCGTTGGATGTAAACACATGATCAACTAATGCGTCATTCACAAGCGATTCAAGTATTTTGCTCGGAATACTTAAAAGTGAGACTGGTCTATAGTTGGCAATATCCGTCTCATCGTCCTTTTTGTGAATTGGTGAAATCCTTGCCAATTTCCATTGTGAGAAGACCTCTTCGCAATCAATACTGTACTGGTACAAGCCAATTAAAGACGTAGTGATTGCATCTCCTGCCAGTCTTAACAACTTTGGGTGAATATTGTCAGGTCCAGCTGACTTTTTCACTTGCAAAGAATTTATCTTCTTGGATACCGCTTCTCTATTTAGGACAACTTGAGACAAAAGTGGTACCTCATTATTCACCAGAGTTGGAGATTGTAGATGTGTTGATGTTGGCAACAAACTATTTAGCTTATGCCCCACAGTAGAGAAGAACAAATTGATCGAGTCCGCTTTTTCTTTGTCTGTTAAAGCCAGTGTTTTGTCCTCCTTTTTTATGGGGCCGATGCTTTTCCTGGATTTTGGATTTGTTGATTTATTAACTAAATTCCAGTAGGCTCCAGTGTTCTTAACCTTACTGAACAAATCAGTGAAGTAAGATGTTTTCGCCTGACGTATAGATCGAGTAACGTCGTTCCGCACTTTCTTGTATTCCGACCACTTAATAGGACACTTTGAGGATACCGCCAACTTAAAAAGCTTAAATCTCCTGTTCATTTTTAAGCGTATATCACTTGTTATCCACGGTGGTGCCTGGCTTTTAATCTTTACTTCTTTCCATGGTGCATGGTTATCACAGATAGTATTAAACAAAGACTGCCAGGCCCACAGAATATCATCCGTATCCTCAAAACATTCAGTGACATGAAATGGTGCATTGACGAGGTCAGATTTGAAGCTCTTTTCGTCAAAGTTCTTGTAATTCCGTATTTTGATGACTCGTGGAGGCAGTCTTTTGTGTCTTAGACGCAAAGAAGCGTAAATTAGATCATGGTCAGAAATACCAAGTGGAAATACTCTCATGGAGCTTACCAAATCACGTCGGGTCATCACAATGAGATCAATCAGTGTTGATGATTCGATTGTTGTTCTCGTCGGTACAGTGATGATGTTTTGCATATTGAAAGCATCAAAAATGGATTGCAATTTGGTACCATATGCTGAATTACTAGAGTCGTTGTAATCACAGTTAAGGTCTCCCAATAAGAAAATATCTGTAGATTTTAGCCATGCCCTCTCCAAAGTGGTACTTAATGTATTAAAGAAGGCATTATCGTTTGGAGGTCTATACATTACTGAAAACAAAGCTGACGTTGTGGGAAACTTAATTTGTAGCCATATTGCCTCAATACCTGGAGTGTGCAGGTCCCTTCTATGCACAGCTTTCAAATGTTCAGCGTAGTATAATATGCACCCTCCACCTTTCCTTGCAATCCTGTCAAGCCTTACAAATTTCATTCCATCAATCGTCAGTTGAGAATCTATGATGGAGTTATCCAAATGTGACTCAGTAATTGCTAATATCTCAAACCTGCAAAGGACTTGCAAACACCTTATTTCGTCAATCTTATTCCTTAAACTCCTCACGTTCAAGTGAGCCACTTTGATATCTTTTGAAGTGCAGTTCTTTAGCTTATCAGCCAGGTCTTTCAGATAGTTCTCCCCGGTAATCAATCCTGCGTCATTTCTTGTGTACGAGTCATTTAAATCATATTTTGTACAGCTTGTGCAAAACCAGGTATGGTCTCTAAGAATAACAAGTGAGCAAGAACAGCTCAATGCTACTTGGATGGAATGCTTGGAGGAGAACGTCACGTTACCCACAACCAAAGTGCGCCACTACATCACTGGCCAATGGCATAGACCCAAATACTGCATTAAAACACCAGAAGTTCAAGAGGAGTGCAGTACCTTAGGAGATGCTAGGCTTGACAATGACTACAATAGAGATGTAGACATGACTGACAAAGACAGAAATATAGACATAGCAGATAATGAAGAAATGACCATTGACAATGGAGATGACGAAATAAACTATGAAGATGAAGTGACAGTAACACACGACGAGGAAGACATAATAGAGGATGATAGTGATGTAGATGGTGTAGTACAGCAGAATACAATACAGTCAAAGAGCAGCCAAGATAACTCTGTTGTACTGCATAAGGATGATCACACTACTGAAGTGGACATAACTGCAAGAAAAAGAGCAATTCCCACAGATAAAGCTAATGAAGAACCAGCACAAAAGAAACAAAAAACAATGTCTAGAACTGCAACAGCCTTGCAACTTGTAATTGGAGAGTGTGAAGATGTGACAACATTTGAGAAGTTCACAGAAAATGTGAAAAAAAATCCAAGATCAAAGTTTCACATTGACCGCTATGAACAACATCTTACCAAGGTTCAAATCTCCACTTTAAAGGCTTACAAACAATTCAAAGAGGAGGTTCAGCATTGTGCAGAAACAAATAATGTCAATGCCAACAATATTGAATTAAAAAGGAAAAAATTGAAAACTGCAATACAGCTTTTAAAGCTGTGGAAATTGAATGAGTTCATGAAAACATAAATTATTATTTATATTATATGCATATATAATCACTTAATCAAAGTACACACACTTAATCTGTGAAACATAAATAGTACAAAATAGGTGCTACATTATGCTAATTCTTTTGTTTCTTTTGTAATTTAGTACTATTTGTTTCCTGGATTAAGTGTGTGCACTCTATTACTACAAAGAAGAATTAAATCTGACAAACTGATCAGCAAAATCTTGAAATCTATCCACATGGTACTGTATAATTTTCAAATGTAGCAATAGTTTTTACTCCTTTTGTCCTTGCTGCATATATATTTAGTGTGTATATAAGATGTAAAATTAATTATCACTAGGTAACTTAATTTTATTTATTTTGAGCAATATAAGTTATGATGTAAATATAGTTTTATGAGTATACCTCTTTATATTTGTGGTTGATTACTTCATGTCCTAGCTGGGAGCTTTATCAATCTATAAAAGAAAAGTATATGTACAGTCACTGAAACCAATGTTTGCTAATGATCAAAATATAATTAAGCCATAATTAATATAAGGAGTTTTCCTTTATTCTCGCATCAAACCAGAGTTGAACTCGATCTGATCAAAATATTTCTACAGATATTTCAACTGAATTTCAGCACCAGTCAATAACAAAAACATCGCTACTAAGCATTGTAATGGTTTGGAGATTGGAAGCTCTTTTCCGGAAAGAAAATATCAGCAAACAATTTAAAAATCTTCATTGACGCCGTCGCGGTGCTAGATAAACACTATTTAAGCTCGATTTTATGGATAAAAAACTTACCTTCACAAAAGAAAGTTCCCAGCATCGAAAGCTCCAATTTTTTGGCACATTTTCCAAGCAATTTCAAACACTCAGCTTCAGAACAAAAGCAATTATTGCCGAATAACAACACTATGTGTAACGTAAACACGTCCGCCATCTTGAAAATTAAAAGCCTTTGAGATGCGCTTCGCAGGGGGTAATCCGGGTCAGAAGTCTATGGAGGGGGATTATGGACAAAAATGCAATGATATATTTGATAGAGATCAATGTATCGTACTGGCATGCGATATATCATATATCTTTGACCATGATATATCATACCTCACCCCATTATATATCGTACCTCATGGAATATGTTTCATACCGTTCATTCGATGCTTGTTTCTATTAGGATATACCGTATTGTGATGAATATCCGTTAATTTATTTTGATTTGCCGTACGTTGAGAGCAGAGAAGCTCAGAGACTAGACTGGCTCGTGATATGTCGTACCTCATGCGATATGTCGTATCTCATGCGATATGTCGTACTCCATGCGATATGTCGTACTTCATGCGATATCTCGTACCTCATGCGATATGTCGTACCTCATGCGATTTGAAACAAAATCGCATAAATGGGGGAGGGGTGGGCTATAGTTTTTGAATTCCTATGTATTGACAGCGCGCATGCGTAAAAGGGAATAGGGGTCTGGGAACGAGATTGACTGCCCTCGTGAAGTTTGAGTCAAGGCAAGAGTCAATATTTGTGTGTCACTATAAAAGAGTTTTTTTAAAATGTCAGACGCTTTTCAGTCGTCCATTCGAAGAACGACAGAAATATTAAGAAATGCATTGGCAGAATTAGAGTCAGGGCCAAGATCGCAATCATCTGTTGTCGCAACAACCACCTCGTCATCAACAGCCCGGTCTACACGTACTTCGAACTCAACAAGCACCGCTTCTCCAAACTCTTCAGCACTGTTGAATCAAAGTCAAAGTTCTGCATCTGCAAATTTCAGGTAATCTTTTTCGATACAGAAATCGGACTTATCTTCTTTCTAGAGGTTAACTGTCAGAACACAAAATAAAAAATGGCGGATATTTTACTGATAAGTCTTAAGTTAAGTTATTAGTATCTATCAGCCTTCTATCGACAAGTGAGATATGCTGCAACGCTGTAAGCCATACCATTTATAATTTTAAAATAAAGCTGAATGAAGATGTTAAAACGTTATATTTAATTTAGAGTTATAATCGCCAACCAAGGCCATGAGTTATTCACCTATCAATGTCTTCCCCCAACGGGGGGAGCCCGGGCATACCCAGGGGCCCCTAGGGAGGGCAAATTCAAAATGACAATAAGCCCTTCCCAATGATCAAAGATCCATGTTTTAAAGAATAGAATAATATTTTTGCTCAATAGAAAAAGTGGGACCAGAAAAGCTATCATCTTGCTGCTGTTCAGGGGCCGGTTGCACGAAAGTTATCCACTCCATACAGTTTGTATAGATTTTATCCGCTGGATAAGGATTTATCCAGTGGATAGCGCTATTCACCCTTCGTGCAACCGGCCCCAGTAGATTTATCCCACAGCCATGTAAAGAGGCTTTCAATAAACTATGAATAATTACTGAAAACAGTTTTCATTGTACTAAACATGGTTTTATTTAAGATCCCTGCTGTTTGCAAATCTCTCTCAAACAAAATCTCTTCATTATTTTTGAAGCAAAAAAAAAGTTATGAATAAAATTATGGATAAAATTTTACAATAGAAACAATTCTATAAGAGATGACTTTACAATTTCACATGGTGCGAATGTGAGGCAAAATCAAGTTTGATCAATCCATTATAAACAATATATTAAACAATTTGTGTTTTCAATAATACTAGTTTAGCTAAAAGACATGCAATGTAGAAGTTATGTTACTAAAAAACATGGAATTTTGTACCCATAATCCTTTCTAAACTCTTTCCCAGTCCTTCCAAAAAAAGTCAATAGCCCCTACCCTGGGGGGATCCCTGTGTCAATAAAAATCAATAGCCCCTCCCACGGGCTAGGTTATTTTGTCAATAGCCCCACTATGCCCGGGCTCCCCCGTTGGGGGAAGACATTGATAGGTGCATTATTGGCCACAGGCAGTCCAACCCAACCATCTGAAACTTTCTTGGAATGCAGTGCATGTGAAATAATATTTTTTGAGCCAAAAATTATATTCACATGAAACTGAAAATGTCACACCTACAACTTAAAACGTTTTCCAAGAGAAACCATTCAGGAACTACCTAATAAATTCAACTAACTTTTATCAACTCATCAGGAATCTTTTTCCTGGCATGTGTTCGTCGAAAGTGTCAAGGCGATTACCCTCTACCTTTGACAGTGGGCCTAAACCAAAGCGTGGCAAACTGACTGGATATCTTCCAATGAAGGTGCAGGATACCTGGACAAAGGAAATATGTATTTTGGGAAGGTGTAACGAAAATTTGTCTCCAGATAGAGAACGAATAGCCATCCTCACTCAAGCTGGTTTGGGCAAAATGAAAGTAGTGTTTCCCAACAAAAACGCTACACATTCAGAGCTAAGCATCTTCTTAGAAAACAAATTCCCCCGATTAAAAGGTGGCGGGGGATTTGAATTCCTTCGAGCTGTGGGAGGCGGAGGAGGTTCTAGACCTCTAGTTCTAATTCCTCCTTCCAGAGAGGGATACTCTGTGTCTCATCTGAGAGAGAGATTTGGTCAAGCAGCAATCTATTTGAGACCACTGCAGATGGATCTTGATGAAACTCCTTTGACTGACAAGGTAAACATTATTAATCAGTTAAACATGCTTTATTCACAAATAATATTATTTACAGTTTCGAACAAAGAAAAAACAGCATTTGTGCTACTGTTCATCCAAAATAAAGGAGTGACTTGTGTGATCTGTATTGAGTCTCGGCGCCTTGTAGGCGATGGTACATGTATCTTGATCACACTTATTTACACATTTAAATGGTAAGCTATGAAACAACATTTAATATGTGGTCATGGATTAGCATGTTCTTGTTTCTTTCTAGAAACTACTGATCATGTTCTAATAAATGTATGTTGAAATCTTGCAATACTCTAACTTTTAATAGGAAAGTGATGTTAGTTCTATCTTGATAAACTGCATAATTTGTGGAAATTCATTCACCATTTCTGGACTGAAAAGCCACAAGAAAGTGTGCAAACACAGCATGTAAGTATTTGAAATCATATTTTTTGTAGACAAACATGTCAGTGTCCTGTTCAGCCTCTATTTCTGTTGTCAGTTCTATAATTCTTTCAAATAATAATCAAATACTCAATAGAAATTATGCTTGGTTTTTTTTTTCAGATAAGAAGAAATAATATATTTTGCACAAAAAATTATATCAAAAGTTTTGGATGGATAATTAATTCTAGTTATTTTTATTCCAGAAACAAAGATGATGATGAGAGTGCAACCACAGTTGACAAAAATGCAGCCTGTGCCCCTTCTCCCTCCCCTTCCCCATGCACTACAGTCATAGCACAGGATAATAACAATGTTGTAAGTATTAAATGTGTTGCAAAGTTTTTGAACAATATAGACTCAGTGAGTAAACTTGTAACAATAACATTCATGTGTCAAAAAAAGTTAACACACCATGATTTAGCTCATTTGAATTTAAGGTACACATTTCTATAAAGTGCGACTGTATATAAAATATTGATACTAATCATTTATCTATAATTTAGGATTAATTTTTTATTTCTTAATTTCCCCAATAGCAAGAGATTGACTTGACATGCGCTGGATCAAGTTTTGACCAAGGTATGGCTGAATTGAATGCCCTATTCCCAGAAACAGATGAAAGTACAAAGAGAGAAACTCTCGACTCGTGTGGTGGGGATACCAGCTTGGCAGCCTCAAAGCTCATTGACTGGACAGAAAACGTGGATGATGTTGATGATGAAACTGAGAAAGAACTCCTGCAATCTGTTTTTTCTACTGGTAATAAGGGAATAATTATTTTTAATATATATTAGCTTTAGAAGTTTCAACCATTCTTAGACAAAAACTGTTCCAGCTTAGTATATCTTAAAAATAATTGCTCCGATTGGTCAAGAGGAATGCAATTTAAGTGCTTATAATATACTCAACAAAATTACTCAATTCTGATCTGTCAAGGCGAGTCCAATTACATTGTTAATTGTACTATGCAGAGTACCAATTAAGTTGTGGCAATGAGTATATTATAAATAAAAAAATCGCACAATCTTCTCGTACAATTCGTAATTAATAGGCACTCGTGATGTTTTGAAAGTTCTCAAATTGGACTTGCCCTAAGTTCAAAACATCGCTTGTACCTATTAATTACAAATTGTACTCGAGATCGTGCGATTTCCTATACTAATCTAATCTTGACGATGGATTTCCTGTGTTACGTACGGTTGAGGTGGCCTTGGCGCTATGTATGCTTGCTGCAACTTCGACATCTTGACATGTATGTATGTGGAATCAAGGATGAACTGTGCTTGTGACAAAAAATATGAAGCTTGGAATGTTTGGAATTGACAATCAGTGGTGAATCACTTATTAATAAGTGACGATAGAGTGACTAAGCCATTTCATGAGTCGAGTTTGATCTAATTTCTATAAAATGCATTTTGAATGCTTTTCAACTACTGACAAAGCCAGGTAAAATCTCTTTAGAAACTCACATTAAATCGTTAAAACTTCCGATTAATTGAAATATTACCTTCGAAGACTAGTTTAGCACTATTTTAGATGCTGTAGGACTATACACGGTCATTGAAATCTTTTTCTAAATAAACTTTAATCAGTTAGTTTTATAATTTATCATTGCTAACATTAGCTATTTGTGACTCTTTAAAAAATTGCTTCACTCAGCTAAGTGCCAAGTGCGATATGCAGATGCTGGAAAATTATATTCTGTAGTTCAATATCAAGATTCAGAGAAATGTCAGAAAAAGCAGTGTTCTTCATGATTTTAGGGGAACAGTTCTGCTAACCGTGCTGGATACATCAACTGTTTTGTGCTTGCAGCATTTCACTTTCTATTAGAAATGGCTAGTCAGTTCTCTGTAGAAGTCCCCATTAAGTTGCCATGGAAACATGGCCAAGACAGCAAATGTCAGTGTATTCAGAAATGGCTGGCAGTCGCTTTCCAGTCTTGGACAAAAATGCAATTGAAACAAAAGGGAAATGTGACAAATTTAAACAAAAAAAAGGTATAAGAACCTGGATGGAAAAGTGACAGAGAGAGATGAAAAAGCTCCGTTTGCTTTACTTATATCTTACTATAAAAAATATCACACTAGCTCTAACTAAAGATAATTGTAATGTTTTGAAAGGTCTTAAATTGAACTCACCATAACAGGCTCGTGCAACTAAATGAACTTTCAAAGCATTACTTGATGTGCCTATTCAAATTTCCAAAGTGTACTTGAGGATGTGTGATTTCCTATGTATACATACATGACTGGGAATTTCTGCATCATAGCCTGCATATTTTTAATAACAAACAAATCAAGACATTGAAGACTTACATTATTTTTTTTTTCAAAGATTCAAGTACATGCACAAAACCAGATCCTTTGGCCAGCTATAGAAAACAGAAAGAAAATGGAAAACAACTGATACATTTCAACCGAATGCAGATATCTGTTTTAAGACAACTAATGTGCATATTCAAGCACCCAAAATTAAACTTAAAGAAGGATCCTGATGTTCATTTTTCTGGAGAGCTTGGGGCAGACCTTGGTGGACCCAAGAAAGAATTTTTTACCATGGCAATCCAAGCTCTGAGCAAAGTTGATGCTGCATATAATTTCCAGCTATTTGGAGGAGAGAGTGGCCATCTTATCCCACTGTACGGAGTAGACGCCATTTCTGAAGGCTGTTTTGTAATGGCAGGAAAGCTGCTAGCTTGGAGCATACTCCATTCTGGGGAAGGCTTTATTGGTCTTTCCCCTGCAGTTATCGAGTACTTGAGTTCTGGATCAGTCCAGAAGGCAGCAGCTAAAGTGACAACAGCCGACATTTATGATGTGGAACTGAGGACTATCATTGAAACCAAGGTTAGTTATAAAGTAGGTGCTTGATACCTAAGGCCAAGGGACTTGGCTTGATATCTAGCAAATTTTCCAGTATTTAAAAACATTACTGTGGGACATAATAATAATAATAATAGAAACTTTCTTCATTGTTTTTGTTTACAATTGTAAATCTCTCTTATGCACCTTCAAATCGGTTATTTGAATTCAATACGTATCATACATACATAGTATATAGCTACATGTATTTCAAAAAAGGTTGTCTACTGAAAACTGCATTCCAAGACCAAAATGCATTATCTTCTTGCCACTAATTTGCTTTATAACAGCTAGAGGATTTTATTATGTCATTTCTGTGCAGTGAAGACCTTTCAATGGAGAGTTACTTGATTATAACTTGAAATTGGCTTCTTGTTTGAGCTCAGGGCGCACTGATAACAACAATGCACAATTCAGGCCTTGTCCACACTAATGTGTTTTCATTTGAAAACGCATACATTTTGATGCGTTAGGCTTTCCGTCCACACTAATCAGTTGAGCGTTTTCATCGAAAACACATCAATTTGAAAATGCTCTTGAACATGGATCAAGGCGAAAACGCATATCGTATTAGTGTGGACGCGGGTCGATCGATGCATTTTCGATGACACCGTAAACGAATAAGTTTGAAAACCCATTAGTGTGGACATGGCCTCAGTATCCAACGTTTTTTGAAATAGCTGTATACAGAGAAATTTATAAACAGATAAACAATGTAACACACAATAAAAACAATAATGTATCACTTTAAAATTCCATTAATTCTGGATTTTCCCATGCATTATTTCTACAACAGAATATATAGTACGATGACCTATTTGCTATTTTTGTGATGGTTTTGATTACATATTTCTGCTATTTGCTTTCCAACCCTAGGTCATCCAACATAGATATAAAACTTACTGACTCTTTCAAACACACCAAGGGCACTTACTGAAAGGTTAACAAAAACTACCTTTTTGAAGTAACAAGATTGATTGATCACAAATTCCTTATATTTAGAGTTTTTGCAATTTATAATAATACTAATAATGAAAACTTTCTTCTTTCTTTTTACATTTACAATTGTAACTAGATCACTACGAATAGGCAAATTAAAATTGACTACAAACATATCGGAACGATGTATACTTATATGCATATATACTAAAACTTCATTAAGTCAGGATCATCCCAAACTTTGTTTCTACAACAGAAGATGTAGTAATGTTGATGTAATCACTATGTTCATTATTTTTTAATTACATATTTTTGATGATTTTTATCAATGCCTATACTGTCCATCATTTCTAAAAATGATGACCATTCATCTGAGAAAACACCAAGACAGCTAATGGAAAGGTTTACAAATTTAACAGTTTTGAAATTAATACTTTTTAATTAATAATATTTTCATGAGGTTTTTATATTTTTCACTTTTGCAATTAGCACTGTTTCTAAGGTTAGACTCAAATCCCACTGTTAATTCAACAATATTTAGAGGGGGACGTAAGGGGGTGTTGAAAACCGAAAAACCGCACAAAAAAGAACCCCCAAAAAAAACGCAACAAAAATTGTCAAAAAAACCAAAACTACAATTAATAATTAATAATATCACTTACGTTTGTACAATATGTTTAACTGCTTAAGTACAGTGACATCCGATTCAAGAAATTCCAAGCCCAGTAAGCTGGAAAGTCAACAGACAATCAAAAAGTCGACGTATAATTGGCTAAAAACTTTAATCATGTCAAATATTAACTGGAAAAGGCTGGCGAAAGACTCTTATGTAATAATTGCCCCTACTATACAATCTGATATGCTGAAAGGCTGTACTATGTCACCGCAAAGATACTTTTATCACCATTTTCCACGTTTGAAAACACTGCACACCGCTCTATCTTGAAAACTGAAAAACCGTAGTTTGAAACAAAAATTTCCAAAAAAACACATCAACAATAGAGCAAAACCGCATCACTGCAAACCCTTATGTCCCCCTCTACATAGACAGCCAGATGATGCCAGGAGGAGTAGATCAGGGCGATAGGAATCTCCAGTTAGTACAGATGGGCATGAATGATGGGTATTTGCCTTGCAGCATTAACACCAGAACGACTTTGATCTGCTTTGATCGACTTTGATCTGCTTGGTAAATACTGCAGACTAAGGTATATTTATTTAGCTAGCTTGGTCAGAATTCCTGGTCTTAAGTGGCTTGAGGTTACGCCCAAAGAACAATGTTTGGTCTCGGCTATACATGAATTATGTACAATTCAAGATGTGTCTTTTTGAATAAAATAATAATAATAGACGACCTGACATGATTGTGGTAAATAAGGCAGAAAGGCAATGTCATATCATAGACTTTGCAGTCCCCTTTGATTCAAAAGTTAATTCTAAAGAAGAGAAAATTCAGAAATACCAAGATCTAGCTAGAGAACTAAAAAGGATTTGGAACGTGCAGGTGATCCCAATAGCCATAGGGGCACTAGAGACAACACCGAAGAAACTGGATAAATGACTGCGTGAAATAATGTTGAATGTGGGGTTAAGGAGCTGCAGAAGACAGTCATTTAAATTCTGCACGGTTTTTAATATTCCTATCTTATTTTATTTTAATAAATTGTAAAGCGCATTGAGTTTTATAGAATGCGCTATATAAGAATTTGTTATTATTATTATTTATTAAGGAAGGTCCTGGAGAACTGAGGAGTCTTGTTGACACCAGTTCTCAAGTTCTTTTATCACTACAGAGGTAGTGTGCAATATTGAGATAACAATTGTAATAAAATCATTCTTTATTCAGATTGCAGCCGAAGATACTCTTGAGAAACTAACAACAGAGGAGAAGGACAAGATTGAGGAAAAACTTGTCAGTCATGGTTTGTCAGATGTTCCCTTAACCATCCTAAACAAAGACAAAGCTATAAAGGACCTCCTGTGTGCTGAAGTTATTATAACTAGAACCCTTGCCATGGATTCCTTTTTCAAAGGGCTTGACTGCATGGGTCTTGGGACGACATTGCGGCGTTACCCGAGGAATAATTGCACCTATCATTTTTCCATCCCCTGAAGATATTATATTAGATCCTGAGCAAGTAAAGGCAAGGTTTGCTGTCAAACATTGTAAATGACACAGAGGACGAGAAATATGCCTTACAGTGGTTTAATGAATTTATTCATGAAGCAGCAGTAACCAAAGGCAAGTTTTTGTTTATTTTTCAGTCCCTCCAAAGTTGATGTGGACAATCTTCAGCTCTGGTTTTAGTAACACAAAAATAGGGCCTTCCTATTGCTTCCTCTGTGGCTAGCTAAGTAATGTTAATACTCAACTGGGTTAAGACCTTTTTGTACTGTTCATAAACTCCCGTATTTTGATTGGACTCACTTGTAAAACAATTGCTGAATTTACAATGCAAAACAGGACTATTTATGCCCAACACATTTGGTTATGCACATTTTTGTAAAGGAGTTCTGTGACAAGCAATCATTTTAATTTTTTTGTATTTTCAGATCACATGGCAAGCCGCCCAATGCTAAACACATTAATGATTTTCATAACTGGGGCCACTCATATAGATGTTAATGAGAAATGTGAGATCACCTTTCAAGCTCTTCACAACAAGACACTTCTTGAAGCAGACAGTTGTTTTAACAGAGTTATTTTGCCCATTGGCCATGAGTCATATGAAATGTTCAAAAAAGCCTGCTGCTCTTCGCTAGAAGTAGGAGCTCTTGGATATGGCAGGTTCTAATATGTTTTACTGACATTTGATAAACTGACACTTTGTGTTTTTATATTTTAGGAAGTTTCTATTTTGAATCATATTTGAAGAGCTATTTTTGCATTGAAATGATTATATTTGAAAGTTATTTTGATTTGGAAACATAATTTAAAGAAGTTAGATTTATGATCTTAATAAATAAAATTTGTTCTGTTTAAGAATAAGATCTATGTTAAAGTACCTTTCAGTACTTGTCGATAAAGTGTCAGTTTTGGACACTTCTTTTTGTGTTTACCTTGTAGAAAGTTTCTATTTTGAATCATATTTGAAGAGCTAGTTTTGCATTGAAATGATTATATTTGAAAACAATTTAAAGAATTAGATTTATGGTCTTAATGACAAATAAAATTTGTTCTGTTTAAGAATAAGATCTATGTTAAAGTACCTTTCAGTACTTGTCAATAAAGTGTCAGTTTTGGACACTTCTTTTTGTGTTTACCTTTTAGAAATTTTGCATTGAAATTATCATAATATTTGAAAGTTATTTTGATTTGGAAACATAATTTCCAGGGGAATGATTCAAAACCGGCAATAGGGACCATTTTGACAACTCTATCAAAAATCCCTTCATTCCATGCCATAACACCATTCCCACTCTGCACATGGTACTACCCTATCCTATCTTGTACAATGCATGCATCCCATCTACAAAGGAAAAACAATGAAAGAGGCAAACAAACGTGTTTTATGAACTGTATAAAAATTATCACCACCCACCATTGTTGCCCTTTGGATGATTTCCTGATAGATTATAGCAACACAACATACAAAAATTCTCTTATTTGTTGAATTCATATTAGAGACGGGAAACTCGTCTCGGACGGAATTTCGTTGCACAAAAATCTTTATAAACAGAAAACCCGTCGCGATTTCCACGTCTTATGGGAATTTAGGACGGTTTTTTATCATTAGACAAATTATCCGTCCAACTTTCTCGTCGTTTTGGCCGGGAAAGTAGGACGAGTTTCCTGTCAGGCGAGTTTCCCGTCTCTAATATGAATTTAGCTATTGTCTATACAAGAATCATATTTCATGACCTTTGAGCACCACAATGTCAAATCTTTAGTATTGTAAATTCCATAAAATAGAAATGTTAGTGCAGCCATGTTCACTGTGGATATGGCTACATTACCATTTCTATTTATATTTATCCATTTAAACTGTACTAATAAAGTGACAAGCCTGAAGATAAATCTCTATTCCATATCCACCTTCTTCTCGAAGAGGGTCAACATGTTGGCACAGCTCTTCATATTTGTAAGCAGCACAGAGTAGGCTATTTCAGGCACCTCCACTGCATCTGCACCACCCAGTTCTGGTATTTCTCCATCACAGTCTATGCCATACTGATCCCAATAACCAAAAAAAATTCGAGCAAAGCCTTAAACGAAGAAAAAAAATCGTGCACAACAAAAAAGCCAGAAAAAAAATCCGTGCAAGCAGCTTAACATTTTCAGCACCTCTAGCAAGGATTGTACCTGTCAAAATCTAAAATATTAGACATTTGTAAAAAAATAACTCTCGAAAAAAAAATCCTGCACAGATTCAAGGGCCAAAAAAAATTTTGTGCACAGCAAAAATTGCCCCAGCCCCCCCCCTCAAAAATCTAATGGTCCGTCCCTAAGGGGCAACCTCGTAATGTATTCTTGACATGTTCAAACCTTATAAGCTTGTGATTTCCATCCAAATGCCAGAGTGCCAATGGTCCTCTGACATTGTACACTCTCCGATGAGTGACTCTCAACTGAAGAGCTCGAATAGAGGTTCCTTCTGGATCAGTCCTTCTCAATGATTCACGAACTCGATTCTCTTGAACTTTGACTCCTCGCGAAAAAAGATGCCCACGCATGGTCTTGTATCCACTATTGGGAAATTCAAGACTGATAGTTCTTACCAAGTCATCTAGTTCACCGTCACTTAAGTCAGAATATGTCCCTTTCACCGAGAGACCATATTCTCGCATTCTTCTGTGTACTGTTTTGGCATTAATACACAAAATTTTTGCGATATCAGTTACTTTCAGCCCATAATCCAGGTAGAGCTGCAGCTGTTCGCTAGGTATTTCGAACTTGGGCCTTCCTTTGTGATCAGACGTTATCACTGGTGGTGCAAAATTTCCAGGGGAGTTGTCGTTTTGTAGTAAAGCCAAACACGATAGGGCAGATTGTAAGTATTCGATAATGGTTACTTCTTTCTCGAACGACTGGCCAAAGCGTGTTATAACAGCAATAAGCCATTCTACTCTATATCTGATGTAGTCCACATTGACATTGGTACAAACGCCAGATTCCAGGCGTCGAAGTATATCGAGAAGAACTTCCCTAGCATTAATGACAAGCAAATCTTGTGTACTTCGGTGCTGACCTTCATTTGCCGCCGCCATTTTAGTCGTGCTTAGATCCTTCTCGGGATCTTACCCCAGGAAGCCCAAACTGAATCTTGGGACACTGGTTGGGCTGCCTGTGGTACGCCATATCGAATTACAGTTTACAGTACGCCATATCGCATAGCGGTACGCCATATCGCATAGAGGTACGCCATATCGCATAGCGGTACGCCATATCGCATTACAGTACGCCATATCGCATAGAGGTACGGCATATCGCATAGAGGTTTTACATATATAGGTCCTTGGCACGCTAAAATATAAAAGACTGTATAACGAATAACAATTTTGTCCATAATCCCCCTCCATAGAAGTCAGGTCTTAACATGCCTGAGTGAATCCAACTCAACATTTTACCGTTTTACCAACTCAAAATCGCTAGCTCTTTCAAAAGTCTTTAATTCTGATTTTCTGTAGATGAAATCTCGCAAAGTATGGAAGTATGGGGAATTTGCTTCTAAAATTTGAGAGATTTAAATTAAAATTTGAGAGATTTTCTGAACAACTTATATTAATAGGCTGACATTTCAGGGTCGTTGTCACTCTACATCCGGTCGACTGTAAAAGAATACGAACTTTAGTGCTTCGTGACCTTTGCCAGTCAGAAAATGATCGAAAATGAACGAGTGCTTTTGGGAATTCCATAAAAAGCCTAAGCAACAAAATACTTCTTTAAAAATATTAAGAAACAGCGTTGATCCCATCATTTCATGCTCATATTGTGGTAGCTCAAGGGTGTTAAGGCTTGGCTTTTTCCATAATTGCAGTTTCTGGCATAACTCTGTTAAAATTTTACCTAGAAAAGTGAGATTTGACACCTAGGTGTATCTTAGGGCTCTCCGTATTTCAAGTATGATAATTACATTTTTGAGTGGTCACGTGACCTCAGAAACGTAAAAATCGATAAATTCAAATGGGCCAATGGGTTTTACTTTAATAAAAAATTTTTCTTTATAAACGTGTTTCTTAGGAGTCACTAAGCAGGTTTCTGTCCGAAATAGATGACTTTCTCATTTTCCTGGCAAAATATTTTACAAAATAGGTCACGTGACCAAGGTATTGAACAAAACTTTGTTCATTATCTTCCTTGAAATAAGAAAAAGTCGACCATTCCGGACTGATTCTTGTTTAACCTGACTAGCTTAATAGTTCTAATTGAAAATGTTTTTGAAAAGCCAAAACTTCGCCAGCCCATTTGCAAATTTCTGATTAAATCAATTTCCGGTCACGTGACCATCCTTTACCATTGATTTAGCGTTTCATATCCTAAGGATCTCGAGTATTACCTTCATGCTTAATTTGAACATCAGAAGTTCAAACCACACGAAGATATTTAGAAAAGCTTAATTTTTGAGAAATTGAAAAATGCCAAGCCTTAACACCCTTGAGAGGCTCTAATTTCTCTAATTGTGGAGTTGGGGGTTGGGGCAATGTTCAAGCCACACATTTTCATTATTAATTATAGTACCTTTGTCTTATATATTTGTGAAATATATATTTGTGAAATACACAGCCTTTAAAGGAGTTACAATATGTCTAAAATATTTTGAGCTAACATACAAAAGCAATTAATTGTTTGTCACGCAATTAAAACCTTGACTGATATAAATAGAACTTTTTACTGGCTCTGACGTGTATTCACTGGGTGTACTTATGTCACATACATGCAGAAAAACCCATAATCATCATGAAATAGTTTCTTATAATCATCATGAAATAGTTTCTTCAGTTGCACGAGAATGCATGTCTGATAATCCTAAAGAGAGGTCGCACCTCACAAAGGTAATCAAAAAGCTTACACAATAATACTATTGTGACAAAATGCTGTGAGTGCATGCGTCCATCATGGGATTTGTTTTATACATAAATATCTCATTCCGCTTCTCAATCAGTATTTACGGTTTAATGTCATGTTACTTTTACATGTTACCTTTCCATTGGTGTGAATATTATGTGTAATATAAACGTATTAATGATTATCATGATACTATATGTCAATTTTACTTCATTTCCTTATTGTATACATCATAGCTGTCTAAAACAGAAGTTTCATAGAAATATTTTCCTGTTTAAAGGGCTTACGGCGATGCATTCTGTTTTGTTTTCACTGATGTTGAGTTTGGCACTGGCAAATTGAGAATGCATTCGTTGTACAGGAATAAAAGAGGATGATCCACTATCATTGTAACTAGATAGCCACACCTGAATTGGATTCCCTATTTTGTCACTCATGCTGTACTGCTTTTTCCATTTAACACAAGCAAATGTATGCGGTATAACATCTCCGTTTATGATGCATGTGTGTCTGAAGTAGTACAAAACTGTTCCTGGTCGTAAAACAAATGTCTCCGTATTAATATGACCAATGCTTAAAGCAGGCCAAGAAGCCAGAATCTTAGCGGAACGAATTCGTCGAGACTCAAGTTTTGAACCAAAGGATGTAGCCGTGATGGTAATTGAGCCAAATTTTTGAATTGTTTCACACAAATGCGTTATTTCGATGTCATAATTAGGATATCGAATCTTATAAACTTCGAGCAGCAACTTTGCATCATCAGAATTTAGACAAGTGTGCTTAAAGTTAAGAGGGCAAAAAATGCCAGACTGATTTTTCCAAATATCACCGATGGGAAGAGGTGAAGCAATTCTTCCACTGTTCTGCAGTAAAAGAACCTGAGTTACTCATGATTTTCATTGGCAGTCTCCCAATAGTACTCGGCACATCCATTTTCACTATTCGCTTTTGTATTTCGTCAGTGGCTTTTTTAGAGCAATTCGTTTTTGATACACAAATTAAGTGTCATTGACTCTAAATATCAAATATACGGCGGCCATTCCAAAAATTAGATTTTCTTGAAACTCTGCATACAGTTTCCCTATACCTGCCTATGAAGAAATACCCATATGATTAGGTGTGGAAGCCTTTGGTTTCCATGGCAACGCACATGCCTTATTTTGGGCCAGTTTTGATCAAAAACACTCCCAAATTTCCAACTTTTTAATACCTCACTGTAACTAGGTTACCTAATGCCTGAAAATAATTTTAATATCCTAGAAAAGATCAATCTTTTGCTATTCGTTTGGTTGCCTTTGTGTCTCAATTGTTGCCTTGGCAACCGAATACAGGTATTTTAAACATTACATGGTTTTCGAGTTTTGAAAATTGCTGAATTTTGACCAACTTTAGGGATCCATAACTCTGGTGGTAACGCTGAAATCGTAAAGCAACTGACATCATGTGAACACTTTATCTTAGCCTTTGCCAGGAATTGTTTTATATTTTTGGGCAATCAAATAATAGCGATGTCACACTGCTTTAAACTAACCCATCTATTGCAATTGCAGGAAATATGACCTCGCATTTTGTTCTGATTTTTATGGTTAAATCCTCTTTACATGGCTTGAAAAAGTGATGAATAAGGGCTCTAATGACAACAATTTATGTTTTTATCAATTTCAAAGAAATATTGATCAGTTAACTGACGGGTTTTGCAACTGAAATATGCTAATTAGCCTGCTTCGACCACAACTTTTACTGCATCATAGTTCCAAAATTTTCAATCACCACAACGTAAATTTGGCACTATAAGTAACTTACCTTGACTCAAAGCAAAAATATATCATCAAAGAATAATTGTTCTCCATGTTGAAAGCATTGGCAACCGAATCAGTCAAAGAGAAACGTGACAACGCCAATGAAGTCCAGCTTCATAATTCACGGCAACTTTCAAACATCTCTTTCTGCATTACTTGATAATGCTTCATAAGAAGTCTTAGCATATCCATCAGAGGTCAGTCAAGTCCAAAATCCTCTTTGAAGAAGCCATTTCAGGAGAAAAAATCAAGCGAAAGCTACATAGCTCGAAGACTTTAAAAATATGTACCGCTGACCACGTCAATAATCACTCAAGGCTCACCACAGGTAACCCAGATATTCGATATTTGCCTTCGTTCTCTGCTTTTTGGGGGAGGGAGGCGCAGGAAAGGAAGGAAGAAGGAAAGGAAGGAGGGAAGGAAGGAAGGAAGGAAGAAAGGAACGACGAAGGGAAGGAAGGAAGAAACGAGGGAGGAAAGGAAGGAAGGAAGGAGGGGGGGGCATTGGGGGGTCTGGCCGGTACACCGCAACACCGCAAAGAAATAAATGTCATCACCGCAACACCGCAAAAGGAAGGAAGGAACTGTTTCATCGCAGTCTTCTTGGTATGTGAAACTTATGTGGGAAGAGTTTGACTTAGAGGTAGAGGTTGTTGCTACTGGAAAACTAAAGGCTCCATATCTTCAGGCATTGCATGCCCTTGTTAGTAATGCTTTGTCCTTGCAAGTCGTCCTGATAAAGAAGTACAGTACACTGTACAGTGAGAGATTGAAAGGGAAGTAAAGTGAGAGATTGAAATGGAAGTAAAATGCACTTGGTTTATGATAATACTGAATTCCTGTCGGACTATTATCAAACACTTGAGGAACTCCACAAACGTACGAAAATAATAGGTACAATATCTGAAAATTGTATTGTGATTCAGTTATTAATCTTAACTTTGTTGTGTTTCTCAATTTAAGGCAAAATGTTTGACAATTAACGCTAAGCTGACTGAAAGACACTTTAGGACACCTAATCAATAAAACTAAGCTATCACTAAATACCCTAACACCGGAACACATGGTTTGAAAGAAGCCGAAGCATCTGGTCAGAAGCATGTGCATCGAACTGAAATAAATATACAGGATAACAAATCGTCAGTCAAATTTAAACATGACTAGTTGTACCGCCGACACAACAGAAATGCGGATCTAGACCTTTTGAAAGGGGGGTGCACCATTTTACAAAACACAGAGGGCATAATTTCCTCAAGCCCCCTTCTAAAGTAACATCACAGGGCTGTAGCAAGCCATCAAATTCTGAAAGGCTAAAACAACCTATTCTATAGTTATCCTTTTTCGCGAGCGAAGCGGGCGCGAAATTTGGGCTAAACAATTACGATCGATAAAACCAACCAACAACAAACATTTAGAAAGTAATGCTTTGGGAAAGTATATTGTTCTACACGTTTAGACAAGATATAGAGAGTGAGTGAGAGAGAGAAAGAAAGAAAAATAATAAGAGGACCCAACTGAAAAGGGGAGGGCACTGGCCCCCCTGGACCCCCTCCCCCCCCCTTGGATCCGCCACTGGTCATCCCCACCACCGAATTGATCCCCAATTACCACGTCATGCAAATGATCCCGAGAAAAATCATTGAACCTGTGCCGCATATTCAGACTGCAGAATACACTGCTGTTTTTTTCTCATTTTATCCCCCTCCCTCCCTCCCTTCTTTCCTGAGGGGGACATTGGGGTTTGCGGTGGTGCGGTGTTGGCCTTTTTTAGTGCGGTGTTGCGGTGAACGAGGCTGAAAAAATGCGGTGTTGCGGTGATCACAAACCTTGCGATGTGCAGTGTTTACCGCGTTATTTTGTATGCGATGTACGGTGAAGCGAATTTTTTTTTGCGGCATTGCGATTTTAATGTCCAACAAAAATGTTTTACCACAATCCTCTTGAAAAAATGCGGTGACGGTGTTCCGTCGAGTTTTTTTGCGGTGTTGACATTTATTGCGGTGTTGCGGTGTACCGGCCAGACCCCTCAATGCCCCCCTCCTTCCTTCCTTCCTTTCCTCCCTCGTTTCTTCCTTCCTCCTTCCTTTCCTTCTTCTTTCCTTTCCTGCGCCTCCCTCCCCCAAAAAGCAGAGAACGAAGGCAAATATCGAATATCTGGGTTACCTGTGGTGAGCCTTGAGTGATTATTGACGTGGTCAGCGGTACATATTTTTAAAGTCTTCGAGCTTTGTAGCTTTCGCTTGATTTTTCCTCCTGAAATGGCTTCTTCAAAGAGGATTTTGAACTTGACTGACCTCTGATGGATATGCTAAGACTTCTTATGAAGCATTATCAAGTAATGCAGAAAGAGATGTTTGAAAGTTGCCGTGAATTATGAAGCTGGAGCACGTTTCTCTTGGACTGTCGATTCGGTTGCCAATGCTTTCAACATGGAGAACAATTATTCTTTGATGATATATTTTTGCTTTGAGTCAAGGTAAGTCTACTTATAGTGCCAAATTAACGTTGTGGTGATTGAAAATTTTGGAACTATGATGCAGTAAAAGTTGGGGTCGAAGCAGGCTAATTAGCATATTTCAGTTGCAAAACCCGTCAGTTAACTGATCAATATTTCTTTGAAATTGATAAAAACATAAATTGTTGTCATTAGAGCCCTTATTCATCACTTTCTCAAGCCAAGTAAAGAGGATTTAACCATAAAAATCAGAACAAAATGCGAGGTCATATTTCCTGCAATTGCAATAGATGGGTTAGTTTAAAGCAGTGTGACATCGCTATTATTTGATTGCCCAAAAATATAAAACAATTCCTGGCAAAGGCTAAGATAAAGTGTTCACATGATGTCAGTTGCTTTACGATTTCAGCGTTACCACCAGAGTTATGGATCCCTAAAGTTGGTCAAAATTCAGCAATTTTCAAAACTCGAAAACCATGTAATGTTTAAAATACCTGTATTCGGTTGCCAAGGCAACAATTGAGACACAAAGGCAACCAAACGAATAGCAAAAGATTGATCTTTTCTAGGATATTAAAATTATTTTCAGGCATTAGGTAACCTAGTTACAGTGAGGTATTAAAAAGTTGGAAATTTGGGAGTGTTTTTGATCAAAACTGGCCCAAAATAAGGCATGTGCGTTGCCATGGAAACCAAAGGCTTCCACACCTAATCATATGGGTGTTTCTTCTTAGGTAGGTATAGGGAAACTGTATGCAGAGTTTCAAGAAAATCTAATTTTTGGAATGGCCGCCCATCTCAAAAAATGTTTGATATTTACAGTCATTTACACTTAAACATCGTTTTTGATGTTCCCAGAAAAAGATTGGATCAATAGTGAAAAAGCGTACAGCGTCAAAGTACTCCAGGTCAAGAAGAACTGAATAATGCGTTATGCCATGATCATGACCAACTTCTTTTTGCTTAGAAATAGTTTTGATTGTTTGCAGTTTTTTAGCAATACGTCTGTGATTTTCATTTGTTCGGGACTTCCATTTATCCCTCTCAAACCTAGTCTCCTTCGCAGCCGTTATTAGGGTCGGGTTCCCTGTGGTCATTCCTCCCCACCAACAGCTCCTCACTCGTGTACAACATTCCATTCCCCAGAATCCACCAATCAGGGCGAACTTTCCATGTTCTGGAAAGTTTGTCCCAGTCTCTCTCGTCAGTTTAAAAATAAATATGGCGGAGTTGACAAGTATATTTTCACATGTTTGAGAGAGATTCAAATTTAGAGGTTTAAATCGACATCAAAAGAAAGCAATCGAACAAGTAGTTGTTAAGAAAAGAGATGTTTTCGTAAGTTTACCGACAGGCTTTGGTAAATCAGTCATTTTTCAAGCTTTACCATTTGTTTACGACGAGTACAATGGACACTCGGGTCACATTGTGCTGGTGATTTCTCCATTATTGTCATTGATTCAAGATCAAGTCGTACGTTTACAGCAGCTTGGAATAGCTTCAGTCAGTTTAAGCGATGTGCAGACGGAGGAAGAGGTGGGGAGAATCATAAAAGGCCATTATTCTGTCGTCTACGCGACTCCAGAGAGCGTGATCAAGAATGAACGATGGCGAAGGATGTTGTCTTCTGAAATCTACCGGAAAAATCTGTGTACTATAGTAGTAGATGAAGCACATGTTGTCAAGCAATGGTAAGAGTTTTTATTTTTACTGAAATTATTGAAATATATCGTCGATGAATTTGTCTAAATTACTGAAATGTTTTGTTGTTGCAGGGGAACATCGACCGTGGCTAAGTTGGCACCTTTTAGAGAGTCTTATGGTCGCTTGAATGAGCTGAGATCTCTTGCCCCCAACGTGCCAATACTTACTCTAACTGCCACAGCAACAAGAAGCACGAGAAGTGTTATTATTGATGTTCTTGGGATGAAAAACCCTCATATTATTGCAGAGAGTCCAGAAAAACCAAACGTGTCGTTTGTGGTTAAGTACATGGAGCCACATATTCCAGTGAGCCAACATTTTGCTTGGCTAATAGAGGAGGCAAAATCTAAAGGTACATCAACAGATAGGACAATCATTTATACACAAACAATTCAACAGTGTAGCCACATATATGTAACATTACGGTTCATGTTGGGGACAGATCCAATGTTATCCTTGAAATGCTTCATTCGTGCTCACCTTCTGCAAACAAGGATTCTGTTCTACAATCATTTCAAGATGCAATGGTAGCATAAGGATCTTAGTTGCTACTATTGCCTTTGGAATGGGTATAGACTGTCAGGGGGTTCATAGGACAATTCATTTTGGACCTTCCAAGAATCTTGAGGCATATGTCCAAGAGGCTGGCAGAGCTGGACGTGATGGAAAACAAAGTGTTTCGTACTTATTATATCATGGACTGCTTTTGACCCACATAGAAAAAGATATAAAGGAATTTATTAACCTTAAAGACTGCAGAAGAAAAGGTTTGCTTAAACATTTTGATGAAGAGCAATGCAAAGTTACTGTTCCTCATCTATGTTGTGATAATTGTGCAAAAGAATGCAAATGTGGTTCCAGCAACTGTGCATTGAATGCTAGTTACCCTGGATGCAAAGATATTTCAACAAATTTTTCTACAAAATTGAGGGAACCCACAGCAGATCAAAAGAAAAAACTAGAAGAAAATATTTGCAACTATCATAAGCTTTTGGTAGGAGAACTTATTGGAAAACATGCACATGGACATATAAAATCCCAAACACCTCTTCCAATGCTAATAGGATTTTCAAATTTCCAAATAAAACAAGTCCTACAACATTGTGACCACTTGTTCACTCTGGAAGACGTATACAATTTTATTGAAATATGGGACATTAAACATGCTACAAGCATATTAGCCATCATAAGTGAGATATTTAATGATACAGATTCAGATCCAATCACTGGAGAAATTGCAGCAGAGTGCAGACCTAGAGGACGAGCTTGACATGGCTCTTGAAGAATGGAACTACCTAATTGATGATGATGACTTTGTTGACTTAATTTTTGACAATCTTGATGGCTCACAATTGTCATATCATGGACATTTGAGTGATATGTCATCGCATGCATCTGATATTGGTGTACCAAATGCTGTATTGGAAGTCCTTGAAAATTTCAGCTTCCAAGATTTGTAAAAAGGTAAAAATTATAAACTAGTGAACTAACAATAACAATGTTGGCTGATACAATAATGTTGGATGAGAAACGTGCTCTTTTCCTGAAAATCATGACGTGGGAATAATAATGGATGATTCACTTTCAAGTTGTGAGAAAGTGATATTAAACTAATCCAACAATATTCTGTTCAGCTAAAGTGTATGTCTCTTTAGCAATCTTACTTGAATTGATTGCATAGTCACTATTCAGACTAATAGTCATTATCACTGAACCAGAACAGTTTAGATGACACAAAAAGGAATACACAAGAGACCATGAAATAACACACTGGATAAAAACATTTGTACTTGTACTGACTCATCGTTTTTGTGTCATATAATCTGTTTTGGTTCGGTGGTAGAGTGAATGCACTTAACCCATAAATAGAAATTGCTTTCTACGATCTAATAGTTGAATAGCAACAAAACAAAACAGTGGGATTAGGGTTTTCTAAATTGTATTAGTCTAATATCTTTTTCATGGGTTAAGTGTGTACTATTATTATCTAGATATTGACTATTGGCAACTATTTGTTATTAACTAGTTCTATTTCAAAGTTCAATTGCCTATGCTCTACTTGAGAATATTTTTACAGAAAAAATGATATTGAAATTAACTTGTTGTTCCTTGATAAGGTTTTCCTGGAAAAGTTTCATTGCTAAGTGAACTATGTAGCATTGAATGGTTTAAAAACATATGAAGTTAATTATAACTATAAAAATGCATTGAAATCTATCTGGCTTTGATTCCAATGTCAACATTTTTTTTGTGTGTATTGATCCAGTTGTAAATATTGGATATATCTAGATTCTGTAGACAATCTCTTTTAAAAGCTGGAAAGCAAGTGTATTGATCTTCTTCTTCCCTTTCCTTAAATTTGAATGCTTCAACTTGAACAAGTCTTTTGACCAGTTCAGACAGGTCACGCTCCAAGGACACAGCAGAGTGCTTTCCTGGATCAGAAATAAGTTGGAGGCTTTTGTCAAGTGACTGAAGTATTGCTCTGGTTCCTTTCTCTGAACGACAAATACGGGTTACAGCTTTCTCAGTAAGATTGGGTCCCAAATTTTTTATTGCTTGCTTAAGATAGTTGTTGCTATGTTCTGTATCAAGGTCTAGAGCAATGTTCTTTCCTGGTCCTCCGGTATTGTTCACACTTATGTTCCATATAAACCATTCACTCTGGGAGATAGAAGAGCATTAATTAAAAAAAACTGATAGAGACACTCCAGTGCATATTTGGTGCTGTGTTCTCCATCAGCTTTGCAATAGAGCAACATGAATTTGTACTGTCTCATTGTTCGGAGTCCATCTCCCTCAGCAATTGAGTCTAAAACGTTAAAGAAAAAAAGACCATCTGTAAGCACAGTTATAATTGAATATGTTATCCTCTTGTTCTTTCTTGTTCTTATCTTCACTCGGTTTAGGTTTACACTTTTGTGGATAGGCGATCACATTATCAACAGCAGGAGGTGGGTCATGTGTAAGTTCGTGCTTTCGTCGGCTTTTCCCATCATATTTAAATGATGCTTTGCAGCCAACAAATCTGCATGGGAAACGGCCATCAACTGTTCTTGTTGGTTGACAATATCTTCCCTTTCTTGGGCTGTCATGACATTTTCAATCATTGTATCATGAGCACCAGAGAAGACGAACTTATCCACAATTAAGCTTGCTGCTTTGTGTAGTAATTCCAACTTCTGAAGTTTGCTGTAAGTAGAAATATCATCTGGAATTGTGAATGTTGATGGAACACTGGTTTTATTTGCTAGTCCAAATAGTTCCATTGCTGCTGCAATCACTCTTGACTTTAACACAAGAAGAAAGAAGTCTCTGTCAGCTCGGTAGTTTGAGTGTGGGTCTTGTGTCACATTTCTTCGGTTAATCAGGTTCCTGTCTGAGTACATAGTACACTGTTCAGTGTCTGATTTTGGTGAGTAGAAACGTCGATAAATCAGCTGAAAAAAATAGGATGTAGTATTAAATACTGTATTTACTTGAATAAAGACCAAAGCTCCTTTCCTTATTTGAGTTTTCTCCACAAAGAGAATGGTTCCTCTTTCCCCCAGGGTGGGGTGGGAGTGTACCACCAGGTCCTCAAAACCCTGACCCTATCCCAGACCTAAAAATTTGATTTTCCATACCCTACCCCATATTAAATCTGAGAATTGCAAAAATGATATCCTATCGCAGACTTGAAAACAGGAAAAGCATACTCTATCGGATGGCACATACCCATATAACAAATATAGGGGGATGCACCCTCCCCCAGCTCTTTTATCAGGTTGTAAGTAACTTGCATGAAAGAGTGAAAGTCAAGGTACAAATGTGTCAGTTTCCCACTCATACAAAAACAACTCTATTATAAAGTTACATCAACTTACATCTAGCAGCTTGACAGCTGCATGCCAATCCCCCAACTGCATATTTATTCCTTCAAATCTGTCTTTTGCAGAAAAACCATTTGAAACAGAATTTATGACATTGGCTCTTTCAACAGTGAGCTGATCGCCTGCAAATAACTGGCAGTCAAATTGGTCTTCTTTGCATGATGGCAGATAGTTGTGGAACTGTTGTAGAATTTCCAACATATCTTCATTCACATTTTCATTTTTGAATATGATCCCAAGTGGAGTCTAAAACAATACAAGCATTTTTAATATGTTTGAAAATTTTGACTTTACATTATGTCAGTAAATTATGTCATTACCTAATCAGATTATTATCTGATGTTTGCAAATGTTGGGGCTATGAATTAGAGTAGTTTGTACATTTTGAGGCTTTTAATTAAGTTAAATACAACACCATTTAGGATTAAAGCTATTAATATCACTTGTTACCTTCTCTCAGACTGACTCCAGAAATGTAAAAAAATCAATACATATTTTTAAAGCCAATTTTGCAGATTTAATTCTTACACAAACATAATGTAAGAAATATATATTTTTGAAGTCATGGCAACAGTCTTAGAGAAGGTAAGCACTGAATGTATACATGGAGGTATGTTCTAAAGCAAGATTCAGTTATAACAAACCCATATTACTGACATCTCTAGCTCAGTAAATTTTGAATTTGTGAAATGGGCAATTTTCTAATTAGTTGATTCTGTTCATTGCAAAATAGAAAATTACCTTACTTGACTTGCTTGATAATTCTTTGCTGTATTTATGGGGTATGTGACGAATGCACACATCTTTAAAGATCTTAAATGACTCAAAGTGGTCCACCAGAATTCTGGACACAAGAACAATGTAATTAACCCGTTGCCTCCTCTGATCATCAACACCTGGAAAAAACTGAATATTGGGAATTTCAAGGATATCTCTTTCCTTATCAGAAGAAAGATGATTCCCTGAAACTCTGTTTTCAACCATTGTGTGGTTTATCCAGTGTACATCTTTATTTTGCTGGGACATGGTCATATTTCTCCTAGAAAGATGGAAATCGATATTATTAAAAGGTATTACAAAGCCAGGATGACAGTTTTTTTGCTGTTCTTTCAATTCTCTGGTAGCTTGTAAGTATGCACTAGCCAATTGAGCTCTATTTCCATGTATTTCATTGACCAGCTTTTCATCAATGGCAAGAACTTCACTCTTTTTCTTTGCTAGGGAAATCAAATCAGCTCTTATGGCTGTTCTTGCATTCTGAAGAGCAGAATCATGGTTTTCACCAATTATGTCCAACTTCAATAAAGTTCTATAGTTGGAGGAAGTAATCTTCAGCTTGTTCAGTCTATGTAGTGTTCCCTGAAAATTAAAGAAAATGTTCTATAAATTATATAGATATAGATATTGATATTTGAGAAAAGAAAAGAAAGAAAAAAGAGAAAGAAAAACAAAAAAGAAAGAGGAGAGAAAGAAAGAAATGGATAATGAATTAAATGAACATTTTTTAAAACTTTATATTTGAAAGACTGAAACGATTCAACTTTATAGTGTTTATTTGGTATTTGTGAACGTTTAATATTTACCACTATTGATCCTGTTTTAATAAGAATCCCAAGAATGCTTGCAGCTGAATTCATGTGGTCATTGCGTTGTTTCAAGAGAATTGACCCTGAAATTGCAATGCTTGGCGGGGGTGAGTCGTGTTTTACTCGTTTAGTCGAACAACTTGTCATAAGTTGTCATAAAATGTTGGGGCACGATCTTTCCATTCTTCACAAACTTTGGTTAAATCGAAATCCAGTAGATCTTCTTTTGACGTTTTTCTCAATAAAGATGGATTTCGTCTTGAGCACAAATCATTAACTTCTCTTGAGACTATGCTTAAAACTTGCGCGATGATTGCATTTCGAAGCGATTTGGATGATTTTAATACTGCTTTAGCAATTCTTGATGGTGGGCCATAAACTAGAGCTTTTCCAACGGCTTCTAATTCACTGGTAAGTTTTTTGTTCACTGTTTGATAGTCTATTGTTATCGTTGTGTTTCCCGTACCGGATCTACATGTAAGTTGACTCTTCGCGGGCTTGGGAGTAGAAGTGATCTTTGGAAGAAACTCATGATTACTAGTATTTACAACTGGAACTGGCACACAAAATCCAGGCTGAGATTGTTCAGCAGCTACAAGAGGAAATTCTTTCAATTGACAGTTCGAAGCAGTACTAGTTTCCTCGCTCTGGAAGAGCTCGACTTTAGACGCCTCAGATTGATCGTCGATGCCATCAACTATCGGAAGTTGGTTTTCCAACTGGAATAAAGAAGACAAAGAAGTAGAAGTGGTAGAGGAGAAGAGCTGTTTCTTTGAAGATGGAACTGCGAAGGAGACTAATGGAACATCGCTCTGAACTAGTCTCTTGACACGTTGTTCGGTGCAGTCTCGTTCTTTATAGAGATTTCTCAATTGGTTCTTAATTTCTTGAACATTACTCTCTGCCTTTTTAAACTTAATCAGTGTTTTGTAGCATTTAATACAAATGAAGGCATCAGAATTTCGATAAACAGATATATGAACATCAAGAGTTCATCAAGAGAACATCAAGACAAATAAGTCCTTCAACGTCGTGACTCGAGTGACTCAAACTGCTACTTCCAGTTTTAAACACACGAATTCGTTTGTTTCCTTCTATCAAAACCGAACAGATGAAACACTATCTCACTACTCACTAATTTCTTGGGAGTCACATCCATTCGCCATATTTTAAACGTAAAAATACCAAAAAATATTACTGAAATTTTGTAATAAAACAAACACAAACGCGCGAGATAATAACTTGAAATTTGGCGGCAAATCTCTAATATAACGAACATTCTGATTGGCTCAGCTTTTGATGACGCAACTGAGAGCAAACAATGGGAACGGAATGTTGTACACGAGTGAGGAGCCGTTGGTGGGGAGGAATGACCACAGGGAACCCGACCCTAATAATGGCTGCGAAGGAGACTATCTCAAACCCGGAATAGTCTCGTTTTTCTCCGAAACTACCCGGAAAAACCTTTAAACAACGAGAGCACCCAAAAACCGCGAAATGGCTCTTGAAACTTCCTAGCTTTTGGGCTGCCGGTACATCACATGAAACTGAAATGATAGCTCCTCTAAATGTAAGGCTGAACCTACTCAAAGCAGATTTTAATTTGATGCCTTTCCAAAGACACCGCAGTTCTTTGACTGCTGGTTGAAGAAATGAACTCAAATCTTTTGGCTCTTTGTCCATTGAAGGTACAATTCCAAACACAATTACGTTTTCCCATTTGAAACGTTCCTTTCGAGGCAGGTTAAGGATAACCAGATAAAATACACCAACAGAGTAATCTTTTCTATGCTTCATTGGCTGGAAAAAGTCGAAATTTAACATAAAAGCATAGTTCCGTTGGGCATTTAGAAAATCTCTCCCTTTTATATTCGCAAAGTCTTTCCACAACTGTCCGTTGTATATGTCAGCCATGTTATTAATTGGTATTTCACGTTCCCTCCAAAGCTCGCATTTTTCTGAAAAGCCCTTTTTCATGAGAAGTCTTTCAAGGCTATTGATAATGCTATTGTAGCAGTAATATTTTATTGGGTAAAAAGAAGTCTTTCCGTTGCTCAACCTGACGCTGTATACAATCGTAGCTCCACACGTTTTTCGTCGTCCTCTTGAATAGAACGTCCCTGAGCATGTTTTAGCAATTTGTTTGTTGCGGATTACTGTCAGGCACTCATTGTACTTGTACAATTTGTGACATTTTGGGCATACAACATATTTATTAAAGTCATCCCTATCAAAGTTAACAAACTGTCTTAACATATACAGAGTTCCTGGAAATACAGCAATTATTTGACCCAGAAATGTGTTTGATACTTCAATTCCCATGACTTTAAGCCAGCAAACGAGAAAACGAATTAGCCATGCCACTGTGTTATCACTATTGTGACAGGACAGTTGAAAATAAACCATCCAAAATATTAATGCATTAGCTCTCTGTAAGCCTGTTTCGTTTCTTGCCACATCTGGAATTGGTTCTGGTATTTCGAAGTCTAGATCTTGCTGAAGACATTCGGGTGGTACATCATTCCATACTTCTTCGCCATCTTCTTCATCAGTAGAAGATCAGTCAGAAAAGGGTCAGAAAATGAACTTTTTGTAACTGCGCACACTCGTCAAAAATCGTAAGCGCACGAAGACATACGAATTTTTGCCGGAACGTCAACGTCTTACTATCGGCATCCGAAATTGTTCTGGACCATCGCGATTTCTCCCGATTGCTATTTTCTACTGCCATCGTGTAATTTTTGGCAGTCACATGGAAAAGACCTTCAAAACGTTCTTGAGAACGATTTTGGAAGTTGGGGCAGTGATCTTGGTGTTTATAGAAGGTATGATAAATCTGCTTACATCTTACTTTTATCTTTGTAAGAGCTCTTTATTGGGTCTTTATTGTATCTGTAGATAATTATAAGATATCACAAGACTCAAATTTAGTACTTATTGTCCTTTGGATGGTTGTATTTTTATAGATTTTTGCACGGTTGTTTTCACATCGCTTTGTATTCACTATTCTGTGATTATTTATTGTCCTTTGGATGGTTGTATTTTTATAGATTTTTGCACGGTTGTTTTCACATCGCTTTGTATTCACTATTCTGTGATTCATCTCGAACAATAACTTCGCACATTCTTTTATAAGCTTGTAATTTTGTTTGAATTAACCAAGTTCAGCATCATGTCTGATATAATTTACATCAAATCAAAACTTGGAATTGAAAAAAAACAGTTCGTTACCAAAGCTACGTAAATCAAAGCAAACAACAACTCAGACGCCATCTTGCCCACATGCAAATCAGATTGCCAAAACGCTAAAGAAATCAAAGCCTGAGTCATCCAGAGCATTTAGTTTACTTAAGCAAATGTACACGAAAGCTCAAAAGTTTCCAAACGCCTTAAAAAGCAAAGCCACGAGACCAATTACTCCATGCACATCTAGAACTCAACGATATTTGAGCACAATACACTCAAGCCAATTTACAAATATTTATAGCAGTCTTAATCATAGAAAAAAATACTGCGCTTTTAATCTCATTACAATAGAAAAAAATCCTGGTCCACACTGTATTGAATACACACAAACTCTTCAAGCTCCTTACAGCCAGGTAAATGTTGCAGTGTTTGGTCAAAATGCAGGACAACAGTGCGTTGCAATGTCATTTTCCTTCTTGCTTTTTATGAAAAAGTACTCTGTGTGTTCGCCTGGAGATTTAGTGACTATTATGGACACAGGTAATGAACTGTACTCGTTTCTTTCCAATTCTTGCAGGCAGGCATTCTTGATGATAACTGAGTTGCCTTTAAATTTAACAGTAAATGATACTGACTATCAAATTGATTACAGTGAAAGTTATAGTTCTTTAGTGCATTCTGCTGTTCAAATAGATGGATATGAATACTCCATACCGCTTAAGGATGCATTTCAAACTCTAATAAGCAGAGGTTTTAAATATTTTTTGACAATTGATCATAATGCCATGGCTATTTATTGTCATTCTGAAAACATTTTCAAAGTATTTGACTCTCACAGTAGAGATGTCTATGGTACGCCTGATCCTCAAGGGACTTGTGTATTGTTGGAAGTGAATGGAATGCAAAAGTTAAAGTGGGACGACGATGAAATTAGTGCCCTTATTATCTTTATATTTGTTGACATCCTTAGAGCATTGATATTAACATGTCAAAGTGATTTTGTCGTACGATAAAAAGAACATCCTCAAAAGGAGCTATTTTCCTCTGCTTTTATCGGCCGCCATTATTCAAAGGAGCACTTGGATGAAAATTTATAACGAATGACAATGACTTGAAACTCAGTCACACCGATAATTATGGCCCCAACTATCACCATGAAGCAACATTTTCTTCTTATTTAGAGGAGACGGATAGAAATTGTTAAGTATTTTAGCATCTAAATTTTAAGTAACTGACGTCATATGACGTCAGTTACTCAACGCTATTGTTCTCTTAGGTTTTAAACACAAATTTCTCCGTGATAATGGGCTTAAAATGCATTTTTTTGGCGGAGAGCAGTAAGTTATTCAGCTATATCCACCTTCTGATAAAAAATAATCAGTTTTCACTTTTCATCAATTTGACCTTTCAAAGTGCCAGATGGATTAATGGCGGACGGCATTTAGAGACAATTCAACGCAGAATTTTAGGTATATAATTTTTTCCCTTTTATTTTTAACATCGGATTTCTATTTTACTCAACTAATATTTTGATTTTTTATCCGAAAAATCGTCTTTCAAACGGTCAAGATTTCATCGTCGTCCCACTTTAATAGAATATTTTCAGACTATTTCTAGTCCTAATTCTGTGTATGAACTTAATGGTTTACATGTGCACATAACCAATCCCTCATCTGAATCACATACTAACATCGTGCCTCAAAGTTTTCAATGTCCACAATCAAATGAATGTGAATTATCACCAGAAGAAGGTAACCTTCTAAAGTCAAATGATTTTAATGTATGTTCAACACAGTGTGATTCAACATTTAAAATGATGAGCTTTGCAATGTCATTTTATGCTATATGCTTTTCAACTATAAAACCATGTACTTATTGGAAGGCTAGAACATCATCAGCCAATAGAATACTTGAACATGCAAAAGAATTTTATCGTAAACATTTAAGCATGTACAATGAAGTATCTGATAAATGCATGTTTAAGGCTCTTGATATATGTGATGCAGTTGTTAATGTAGATTATGTAGCATCAAGTGAAGGAAACTTGTGTTCGATGTCAGAACAGGAAGCACTAGAAGCCTTTATATCCCAGAACAGTCAGAATACTGGATTTTTGCTTTCAACATCTAACAATTCAATTGCTTGTATTATTCATCATCCTAAAACCAAAGTTCAAAGAAAAAGAAAAAACCTACATGTAAGTATTTTGTTTTTTCTCTCCATGAAAGCAATAGAATAGAAATTTGTGAAACCAGTGATATAAACAAACTTGTAAAGGTGATCTATAAACTTTTAGATAATCCAGTTTGTGTTCAAAATATCACATATTCAATTCAATGTTTGCTTTGCTCGGTATCTAACCTGACAAAAAAGGAAAGAGTTCAAGTCTTGAAAAATCATGCAAAAAGAAAGCCCTCTTCAACTGATATCGATGAACATGCCAAAATCATGCCACCAAAAAAGAGGATGTGTCTTAATAAGGATTCAACAAACTTGGACGTGCACATTGCTAATTTTCAGCAAAAAATAAGAGAAGGTCCATTTTACATCTGCTCTGTCTGTCACAGATTACTTTATAAAAAATCAGTTATTCTTTTAGAAAAAGCAAAGTATAAGTTAACCCATTTGTTTACAGGTAAATTATCATATGATGGAAAGGAATACATTTGTAAGACATGCAAAAATATGGTTTCCAAGGAAAAGATTCCGTGCCAAGCAGTATACAATAAATTAGTTGTAGATGACATTCCTCCTGAGCTTGAATGTCTTAAGAAACTTGAACAAATTCTCATTGCACAGAGAATTGTATTTGAAAAAATTGTTATAATGCCAAAGGGGCAACAACGAAAAGTTCAAGGAGCAATTTGTAATGTTCCTGTGGAATGCGATCAGACTTGTAAGATTCTCCCACGCCCTCCTGAGAGGTCAGGAATTATCATGGTCAAACTTAAATGGAAATTGCAATACAGAGGTCATGTGTATTTCGAACCTGTTAGACCTGACATTATTGCAAATGCTCTTTTTTGGATTATAAACAACATTTTTTTGTATAATGATATCAACATTCACATGAATAACATTGATACAGAACTTATGAGCTTGAGCTGTCCTGACAAAGTTTCAAGTCAGAACCATGAATTTCATTCATTAAATAATTTGGATATGGATGTCTGTACCGAACAAAATATTGAGGAAGCTGAAGATCCAATGAATAAATTAAGAACACCAACAAATGAAACATGTTTACAATCAGTAATTCCAGATTATCCAGTTGCTTTGGAAGAAAACTGTGTTTCATTAGGAAATGAAATTTATGATATTGCTCCCGGTGAGAATAAGCATCCAGTTTCATTGATGATGGATGAGAATTGTGAAGAATTAGCCTTTCCTGTATTATTTCCGAAAGGGAGGTTTGGCTATAAAGTTCAACGAGATAAAAAGCTATCTCCAGTCAAATACTTCAATGCAAGACTATTGCACTACAGTGGAAAATTTGCATCAAATCCAGAATACTTATTTTTTGCCCAGTTCATCGTTGAACAGAAGAAAATTTCAGATAGCATCAGCATTGCTCTCACAAAACTTCAAGGGCAATCCATTACAGCAGCAAATTTAAAATCAAATGTTCAACAATTACAAAATCTCATTTATCAGGACCAGGCTTATTTATTTTTAAGAAAAATTCCAGGAACTCCTCCATATTGGCAAAAATTTATGTATGAAGTTGTGGCTATGGTGAAACAATTAGGTATTCCAACATGGTTTATGACATTATCTTGTGCTGATCTCAAATGGAATGATCTTTTCCACATATTAGCTAAAATAAAAGGTATGAATTTAACAGATGCAGAAATCGAGAAATTGTCTTACAATGAAAGATGCTCATTACTCAATCACAATCCTGTAATTGTTGCAAAGCATTTTCAGTATAGAGTGGAAACCTTTTTTACTGAGGTGCTACTAAGTAATTCACAACCAATTGGTAAGACAGTATATTATGCTCTTCGAATTGAATTCCAGATGAGAGGTTCTCCTCCTCATTTACATGCACTGATATGGACTTCAGACTGTCCCAAGTTGCAACTGAAAACAAAGCAGAATACATAGAGTTTATTGATAAGCATGTGCAAGCTTATCTTCCAGATACAGAAACAGATTGACAATTGCATGATCTGGTTAAAACATATCAGAAACACAGTCATTCCAAGACTTGTAGGAAGTATAAGAATCTTCCATGTCGGTTTAATTTTGGTCAGTTTTTCACAAACAGAACAATTATCTCAGAACCTCTACCTGATGATCTCGATGACATTTCAAAGAGTAGCATTCTAAGCAAAAGAAGGGAGATAGTTAAAGACAAAATTGATGAAGTTTTAAATCCAAATGTAAAGGATTACAATCCAAATATAACTGAGAAAGACATTTATTCTTCCTTAGGTATATCAGAAACAGATTATTATCATGCTTTATCTGTATCATCTGATTCTGATTTTGCATTGCATTTGAAACGTCCAATAAATAGCTGCTTCATAAACAATTACTTCCCAGCCGGTTTAAAAGGTTTCAGAGCAAATGTTGACTTGCAGCCAGTTTTCAATCACTATAAGTGTATTGTGTATGTTTGCGCATATTTTTCAAAGGACGAAACTGAATGTTCACAGGCCATAATGAATGCAGTAAAAGAAGCTAAAGCATCAAACTTGAACACAAAAGATACACTTAGAAAGGTAGGAGCAGCATTTCTTTCTACTAGGGAAGTTAGTTCTCAAGAATGTGCTTATAGAACTATGCCAGAATTGTGGCTCAGAAAAACATTTCCAGCTTCAATTTTTATTCCTACAGATTTACCTGAAAAGAGAATCAGAATTGCTAAGAGTAAGGAAGAGCTAAGAGACCTACCAGATGACAGTACTGATATTTTTAAGTCAAACATAATTCACCGTTACAGTTTGAGACCAACATCTAATTCAATGATTAAAAATCTCTGTCTTGCACAATTTGCTTCATATTATTATAAGGACTGCAGAAATGATGTTTCTGAAACAGCCGATGCACAGCCAGAGGTACTCACAGATGATGTCATTCAATCTCAAACTAAAACTGAATTTATGTTGCCCAAACAGATAAGACTAACAAATAAGGAAATAATGAAATGTAGGAAAGTAAAAGCTGTAATTCGATATCATACACCAAACAAAACAAAAGAGCCTGAGAAGTATTATCATCACCTACTATTTCTATATTTTCCATGGCTTGAAGAGAGTAGCCTAATTGGTGGACAACAGACATACAAATCTAAATTCACCGAGTCTAATGTTCAAACTGTAGTAGAAAAAAATAGATCATTATTTGAACCAGATGGTGATGCAGTTGTCGAAGCCCTAAACTCTGTTGGAAGTAGCTCTGGGGAAGTTTTCACATTAGATATCATGAATGATCAAGAAAATGCTGATCTTTCACTACTAGATATTCATAACAATTCATTTTCTGATGAATCTTTTAATGAGCAGCCAGCTTCAGATCCTTGCGTCGTCATTACATCATTGGCTCATCCAATTTCAAGCTCACACTCAACCATGTGAGATAACTGATGATGATCTACTCCAATCTGTCAGAAGCCTTAATGAAAAGCAACGTTGTGCATTCAACCATGTGCTTTCTTGGTGTAGGTGCATTATTAAAAATATGAATAGTTTAAGTCCTCAAGAAATAAAACCACTTAATATTTTTATATCTGGCTCAGGAGGTTCGGGAAAGAGTCACTTGATAAAAACGATATACCAAACTGCTTACAAGACCTTTAAGTATTCTAACAAAAATCTACCAACTGTTCTATTAATGGCTCCGACTGGCGTAGCAGCGATTAATATAGGTGGCACTACAATAAATACTGCTTTAGCTATTCCAAAGCAATCAGGAGATTATCTGCCTGCTATGAATGATTGTATAAAAACTCAGATGAGGTTATCACTTAAAGAACTAAAACTTATAATAATAGATGAAGTATCGATGGTTTCAAATATCATGATGCTCCACATACATCAGAGACTAAAAGAAATTTTTGGAACACCAACATCTCTGTTATTCGCTGGAATAAGTATCATTGTTGTTGGTGATCTGTACCAATTACCTCCTATTCACAGAAGACCTGTATTTGACCAATTCAAAAATGATATTTTCAATTTATCTCATCCCTGGTTGCAAATCATGAGACAGAAAAATGATAAGCCATTTACTGACCTTTTGAACAGATTCAGGACTGCTTCTCAAACTGAACATGATATGCAAACTGTTAATAATAAGTTAGTAAGCCCCATCTGATCCAAATTATCCTTCTGATGCACTACATATCTGGGCAGAAAACCATCCTGTTACAGCTCATAACATGACTAAGCTACATGATATAAATTCACAACTTTACATTTTAACAGCAACAGATCACTACCCTCCAAATCTTTCTGAAAAGGACATTGACACGGTTTTGTCAAAAGGAAGAAGTGAAACAGGTGGACTCGATTTTCAAATCCATATCAAAAAAGGTGCTAGGGTCATGATTACAACCAACATTGATATCAATGATAGGCTTATAAATGGTCAAATGGGCACTGTTCACAGTGTTGATGTCAATCGAACAACTAACAAAGTAACTGTTGTCTATATAAAGTTTGATGATAGTCGAGCAGGAAATGCATTGATGCAAAAACATTTTTCAAATGATTTGGTCAGAAATTACAAAGTTGTGCCTATCGAACAGGTCTTAGCTAGAATTAAACTCCGCTCAAATAAGCCATCTCAGGGGTGGATACAGGATTTGAGCTGATTAGTGCCAGCCCTGGGATAATCCTAAATAAGGGGGGTTCGGAAAATTTCAAATGGTGCCAGACGTTTAAACCAATCCAATATATCATACTATAACCATACTATAGGTTATGTTATATATACAATACCACATAAAGCGAAATTTTTCTTTACATACAAAAAATGCACAATTTTCTTACTAATTAAGTAAAATTACAATAATGTCAAGTGTGAAACCCTACACTAACTCTTAGTCTTATTGCAGATTAATAATAGTAATGTACCTACCTTACTTATTGGTTATCTTGCAAAATGTCAGCCATTCTCATCCGCCTAGGGTGCATTTGTACAAAAAGATCAATAACCTGGTCTAAGTTTATATGCTTGTCCCTATGAACGTACATTAGAGCAAGCCCATTCAGCCTATCCTGAGTCATTGTATTTCTTAAGTATGTTTTGATATATCTCAGAGTTGATATTGACCTTTCACATGTAGCAGAGGAAATTGGAATTGTGGAAAGAATTTGTAATATTGTAAAGATGTTACAGAAGGCTTGCTGGTCTACAACTGCCAAGGCCTCTGATACTCTATCTGGAATGTTAGCATTTCTGTTTTGTTCATTAATCCAGAGTTGTTCCCACATAACCAGTTCTGCATCCAAACCACCAACATTAGGCAGGTCTGCTCTATAATGATCACAGAATTCCCTGACATTGCCCTTCCATGATGCAGCAAAATCAAGCATTACAGCTGGTGTGATGTACAGCCCTTTGTAACAGCAATATACCTCCTCTTGAAAACGCCTATCAATATGTTGACAGCAGTAATCAAGGAAAGGTCTAGTGAGATTAAACTTATAATACTCTTCAGGAGTAGGAGCTGGTGCATTTGGCCTATGTACTTGCCTTTGAACCACCCTAGGCATAGATGGCGGAACTCCTATACTGACTGCTAGTTGGACAGCTTCTTGATAGAGATCATAATGCCTTGCATCAATTTCTGTTTGCATAACATTTAATGCACTTTGTAATAGAGATATTTCTTCTCTTGCTTTCACCAAATCAATTTCTTTTCTTTGTAATTTGAGAGTAAGGGGCCGGGTCAAATCAAGAATATGTCTTACAATAACAATAGACACAATAAATGTGAAAGAAATTGCATTCAATAATGATTGTGCATCATTCCTGCTGTCATTGTTCCAGTTGCCATCGCCACCCCTGTTTAGTGTAATGTCCTCTAGTGCTGAGGCAACAGGAAGTAGCATTTCCACAATGCGGTCCATACCATCAATCCTAGCCACCCATCTTGTTCTGCACACATTAATCAAAACACGATGGTTGTTATCAGGTAGCAGTGCTTTGATTTTGTCAACTAGGTGTTGCTGGCGCTTAGGTGAATTATTAAAGAACTCTGAAAGTTTTCTGACAGATGTCATCATGTTTTTCACAAGTTGTAGTGAACAAGAGTCGGCTATACAAAGGTTAAGTCGATGGCTCATACAATGCACATAAACAGCTTTATCATTTTCACCTGTGATCAAGCTTGAAGCTCCATTTAGTCGTCCAGCCATATTCCCAGCTCCGTCGTAACATTGCCCACGGCAATCGTTCATAGGCAGCCCTAAGTCGGTCACTGCATTCGTTATCAAGTCTTTTATAGCTTGCCCACTTGTCCCTTCTTCGCATAAGTGAAAACCAATGAACTCTTCACGGATTCTTTGATTTTTATCAACAAATCGTAGGCAAACCGAGAGATTTTCTTTATTGGATATATCGGCAGCCTCATCAGCAAGTATAGCGAAATACTTACTCTCTCTTAATTCCTGTGAGAGGCCATTAAGAATGTATTTGCCGACAGTTTGTATCATTTCATTCTGTATATTTTTCGAAATATACGTTGCATTTCCCGACGAATTTTCAAGATGCTGCTGTAAAACCTGATCCCCGCTCTCCACGCGAAAATATAGCAATGCTTGAAAGTTACCTTGAAGACTTTCATTGGTTGGATCGTCGTCTCGTCGGCCGCGAAGGGGGATATTATTACGACCGCAAAAAATAATCGTTTTGAATAATGAGCCAATAATTTCTCTATTCTTGGCTATTTGTTGCTGTAATAAAGTATTCAGCTGCTGATCGATAGGAACTACCTCTTGTTTCATTGTTTGTATAAAGTTATTCATTGCAATAACAGAAAAATTATGTGTTTGACATTTACCGTTTGAATGGCTTAAGAGTCTCTCGCGGGCCGTAGTCCAAAAGGTCAATGGGGACTTCACGAGTTTGTCCAGCTTGTTAGAGTTCCGTCCACTTTCATTTGCAAATAAAGCACATGGAAGACAGAAGGCCCCATCAAGATACTTAGAATAAACCAGCCAGGAAAAGTTCTTCAGCCAAACAGGATTGAATCTTCGATTTCTGCGGCCCTCCTTTGACTTTGGGAAAACAAACGCGTCGTCCGGTTTCCACACGTTGGTGATTAACTCGTATTTTCTTTGGTCTGATAAATCTTTAAGAATACTTAACAGAACGCCTAAATCAAATGAAGAACAATCCTCCTTTCTACAAGTTGGATCACCGCGATTTACATTCAAAGCCATGTTTTATAATCCTGACAGTACTGACAGTATATGACACAAAACGTCCTTTGTTTGAAAATTATTCGTGTCACGCTAGATCGCATTTCCTATCAGTGCCAACTAGTGCCACATACACAGCAACCAATAGGAAACGACTTTGATCAGTGCCAAAAAACAAAGCTCACTGGTGCCAACCAATCAGATACACGTTTGAATAGTGCACTATGCTAAAACGTGACAGTATGCTTTTTAGCACAATATTGACGGTGGGTCCCTACCCTAATAAACATTTTTGCTGGCACAGGAAGCCCAAATTCTCGGAAAACGGTAAATCGAGACAAAGAAATAACCGAAAGGGTTTTTCCAAGCAAAATGACAGAAATTCTGTTTAAAACGTTAATTTAGATTTTGATTCAATGTTCATCAATGAATTCTTTTATTTTTTACAAAGTTTGACTAGTGCCATGGAACTAGTGGCACTAGTCTGGATCCACCCCTGCTCCTACTATAGTATGAACAAAGACATCATATGTCTTTTTCACAAGACGAGGTGACCTTCTTGGGGTTTGTGGTACATATGATGTTGTATCTGGGGATGCAAAAGCAAGAATTTAAAATATTATTATTGACATGGAATTGTGTTTATGGACCCTTTATTACTCGAGGGTAGTAATATACAAAGGATTCATAGCTTATTTGTTCTGAATGCAAGTGCTAGTGAAAAATCAGTTTGTTATAATTCGAACACTTCTATAACAAGGCCAGGAAGGGGGTCTCCATCCCATTTCCCAGTCCAGACTTTGACTACCTCACATAGTTTAAAATTCTAAAATCCCAAGAGTTTTATCAAATTTTCAATCCCATGACCATTTCTTTTTTTTTTTTCTGTTAACAACTTACCTTCAACGTTTCCATAATGAACACAGTAGTGAAGTAGCGCGTCACGCCATGGTGACCATTGCCTCGAATTAGCATACTGAAGCATGCCTGCATGCAGGAATGTGAGAATGAAAACAACAACTTGAACCTAGAATCTTGCTGCGCTAAGTTACACCGAATATACTCAACTTTGAAATTTTATTTCAGTACCTTAGAAAGCTTCAATTTAATCGGTGCTTGGATAGTTTATTGCAAATATACTGAAGTTCTACTCACCAAAGGGAGAAAACAGTTGACCGAGAGACTTTTCTTTAGGAGCACTTAACGTCTTGTGTATAAATGTTGATAAAAGTTCGCCCAATTTCATGTCTAAATGGACGTATGCTGACAGAGATCCAAAGCACTTTCTCACGTGCAACTTCGTAGAGAAGTAGTCTGATATTTGAACAACATTTGGACAGTCAAAGAGTTGTCATGCTGCTTTGCTTTTAAAATTATTGAATCGAAGACTGGAAATTGTGATTTTTGGGGTTAAAAAATTGCGCCTCGAATAATTCAAAATCTGTCTATACGAATTTCTCCAAAATTCGTATGCTGCTAGGCAAAGTCCTAAATATTAACGTCTTGTTTGTCATTTTAAAAGTTTAGGTCGAAAAACGCGTAAAATTGCTTGGCATTTAAAAGAGTGACGTCATCATTTCGTCGCTATGGTAACCTTGATGTAAACAAAATACCCACCAATAAAAATTTTAGTCTTTATGGAGTAAGTGGACGAAAGGTCATAACTGTAGGTGCTTTCAGGTAAGAACTATAGCCATTTCAAGTTGACCGGTCGAGCACTAGAAAAATTGTAGGAAGCCTCCTTAACTCTTGATAATATTGTTATTAGCTTTGAATTGTTTAAACAACGGAGTTTTAATTATGGACAAGTTTATGTTGCTCTTAGTAGAGTACGTTCATTAGAAGGAATTCATCTTCTTAGTGAAATCCATACCAAGCATGTAAGAGCAGATCCAAGAGTTCATATTGAGTATGAAAGATTAAAAACATCAAATTTTAACTCTTTAACTTCAATTGATCGCATAACAAAAGACATGTCATCAAAAGATACAGTGCTGCATATTTCTCTCTTGAATATAAGGTCTCTTAGGAAACACTCTCTTGATACTAAGTTTGATTCAAATATTTTAGACTGTGATATTATTGCTATGAAGGAGACGCAACTTCTTCCTCAAGATACTGATGAACAGATTAGAAAAAATTTAGAACCATTCACACTTTACAGACAGACCATAATTTTGATAAATTTTGTAGTTTGGCAATTTGTGCTAAACAGAAAGTTACTTTTGAGTATCAAGAATATTTCCCACCCCTTAATGCTTTAAAATTTTCTCTGTTTAGTGTCAAAAATGACAAAGTCTTAAGAACAATAATTTCTAACAGTCAAGCATATAGGGAAATGAAAATTTTCACTTCACCCTTATCTTTTGTATACAGATAGGCTATCTACGGGGAAGTAATAAAACAGCCCTGAAAAAGTTGGGAAATCCTCTGTTGCCATGGCAACGGCAAACTTTCCAAGTGACCACGCATATGGTATTTTGAGACAAAAAAACCAATTAAAATTGTCGAAATTCAATGCAATTTTTCCCCTAGTTCCTCTCAACTATTTTTTATCTAAACGCTACCATAAATTAATCAATGTCTCTACTTTACATTCATACTAATATTGTCTTCTTTGAATTTTTATATATTGAGATAACTGACAATCAATTACTGCATATATGAGACTTTTTTATGATCAGTAAATATGACCCAACTTCGTTGGCATATTTCTTCGAAAGTACGCAAGCTGCAAACTTGGCATTACATATGCACATTATCTAGTCCTTGTAGTTACAGAATCTTGTAAAATCTCTGCGGGGTGGTACATACTTTTTGGGCTACATACCGAATAAAACCAAGAAAAATTCAAAAATGCTAAATTTGCATGTTCTTCCAGGTCATCGTATACCGAGATGGCAGCATATAACATGGCAATGACATATTCCAGGTAATGATGAAAATATTGTCGTTTGATTTCCGAGAAAGAAACAGAGATTTTATTTGAGAAAAAGCTGGCAAAAATTATTTTGTAATGCATGTACCTTGCGATTCGACGTTTTAATAGTGAATGTCCAGAAGGTGTTTGGCCTCTTGATCTCGAAATATCCCATCCAAATCAAGTCCAAATCCAAGTTTATAAGTAGAAGAACGTATCATCCTTGGTAACAGTGAGGTGTTATTTCTACCGGAGCCGACGGATGCACTCAAAGAGGTAAACAACTTCGTTATCTTCCAGATCTTGGTAGGTCGGCCATTACCTCTGTTACACATGGGTTGAAGAAGTTATTTCTCCATAGTTCAAGCGTATAAGGAAACAGCCACTCTACAAGATACTGTTTGGCTCAAAATGTACTTAAGAAATAGAAGATTTATATTTTTGGGGCATTTTTTGTGCGAAAAGCTGACATATTTTATATGTCCTTGCACAGAAAATCTTTGTTTGTACAACCGCTGACCGGAAGTAAATGTTGGTCCTGCGACGGGGGCGGGAAAGTGTATACAACTTGTTCATTCCAGGTCTAATACTTTAGTATGGAAAGCTGTTCGTTTGGTGTTTCAACTCCTCATCTCTGTACAAGTGATAAAATCGAGCTTCTAAAGTGTGACAGAGACATATCTAGACATTTACAAACGTATCAGCTCAGTAAGTGTCGAGAAGTTCGAGATGAAATTGATTTGATTTTGTGTCGAGCAGGTGAGTTATACTAGTTATCAGAATATTTACAATTAATAGTTCTAAGTTTGTTTGGAAAAATGTATATTAAAAATTCATTTCATAGTATTATAATTAAAGGAAAAGATAAAAGGATTTTAGAATCTTAAAAAATATTCCAATGAAAGGCGGCTACAGCAGAGAACCGGCAAAGATCAAGATTAACCGAAACACCTAGTACATTGCAACATCTAAAAGCGCCGGCTCACGAGGAATGCTATATAGGAGGAACAGTTAAGGTGGCAATAGAAACAAAAATCAGATTGTCCAATGTTTTAATATGATGGGTTCAATACTGTTTTTAGGTTATTTTGATGTCTCTCACGATGAAACAAGCACATTTATTATATGCAAATATCATCGGGATAGTTTGGGAATTTACTGGAGAGGCCGCCGCAAATTATGCCAAGTACCAGATGAGGTGGCTCATCATAAGAGCAACAAGGCAAAAGGCGACCGTGCGGTAACAAAGGGTCTTTCGAAATATATTCAAGAAATAACTGGAAAGCTGATTCCGTTGGGCTCAGGTACAATAGTAGAATTGACGTACTGGATAATTATTACTTGATATGTGCGCGGCTTATTTTTAACTTGTTGTTGTTTGTTTGTTTGTTTGTTTGTTTGTTTGTTTGTTTGTTTGTTTGTTTGTTTGTTTGTATTAGGAGGCACGTAAACCATACGGAATGCGAGGGCTACACCTCGCCGTGTGTCAAACGCTCCAATGATAATGCGTTTTACATTGTTGGTTTATTTGCAGCAATATGCAGAGATTGTAGAGGATCAGTTTCTTATAGGATTGCTTCACAAGAATTAGAGGTATAACAATCTTGTTAATGCCCCTTGAATTAAGGACATTCGCGGGAAAAAAAGTTTACCATGTTTTTTCTTTCATACTTCGCATGGTGAGATAATGTCATCATAGAAGTTCAAAGAGCAAATAAAAAATGGGGGTCACCGTGCTCGTTGAGGAGTGAGGTGACATCAAAGTGCACCCATTTTCTCGTAGAAGATCGCTTGCGCGCCAATCTATACGAGTCGAGCATAGAAGTCATTTTATTGTGGAAAAAACAAATGGATTGCTCAATGTTTATTTACAAGACCACTAAATAACCCATAGAATAATAGTATGTGAAAATTTTTTGTAAATACTTAACAAATAGCTATTGTTTTTAATTCGAATTGGCAGTCATGAGCAACGCTTTTGCTGCGACTTAGCTCAAAGTTGTCACGAAAATCCGTGTTTTTAATATGATTTTACCATAATATTTTTCTCAAATTTAGAATATTAACAGCTTATGTAATTATTTGTCAAACATTGAAATAAAAAAAGGGGGTCACCGTATTCGTTTCCGAGATATTGAGCCGTAAAGACCGTAAAGTTTGAAAATTTGGCCGCCATCTTGAATACCGAGAGGAGACTGGGTCCAGTAGAATCTTTTCCATCCTTTTTTCTGAGGTTTTTTAACCTGAACGATTTGTTTTTCTCAATGAAATTTCTTTTTATATCTTTAACATTTTTTTAAAAGTAATTTCCATTGAAAAAAATCGAAAAAAGTCATTAACGAAAAAAATATTTTTTGACCGCCATCTTGGATTTATCGAGGTAGCGCGCTCTAGCCTGCGCAGTAAAAGTGCGCGTGAACAATGCCCGCGAACGTCCTTAAGACGGTTTTATTCATATTATTATTATTTTCTTTTTCCAATTAGATTCCAAGTGAGCAGATAAATGCAAGAGCTAGTAAAGTTTCCTGTGCAAACAAGCTTCGTATGATAAGTACGCAGGTACAAACTCCTAAGCGAGTGGATTTATCCTGGAAAAACGACTGTAGAGATGTATTGGACGACAGCGAAGAAGAAGAAAATAACAAGAACAAGTTGGAACAGGAACGGCTGCAAGCAGTGAACGAAGTTCTGGCTTTTGGGGGACACGAACCACTCACTCGAACTTTACAAATTCCATGGAAGGATATTACTCCAAAAACACAACGTTTCTACACGTCTAAAACTGCAGAGATAGTTGAAACTGTACTTGAAATCGTGGCCCCATGCGATGCTGGATCACTGTGGAATGCTTTGAAGGAATGTCAAACAATAAAGGATAGATATGAAGCGCAAAGTTGTACAGATTCATCACTGCGGGCGTTGGTAGAGACTTATAAACAGACATCACACTCCAGCACTCGTACTCAACTATTGAGCGTCTTAGCAAATAAGATTTCTTTCCGAGAAGTAGAGGATCTCATACCTGGTATCTCTAGATATAGATTCACAGAAGCACGGCGACATGGGTTACAATATGGAATAGGTGCTGAAGTTCCTAAACCCCATAAGGCAATAAGAGAAAAAGTTGATCCTGCACGACTAGAACATTTCATTGAGTTTATTACAAGTCAACATGCCATCCAAGATCTCCCGTTTGGTAGAAGACAACTTAAACTGTCAACTGGAGAACGACTAGACATCCCAAATGTTATCAGGCTGCTCATACCGTCTTGACTGGTAAATCAATACATTCAGTATTGCCAAGAGCAAGAATTCTCTCCACTGGCAAAGAGTACTCTTATGAAAGTTCTTTCTGAGAGCTGTGTAGCTTCAGTGAGGAAATGCATGCAAGGACTTGACAACTATTTAGCAGAGGGATCCTTTGATGACTTGAAATTGGTGGTTGAGAAGTTGGAAGAATCAGGACTTGATAGAAAAAAAGCAGTTAGTTATAAGGAATCTCTATTAGAGGGTAAAGCATATCTCAAGGGAGACTACAAGGTAAGAGAACTGCACTTAGCATTGCCAGAAAATTGTCCAAGATATATGCATTTACATATATATACCTATTTGCATAAACATTGGCCCTTCACTGAAAACATAGAAGTTGAGAGCGAAATGAGCACTGGGTAATGTTTTGATTAGTTGATTTTAAAGAAGGGTGTTTACACGGACGTTTCAAACAGAGATTGAGACTAAGCGTTTGTCGTTTTAATTATGACTAGTGTAACATTTCGGTCTCAGTTTCTGGATTCGATTATTTTGAAAGAGTCGATGTTTGTGCACAGGTATATACAGACACAATTTGTACCACCGTTGCTCTTATTTGTTATCAATTTCACATTCCTAGGTTCATGTATCAAGAGAGTCTTCGATCCCAGACCACTGCAGTACCTTCGCTTTAAGTGATGGCCGAAATCCACGTTACAAAACAGCATGTAACCATAAGCATGACCAAAGTTGTGATAGATGCTCTTCTGTAGACAAGGTAATATGTCAACCTAATGGACAGGTACTTATATTATGTTGATGTTATTTTATTGAAATTATTATTTGGCACATGCAAAATAATAATCACACTACTGATTGTACGTTAGGTTCTAGAAAGCATTCAAAGTGATGCAAACACACTGAAGTACGCTTGTGAAGATGACAGAGACGAGGTACTTTTCCTTATAAAGAAAGCAAAAGAAAGTATTTATGCATGGAAAGCACATCAGCTTCGCAGTATTAACCAAGACCTTGCTCATCTAGACATCATAGATGCTTTGGATTCTAACAGCGTACTAATTGTACAAGATTTTGCGATGAAGTATATGCCATCTCAGTACAGGGAAGCTCAGAGCGATTTTTTTGGAAAACGTGGAATATCATGGCATGTGTCTGTATGCCACCGAAAAGTTAATGGGAATCTCCAGACGAAAACGTTTATTCACATTCTAAAATCTGGTCTTCAGGATAGCTACACGGTCGTCTTGATCATGGATCACGTTTTACATTCCTTAAAAAAGAAGCACTCAGAAATCACAGTTGCATACTTTTGCCAGGATAATGCTGGCTGTTACCATTCAACATTAACAATTCTGTCTGCAAACACCATTTCCAAGCGTAGCAATATCCACATAAGTCGGATAGATTTCAGTGATCCCCAAGGTGGAAAGGGCTCCTGCGACAGAAAGGCTGCCCAGGTGAAAGCCCATGTCAAAAGCTATGTTAACGAGGGCAACTCTGTTACCAACTCAACTGAGCTAAAGAAAGCCATTGAATCCAGGGGTGGAATTGCAGGGGTCAACGCAACAGTTGTACAAGTAGTCAACAACATATTAGTACACTTGATAATTTCGTCTACAGCGAAAACGGTTTCACAGCATACAAAGCTTATAAAATCGGAGAAGGTACAATCTTTGAATGGAGTGCTTTTGAATCAGGTATGATAGATTATACTGATAGCTTTATAGACTTTATACCGCAAAATGAAGATGGCATTGATCATTAAAACGGGTCTGAAAAGTGCACGACAAACAATTCCAGATGGCAGGATAAAAACATACACTGAATATATGAGTCAATGATATAGCATTTGATAGTGTATTTATAAATATATTGCATTCTGTTGTTCAACAGTGCCAGAAGTAAATGATTACTCTTGGTTTGACCAGGAAGCAGAATCAGATGATTTTGTTCCAGTATTTCAAAGACAACAAAAAAAGTCTCCTATTGCAGCACCGCCCAGCGATGGTAGCGACACCAGCGGGGATGAAACCAGTGACGTACATTCATCAGATAGTGGCGACATGAGGAGTCCAAGCGCTAGCGGCAAAATATTTCCTTGTCCAGAGGGGGGCTGCACCAAAGTGTTCATCAGATATTCAGCTTTGGAAAGACACTGTGAATATGGAATTCACAAACGAAGTGTGGAAAAAATGACGCTGCAGGACAAAGCGAAACTGACCTATGCCCACTACTTATACGACCGTCAATCAGCCCATCCAAGCCTGCATGAGGTCAACGTCTTTCAGCCAACTGACGGAGCTTCACTAGAATCTGGATGGGCTTTAAAATCGAGCTCACAAAAATCGAGGTTCACTGACAAGCAAAAATCATTCCTATGAAGTTTGATATGAAGATATGAAGTTTATAGAGGGGGAGCAGTCTGGGAAAAAGCTAACAGGAGAAGAGGTAGCAAAAGAGATGCGCAGAGTACGTGATGCTCATAACAATCGCTTGTTCACTTTAGATGAATTTTTGACACCTCAGCAAATATCTTCCTACTTTTCGCGTTTTGCAGCCAAGAAAAAGCAAATAACATCTGCAGAATATGATGCAGTCATGAAAGACGGCTATATTAAAGCAGTAGTAGATGAAATTGCCAATACAATGGATTTTGTACCTCACCCGATGATGTTCAGAGATATCAACTTGTGTAACATGGCAAACAAGGATGTTACTAAGCTACGAATGGCAACTTTGAAGGGTATTTGCCAAGAGTATGGGGCTCCTGTGTCAGGGCGAAAGAAAGCTCCTTACGTGGAAGGCGTTTTAAAGATCAAAGGAACCTGTACCTGCAGACAGTGATTACAATTAGTACAATTAATTGATGTGGATAACCCGTTTGATATGGTAGCCTGCATAGCCTGGCTCTTTTGGGGAGGAGGAAGGAGGAGGGGAAGAAAAGGGAAGAGGCCCCTCCTCTCCTTCTCTTCCCCTCCCCTCCCATCCGCCTCCATCTTCACAGGCTATTGGGAGTGGGGTAAATATAACACAATTATGTTGGGGAGAAGTGGCCAAGTGTAACAGTCTAATAACGGGTTTTGTTTTTTCAACCCTTCCCAAGGTATACATTTATCCAACAACATTCGTAGTAGCAACTTACAGCAGCAGCCAAACCAGCAACTTATAACTTCACACTGAAACGCACACAAGAAAAAGCAAAATCTACTGCCAAATAAAACTTAGTGCTAGCAAAAAGAATTTTGACAATCAGCGTTTTTGCAACTTAAAGTGAACCAAAGTAAATGTAGCGAAAGGAATCATAGTGCAAAAAGAAGAGAGAAAAGTAAAAGAAAAAAGGAAAAAGAAGGAGAGAAAGAGAAGAACAGAGAGAAAAGAAAAGAAAAAAGAGGAAAGAAAAGTAAAGTAAAGAGGGAAAAGAAAAGAAAAAGGACAAACAAAAGGAAAAGAAAACCCGTAAACGAAGGAAACCGAAAAATTGAAATTTACATAAACTTTGCATTTAATTCCGGTCAGCGGTTGTACAAACAAAGATTTTCTGTGCAAGGACATATAAAATATGTCAGCTTTTCGCACAAAAGATGACTCCAAAAATATAAATCTTCTATTTCTTAAGTACATTTTGAGCCAAACAGTATCTTGTAGAGTGGCTGCTTCCTTATACGCTTGAACTATGGAGAAATAACTTCTTCAACCCATGTGTAACAGGTAATGGCCGACCTACCAAGATCTGGAAGATAACGAAGTTGTTTACCTCTTTGAGTGCATCCGTCGGCTCCGGTAGAAATAACACCTCACTGTTACCAAAGATGATACGTTCTTCTACTTATAAACTTGGATTTGGACTTGATTTGGATGGGATATTTCGAGATCAAGAGGCCAAACACCTTCTGGACATTCACTATTAAAACGTCGAATCGCAAGGTACATGCATTACAAAATAATTTTTGCCAGCTTTTTCTCAAATAAAATCTCTGTTTCTTTCTCGGAAATCAAACGACAATATTTTCATCATTACCTGGAATATGTCATTGCCATGTTATATGCTGCCATCTCGGTATACGATGACCTGGAAGAACATGCAAATTTAGCATTTTTGAATTTTTCTTGGCCCACCCCGCAGAGATTTTACAAGATTCTGTAACTACAAGGACTAGATAATGTGCATATGTAATGCCAAGTTTGCAGCTTGCGTACTTTCGAAGAAATATGCCAACGAAGTTGGGTCATATTTACTGATCATAAAAAAGTCTCATATATGCAGTAATTGATTGTCAGTTATCTCAATATATAAAAATTCAAAGAAGACAATATTAGTACGAATGTAAAGTAGAGACATTGATTAATTTATGGTAGCGTTTAGATAAAAAATAGTTGAGAGGAACTAGGGGAAAAATTGCATTGAATTTCGACAATTTTAATTGTTTTTTTTGTCTCAAAATACCATATGCGTGGTCACTTGGAAAGTTTGCCGTTGCCATGGCAACAGAGGATTTCCCAACTTTTTCAGGGCTGTTTATTACTTCCCCATAGATAACCTATCTGTATACAAAAGATAAGGGTGAAGTGAAAATTTTCATTTCCCCATATGCTTGACTGTTAGAAATTATTGTTCTTAAAATGCCTTTTGCTATACAAGAAAAACAATATCAGTGTTACCGCGTTTACTAGTAGAATAGCTTCCTACCTTAAGAGCAATTCCACAATTGATATTATTTTTGGTGACTTTAATGTAGATTACTTAAATAATCAAGCAGTTGAACCTCTGAAAACCTTAATGGACTCACTAAATTATGTTCAAATTGTACAAAATGCAACAGTTCTTTCTGGTCCATTGCTAGATCATGTTTATGTAAGGGAGCAATTACATTCTTCAATAATTCAGAACTCTATTGTTTGTGTTTATTATTCAGACCATGATGCAGTCAAAATATCAATACAGTAAAGTAATCTAAACAAATGGAAGCAAATGGAACTTATTAATATACCATACTTTAAATGTCTAAAATTTAAATAGGTCATCAAATTAATTCATTAATGGAAATAAGCCTTGGCTTAGCTATATTAAGATATATGAGTAATATGAATACCTGCCAATTTCTCTGTCACAAAATGTCACATTGATGCAAATTTCCCATTAGCAGTCTGCAACGACCATCTCCAAGTTATGGATCAGAAACACAAAAAAGGTGAGCTATTGAATTTTTATATCATTTTTATGTTCGCTTTAACAGATTTGAAATGATCAAATGTAATTGTTTTTGTGTCTATTATAGCACATCATGTTCTTAAAAGCAAATATATTCCTGGGCACAAAGGATCAAACCAAGGTAATTGATAGAGAGATATCTTTTCAACAACACATTCACATTTTTCTAGACATTTTTTGTAAAACTTAAAAACAAACTGCTAAATACCATAACTTGCAGAGTATTTAGAAAAACTAAACTGAGTGAAAGGAGAAAATCTTTTTCAAAAAATTAAAAAACAGCAGATACTCTTTTCTTGCATCCAATTTTGTTGACTATTTTTGAAAACCGAATCAACTTTCAAATAATTTTCAAATAGATATTGAAACACTTTGTCTATTTCTTCAGGACCTTCATGAAAAGCCCAGCGACCTCTTGGTCAAAATAAAAGTGCAAGTAGGTATATCATGTGATATGTGTTTCATTTATTGACAATACAAAGTCAATACAAAGTTTAATCCAATATTTTATCATTCTTTTTTCAATTAGATATATTCTGGGGGTCACTTTTAATATGGGGATTCAGTTCCTCTCTAGTGACACCCTTTTTGTTTTGTACAAATAAAGTTGTTATAAATAAATAAACATAAATGTGGGTGGAAACCTGGTGAAATTCAACTTGCTTACAATTTGACTATTTTGGCAAGCAAATCAACTTTCAAATAGATATTTGGACACTTTGTCTATTTCTTCAGGACATTCAAGAAAAACACAACCCGTTATTGACCAAAGTCAAACTGCAAGTATGTATATTATGTTATTTGCATTTTATTGACAATACACTGACTTATATGTGTAAAAATGTGAATTTCAACTTCCTCACAATTTGTCAACTATTTTGACAGCCAAATCAACTTTCAAACGTGTAGTTCCAGAAATTATCCATACCCCCCCCCCCCCCACAGAGGGATAAATAATTTCTGAGGAGTAAGGGGGTCTAAATCATCTAAATTTCCAGGGGTTGTTTACGTTAAACATGTTTTCCAAATGAGAAAGACTTCAAATGCCATAACCAAGCCTCACATATGAAACAGTATTGATCACTGAGCATCTTTGATCATTTGAGCCATAATTTTGCACTTTCTTTTGGCTGAGATAAGTCTTTCAATCGCTATTTTGATTTATGGGAATGACCACTGACCAGAATGACTGGCCATATTCAAAAACAAAATGGCTGTCACAAACATTTCTTCTGTAAACAACTTCACGATTTCAGAGTATTACTCCCATCTCACATGTCTTGCCAAGGCAAGATATCAAGAGAAAGTTGAATTATTTGGATTCAATCCATATCTTCTGAAAAAAATAAAGAAAACGATTGTAATGAAGGATTAACAAATTTTCCAAGTGTCGTTTACCCAGACATAGTAAATTGCCAAAACCTTGTGGGCAACTAGAAAGCAGATTAAGGCTTACAAGTGTCTAGAAGCCTATAATTTCTCTCAAACCTTTCCTAGAGGAGGGGTGCACAAGGTAGATGTTCAATGTACAACAATGTTCTTCTGATCAAGGTCAAAGTGCAGGTATGTAAATCATGGAATTTATATTCTGGTTATTGGCGATACTATTTTGTGAGAGTGGGAAAATTGGTGAATCTCAGCAGCTATGATACAAATACTGATTTTTATGGGTTCAGCTACCTCAAAAACATGACAACAACTGTCCAAAATTTGTCCAAATATGTTTTTCAAATGAACATCAATGCAATTAAAGAACAGCTATTAAGGGAGGTTTCCAATCAAGATGCAAATAGTTGACTATGATGATAAAATGTACTCAAATGACCTTAAATTGAAATACAAACCAATCTGGGCAGACAGCCTGGTGAATTTCAACTTTCTTACAATTTTTTGGCTGTTTTGACAACCAAATCAACTTTCAAATAAATAATTTGGCACTTTGTCTATTTCTTCAGGACATTCTACTGTTACACAACAATGTTCTTCTGATCAAGGTCAAAGTGCAGGTATATAAATCATGGAATTTATATTCCATTCATTGACGATACAAACTCATGAGAGTGGGAAAATCGGTGGATGTCAACAGCTGCCATAAAAATACTGATTTTTATGGTTTCATCTGCCTGAAAAGCATGACAACAACTGTCCAAAGTTTGTCCAAATACATACTTCAAAAAATTTCAATGAAATTAAAGAACTAAAAGGAGGTTTCCAATGCAAATAGTTGACTATGATGATAAAATCTACTTAAATGGTCTTAAATTGAAATCCAAACCCATCTGGGTAGGCAACCTGGTGAATTTCAACTTGCTTACAATTTTTTGACTATTTTGACAACCAAATCAACTTTCAAATAAATAATTGGACACTGTCTATTTCTTTAGGACCTTCTACTGTTACACAACAGCTTCTTACTGATCAAGGTCAAAGTGCAGGTATGTAAATCGTGAAATTTATAAGCATGACAAAAACTCTCCAAAATTTGTCCAAATATAAACTTCAAATAAGTCTTTCCTTCAGTGGCTCGTTGTCAATGTCTGATCATTTTAGAAAACATCACTTAGGGTAATTTTTATTTATACTCTATAAGGAATCAATATTAAACCTTATGCTATGATATAGTACTTTATTTTTCTTTCCAATTCATGTAAAATCGTTAATCAGAAAAACAAGTCAAGTTGTTTTGTCATTCAAACTGCTTACAATCTAAATAAGTAGTAAAATGCAGAGTGTTAAATCTCCATCCATGGTACTTTAAGTTCACTAATGAACATGGTAAAAGTAGTGAAGCTAACAATATACATAACTTTCAGAATATTCAGCAGAACCATCATTTTCTGAAACAGCAGACAAGCTTTTTCAAAGAATAACAACAGAAGGTAATTTTTGCTTATGATTTGACAATTTTTATAACAAAACCAACTTTCAAATAAATCTGTTTCACAAAAGATTGTCAACTGGTAAATGTTGAATAGCAATCAGATTGCTTGATGCAGAGGAAATTTAAGGTACCAAGAATTGCTTCATTTTCATTAAAAGAGACCAAGTCCCTGTTCTATACCCATAAAAGATATGACGGGCATCCCAGGGGTTCCCCTAAATCTAAATACAATGTGCCTGACCAAGAAGCCATTTTACAAAATATTATTTCTACTACTTAAACAGTTCTTAATCCTCTAGGTTCCTTATTTGCTAGTGTTTACCAATTCAAATTTCTGTCATTGAAAAATATATAATTTAGCAATTTCAATGAGGATACAGCTTTTCTATGCGTGCAGCTTATGCATGGCTAAATACTGTAAAAAATGTATGATATTGATCAATCAATTTTTCTGTTTTATAGAACCAACTCATGATGGGGATCAAGTGAATAGTAAGTTACCTTTCTCACTTTTCTTTATGCTATGTTTACAAATGCAATGACCCTCAAAATCAACTCAATACAACACTTTCATAAGTCAGTTTTTTTCAGTACAGAAAATGATAACTTTTTTGCAGGAAATGATCAATGCTATGTGAGAAAGTACTTCATGAAAAAAAAAATTAAGAACATTTCATCGCTTTTGTTTTAATATTAAAGTCAAAAATAAACAATTTTGTATCTGATTTTGACCAAAAGCCTTGGTAACCTCGTTTTGGTGCATTTTTGAAATTTTAAATCCTCATATCTTGTCAAAGATTTAATACTTTGTTTTGAAACTTGCCCATCTTATCTAAATTAACACACTTCATGATTTCAAATTTTTGCAATTCAGGAAATAGTGATTATTCACAATTTATGCTAATTACTGCAGCCAATATGAAAGTTGTGTATAATCATCCTGATTGCATAAGTCATTTATTTAGTGTAAATTAGACACACAAACTCTCAACAATATTTATACTGCTTACAGAATTGTCATCACTTGATCCTGAGAAGGCATCAACTGTAAATATCCGTGTGAAAATAACATCAAAGATGCTGAAAAATGTGTCAACAGGAACCATCCTTGAACTGACTCTAAGTGATGGAGTAGACTTTTGCAGAGCAATAGCATGGAATAACCTTGCTTCATTTTTCAACAACAAACTTGATAACAATGAAACGTATATCATGTCTGGAGTAGGCCTTAGAAAGGTTAAGCCACAATATCAACAGCAAGGTGCATTGCCTATTGAATTAACTCTATCTCAGGGAGTTAACATTAAAATAAGTGAGAATGCTATTGTTGAGACAGCCCAGATTCCCTACTGCACTATTGAAAACTTGAAACATGCCTTAGATACTAGGGTTAATGTAATAGCACTAGTCAAATCTTTTAGTGATGCATCATCCACTGTAACAACACAAGGGAAAACTGTACTTAAAAGAGAAATTGTTATTGCCGACGACATGCATAAGGAGGCCACAGCCACACTTTGGGCAGATAATGCTAAGAATTTCACCCTAGAAGGAAACCCAGTTGTTGAAATAAGAAACTCGCCAGTTAAATCATTCCAAAACCAAGCAACTATCTCTGTAACTTCCATCAAACTAGACAACACATCTTCAATTAGCCACAAGTTAAAATCTTGGTTTTTGAAAAATCCGTCAACCACACCAGTTTCAACAGCCAAAAGAAGGCTGGACCTCAAAGATTATGAAACAATTGATCCAGACAAACTTGAAAGTATTCCAGTGGGCAGTGAGGCACAAGTTGTAAGTCAAATAGAGTATGTAGATCCTCAAATTTACATTGCATGTAAAAACTGTAAGACAGGTCATAACAGTACTAGGTGAACAATTTTGTCCCAAATGTAATACTACGCCTTCTATCTATCAAAGGATTGTGCTTTTTGTAAAAATCAAAGATTTTGAACCAACAGCCAAACTTTTTCAATATAACATTGGCTGTCTCGTACATGTTACAGAGGATATGAATCTTACTTCTCGTGACTTTGACCAATTTCTCAAAAGACCAGCTACATTTCTTGTGCTTAAAAGGTGTAAGAATACTATTGTTGACTACGTTATTCTAGATATTAATTTTATCTAAATTAAGCATTTTACTTTAAAAATGTTTAGTGTTAAGAAAAAATGAAAAAAAATGTTCATACATGTACACTGTAATTGTATCAACTTAAATACAATTATTACTCGTACATATGTTGTTTTTTTAGTTTTATATGTTAAAATTTGTTTCATGTATTCATACATGTACACTGTAACTCTATCAACATCTACAGTTACTCATGTACATGAAATTAGTTCTTTCTCAGTTTTATATCATATTAGAGCTTTGTTTAATGCATTTTCTCTTCCAGAGTTCAAAGAGTAAATCCATGAAAATTACAAAAAAAAAGTTGCACAGCCATAGTAGCTTTCACAAAAAAAATCTTCTATTGCTTGATTAACAGTATTTGTATTTTCATGGATAAATTGTATACACTCTGTTGTTGTTAATGTTCAAATTATGATTCAGTAAATAAAACTTAGTCTTCAACTTGATCATTCATTCTGATAACAAAAAAATAATAGCAATAAAATATGTTGTAAGTGACTTTATATTGTCTGTTGATATCATAAATTGGTCTACTAGACTAGTACTACTAAAATAGTGTTGATTAGACAAGAAACAATGGAATTAGCATAATTTGTTGCCTATTTTGTACTATTTTCACTCCACCAATATGTCTTGAATACATACAATATGCTGTTTTTTTCACAGACAACATAAGGGCACTTTAATTACATTTAGTTTATACCATGTTGTATATTTGCTACCATTTTCATTGTTAATAAAAATCGTTTATTCTTATTCAGTATATTTTCTTTCAGTCTGAATCCCCAAGAGTGAGTGCATTAAGGTGGTTTGATATAGTTTTGTATTGACCATGCTTCCATTTTTCACTTTGCAAACTGAGCAACTTACTCTTGACCTACCAAAACGGTTATTTCACCAGTTATTGGACTTGAATTAAAGTTTTCATTTTTGTCTATTTCACTTCTATTTGTGTTGCCATAGCGACGGTAAACAAAGATGGCTGAAATCCATTCTAAAATATCTCTCAAACTCCACCAGCTCTAGACAAGGGACTACACGGGCAATTAACTACACACTAAGATAAAGAAATTAAGGCACAATTCAAAAATTTTTAGCAAGCCATTTTTGAATAAATTACAAACAATTCAATGATTAGCTTGTTCAGTGATAAGCTTACCCTTATTTTATCACAATTTTCCTCTCAGTAGATAAACTGAGGTCAAGATGTCAGTTTGAGTGTAATTGGTGTTACCATGGCAACAATATAAACATAAGGCTGAAATCAGTTTTTTTTTTGAAATATCTCTTGATTGACATACCTATATAGTAATGTATGGGAGTACCCCCAGATCTTAATGTCAGTCTTCACATGAGTTTCGTCTGGAATTCACTTTAGTTAGGGGCTGTTAATATAAGTCAAGTTGTCCCTGCTAGGAGGGACAACTTGTTTTGTATCCCCCAGGGAAAAGGAATCAAAAGAGTTATCCCTACCTCCTAGCAGGGACATCTTGCCTTTCGTGTAAATAGCCCCTTAGACCTCCAAATGAAATTAACTGCTTGAGGACTACAGCAGCGCTATGCACTAGTACTACCCTGAGAAAAACAAAGTCACTATTTATAACATATATCTATAGTCATTTCTTAAAGGGTAATCCTTAAAAACCAGGAAAGTTTGACCCATTTCCATCTCTTATTTGATCAAATCCCATGTGAAATCCCAGGTGTTTCTTTATATTCATCTCAAATTTTAATTCCCATTCTATATTGTTTTCTGTTCTTGCCCAACCAAACAACTCCAATTTTCATTTGACGACACTGTTTTAAAGGTGACCTTTATTAACAATGCAATCATTGTATTCAAAATGAGATCACAATTCTCTAACTTCTAAGACTGTACTGACTTATGATATGTTCACATAGTCAGGTATGAAAGCTTAATCCGTCATTTCGAGGCATAACGGATCGGAATATTCTAAAATATGAACACTAACATTTCTACTGTCCTTTGAAAGAAAAAATACCTTTTTTGCAGACACAATCGCGTTTTTTTCTTCTCAATAAAACATAAATAGACAGTGAAGAGCCATCCCATATGGTTTCTTTTCCGTTCTGGCGCCATTTTGTTTTACTGGTCCCAGTTCCCTCTCATCATACTAGTGCACAGAGTAACCAGCCGTTAGAGCAGATTTCCTTTACTTATATATACGTTATTAGTCGACTAGCCAGCTAATACGGCTGTGTATTTTTACCAGTCACGCTGTATTTTGACGAGCCTTCAGGCGAGCTAAAATGGAAGTGACGAGTAAAAATTCACAGCTTTATTATAACTTTTTTAGAGCCAAAATGCAGCTTTATTAGCTGGCTAGTCGACTAATAATTTATTTATTATACAATTCCCAAAAGAAATAAACCGTTTTTGCCTTTTTATTTATTTATTTTTTTTGCAATTGTTTATCCTTGATAGTTGCGTGACCTGATCAGGAATGGACTTTTAGCAGGCATTGCATGACATTTTAAATTTTACTCCAACAAGAACAAAAATATAATATTTGAAAAGAACACACCAAAATTAGAAAAAAATGACATATTGAAAGTATTTTTTATTAATTTTGGTGTGTTCTTTTAAAATATTATATTTTTGTTCTTGTCGGAGTAAAATTTAAAATGTCATGCCGTACCTGCCAAAAGCCCATTGCTCGCAAGAAACCATTCAAATGTTAGGACAATTTTTGTGCCACTACAGCATTACGATGATTATAAGAAAAAAAGACAACATATTAGTTAGCCACTAATTCGACAATTTTGATACGAAGTGGCCCGAGCGTGAAGCCATTCTGGCTCTTGTTCTAATATAAAGAGCGACACATCAAATTCAGCAAATGAAGACCATGCAATAAAGACCTGCATAAGCTTTAAAACTGTGTCAATCCATTCATCACGTACTGCTCGTTAGCTGTTTGTTGTACCTCATTTATCGTTATAAGTCTTTTGGCTTCCCCAAAACAAATTTAATTTCTCTGAGAAAGCATTTGCATTTGTGTTAAAATCCTTCAAATCAAGAACAAATGCAACCTCTCCAGAAACTGACTTGAAATCCTGACAAATAACCAAGAAATCAAAAGGAAACTTTCAGGCTTTCAGGTGGTATTCAAGTGGTTCATTTAAATTCCTAAGAACTAGCTGCTGTCTTGTGTTTTTTTAGTTCCAATTAAGCTAATAAATACTCTACCGAAGCAGCTCCCGATGTTGGGATCCGAGAACAATATTCTGTCACACGTTAGTTAAGATAATTCTATAGGTTTGAACTTTGACATCCTCTTGTTCTCTTAAGAACCAAAATATACAGTGTCAATAGATACTGAGAGCAAATCTTTCTACAATTGTGTATTCTATGCTTCCAAGAGAGCATAAATAAGAGAGGGAAACTTAATGGGGCGCGCGCCATGATGATTCCCATCTGTGCTATTTTTAGTAACTGGATGCAGTTCAATTTTCGTCTTACCCTACTCCCGTAGATCGAAAAATTGATCGAGTGGAATTTCGCGATTTTAGCTTCATAAAATTACACAATCGATACCAAAATTATTTTAGATTCCACGAAAAAGCCATTGGATGTCCAATTGATAACATGCATAAAAAAATTATAAAAACAAACAAGTTTTTCTCATCTAAATAAGCAAAATTTTTTGAATAAACCCAAGTGCACGCTCAATGACGTCTGATGTGTCAGTAGCGCACGCATTTCCGCTGAAATTTCTTTAAAAAACAAAAAATCCTTTTTTCTCGTCAAAATCGTTCCTTTGTAATCATAAAGTACACACTTTTGATGGCAGATAATATCAATAAGAGCAGAATTAAGATAACTTTGATTTGAAACTCAAATCTGCACTAAACGGTTCTCTGGGCCCGGAAGTGTCAAATTATGACGCACGGGAGTAGGGTAAGATAAAAATTAAACTGCATCCGGTTACTGAAAATAGCACAGATGGAAATCATCATGGCTCGCCCCTTTAACAAGTTGCCCTCTCTTATTTATGCTCTCTTGATGCTACCTGCCTACAAAAACGGTTGACATTTTAAAACTAAAACTGAGTGGTCTGATGCCTTGGAACTTTGTTACTAGTATTCTCCTATGTTTGGAAACAAATCGGCGGCACTGGTTAGTCATTTTAAGAGACTGAAAGTTTTTTTGTTAGAATAACGTATTCAGTAGTACTGAGGATATTGGGTATTTAGACTCGTATAACTATGTTTTCTATTAAGCTTTTGTTTGCAATTGATTACAATAATTATCATAAAAAAATAAAAAAAAATTATTAATATTCAAGAATAGAAAAATCGTGAAATTTAATGCACTTCACATTTTAATTCCCTCTAAAAATTGCAAAATTTAATACTGGCAAAATATGGCTCTAGATTATTTGCAAAATTTAGTACTCGCGAAATTATGTGAGAATAAGGTATGACGTTTGACTTTGACTTGAGTGCCTCAAAATTCTCTTCCGTACTTTGTGCGCTTGATCTATCATTAAGAATTAGTCTCCTTTGCAAAGGAAACTAATTAAGATGATGTGATTTGATTTTTGGCTTACTATTCACGTGGAACACACGATAGTTCCACGGAGTTTAAACGGTTACCCCTGATACTCTAACCTTTACTTCAAGGTAAAATGACCTATTGTCAGTCGAAATTAAGACAACATATTATGGAAAGACTATTTAAAATTATAAGTGACCTCTCTTAACCTATTAAAACTCTTTTCCAAACTATTTGATTTTTCGGCATTAGAGCTGCGTCTAGGTGTGCGCCAAATGCTCGGCAGTCAGCGCTTATGATAAGAGGTCACTTTGTAATTATCAGTGGGAATCGTATTACAATTAATGTAAACTGCTTCGTTGGACACAGGAAGTTCCCCAGGAAATAGTAAAGTATAGAGCCAGGCTAGTATCGTGAAAAAATTAAGAGTTAATGTTTCACTAACAAAATCTTTAAACTTACCACAACAAGGCTTTTTTATTGGAACCGGCTTCCAACTGCACATCAATTACTCGGCCTAACAAGTCACCTTCTGCAGTTTTAACTCGACCATTTTCATCCTTAACAAAAATCCCATCATCTTCAGTTTCTTTGAAATACCATTCAGAACATATGTGGTATTCGGGTTTCAGCAAAGACTTTTTATTCTGCTTCCCACGCTGTTTTGGTTTCCTTGCCGTCCAAAATCAGTTGCAATTCAAAAATGCATCAATTCGGAAGTCTACACTGTAAAATCGTTGTGCTGTACGCTGTACAGCCGGTGTTGCACTATAAGGCAAAGAAATGTCTTTCTAAATGTAATGAAGAGCGTTGAAGCTTACCTTTAAATACATATTCGTCATGTTGGGCTAGACTACGGATCAGTGAACAATGACAATAACGAACTTGAACTTCCCAATGATCTACACTCCAGAGGTCAAAAAGGAATGAATTTGATACCAAGTGTCCAATTACAAATATAATACCACGTGGATTACAGTGAGTGGCTTCCAGTCAATGTAACGGTTTTTTGTCTCTGAAGAGATGTTTGACTGAGTCGAGTATGGATACAAGCAAACAGTGCAATTTGTTTGAAAGTGACGATGAGAGTGAATCTTTCGAAGGGTTTATGATAAGAGATCAAAGATGTTTTCTAAACGAAGTTCCCAAAGTATCTTTGTTTACATCAACTCCCACGCCGAAGAGGCAAAAGACTGATGTGAAAAACGACTTGTTGCTTGAAGATTCATTGACCAAAGACCCAGAAAAGATTATGTCAGATGATAGCATAATTGAAGGTGAAGTAGTTGATTCCATATTGTATGAGTGCAAAATTTCTACAAACTAAGTGTCCGTGCGATCTGCCAATAACGATTCCTCAGTGATCGAAGGAAATTTACGTCTCTCGGGCGGAAGCGAAACAGAGGTAGAGGACTCGGAAGAGATTCGGAAAACGAATACACGAATGCTCCAAACGATGCAAAAGGAGAAACCTCAAAGCCATAAAGGTTAACTAAAGTGCAATTAGTATAGTTAATCAATGGTTTTAAGTTCAATTTGGAATTTAAAATTAACGTGTTCTGTCATCACAGTTTTTTTCCATTTTACCCCAACCTAGGTAGTTCCGGAGTCTTAGATTTCATCAATGAATTTCCTTTAAAATCCTGTCATTTAAAGATAATTGTTTGGCAATTCAAAAACCGAGGAAAAAAGAGGGGGTCACCGTATTGGTTTCTGAGCTGTCGTAAAGGGTGGTATTTTCAAGGATTTTCCACGATTTGTTGCAAAATGTACGTAATCCATATGGTCTGAAGAATGCGAACAAAATTTTTCCGAGAAACGCCTTGACCATCTCAAAAGATAGATGTGAGGTTTATCTAGCAGTTGTATGTATTGTTTGATGAGTTGCAAATATGATTATAAGGGCATTCTAGAATCAAATTCCTACCCAATTACGAGCTCCAAAATCGTTTACGGACTGTAACAATGTGGAAAATTTACGACAATCCAATCAATGAAGTTGTATTTTTATTTTTTACATCAAAAAAATGATAAGTACTCTCTTGAATTAAAAGAAAAAAATAGGGGGTCACCGTATTATTTCAAGAGTTAGAAAAGCACAAAAGAGAATACACACCGAAAACGAACACCAAATATCACCCATTTTAGCGACTTTCTCGCCGGCTTTTTCAATGGATAAGATTAACTAAATTTAAAAGTTTCGTGTTAAATACCTACATTACATAGTGTACAAGATTTCTTGATTAAAGTTTTTCCGATATTTGGATGACAAAATATAATTTTTCTCTACTAAAGTTTGAGTTTCTACGTTTTCAATTGCTCGCTTACTATTGTCCAGACTCCCCACGGTAATACCAATGCTCTCTAATAAAAGTGTGCGCGCTCGAATGTGCGCGGGAAATGTGCAGTAGCAAGGGTCCGGAACTACCTTAATGATAACAAACTGCACAGATGTTATTGTTTTTTTTAATATGTAATCTTTAGATTTTACTTTTCTGTTGCATGAAGTCGTTAACTGTAAGATAGACATCCAGTAAGCATCCTATTACAGTAAATAGGGGATTAAGTTATTCGTAATGCATTCTCTAATAACCTCTAGACCGAGTACGTTACTGATTCGAATTTAATCCTGTTATCAAGTTACTGTTTCAAGGAAAGCCCGATAATCAGATTATAACTCTACGTTAAACGATACTTCGAAGGCGTTCTAATACCACCGGAATCCCAAATAAAAGGGATTCCCTGTGGAAACAGTTATAATTCACTCTGGTGTAAAAAAACAAATTTCATTGTTTGTGGGCCTTGCGCCTGTGAAAGCGTCAGCTTCCTGTTACTAGGAATAATGTCAGGAACATCCTACCCTGGTCCCAGAGGTTTTTTCCTTTTGATTTCCGAAATCAGAATCGGAAGTCTTTAGTTCTTGTTTTTCTTTAAAAAATACGTGACAGACAGAAAACGTATAAATGTAAGCAAAGAACAAAAAAAAGAAAAATACTATAAAAGAACAAAAATTATAGAATACAAAAGAAAGCTTCTGAGACCAGGGTGGGGACATCCAGCTGAGTTTTGGTCTCTTAGTGTTATGGTCTGTTGATGCAATATAAGTGCAAGGTGTAAGGTTTCTATGTGTCTTTGACAGCATAGATCAACTCTACTTAATTTTAACAACGTAAATAAATAAATGCAATTTGTTTTTTTTAATAATACAGGCAAGCGACGAGGAAGTGTCATTGATCCCAGGGACATTCTCAAACAAGAACTTTGTTGTGTTGAAGAGTGTATTTTCAGATTTACTGAAAAACAACTGGTAGCTGCACGAGAAAACTTCAGACAAAAGTGTCCTTCCTACCATGCTCAATTTAGAGAACAACTCAGTTGAGTTGGGAGGCCTATACGAGGTGGATAAGAGAAACGGTCTAGCATTGGTTCTAGCAATTTCAATACATATGAATTCAAGAGTATCATCAGTTAAATCTTCCCTGAGTTTATAACTGATTGAGTCTCGAATGAATATGGCCACCCCATCACCCTCTCTTGACCGGTCATGCCTTACGAGTGAATACCCTTCAATGACAATTTCATTGTCGTGTATAGTATTATCTAGGCGAGTTTCATTTAAGGCAAGCACATCAAATGCATGTGATTGCATTCTTAAACGAAGCTCATCCAGATATTAAGGCTGACTGTGTTAACAGATGCTATTTTAAGGCCCTTTGGTTTGGATAATGGGAATGTCAGATTTTCTGGCCCAGTTTTAGAATCTGATAATCATTGATTGTAACTATTCTTAATATAAGTAATAAAATTACTTGCTAAAAGTTTAGTGTCATCAGTATTCAGGTGAAGACCGCTGGAGTTGAGGTGATCCGATTATTTTGGTGTTAGCGTTCGAAATTATGGACCATTGGTTTTGCATAGTAAATTTACTAGTAATATTGTTAACTGCTCTAATCTTTGTATTTAGTGAGTCATCATCAGATCTTTCAATTATTGAAGAAATCGTTACCTTGGTATGTGGTGACTGAGTAGACTGTAGAGTCTGTAGAGTAGTAGACTGAGAGCCTTCCCAAATTGAGTGCAGCCCTAAAACAGCCAAAAAAAAAAAAAGAGGGAAAGAAAAAGAAAGAAAGAAAATATAACAGCATTAGTATCATAAGCTGCATGTTCAGTATAGGGTAACAGTTTATTTTCAAGTATATAACTGATGGAAGATACTCAAATCAACACACTCACATGTTCAGTTTTTGCGGTACGACAGACCAGTCCATATCATTCTCCCAGCACTGATGTAAGTTTTTCCGCATGGTCTTGGTATTGCTTTTCGGTGTTTTGGGCATTTCTTGAGTTTAAAGTAAAACGTAAACCAACCTCGTGTGAATGCAAAGCAACGCGGCAAACAGTCCAACGTCTATCACAATGCAACGGAATTCAAAGTGAACTGAACAGAACTGACCTCACTCTGCACAGTTTTGTGGCCATTTCCTCAAGGTCTTCCATATAAGAACACTCTTGAAAGTTGGAAAAATCCCTACAATATTTATTCATTTTTTGATATTTCAGTTTACTTTGTATTGTACAGAATACTGGAAGATGATCAGAAATGTCTGCTACACAAACTCCAGATTTTGAAACTTTACTTGGAATATTAGTGTAGATGTGATCAATAAGAGTTTGAGAGTGATCAGTAATTCTTGTTAGTTTAGTTATTACTGGCATCATTCCCAAGTTTAAGAGCATATCTAGATATTCAGAAGTGGGATTTTCAGTGTTAAAATTTAGGCAATTTATGTTTATGTCATCCATGATTACTATTTCATGGCCTTTGCTCTGTGATTCTATGAGTTTTCTTCAAGTGCATTCCTAAAGTAAGCAACACTGCTTCAAGGATGCCTAATTATACATGCAACAATTACATTGTTGTTCTTATCTTGGGGCAGCTCAATCCAGCAAGATTCAACATCATCTATAGTGAGATTGAGGTCATCTCTTCTTATATATGGAATACAGTTATTAATGTATAAACCTACACCTCCAGCTCTTGATTTAGAGTTAACACCTAGAAAGTTATAACCTGATACTGAAATATTAGTGAAAGTATTCTCATTGAGGTTGGTTTCAGATATTGCTATTATACTAGGTGTTTGTCTAATAGAGTAGAAAACATCATTTAGTACGGACAGATTCTTGGCAAGGCTACAGGTGTTACAGAGCATAAAAGACAAATCTTTTTTGTGAATACCATGAAAAAATTTGCCTGTTTGTTTGACACTATGATATTTTGAATTGATAAGGAAATTTTCATCAATTTTGTTATCATTGTTATATGGACTATCAAGAACATCTTCAAACAGGCTCACTGTACTGGTCAAGCTCAAGGAATTAGTGACCCATCCACCTGTAGCTTTGAGTAAGTCTCTTCCATTTAGTACATGGAATGGAAGAGCTTTCAGTAGCATATAGTTATTCTGCATTTTTCTTATTCTTATATTACAATATAGGTTATGTATTAGTTGAAATTGGAATATTATCATAAGATATAATACTAATTAAATGTAATTGACCTACTAATACATGAATCTTGTCAAACTTGAGATAAATCTTCCACAGTAAATGGCATTGTTGAATTTAGCGGCCTCTTCTTCCACTTCTTGGCGGGTATGGGCCTCTTGCATGGTGAGCTTGCCTGTTTGGATGGGAATTTTTAAAGGTTGCGAATTGTTCCATAGTTGTGAACAAGTGTGCATCGGCACTTGCATCTTCTCTCAAGTAGATGGTGCTGTTCCTTGTTCATATATACTTCCATCTTAGTTCTTTACATAAATTGTTGACTTCTCCAAATAATTTTTTTGCTTCTTTGGGTGAGAGATTCGCCTAGGTAGACATTATTGTCAGATCGTAGCTGTGAACTCACGATCTCTGGCCGTTTTCCCGCCCAACTTCTTGTTGCTGTAAAATCTGTTCTTCACGCTCCTGCGAGTAAATTTAATGATGAACTTAGGTGGATCGTCTCTATTAAAGCTTGGAAACGGGTGAGCAGTAGAAATATCCGAATCAACTGGTGGTGGAATCTCAAGAGTTTCAGCTATTGAGTTGATTGCTTCAATACACTGATCTTCGTCCTTGGCCGCCACTCCAGTTACAACCAAACAATCACTTCTAACGTACTGTGAGATTTTGTCGGTCTCATCAATACATTCCTTTAATTCATCTTGAGTTTGCTTGAGGTCGTTTTTTAAGCTGTTTGTTAGGTCAGCGAAATCAGAAATTCTCTTACATGGTGTTTGAACTTTCTTTAGTAGTAGATCGTATTTGTCAGATATAAATTGCAGGTTGTTTTCATCAAATTTCTTTTCTAAATCATTAATCTTAGCTTCAATTGGCTTCATCTCAATTCGAATGGGTTTTGTAATTTCTTCTTTATCCATTTTCAACATCAGACAGCAAAAGATCAGCTTCTAAAAGTTTAAATCTAGCGCCGCTCTGGAGACATGTCCTTTTGCCATTGCAGCATATGATCAGTTTTAAGGCAGTCCTTGGCTAGAGGACAAAGGGACAAGATGGTATTGTGTATTGGTAGTTTGTTTAGTGTAAAGGACTCGATTCTTAGTGGTCTCCGCTCACACGTGGTCTACAAGTTTGTTTGTACTGGTTGTGATGCCAGTTATGTCGGTGAAACCATGCAGCATTTTTCGACACGCGTACGCGAGCACCTAACAACAGACAAGGGTTCTCATATAAACAAGCACCTCAATAACTCTATGGCCTGTCGAGCCAAGGTAAGTTGAGGGTCATTGTATTACCGAAATATTTTTTTACTGAGCTGAGATCGTGTGCCTAAAGATCGTTACTTGTACATAAATCTAAAACAGTTAAACCAACAAACAAATAAATAGAAAGAAAGAAAATAAATAAAAAGAATAAAACAGAACTGTTTCATTGTCTAGGAATGCATTTGCATTTTTACTGTAAAATGCAGATATTACTTTAAAAGATTATTTTAATCGTGAAAATCGAAAAATAAAATGAACTCGGGCTAACTCGTTATGTTTTTGATTGGCATCAGAACTTCAGAAGTCACAGAGTTACTTCCACCGATGATGACATAGTGGTTATGGCTTGGTAATCAAGCCAGTAACAAAAAAAAAGAAATGTTTTTTTCACAATCCAGTATATACCCCTTCCCCTTCAATCAATTTTGCACTTATCAAGGCATGTACCTCTGTTTCCCAGTCCCATCTGGAGGTAAACATTAAGTTGGGGGGGGGGGACAAGAGGGGAGGTCATTGGTCGGGTCGGGTGAGCAAAATCCTGCCTGTACCAAACAAATAATTATTCCAGGATTGCAGTACCTGATTAAACTAAAAATACAACAAAATTTCTAGTATTTGTCATATGAAACATTATGCCAGGACTTTATTGGCATAATACTGTATAGTGTCACAAATTAATGGATAGACGGACAAAGATAAAGCACCATTCTTAGCGACAAGTCTAAAAGGAAACGCTACTTTGATACTGAGTAACCTTTCTTATGAAAACCGAAGTGATTTCAACATGCTTGAAAAAGCACTTTCAAACCGATTTGGTGCTACGCATCAATCAGAACTCGCGAGAGCAAAATTTAAAACTCATGTAAAACGATGAAAAGAATCTCTACCTGAACTTGCTGCAGATTTAGAAAGACTGGTCAAGTTAGCATACCCGACAGCTGAAGCAGAGTTGCAGGATACACTAGCCGAGCATCAATTTATTGATGGTCTCCCAGATGAAGAAAGCAGATTGCGCGTAAGAAGGGAAGACCCACAAGTATTCAAGGTGCACTTGGAATCACTTTGGAATTGGAGTCGTATCATTTGGCAGACCGTTGGGGATATTTACATTCACGAAGCTCTGCACACGCCCGACAAGTTAATTTACAAGAACAACCAATTCAAGTTGAAAAGCCGTCAGAAAATGTTGGATCAGAAATTTCAAAGCTTGGTTCTTTAATTGGTCAAGTGCTGGAAAAAGGGAAGCAAAGAGGACAAATAAGAAGGTCTGATCGTTAGAAAATAGTAAGTTGTTATGAAATTGGACATTGCCAGTTGGCATGCCCTTTATTAAGTGTGTCACTACGACAACAGCGTTATAATGTAAGGGAACGTGGGGATGACTATACTGGGTACCCCTCAAAACGACAACAAAGTGCCACAGGGTTCCCAATACAGTTACAGTTCAAAAGGGACTCCACAACAGAGGCAACAAAGCACCTCAGGGTTCCCACCACAGAGTCGCGACTCCACAGAAAATTCACAACAGCAACAGCAAAGTACAGAGACACTGCCACAGGGAAACTACCAGAGGTCGAGCTCATGGGGCCGAGGTCGACTGTTTTAGAGAATACAGGAGCCCCAGAAATTATTAGCAATGGAAGTGATAGAGGACTTGTGGTTCCTGGATTCATTGGAGACATTCACTGTAATTTTCTAATTGATTCTGGGGCAGATATTTGCTTGTTGAATCCAGAGACACTCAAACATATTTCAAAAGAAATTTCTGTAGAACAAGTCTCATCGAATGCAAGAATTAGAGTTCTAGCTGGTGAAAGTGTTGAAGTCAAGTGTTAGTGTACTCTTCCTGTACGAATTGGAGAGACTGAGACAAATCAATAATTTTGGATTGTTCCAATGTCTGCACAGTGCTTGTGAGGAGGAGATTTTCTTCAAAGACATGGCTGCGTTATTGATTATCATCAAATGGTTTTCAAAGTTAATAATTCAGAAGTTCAACATCAACATGTTGGTGCTGATTCACCTCAAGTACTTCGTGTGATTCTAGACGACCCTGTCAAAATCAAGCTCTACTCAGAAGTAGTAGTAAGAGGAAGAGTCATTGGACATGACAAACAGAACGTTATTTAATTTAGATGATGACCATCACCAATTTGGTGAAGCATATAATAGACGTTGGAGATTCAGTACCTGTTAAACAACATCCTCGCTGCCTACCACTTTCAAGAGTAACTGAAGCAGATCAAGCTGTAAAAGAAATGTTAGACAATGACGTAATTGAACCATCTACAAGTCCATGGTGCTCACCAATTGTACTGGTTCGCAAGAAGGATGGATCCACAAGATTGTGTGTAGACTAGAGAAAATTAAATTCAATCACACGAAAGGATGCGTATCCTCTTCCACGACTGGATGCAACGTTGGATTCTCTTTCTGGTTCCAACTGGTTTTCTACCTTAGATTTAAAGAGTGGATACTGGCAGGTGCAGTTAGATGGTCAAGCGAATGAAAAGACCGCCTTTTCTACTGACAAAGGACTTCGGCAGTTTAAAGTCATGTAATGCTCCAGCCACATTTCAAAGATTAATGGAAGCTTATTAACCGCACCTTTCATGGCTGCCTAGTAATTTTTATAGCTCTTGAAACTTATGAACCTTAGTGCTCTCTACGTGGCAGCACTACCGTTCTCCTCTCCTTAACACTATTTCCAACAAAGTTGACGAACTGTACGGAGTTGTCACCGTTAATAATCCATCAGTGGCTTTGATCACAGAATATTGGCTTTCGTCCGACACTCCTGATAGCACTGTGCACATTGGTCAGTCATACAACTGTTATCGTCTTGATCATCCAACTCCAGGAGGAGGTGTACTTGCCTATGTTAAAAATGAAATCTCTACTACTCGTCTTTATGACCTCGAAGCAACAGGCAAAGAAGCTCTGTGGCTACTTCTGAAGTCCGGCACACCTAGACCTTATAGTGCCATCCTTGTTGTATGTGTTTATTATCCTCCTGGTCAAAGCGCTATCAATGATCAAGAGATGTTGGACTATCTGTCACAAGGACTTGATTCTGCCCTCGCTGATTGGCCTTCGTTGGGTTTGGTTTTAGCGGGTGATTTCAATAAGTTGGATCTGAATCCTTTGTGCAACCGTTTTAATCTTAGAAAGCTTGTTAAGGCCCCAACTCGACATAATAACGTCTTGGATCAAATACTGACGAACATGAAAGATTTGTTCAATCCCGTCGTGCACCTCCCGCCCATTGGCCGTTCCGACCATCAATGCCTCTTCGTGTCTCAGAAACCTCGAGCAAAGGCACCAGTTATCACCAAACAAGTACATGTTACTCGCCCAGGAAATTTGAATGCCCTTGGTTTAGAACTGAACCGCGAGAACTGGGAAGAGGTCTTCTCCTCTAGCGACGTGGACGACAAGGTGTCAGTGTTCAATGTTGTTATGACAAAGATATTGGAAACTAATGTACCCAGGAAGTCAATTCGTGTCTGTTCTACTGACAAACCATGGATGACCTCGAACATCAAAGCAATGATTAAAGCTAGACAGAAAGCCTATACAAAGGGGAATATGTCAGAATATGCACGCCTTCGTACTGAGACGTCTAAGCTGATCAACAAAGCCAAACTAAAGTACTACGAATCTAAAGTAGAGGATAAACGTAAATCAAATCCTGCCTTATAGTACAAAGCCATCTTTGGATTGTCCACCGCTGACGAAGCTTCGAGCCAGCTGCCGTATTCTACTACTAACCAAGACCTTCTCGACTTTGCTGACAAGCTTCAAACAAGCTTCACCAAACCTTGGCAAGGAATTGAAAATATAGACCTTCCAAGTTACGACGCGGTACAACATCTGCTAAAGGACAGTCCACCTCTCTTACCTTCTGTTGGACAAGTAAAAGCTGCACTCATGCACTTAAATCCAAGGAAAGCCACTGGAGCAGATAATATACCCGCCTGGTGTTTGAAGCGTTTCTGTGAAGAATTGGCGCCAGTAGTTCATGATATCGTGGTTAGTAGCATCATGCAATGTAAATACCCAACAGCTTATAAACATGCACTTGTCAGTCCTATTCCTAAAGTACGCCCACCAAAAGACATTGATAATGACTTCAGACAAGTCTCGGTTCTCCCCCAGCTGGAAAAGGTCCTTGAAAAGATACAGTTAAGCCTTAACAATGAAGCTTTAAGAGCAAAGGATAAACAACACGCAATACGAAGTGGTTGCTCTACTATACAAGAAAAGAACTATTGGCAATTGTGAACGCCATTGAACACTTTAACCCGTACTTGTATGGAAGGGAATTTCTGCTTAGAACCGATCACTCCGCCTTACAATGGCTGATGCAATTCAAGAACCCTAAAGATCAAATCGCCAGGTGGTTGGAGAAAATCCAAGCATATAATTTTACAGTTATACATTGTCCAGGACGAAAGCATGGCAATGTAGACTCTTTATCAAGACGACCATGTGCTAGTGGAATTTGCAAGTATTGCAAAAAGAGAAATTGAAGAAAGTCTGGCTAACGAAAAATTTGAAGAATCTACAGGAAGAACAAACCCCTACTATCCTAAAGTCTCGTTGCTACAGATAACCACAGATGACATTGAATTAGAGCCTGAGAAAACTCACCAAGGAATATTTTGGCAGCAAAGTGAAATCAAACAAGCACAACTGGATGATCCAACACTGTGCAACATCATAATTTGGCTAGAAGAAGGAAAGAGGCCTGATTGGAACCAAGTGGCACCTTACAGCCCTGAAGTTAAAGCTTATTGGGCGCAATGGGATTCCTTGATACTTCGAAGGATGGAAGGTAATGGTAATGCTCCACCTCAAACACAATTGATTGTGCCAACAACTCTGCGTGCAGATATCTTACATGAACTTCATAATGCACCAACAGCTGGACATCTTGAACTGTCAGACTTCCTAATAGACTCCAAGACAGAGAAATGAATTTGAATTGTATAAATGAAGCGTCAAAGAAACAAACAGAAACAAAAAGAACAAAAATGAAAAAAAAAAAAATGAAAGACACACAAGAAAAAAAAAAAAAAGAAAAGAGACAGATGAAGAAACAGAATAGAGACAGAAAAGAAACAGAAAAGAGACAGATGAAGAAACAGAAAAGAAAACAGCAAAGAAACGAAAAGAAACAGAAAAGGGAGATGAAGAAACAGAAAAGAGACAGATGAAGAAACAGAAAAGAGAGAGGAGACAGCAAAGGGATGAAAGAAGAAACAGAGAACAATAATAACAACAACAAAACTGGAAAAAACTCCTAGATGACATTGAACAATGAACATTATTTAAAACTTTATTTATTTATTTATTTATATTTAGTTTAGATATTAATGTCGGGGACGGACACAAAGTTCTCTGGGGAGGGGGGTAGTGTTATGAAACTAGATTTAAGCGTGCACTAGACACGATGTATGTCCCTAGGGGCTTTAGTTTGGGTAACTTAGTGCTCTCGATTACCTAATAACTATAAAACTGTAACAATACAGCTACATTGTAATGGTAAAAAAAATGTTCACTTTGTAGAAGTAAATAAAATAACTTTTTCATCCTATTCCATAACCTCTTCTTCGTCGCCTTCAACTTCAAACCCAGTATATATCACATCTGAAAATGTCTCTCATTTTGTGATATGCACATGCAGGCAAAGGAACCCTCCCACCTAAGTAGCCATGAACAAGACGTGTGAATTCACGATATGCAACACCATGCAAGAACCTGAAAAACCAACCATAAATTACAAGTATTCTTTTAAAAATGAACGCTACAGTAAATTAATTTGAAAGTTGAATGTTATCAGAATAATGAATAAATCTAGACCTTAACCAAACAGAACGAAGTGTAGGACATCGAATCGAAACCAAGACATCAGTCATTGAAAAATACATGATAATAAGCAAAGTTTTACCTTTCCTCTGATCCAGTCTGACGGTATCTGGTTTTATCTTTCGTTTTGTATTTGTCTGCTGCCAGGTGTAAACTCCATTTCTGCAGGCAAACTTGTTTGAATCCTGGGTGACATGTTATACAGGTTGGAGTGATTTCTATTTCTTGCTGAACCATGTCACTGGACATAGATTCCACGCATTCGTCTATTTCCATGAAGCACTGGAATTCATTGGGGTTTTGTAGAAAATCAATGCAGCAATTTCCACATTTACACCTGAATTTGAAAATAATACAGAACAATGAGTTATCAAACATGAATTCAGAATTATGCAATAGTTTAGCCGAAGTCGACAATAGTTAGTTTAGATCCCAGAGACTGGAATGTCCAGGTACCGCACTTACCATGAACTTTGACGTTCATTTCAATCGAACCTACTTTGAAGTTTGAACCTACTGTTCATATTCTCTTTGTGTTTCTTGCTGTTGAATGTATTCGTTAATCCAGTCTTCACTTGCCATTGGTTCATCCGTATATGGCAGAAAACTATCAGAATCAAGACATGTGTTGTCTTCTTGTTTGTCAGTAGTGTCCTGACCTGCATCGTGCTCTTCTTCGACTTCAAAAACGTATCCAGGCAAGAAATTAACATCAGAGTCATCTGAATCAGAGGATGATGTATCAGAGTTGTAGCTTGACATTTTTTGCGAACTTTGAGTAGACAAAAACGGATTTGCTGAGTGAGTAAGTTTGAATCAGCGCTATTTACGAGAGACTGACCAGATTTGTGCTGTTTTGTCTTCCTGGGTTGACGTCAGAGCTCTTACTAGGACTCAGGTACTTTTACGTGCGGTCTTGACTTCATTTGTAATATAAAAATTGGCAATTAAGTGAAATGTTATAATTTCTTCGAAATAACATTATTTATAACGTGTACTTTTAGAAAAAAAAAGTATTTGGCCAGGGGTGATAGGAGCTTTAAACCTAAACAAAGATTACTCACTTTTATTTGACTCTCGATTGCTTTTTACCATGTATAAAAATGACATGGAGTATTTAGGCCTTGTTCAAAAGAGAACGCAAGTCGATGCAAGTTTGCGTTGACTTACGTCAAGCGGTGTTCAGATAGGACGAGCACATGGCAATGTGCCGGCTGAGTTGGACAGCTACAAAAATGTGAAAATAATCAGTCTTCAGAGCCCTTGTTGAATATCATTTCAGCCCAACATGCAGCTACTTAAGACAAAAACAATCAATGAAGGAAATGTAGTAACTTTTAAGAAAAGGTTGAAGTTTTGTAGGCAGTTAGATGGACTTAACTCACATTTTCACAAACCAAAAGACTTCTGCACACAACCCTATTCAAATGCTAACTTTGAATTTAACACTTTCCAAGGTATGTGTGTCTTCCACGCGAGAACTTGACAGTTCGTTTGAAGATTCCATTTGTACTATGAAGCAAATATCCTGAATAATACACCAAAACCACTATAAACGCTCTTTGAAATTTTACTATTTCGATCAACAACACGACAGACAACGCGAAGGCTTGGCAACCAGGCCAAACTCAAATGTAGGAAAGTGACTCTGGTAGGAATTGTAGGATTCCTACAGCCCATATATGGAAGTGCCAAAGAGGGACATCAGGGATTTCAACATTTCACACAAAGTCCTAAACTTCTTGCAAACATTCCAAGGGTTATATTAGATCTTTTTATTAGATCTCACAACAGGAAAAAAATATTCAAACTAATAACATTTAAGATTTGACACTGAAAATATTAATTAATCCAAATGTACTGACTTAAATCAAATTTTTATTCAGGAAATGCATCTGTTGACAAAGACACCCCTGTTTCCTAACCTGTAGAAAAAGGTACCATTGTTTTCATAATTGTCAAAAAATGTCTCTACTCAACCCCATTTCATCAGCATCATTAATGACAAATATACACCTATTTCAGAAAAGGTTGTCGTACGAGAGGTCTCAAGCCTACGCGACAAGACCGAAAAGGAGTATGGGTAGTAGGCAAAAAATTACTCTATTTTCAGGTTTGGTCTTGATTTTAGCACTAACGAGTGAAGTTCTTTAGTGTTTAAGGTCAAGGTAAGCTATTTTGAGTTGTCGTATGGCTGATTTGTGTGGTTTTATAGCTTTAGTAATTTCTACCCATACGCCCTTTCGGGTGAGTCGCGTAAGCTTTTGCCGACAACATTAATTGAAATAGGTATATATCCAAACTAAATGTCCTCATTACATATTTTATTCTTTTATTACTATTTATTCAGAGACTATTGACTCTGTTGGCAAAGACAAGGAAAACCATTCTTAAAGAGTTGTTGAAGGTACTACTATTTTTATAATGTGACATGTTTAATCTCCATAATGATTTATCTTACTAAATTACTAAATTTTAATGATCTAATTTTCATTTAGATTGGAAGTCTGGTAAAGTGACATGTTATGTCCATTCAGTTTCACCAACAAAAAAGGTCCAAAGAAAAAGTTTTTTTGGATGCAAACTACAAACAGAAAAAGTCAGTGATGCAAGCTTACTGTTTCATGCAGAAAGAAAAAAAGAGTTTGGTGATTTTTCAAAAGAGGCATTTGGAAATATCATTATTGATAAAAATAGTGTTATTGAAGACAAGATACCAGCTACATTCAAGGCTATTGATAGTAATACCATATCTAATATCAAGTTAGGAGAGATTCAATCTATCAACCCAGGGCAGCTTTTTACAGCTTATGACTCAAATCTCCCTAGTAAAAAAATACAAATCAGAGAGGATCGACTTATCAAATCAGACCCTACAGGCTCAATTAGAATTGTGTTCTGGGATCGAAAACATTTTCCAAAATCTAAGAGTAAAAGCAGATGATAATGGTAGCATGTTGTTGTTGTTGTTGTTTTGCAATTGAGATATTTTAGAACATCCAATTTCAACCATCTTCGTTTACTATCGCTATGGCAACACAAATAGCAGTCAAAGGTAAAGGTATACCCTTCACTCTGGAGAAGTATATGCATGCTACTACATTACCAAAACTTGTATTCGGCCAAAAGAAGAAGATGACAGAGCAAGAATATGGTGCTGAAACAGTGATACAAATTGAAGTAGAGAATCAAGATAAGGGGCTGACATGCAACGAAGAGCCTCATAACAACCAAGTTCCAAATCAGGGCATTAGCGCAGCTGGATGTAATGCTCATAATGAATTTGCCTTGCCATATTTTGACTGTCTGGAAACTCAGGAACTTGAGGCTCAGCAAGATGATAATTTTGAAAGGATTTGGAAGTTGCTTTGAATAGGTATGATATAAAAAAATACAATAAATGAGTGATAGATATCAAAAGGAAAAACAATATACTCTATGTGAATATATATATGTTTCACTAAATGTTTAACATATTTGAATTAAATGTGCGTCTAAATAAAATAAGTAGGAATGTAATAAGACATGTGTATATCAAATTATTAAGAGGAAAAGAAGAAGTAATAAATCGTTTGTAATAATAAAAATTACACTGACCTATTAATTAAAGTCCTTGAGTAAATGAATGTAGTTGTTGTATGTAGATGTATTGGCAAACCTGTGAAATGATTAACTGGACTTTGCATGACAGGATGTGGTGATGAAGCAGCCACATCAGCATATGTGTGTTGAGTTTTAGGTGCAACATATGGTCCATACGGTCTTGAGCCTTTCAGATGAGGTGGATAGTTTGGGTAATTGCTTGCTTGATTTATTGTGCCATAAATGCCACTTCTGAGGTTCTTGACAAAACGTTTAAAGCCATATCGATTGAGATGCTTGCTGTCATAGAATAATTGTTGGTGTGTAATGTGATAACTTAGGAAAGTTATTGCTTGATTTCGACAAAATTGTTCCATTTTATAGTTCAACTGATTAACTTTAGTATTTACAGCATTATGTCTTTTAAGTAAAGAAGAGTATACAGTTTCATTGAAAACTTCTTCAAATCATTAGTACCACAGTGGATCACAATGGTACTATAGTTATGTTCGCTGAATTCTTCACTTTGTATTTTATTTTCAATTTGTTGAATGGTGTAGGTCATGAAATGAATGGAATGATTCAAAGTGGATGGTATAGTATGGTATGGTATACTTTATTTAAACACGCTTGCCCCGTCAACTAGCGCTGGTTTCCACAAGGGGCGTGTGGATTACAAAAAATAAAAATAAAAATAAAAATAGATTAATTAATATCTAGATAAAATATTGCAATTGCTATTATAAAATGACTATATATCATACTAAATTACAAATCTTCAAAATAAAGACGAATTTATTGTTAGAGTAAAATGAAAACTAAGGAATACCAGTGCGAGTGGCAATTTGAGATTTGAATAAATCTAAAGTTTTTCGTAGTTTCGTAGTTTTTCAGGGAGCTTATTCCACAGTTTAGCCCCATCATAAGAAAAGCTCCTTTTCCCGCTCTCTGTTTTTGGAAGAGGTAACTGCAGCAGGGTATCGGAACCCCTTAAATTATAATTTGTAACATCTTGTTTCTTAGTAAAAAGGCCTGCTAGGCACTTTGGGGCCATTCCATTTAGTATTTTATACATTTGTTTGGCCTTGGTTTTCTCTTTTCGATTTTGAGAGGTTCCCAACCTAGAGCTCTTAGAGCTTCTTGGTGAGGAGTTTCGTTGCTCATACGCGTAATTATACGTGCAGATCGGTTTTGTAATTTCTGAAGGGATTAGAATGACCCTCACCAAGGGTGTCCCAAACCTCACTGCAGTAGTTAAAATGCGGCTGCACTATAGCATTATATATGCTGACCAGAGTTTCTCTGTCAACGCAATCTCTTATCTTTCTGATTGCTCCTATACCGGACGTAATCTTTTTAACTATGTTATCAACGTGCTCATTCCAAGACAAAAACTGGTCAATTTCGACACCGAGAACCTTGCTATGAGTAACTTGTTTTAAGGAATTTTGACCAATTTGTATATTAGGCTGAGCAGTGCAATTACGCAGGTTATAGTAGGAGCCAATCAGTAAGAATTCAGTTTTAGCTACATTCAGGCTCAATTTATTAGCTAGTAACCAGTTCTTGATGGACTCCAGGTCACTATTCATGGCACCCTCTACTTCCTCAATTGTTTCACCAGATGCTGTTAAATTACTATCATCAGCAAACAAACGCGAGGTTGTTTGCTTTAAGCACTCTGGCAAATCATTAATGTACAAGAGGAAGAGGAGGGGACCAAGAATAGAACCTTGAGGTATCCCACATTCAATCCAGCCGTCTGAAGAGCGCACTCCATTTAGCTGGCATACCTGTTTACGACCTGTGAGATAGGATTTTAAAAGATTCAAGGCATTCCCAGTTATACCATACATTTCAATTTTACATAGCAGTATTTTATGGTTAACTGTATCGAATGCCTTTTTCAAGTCCAAAAATTCAACCAGATTAACAGCTTACGGTCCATGTTGATATACCAGCTATTTGTGCAGTCCAGTAGTGCTGAGGTAGTAGAGGGCAGTCTACGAAAGCCAAACTGACGCTCACAGAGAATGTTGTTAACTGAGAGGTAGCTATATAATTGGTCATATACAATTCTTTCCATTATTTTACTAATTACAGGTAAAATAGAAATCAGTCTGTAGTTTTCAGGTAGGTTGTGAGGACCATTTTTATGGATGGGCAGAACCCTTGCTACCTTCCAATCGTCTGGGAAACAACAAGAACTAATAGCGTGATTGATAATATAGGTAATGGATGGAGAAATTGCTGGTGCCGCCACTTTCAGTATTTTGCTAGATATTGTGTCATTTCCAGTGGCTTTGGAGGTTGATAGACCACTTAGAAGTTTCTGAACTTTGGCATTAGAAACTGTTCCAAAGTTTGACAAATTGGAATGCGATGGTCTTACAAAACTTTCAAATGAAATATCTGAGGAAGCCAAATCATGGGCTAAACTAGGACCAATATTAACAAAATAGTTGTTAAAGGCCTCAGTCAATTTCTCAGGAGAATTTACAATGATATTATCCAATTTCAATTCATTTACCACTTGTATTGTTACAGGATCGACCTAGAATATCATTAATTGTTCTCCAGGCTTCTTTAGGATTATCCTTCTGAAGCTCAATTTTAACTCGATAATAATTTGTTTTGCTTTTCCGCATAGCAATGTTAACGTTATTATGAGAAGACTTAAGCCTTCCAGTCTTCTTCTTGTTTGGTAGCAATTGCTTTGTGTTTTAGTTTATCTCTATTATGTATCAATTCCTTTATCTCCCCTGTCAGCCAAGGAACACTAAAAGTTCTCAATCTTTTATTTTGGATAGGAGCATGTTTATTTAATGTTTCTATAAACATTTCCTTCCAACGTTGCCACATAGAGTTAGTATCACTCTCTAACATGATCAATTCCCAGGGCTGGCAATGGAGATCATCAAGAAATTGTTTCTCATCAAATCTTTTTAAATTTCTGAATTCAATAGTTCTGATCATTCACCTATATCATTTGGAGCTTGAGTACCAGTTCGGGTAAGCTATTATTCAGTATTTTAACTTTGTGTTTTGTGTTTAATCAGGCACAGCTTTCAGCAAATTTGTATAGTGTTTTTCATGTCCTAGTTGTAGGGTTTATCATTTGTTTTTGAGAGATTTTCTGCCCGTAAAATGTCTTATAAGAATTGTTTAGCATCCATGGCAATCTGACTGGGGTCACTTTTAAAATTCTCCTACAAGAAGAGCATAGTAATTCTCCTCAGAGAGCAAAAAATCTGAGCAATGGGACACAAAACCTCCTTCGGGAGACAAAAAAATCTCCCTTCAGGGAATAAACAATCGCAGCAATGGGACACAAAACCTCCTTAGGGAGACAAATAACTTCCTTCGGGGAGTAAACAATCGGAGTCAAAACCAATTTCGTATGACGTATAACGATTTTTAAAAGCAGTAACATCAGAAATTGTAAGAATGTGACATTTGATAAGCAAACAATTCAAAATGCCCCTTGTTTAATATCAAGCACGAAAGCCGTGGCTGGTATCGTTTTCAAGACATGAATATTGAATCTTGTAATTGTTTTAATGCTATTAGTGACCACGGTTGTATTTGTAATAATGAACAAAGCATAAAAACTACTAGACATTTTCGATCAACATTCAGAGGTTATGTAACTCACAGAATCAGAAATAGAGAGCCATCTAGAATATCAATAGGAAAGGTTATGCAATATTTAAAATCTAAAAGCCTTAGAAGAAAGATCACCAGAAATGTCAAAAAAGAGTGCCAATGTCATCTGTTTTCTATGCTATTATATCAAACTATAAACAATGGGATATCAGGCATATTCTTAAAGAGGACAGCTTCTATAGCAGTATTTTTGGAAAACTAAGAAACTAACAATGGCTTGTAATGTTTCAAAGTGAAACCTTTTACTGTCTGGGAATATTGAACTGAACCCCGGTCCTGTGACAGCTAATACTGGTTCATTAGAGCTTTTCCGCACTATGACTTTAAAAATGTAAAATATCAACTCATGACCCTATATATGCAAATGAGGGGCTTGTTATGGCTAGAATAAAAGATCTTTTGTTGCAAAAGCTTTATTTTTTTCAATGACGAATATTTACAAGGGTATACACCTTTTTATTTATTACGCATTCTTCTTTTACTTTTTTTAAATATTTTCAAAGAGGGAAATTCAGGGCTCTGTTAGAAAAGTACAAAGTTCTATAACTACAGGGAAAAGCCACCTTTCTTGGCGCCAAATGCTCATACTTGAAACGCAGTGAAAATCTTTCAACTATTTGAAAACGTGTTCTATTCTAATTCTCTTCCTAGACAGTTCACAATTGAATCTTTGTGCTTTTCTCCTCTCCCTGTTAGTTCTAAGGCGTCTTATCTGTACTTGTCTGAAGGGTGTCAATAAGGGCGGGACATCTGGATAGCCTTTATCTGCTAGAAGAACAACACCGGGAGGTAGATCATGGTTGGTACCAGGCCCAATGCTTGCCATGAGACGAAAACTCTGGGCTTACCAGGAATCCACTTTGCAGGAAACGGATATGCCCGTTGTTAATTGTCGCAAATCATTTGAGTGTTCAATAGATGATAATGTCTGTGACCGCTGTAAAAGTTCCTCTGTGGTTCAGTGGATGGAGTGTAGATTTCGTGTGGTGTGACATCTATACACCCTACTGCATTAGGAAATTTGGGCCAAGTATTTCTCATGGAATTCCACTCTCGGTTAGTAGGCCACGTAATTTGTGAATGAAAATGGCGCCATAAAACAATTATACTTTGGAAGATCAGTGCAGAAACAGTCTGAGGACTGACATCAAACATCAAAGAAAGAGTGTCAAGATGCGGGTATTTCCACAACCATATTAATAACAATAAAACCCTGATGGCAATGTCTAGCTTGAATCTTGACACTCGACGTCATAAATGTCCATGTCGTGTTATTGCATTGAGGTGCGGAGCTACATTATTCACCATTTGCATGAACGACTCGGGAGTTTCACCGGTGTTTAACCAGAATAGGTAGCGCTGCTGACAAATCATTCGAAATACGTCACGCCCATCAAAACGATGTCCATGAAAGTTTGGCAACAACCGATCTCTCAAACTTAGCTGTGTATAGGTTGGAGGTGCTAACGATGTTACCAAAACAACTATTTGTCCTAGAAATTGAAAACAAATGCCTATAAATTGCATATAGTCCTGTTGTAAACCAAATGTACTTGGGGCGGAGCATGTATAATCGTGCTACAGCGTATCATCTGTTCTGTACAACCAAACTGATTAATGACAAAACATGAATCCTTTCTCTGTACATGATATTCAGATGAATAGATTCTTCTATAAACTGAATACTAATACATTTCTATGTCGTCGCTTGACATACAAAACACGCGAATGTACAGATCTTGTTATGTTTAAGACAAAAAGAGAACAAAAAAGATTCTGAAAGTGTGCGCATTTTAGCACGCACAACTGTACAATAAGCCCTATTGTTGCTTCAGCACCCACACACAAAACATGCAAAATGGTAGAAATATTGTGAATTTCAAAACAAAACTTGTTAATTTCAAGAACAAGAAAGTATACAGAAAATATTTTGGCTAATTCTCGAATCTTAGCACGCTCAACTACTGCCACCTCTTCAATATAAAATGGAGCAACATCATCTCATTGCGCTACTCTGTTCCTCTCTTCACCAAACTCGCTGAAACGCGGAGGCGAAGCACAAAAATTGTCCATATTTGGAGGCCTTTCGATGTGCCTTCTGATACAGAAAAAGACTTAAAACTTCAGCAGAGCAAGGAAAAGAACGAGCGTATGAAAATAAGAGTGACCGAACACGAAAAAAAAAAGTGATTTTGGACGCATACAATGCAAAGATAGGCCAGGGCTGGGACGATTTTGTACACTTCGTCAAACATAATGTTGAAAAGTATTACCTCAATGGAGAAAAAGAGAAAGTCAAAAGAAGGATGAAAAGAAATGTCAACGAAGCTCTCAAGGAAGCAAGTTCGCAGGTGAAGATGCCAGGAGTTGTAAACGATGCGTAGAACAACGTGGCCGATAGTCAGCGCCACATGCGATATGCTCATAAGCGTACACCTTTGCAGAGAAAAGAAGATAAAATGAGCCATTTTCAAGACCCCAACGACAAGTCTAGCGAAGATGATGAAGACGAAACTCAAACTCTTCCCCCGAAAAAATATCTTTGAGAGATATGACTGCTGATGCACAAGAAGCTCATAAGAAAATGTGCCAACAGGCTATGGCCAGCATGGACATGATGAACAATGTTATGACCAAACTTAATCGTAAACTTGATGATATGTAATGTCCTGATATGAGAAAATAAAGGTTGATATACGTTTTTTCTCAGTTCCTCCCAAAAGCATTATAGCACCGAATTTCTTTCTTTTAAATTATTTGAAGAAATTACAAGCGCATAATAAATTAAAAAAATGTATACTCATGTAAATATTCGCGATTCGGTATTCGCGAAAGCTTTTGCAACAAAAGATCTTTTATTCTACCCACAAGAAGGCCCTCATTTGCATACATAAGGTCATGAATTGATATTTTACATTTGTAAGGCCATAGTACGGAAAAGCTCTATTGACCTCGATAGTTTGGCATAGATCTAACTTTGTGTTTAATTATAGACTACTCAGACATGGTTTAAGACCTCTAGATGTTGGTGGAGAAGGGGATTGCTCCTTTAAGTCTGTATCCCATCAGTTATATGGTGATCTTTAGTTATCGAAATATTTTTTTACTATATATAACCAGCACATAACCACTGTCCCAACCTGAATGTGGAATGCAAACAGTGTGTCCATGAAAAAAAATATTCACCAAATACTAAATGATACTATTTTGCCAAATACAATACCATTTCATGATAATTCTATTGTTTTTCTATTGTTAATTAACCACTTTTTAATTTCAATATTTAGTAATTAGTGTCTCATGGATATATTGATTGCAATCTACTACATTGTATTCAAAGTTGGCATTTCAATATTAAAGGGTTATTAACCGAGCAAACGAGGTTAATAACTTATTTATTATATGGCTTTGAGAAATCCCGCCAATCAATTGCCAAACTTTTCTTTTCATCCTGGACGGCGGTCCTGATATGGCAAAATACAGACCATGCGTTAGCCAATCAGAATTCAGGAAATTATCTAGCCATATAATAAGTACTAATATATCAATTTCAATTTGTTGGTTGGTATTTCTGTGGATAAATATGTATCAATTCCCTAATTTCATGGCGCGCGGGGAACTGGCACTACTGGATTTTTCCGGACTTTGTATTCCGGATTCAAAATGGCGGCAAGCGATTCGAAAACTCGCGAATCGAAAGTTTCTTTTCGTTTGTGACAATTAAAAGTGATATATCCCCAGAAAGCTGGCTATCACTTGATAAAGAAAGTTTGAAGAATTATTGCAAGGAACTAGGGTTAAAGGTTACCAGAGAAAAGGAAGAACTCGTCGATAGGTTAGCTCCTGAATCTTCTGAACTATTTGTGAAGAAAGTACTATGCATCACTCAAACGTATAAATTTTCTAACTCAATGGAAGCCTCGGAAGTTCCTACAGCATCTGCCAATTGGAAAGTGATTGAAAAAAATGATGATCTAAACGTCCCTATGGTTAACGAAAACTCTATTCGAGACTATCAGAAAGCTAAATATGCATTTGGAAAAGACCAATACCGGAAAGCACACCTAATGTTTAAAAATGATCGTTTAAAAATGTTTAAAAATGATCGATCAAGAAAACAGTTCTAAATGCACATTTGTAAAAGCAAACATCCTAGATCTACATTGAAATTTCATTCAATCACAACCAGATGAAAAACGCTACTGAATAGCAGGCGGATAATACTACTCGTTGAATGACTGAACTAATACCTCTGCAGTCTCTATTATGCATGAACCAACAACTTGCATCATAGAGTGACAGCATGACCATGTGACATTTAAAGGTTGACGCTGTTGTGTACTTATTAGTGATTGGAATATTAATGACTTTGTTGGAAGGGAATTCAACTAAGTTTACTTAGTTCTATTCATGGTACCTTGTTTAATTTAAATATGGTGTGTCAGTTTACTCTTTACAGTACAAGGAGAGTCATAAAATATTATTTCTACAAATGGTAAATGGAGATTATTCCAGATGCGATCATTTTACTGAAACGATTGTGACACATTCACCGCTGTACATGTGCTTCGGAGTCCGATATCAAGCGATAGATATGGCTTCATTTCACACCAACTGTAGATTTTGTCCCAAATCATTTAAAGCCCTTCAATCTTTGAACAAGCATTACGATTTAAAACATCCAAACACAGAAGGAAAAACTCTTTGCATAGGTTTCTTGATGTTACCGATTGTGTTGTGCCCCATCCCAAACCTGGGGCAGTGAAGGCGTCAGAAGGCTATGAGCTATGGTTATCGGGATTATCCCAAAGAATAACAGCATCACTTCATCCTTACTTACCAGGTATGTTTCTGATCTTAAACACTACTCTCACTCCCAGCAAACCAGCCAAAGGTATATCACAAACAAATGTCCATTAGTTCTGAAACTTTGCTGACATCATACACTCAACTCTAGCGGCATTGAGCTCCACTAAATATGATGAAAATTGGCCAGGAAATCAATCAAGTTTGGCAATTATACAATTTTTATAGTCAAAGAAATAAACTGATTCTTCATTCGAACAAAACAATTTGAAATTTTGAAAGACCAAAGCAACGTGGCATCGTGAAATGTGATCTCATGAATCTCAGCTCTTTAAAAACAAAAATTAAAGTCAGTTTGGAGAATTTTACAAAAGTTGTATTACATTTTATGGAAATGGTTCAAGATCGATTGTCCAACGCAGTACTTTTCAAATCTGCTGGGCCAAGTCAGCTGCCCTTTGTCCAATGTTTGTTAAACCAGGCATACTAAACTACTGTATGCTCGATCCACAAGAAGGATGTCATACAAGTTGTTTGACCTCCAAAAAATTTCTTGAGGTGCTTCAAATTGAGGAGCATCAAAAGATTTTCTCTGGTGAGCATGAGCTTGCAAGTTCTAAAGTTATGGGTGCCAGTGAAAGTGTCGCAGACATGATTGCAGCTGCAGTACAGAAAGGAAACACCACGTATTCAAGGTGTATCCGTCCCACATCTAGATGAGAGATTGTAGTTGGTATGGGGCAAGGAAGGTTAACAAGGGAACTTGAACTAATCTGCTGGCCAGATCTCTACAAACAAAGAGAATATGGAAAACTGGTTGGATGTTTGTTTGTTGAAAAGGTTAAGTTGTAATTCGCAAATCAAACATTTCCAGTAGTTTCAGTCAAACTGCACACTGCTGGGTTGGCGTATCGAATTAAGAGGGGATTTTTTTCAAGTTCGAGCAGTGAACCACAAAAAATCCTGTGTTGACAAATAGTCGTTGTACAAAACTAAAATCATTTTTGTCAGAAAGTTTAAGTTTGTAAGTAGTTTTGGCCGATGAAAGTTGAATCAAAGTGTTAATTCAAAGCGAAAATGTGGATTGGAAATGAGGTTTAAGCCTTAATTTGCTGGGTTTTTTTTTCATATTTGGCTTGGAAAAGCTTAACACAACTTCAAGAAAGTACAATTCAAACATCTTGTATAAAAAGTATTGTAGCTTGGTACATCAGTTTCGAACCGGTTGAAAAAGGATTTGAGTTTTAATCCAGAATGAACATTTTTTGCACAAGGTCTGGTTTCTGGCGCTTTTTGCCATTATTGTTTGTTGTGGAAAAAATCTCCTCTTAAAACGAAAACTGTGCGCGCAGAAGTTACAATTTTGAAATAGGGACGGTTGGCATTCACTGTGAAAATCTCTGCTTTATAAAAAGGATTAACGCCTTTATATGCCAAAAATCTTATTCAGTCATTTTGGATTTCAAGATGCACATGTAATCTTTAGGAAATGGCAATTATGAGCAGTTGAAATTTGATAATCGAGGTTAGGTTCATTTGCATTTGGCTCCGGGGAGGTTACTCCCTTACAAAGGTGGTTGGGGTGCTCGATGGACCTTTTCTAAGGGAGTATCCTGGGCGATTGGCATGTTGTGTTCTCAACAAAGGATCTGACAATCTGCCCTGGCAAAAAGGAAGAGTTATAATGTATCCTACGTTCATTGGTTACTTCTATAAACGGTTATTACATATTTTCTGGACGCTAAAAATAGCAGACTACTAACATGCACAAAACACAGTATTTGTTATTTATTCATTTATATAAAAAAGTGCCCCCTCACTGTAATGATGGCACTCATATTTTGATTGTATGAAATAACATTAAAAGTACTTACAATAATCATATTTTTACGAACACTTTCGCTTTAGTGTAAGAGGACTAAGTTCTTCTCACTTATAAAGTGCTGCAATTAGTATATTTCTCTATTAGGTTTTGTTTTATAAGTTAAGTGCCCCTCACTGTAATCTGTGTAATAATGGCACTCTCTGTACATTTTGATTGTATAAAAGTACTAAAAATCATATTTTCTTGCAAACACTTTTGCTTTGGTGTAAGAGCACTCAGGTCTTATCATTTGTTACATTCTATTTCTTATTCCATAAAGGACAGACATAAGAGTGAATAAGTAATAGTGTTAACCACAAATAGCTCCCTTGTAAAGCATATGTTCACTTGTGATTGAGAAGATAAGATAAGAGATAATTTATTTAACGTCAATAACATAGGGAGTGGTTGCCCAATCTCCCGAGCAGGAGGCTCATGATATACATGCTTGACAAAAAGAAGAAATAAATTGACTTATTGTGAGCAAATGTTGTTATTTCCCTGAGCATGGTTGTCTATATATTTATTTACAGTAACTGTCTATTTCTTTTTCCAAATTCCTGCATGCCAAATTCTTTGTAGTTTGTTCTTACCCAGTTGCCAGTAGATAGGACTTTGCAAGTTGGATAACATGTTTTGAGGACAGCCATGACATTCCTTACTACTTGATAGATATTTCTGGGTGGAGGCAACTGAATTCCACCATCATAGTAGAGTCACCACATCCACATATAAGAGTCCCCAATGAGCTTTGTCAACATTCACTGGAAAAAACTTGTAGGAATTGACCGAATCGAAATATGGCGCCAAATTTGAATAACTATTGTTCCGGACTGACTAGCCTCATGTTCACGTGGAAACACAAAAGTGGAAACACAATTTGCTGCAACATTTCGATTTGGTGTATATATTTTTTTCTTTAGGAACTCTTCTCCACAGGTTGCCCAAATCGGAGTGTAGCTTGGTAGATAGATCATTACACCATTGCTTGGCTTATTTGCTTCTAAGAAAGTCAAACAGGAGATATCTATAGTGTAGCCATCCAAGTATCTTTCACACGCTAGATTACTGAAATCTTTGGCATCCATAAAAAAATCCCCAACCCTTAAAAACTCCTCATTAGGTCTTAGTGAAAGAAGCAAATCTTTAATTGGGTCGTCTTTCAACCAGGCCAATTCATCTTGAACTTTTCTTTGAAGGTCTGCCACACTGCAATAAGCGGCACACACTTCAAGTGAATTATAGTTGAACATTCCAAGAGCTCCCAGATCAATACAATTCTTGCTTACACCAGCTTGACGTAATACCTTCATTGCTTTCTCAACTACATTCTTTGATGGCCGACTATGCAAGCTATAAGGATCAGTGGGAGTGTCAGGTTTAACATTGATAACCTTAATAATAATAATAAGAAGAAGAAATATTTAAAAAGGATACTCCCGTCACGTTAAGTGGTTTTCAGGGAGGTCCTCTGTAACAAAAAGAAACTAAAAATGTAATAAAATTAGCTAAAAGTTAAAAGTTAAAAATAGCGAAAAATATATGCTGATATGCTTATGCTTATGCTTATATTATAGAAACTATAGAACACTGGAGGCAAGTTAACCCTTGAAAGTTGGCCACGTGTTGCCTGGCCGGGGAGAAACAGATTTGCAAATCATCACAAAACCCTGTAGACTGCTTTACACTAGATGTTGATAGTTGCAAACTGGACAACTAACTTGAATACTTACCCATTTCTACTGAGTAAATTGCTTTTCGAATCTTTGAAAGAGCAGCATTTCACTGTACTGATGGGTTATCATTTGGTTTACTAAACATAAAAAATGATTTTTTAAACTAAAATTAAATCAACACACATAATCTGTAAGAGCTAGTTCATTAATTTTGATCAGAAGTGAACTCACAAGATTTAGCTACTCCAGAAGCATCAAGTGATGTGATGTTGCTTTAGCATACATACAATTGTCGATGAACTTTGTGTTTGGCTTCAAAGCCCTGATTCAACATTTTCCAATTGAGCCATGCATGCGTAGAAGCATTGACGCCTATCTATCACCATATGACCATAGTCTCCAGTACCAAGTCGTGGTCCAAAGACATGTCTAAGGAGAAAGCCCCATTCCTTACACTACATGAAAAAAAGAAAAATTATCCATGCAGAAAATCCCACATGCCAGTGTTCTTCCTAAAAGAATTCCTTTTGGTGATATATTAATCACCAATAGACAGTAGAACACTGATATCATACCTTTAAGTCAAACACATCAATAACATGCTGCTGTTCATCACTGAATTCTTCTTTCCTTATCACAAGTGCTATTTTCTCTCAGAAAAAAAAACTGGACAATTTAATGACAAATGGCACATTAGACTAATACCTATTTCATGGTTTAAGTGCCATCACTCTAACTCTTGAAATTTGATAATACATAACAGATGTATGTCTGCAGGGCTAAAATTGTTTATTTTGTAGCAGAAACTTTGATCAGAACCATTTTGCCCAAAATTTTAAGTGACAAGTCTTTACACTGACATGATCAATGACAGTTGAACTCTCTCTTTGTTTGGCTCTGATGTTTGACTTTGTTAATATACATATGTTTGCATGTGGAATACGATAATGCTGAGAGTAATATAAAACCATATGAAACTTGTAACCATAAAGGGATGTTTAATCATCTACTAACCTTCACACGCTTTTGACAAAAGGTGATTTGATTAAGTACAAATAACTTTGTTGCTCTTTTCCACTTTTCCACTAATTTATTCTTGTAAATCTGTAATCCCATCGGTTTTCACTTGCTCTTTCTGAGCATTTATGTCAGAAATCATATCCCTGATGGTCTGTCTATTGAATAGATTTGTTGTCAGTATTAAAGTATAGAGAAAGGTAAATGAAAATATTTTTATTTCACTAATTAAATCAAAGTTTGAATGAAAAATTCACAACAAAACTCAAGAAAACTTTGAAAAATGACTATTAACTAATTTCCTGTTGCAAGATTGCATTTGTAATTCTTTACTATTGCAATTGTATGGACTGCTCTAGAAATTTGGTTTGAGAGATAAGGATGCTTGGCAGGGACAATGCCAATGTCTATCTGATCTTTGCTTATTGATTAAAAGAAACAATTAAAATTCCTATAATTATAACTTACTGGGCAATTTGTATGAAATTTATTTTTAATTATAGTTGTAATCATTATTAGAAAACTTAATTCCATTCATTAAAGAGCTGTCCACACCACAGCTATAGATCATTGTTAATCTCATTTAATATTCTTCTTTGAAAAATTATAAACTATCTAGCACAAAATTTCCCATGCTTTGCGGTAAAATTTTCTAATCGGAGCGATATCAATTTGTAAAAATGCATCCGTGATTGCCAACATAGGATTGTCCTCAAGAGCGCTTGGGGTCTGTCTTGCAAAAGATTTGGCAATACCAAATGCCATCTCGATAGGATTCAGATCGTAGCTGTAAACTGGTAACTTTACAAGAGTTATGTTCTTTGCCAGAAGTATTCTTGACAAATTGGCTTCATTGTGAATACTCGCATTGTCACAAATTAAAAAAGAGTTTCTGGGTAGCAAAGGAAGCAGCTGGAATTCAACAACATCATTAACAAGAATGGTGTTGTAGTTTCCTTCAATTGGTATAGCTTGGATAAATCCTTCTGTAAATCCGCAAAGACCAAAAACTGAGAATTTTGGAAGAGTAGGATTTTTACTGCGGTACAAAGGTAGAGGAAAACCACATTCAATGCGTCCATAAGCTCGCTGATCAGTCTCTGTATGGAAACCAGTTTCATCAAAAAAAAAAGTCGGCAAGGATCGATAGTCGAGCACCAACGTATGTACTCTTGTCGCCGTTGCATTACATAAGGAGAAAATCTTTCCCACGCTACATGTATACATTTCTTTCTAGTGACATGGAGCTGTTGGAGTAGCTTGCTTATAGCTGAATGAGATGGAATGTCATTTGGAAGTAGATTGAAATCGTCTGCCAACATCTGGATGCATTCTCTTATGTATAGGGAAGGGTAGATTACTATCAGGGCTTCAATATAGGGCTTCAATATAGGTCTTCATCCATTTGGAAATCGATTTGTACCTCTGTTCCTGAAGTTTAAACCAAGATAAGCATGCCTTTGAAACTGACTCACTATTTTCGATACAAAATTGTATGATAACTTTTCTCTAGTAGCAATGGTAGCATTTGAGCCAGTGTTAACAAATGTCAATATTGTAATGTAGTGACGCACCCCTCCCCCGTGTGTCTAGCTGGCCCATTCCAGAATCATCCACAGAAGTGAAGAGTTTTCTCGGCCTTGCGTCCTACTACAGGCGCTTTGTGCCAGGATTTGTGTCGATTGCTAAGCCACTGTACAAATTAACTGAACATAACTTAACAAAATTTGAATGGACTGAAGAATGCCAAGAAGCATTTGCAAGGTTGAAACAACTTTTAACGTCATCTCCAGTTCTAGCCTACCCACAGAGTGATGCACCATTCATTTTGGACACTGATGCTTCCAACCATGGCACGGTACTTTCGCAGATACAAGACGGAGTCGAAAAACCCATTGTCGGAGAGAAATTATTGTATGACTAGGAAAGAACTGTTAGCCATCGTAGAGTTTGCAAAGCAACAAAAGCACTACCTGCAAAGTAGGAAGTTTATAATTCGTACAGATCACGCCCCATTAAAGTCAATCCTAAAGACCAAAGAACCTGAAGGACAGCTTGCAAGATGGGTTGCTTTCCTAAGCACCCTCGATTTTGACATTGTTTATCGGCAAGGAATACAACATGTCAACGCTGATGCTATGTCTCGTAGACCGTGTACAGAGAGATGTAAGTGGTGTAAAGGCTGCACTGGTAGTAACCCTTCTACATCTGAGATTGGACTACAGACTGAAACAGTCAACGAGGAATTGCTTCCACAATGTCAGACTACAACTCGTACCATCAAGATAGAACCCGAGTGGTCTACAAAGTACTTGGCAGAACAACAGCTACAGGATACTACACTTAAGAACTTTATTAAATTAAAGATGTCCTGTAAAGAACGCCCTGCATGGGAAGACATCTCACAAGGAAGTACTATTTTGAAGACTCTGTGGACGCAATGGGATCGTATGGAATTACGTGATGGTGTTCTTCATCGTAGATGGGAAAACGACAAAGGTGACAAAGTGACATACCAGATTGTCCTCCCGGACAATCTGAGAGAAACAGCATTGCGAGCTCATCACAATCACTCCACAGCAAGCCATAGAGGCATACAAAAGATTCTACACTCATTGTGATTTCATTATTACTGGCCTGGTCTGACAGCACAAACACATAGATGGATACTTAAATGCGTCGAATGCGCAGCAAAGAAAAACTACGGAAGGAAATGTTGAGCACCTCTCAAACAATACATCGTTGGAGCGCCAATGGAAAGAATCGCGATGGACATCTTAGGACCATTACCAAAGACTCCACGTGGTAATTGTTACATGCTCGTGGTATCGGACTATTTTACTAAATGGACAGAGCTACGCTCTTCCCGACCAAACTGCTACCACAATTGCTGAAAAAGTCGTCTCAGAATTCGTGAGTCGTTTTGGAGTTCCTCGAGAAATCCATTGTGACCAAGGAACAAATTTTGAATCTGTGATGGCAGAGATCTGTAAAATGTTAGACATCGAAAAGACAAGAACGACACCCTTGCACCCACAGTCAGATGGACAAGTTGAAAGGTTCAACAGAACATTGGTGGTGATGCTACGTGGGAAGTTGCAACCAGATCAGAAGGATTGGGACCTTCAGCTTCCGACCTGCATGATGGCTTACAGATCATCAGTTCATGAGAGCACTGGCTTTACACCGAATCAGCTCATGCTTGGTAGAGAAATAGAAGTTCCACTTGATGTAATTACAGAGCAGACCCCAGACCAACCAACCACGCCTTTTGAATACGTGGAAGCCTTACAAAAACGACTATCAAGTGCATTTGAAGATGCGAGGCTACACTTAAAGCATTCTGCAGTTAGACAGAAACGCAACTATGATAAGCTCTCGTGGAAACCACTGAAACCAGGCGATAGCGCTACACAACATCCGCCGGAAGAAAGGAAGAAATCCTAAGCTAGAGCTAGAGCTAGAGCTAAAGCTAGACAACCCTTGGGAAGGACCCTTCTTAGTAACTGCCTACCTATCTGATGTCGTGTACAGGATCCAGAAAACACCTCGATCTAAGCCGAAAGTAGTCCATGTTGACATATTGAAATCATATCTGGGACCGCCTTTAGAGAATTGGATACTACAACAGAAGAAGAAAGAGCTAATTGAATCCCAAGCTGAACTCCAAACTGTGGAGTCTAAGGAAGTAACAGATAACAGCAAAAGGACAGCAGAAGACATCTGCAGAGAAGAGAGAACTATGGAAGTCAAGATGACGGAGAAAGAGACCAAGACAAGATCAGACAAAGAACACAAGGAAGAAAGAGAGCAAAGGAAATCGTCCAAGGCACAAGTAGAGAAAAAGAAGTCTAAATGCAAGGGAAAGGATGCACAGAAAGACACGATGAAGGAAGAAACAGTGAAAGCACGAGAGGGAAAGGAAGAAACAGTCAACACCATAGACAAGAAATCGGAAACAAGGATAGACGATAAAGGAAGACCGAAAAGAACAGTGAGAGCACCGAAAAGATTCGGCGATTGGGTCTCATCAATTCATGCTAAGCTTGCATACAAGAATGATCAAGACAACAAAGTTTAATGACATTTCAATCTGCTACAGCTACAGAGTTCACAAGTTGATTAGTTAGGACTTGAACCAGATTGATTTAGCAGAGTAACTTCACTACTCGAGACTGTGCACACCTCGTGTGGCTGATGATGATTGACTGCAAGAAAATCAAGTTGCAACGTTCAAGAAGACTTTAGAAACTAAAACTAAGTTTTTGTGACACTCAGTGACAGTAGTAAATTGCTAAGTCAGTCAGACTACTCTTGTATCTCGTATATCATTCATTTTTGCAAGTTTGTTTATTAGTTAGATTACCGCACTGTGGTCAGTGCTTATTAAGGAGGGAGCTGTGTAATGTAGTGACGCATCCCTCCCCCGTGAGAAAAGAGATTGTACAAGAGCACGTGGAACAAGATGGTCGTGCGAATAAAAGCTGTTGAGTTGTATTGTATTTGTTTTGATTGAACCCAGAATACGACACGTTAAAATATCGTTTGTATCTGTGTTTTCATAGGATAGGCTGCCCCAAACCTAAATGAACCTCCTTTAGCGTTGATTTTCCACAACATTGCCTTAATGCGATGAACAGAACTGGTCACTATGTTCGAATAAAATGAAGTAATGAAACTGGGAACTTGATTATAGAATGATAATAATTACTTTAATGAACTAGCTTATGATGCGGGAGCAAATGAAAGCTATATCTAAGTAGGGAGGAGGGATAAATTTGCAACAAAAAAGCCCCACCTGCACACAAATATGACTATATATGATGTGCATGGCCAAATGAACATTAAGTTATATCTTTGCTACTCAAACTCAAACGTAGAAGATGTTTGGACGCGGTGTTCGAACTTGTGTAAAATACAGACTGCATGGAAAATACAGTCTATTAAAAGGACACAAGAGAAACTGCCAATATGCACATTGTAACTGCAGTAAGTGTGCCTCCCATGAAAGCTTAAAAGACGTAAGAGGGCAAAATACATCAAGCGTCAGTACAACCATTGAAACGCCTCTGCCAATTATTAATACAGGGTCATCAATAAGTCCAATAACGACACCATTTCCTGAAATGACCATGTCCCAAGCAGTGCTAGACCTCGCTAACACAGAAACAGAAGTGAGAAACCTTGAAAAAACCCGCAGCATAGCTGAAAAGCGTCAAGGTATTGAATTGAAATGTTCTAATTATTTTCAATTCTATCTATGACTGAAATTGTATTGTCTCTATGTTTATTTAGAAGAAAGACAAAAGAGACTCCAGAAACGTAGAGAACTTTATACAAGACTGAACGAAATTTCCGCAGATGCCATGAAAGCAGAACCAAGTCTTTCGTCGTTACAGATTCTAAGATTCTAAGATTCTAACCTTGATTCAGCTACACCCACAAAGTGTGCCCACCGCTTCCCAAAAAGATACGGTGTTAATGGCCCCTTCCACTGGACGAAAAAATGGATTTGCTCAAGTTTGCATAATGAGCAAATACAGAGCAAATCTGGTGCTTCAAATTTGCTATTGGTTTACACGAGTAGCAAAATTGATGTAAACTCCACGTTTACAAATCTAGCAAATGTAACGCAATTACTGAGTTTGGCTCATATTTGCTATAGATTTGCATAGGCAGGTAAATTTTACTTTTGGATTAAATTTGCTACACTTTTGCTATACTGCAAATCTGGTGCTCTGAATTTGCTATTGGTTTACTTAAGTAGCAAAATTGATGTAAACTCCACATTTCCGACTATAGCAAATGTAACGCAATTACCGAATTTGGCTCATATTTGCTGTAGATTTGCGTAGCCAGGTAAAATTGTACTTTTGCATTAAATTTGCTACACATTTGCAAATCTGGTGCTCTGAATTTGCTATTGGTTTACACGAGTAGCAAAATTGATGTAAACTCCACGTTTACAAATCCAGCAAATGTAACGCAATTACTGAGTTTGGCTTATATTTGCTATAGATTTTGATTAAATTTGCTACACTTTTGCTATACTGCAAATCTGGTGCTCCGAATTTGCTATTGGTTTACATAAGTAGCAAACTTTGCTTTGTTGATTTTATTTCGTTTGCAAAAAAATAGATAAATCGAAAAAGGCCGAGAGAGAAAAGTATAATAACAAATACAAATTTTCTAGCCATGCAATCCATATCTGTAAATCTGAGGGAAACTGGTGGCTAATCTTGGGATTATCGATTGACCAATGAAAGCACCGTATGCTATCATGTGACATGTTTGAATTGCTTGGCGCGTGGCGGCCATTTTCAGTTGAAACTGTTGAAGCGAGGAGTGTTGGACAAGTTGTGAAGCGAAAATGTCTTCTTTTGTGCTAGAAAATGATTTTTATTCTTGTTAAACGAAGAGCGACAAGTTAAGAGACGTTTTTCTTCAAAAATGTCATTGTTTTGATGCATAAAACCTTCGTATTTTATCGCAATGGAGAGAAGAAGCGATCGACAAATGGCGGCGGATATTTATTGTACTGTCTGTGCTACGATTACTTCAAAATAGTAAGTAAACTAACTGTAATTAATTGTATTTTTGATTCTTTAGATACTTTACATAAGAAAAATTGTTTATTTATTAATTCACATTTTGACTTGTGAAGGAAAGCTCGGACTCGTTGAGCTTTTATATTCGTACTTTAGCAAATTTTCGAAATTGACCTTCGAGCTTTCGGGAGAAGGAGTTCAGAATCCCAGAGCCGAAATCCCTTTGCTCACAGGGTAAAAAAACGCTATTTTCTTAACTGGGACATTTCCCTACTAATACCCTAGTAATGTATAGTTTTGTGGTTTCCAAAGGAGCAAGTTTCTAGTGTTTTCTTAAGGAAAAGTTCGACAACAGTCGTAAATAAACATGATCCGAGAGGATACTATTATATCTTGAAAGCCTATCACGACTACGTTGCTTTCAAATAATCCTATTGACTGTTGAACTCTTTTATTTTGTTATTCTAGATTTCGATTCACAATATATGATGACCAGCTTTCTTTAAATTCCTTATAATTGGTAAGTGAATATTAAAGCTATATATTGTTGTCATAATTTTCCCCTGTATTTATTAACACACCAAAATGAACTCAAGTATATTCAAGGTCTTTGTGCTATTGTTTCGGGCATCAAAAAGTGTTGTAAACAGTAGTGACATGATTACTTTGTACACTACATGACACTTTAATACACAGTGTAGAAGAGTGTTAAATATTAAACCAAATCAAGGCTGTTCTCAGGCACCCAGGCACTGCTGTAAGAGCACAGGCCTGCAGACTATATTGTGCTACATGTTGCAGAGTAGTAATGATTCTTTTACTTTCTCATTACAGAGTGTTACTGATGTTGGACAATTATTGCAAACAGACTAGCACAATATCAGCTGGTACTCAAAATCATAAATATTATTCAGTTAATGTCATTAGATTATTATTTTGAGCTGACTCTTACACCATTCTTTTTAGAAAGCAAAATTATAATTTTCAAGGGTAAAAATATTTTCTCTTTGTGAAAAACTGAAAGAGGTCAATGCAAGAATAGCCTAAGTGATGTGTGATTAATTTGATCTTAGTCAGTATTCTCCTAAGCTGAGCTCAAATCAATAAGAACATAATTAGTATGTCTTTTTGGATGAGGCTCTTCAATGAACTTGCAGTTTGGATTTTGATCACAGTCCCAAGTTAGGTTAGTTATTTTCGTATGAGATTTGAAGTGAGCTTAGTTAAGCAATAAACAAGTTAATGGTCAGTATGTTGCTCAATGTCCGCCTCGATGTTGCATAAGTTATTCAAAATTGTAAGCAAAAACCTGTGGAAGTTGTGGAAAGTTAAAGTATTTGTATTGTCCAATCACACCTTCCTGGGTCATTGATGTGTACTTCGTGATTACCACAGGCTGTTACCAAAACTAAAAATAATATACTATGTACAGTCAAGTCTGACATTGAGTGAGATGTAACCGTGGTATTATTTGTGTTTGGGTCATAAAGTATTCAGACCTTGTTATTGGATTCATGTACAAATGTACTGACTTTTGAAGGAACTTGTATTGCCTTGTAGCTAATTAATTTTTCTCTCCTTGAAAACATTTCAAATATAATTTAAATAACAAGATTTTGCATCTCTTCAGAGAGCTAAACAAAGTATCATGTCAGATACTGTTTGTTAAAAGTGAAATAGTGAGATGACAAAATAACACAAGGGAATTAGAGTGTATATTATCAAACTTATAATCCAGCAATGCTGATTTTAAATTGAATTGGATTTCATTTGAGAAGTCACATTATAGAATTATTAAAACATATATAAGAGGGTTTTAGATATTAAAATAGATAGTAATCTCAAAGTTGAATTTTAGCATACTTGATTTAGATTGAAATGAATTGAAATTTGAAAAATCTTATTAAAGGATCAAAGGTTGAAATGAAAGAGGGATTTAGATGTATATCCATAGGTGATTGATTAGATTGATTTTGAAAGTCATAATTTTCAATTAAATGCATTTTAAAGATGTGTGTATATATACTGAATATTTCCTAATAAAAGTTTGATTCTATGAGTATTATATCGTCCTGACGCAATAACGCACGTTTAGCTTCCATGTTATGCGATAGCGCGATGTATCAAACAGCGTACACGCAAATCTAGAAATTATACTTTTCAAAGAGCAATTTAGTTTGATCATGTTTACAATGGCTTGCACAACGATAAATATACTATAATTGGAGCGAAATTAAATCTCAAGTTTGCGCTGCGTTTGCTCTCACAGCAAAATCAAAGGCAAATTCAATATTTACTTGACATTTACTACCGTTACAAACATTGCCAAATTTTCTGTTACATTTGCTCTCACAGCAAACTCGAAATCAAACTTCATATTTACTACACATTTGCTACCGTGGCAAACATTGCCAAACTTGCAAATTTGCTATACATTTGCTACAGTGTTTACTACTTAGGCGGTATTCACCAACTGCCCTGGTGCAGTAAATATAAAGCCAAACACAAAGTTTGCATTTGAGCAAATGTGTAAAAATACGAGCAAATACGGTATTTACTACAGTTTTGCATCAGCTTTACTCATGCTGTAAATCCATTTTTTCGTCCAGTGTTCCATGCCACTAAGTACAAACAAAGAATTGCAAATGAGTTTTACAAACAATCTTATGAAACTGAAAGAGGTTTTGCCAGATGCCAGTGTAGAGTTTATCTTTTATTTATTTATTTATTTATTTATTTATTTATTTATAAGCTTCGCCCTAGGGTGGGAGCAACTCTTTTTTTTAAATTTAGGATTACCCTCTCTTGGTAAAGGTACTTTATTGACAAAGGTAAAGGTACTTTATTGACAACTACATTGCCGCCGTGAGGCTGAATTGCGTATTTACAAAATAAAATAAAATCAAAAATAAAGCTAAAAAAAATAATGTCATCTAATTCATATATAAATATATATATAATAAGATCTAAAAACATATATAATAATAACATTCCAAACAGATGGCTAAGATCATAATTAATTATTTGCGCGAATGGCTGATTTGATTATAAAACTATCTCTAAACCTGTTTGTCAGATAACGAGGAATTGAAAACTTTGGGACATGTCTAGGATTGTAGTTATTACATTCAAATGGTTTTGGCAAGAGGTTGTTTAGTTTATGCTCACTGTCATTTACAATATTATTGAATGTACGCGTACAAATATTTTTTCGTGATGATCGTTAATGAGGGGTAACCCAAGGATTGAAAGTGCGCGGCTGTACTCAACATTAGGGCAAATAATACGCATAGCATGCTTTTGTAGGCATTCTAACTCATTCACTAAATACAATGGCAAGGCAAAATGAATCAAACCGCCAATGGCGGATATAATTCAATGAAGCATTGAGAGCTGAATGTTTTTACCCATTTAGTATATTTTTTACTTCCATGAAGTGCATTTTGTGTAATCCTTAGCCTTTAGTAGCAATTTCATAACTCAGAATTTGCTTTGATATGGAGTGCTACATCAGACTCACTGTAGCGTGCATGGCGGCCAAAACTTGAATTCATTGCTGAAGATGTATGATAAACTGATAAATACGCTTTTTGGAGTGAAATTGGTGTCCTGTGTATTGTGTGATGTTGCATCAGACTCGTTGTACGTTGCATTACGGTCAAAGGCGCCGCATTGTCTAGGTGTACGACACTTTAGATCAAAGGAATGATAAATACAATTCCATTACATACAATGCATATAAATCTCTCAATTTATCAGTATCTGAGGTATTTGTTACAATTTGCGTCTCAAAGTCCACAGTCATTCAATTACACTTTTACAAAATGTCAATTAGATCCACTGAGTTATTTTGGCCAAGTTACACAAGTTTTACCTAATAGCTACAACTAGCTTACTCATCAAAGGTCACTGTGAAGAAAATGAAACATGTTTGCATTTTGATCAAATAATAATAAAATAAAGACTGAAAGTTGAGTCAGATCAGTGCCGTTTCGTTTCCTGCATGCTTATTTCAACATTCTCTCTTGTGCTGATAGAGTACAAACACGAACTAGTGGCTCGACTCACGACCAGTTTCAGGCTATGTTTCAGGTGGCAATTTGTACACAAAATGTTTTCGTTTGCTTCTTTATTTTAACATTTACTCACGTGCTGATAAAGTACAAACACTAAAAACTTGGATGACTTGCAGCGACAATTTTGTTGCTTGACGACAGCATGGTTAGTTACCAGGAGAGCGACGTAAAAAAGTCCACCCAGAAATGATTTCACTCTAGATGCAATGGAAATTATTCAAAGCAGAGTGGTACAGTACAAAATATGTCAAGCAATAAGAAATCTTAGCAAAGTGTGAGCACGAAGTTGTCATGTCCGTCATCTCGGGCCATCTTGAAGGTTCCACGATTTAAACTCATGGAAGAGTCACGAGTAGAATTTCAACACTCCACCGGATAATCGCTGTACAATCGGCTAAAGAATTTGAGTAAATGTCATCGATCTATCGATGCATATTTGAATAAAACACAGGAGTCCCATATTTCTTTTAATCTCGTACCCAGAGCTCACATTACTTTCGGCCTGCGGTCAATCACGTCGAGCATGCGCAGTGACGTGTTTGCATATTTCGACCCCTCACTATAACTCGTGGATTTGCAATCCACAAGTTAAAAACGGGTGCAGCGTAGTCAATAATTGTACGTATGCACATTGTATAAACTCACAGAGCTGTTCCAAAAGGAGCCTCCCTATGGTGGCCCATCAAGGTCATAGCAAATTTTGACTATATTCGCAAAAATTTTGGATTTTATCTCATTTCTGAATTTTTTTTTTCATTTTTATTCTTTTTCTTATAATTTTTTTCTTTTCTTTTCTTTTTTTTTCTTTTCTTTTCTCTTCTTTTTCCTTTCCTTTCCTTTTCTTCTTTTTGTCTGCTTTTCTTTTCTTTTTTGATAAAATTGATTTTCTTTTTGATATAATTGATTTTATTTTTTTAATTTTTTTTCTCAGGAAAAAAAACCCTCCACGTGGCCCAGCGAGGCCATAGCCCATGAGGGCCATAGACCATGATGCATCACGGGCGCTATGTTTACATGTTCCACGTGCATTGTTCGCAGCATTTTTATTGTTCGTACAACGATTCTTACATGTAAAATGGCATCCAGGATACGGAACAACAAATGGAGGGAAGATGTTCATCTAATGAATGATCTTGCTAAATACGTTCGCCAGAATCTCTACAAGGGTGAGAGTTTAAGCTTGGTCGAATCTCGCTATAGTCAATACTCGTGGAGCATGCGAACACTGACTCGTCGGTTACAACATTTCAACATTCAAATATATCGACTACAGCATAGACGTTGAAACAGTCAAACTGGTTGTGGAAAAGGAAATGGAAGGTCCAGGGAAACACTTGGCTATATATCTCTACATAAGAAGATCCGGGAAGTACATGGGTTCAATGTTCCTAGAAATCTTGTGTACGACGTCATGACTGAAGTAAATCCACAAGGACTAGAGGATAGGGGAGGTGTTGGAAAACCTAAAAGGCCAAAACGAATAAAAACATTTTTATCAAACGTAAGTTCAAACTGATAACGACTGGGTTTAACTTGATGTATATATTTAAAGAGGATATTTTTATCATGCATAAATAAGGTCTGCTTTGGTTAATAAATGTTTTGTGGACAGGATGCCTGGTAAAGACTAGGTTGCGTTTGAGCTACCTTTATAGTTTCAGAAATATAGACCATTTGCCTATTGTAGACTATCTATTTTCTTTATGATAACAATTACAGATTTGGTTCAAAAATAATTCCTTTTCTACTTGATGATTGACATCTTGGTCATGACAAGATGTGTGGCTACCAAAAATGGATGTTTCTATTATGTATATATGGTGCACAAGACACTTACAGTGCAAGAATACAATTTTTAAGAATCTGGACCACCAACAATGATCCTAAAATCATAGGTAGATTTTACCTAGATTACCTGTATGAGACAAGAGGTAAGATGAGACAGAGTTATTGCATAATTTTATAAAATAGGTCAAATTACATTTATTTTTTTATTCGATTTTAGTCTTACCACAAAACATCCGGGTAGATAGAGGAACAGAGACTGGAATCATGGCTACTATGCATTGTTTTCTGCGTGGAAATTATGGAGATCTAGAAGATCCAACTGAAAGTGTTTTGTATGGTCCCTCAACACAAAATAAGATAGAACGTTGGTGGAGAGAACTTTTGGAAAGGATGGAGAAGTTCTTCAAAGAACAATTATCATCTCTGATAGAGAATGGAGAGTATGACTCAAGTAATGAAATAGACAGGTAGCTAATTGGGATGGGATGTGATTTACATAATTCATATGAACTTGTACTAAAGTGTTACATCAGTAAGACTGTGCTTTATGTTTTAGATTCCATTTCCACAACTTTTTAACCTAATATGGTATGTTAATGAGCAAATAATCTAAACAACAATCCATCTTTAAACTAGACGCATGACTGCGTGAGCCCAGGCACTTTCAGGCTGAGCAGCTGAGATGCTAAGTGAATACGAATACCGCTGTATGTGTCGGGATCCCTGTGAACTTCAATGTTGACCTCTAAGGTCAATAATATAATTATAAATGCTTACTTGGCTTGTAATATAATCACTAAAGAGATTGACATCGTTTCTTGATAACAAAGGTGCTTAAGTCGAAATTATCGCTTCAAATTATTTCTTCTAGACAAAGACTTTTAAAATTAACTCTGGCGTTGTTGTAACACTGAATAAATCAATGAAGAAACACACAAAGGATAAAGTTAAAATAGTTTTAATTTGTAGATAAACATGACCGAGGAATATTGAAGGATACATAACAAATTTGAACGTTCTTTTCTTGTGTGTTCAGTTAATGTGTTTTGTAATAATAACTGCTCAGCTAAAGCATCTTGATCTAAGGTTAATAAATCCCCTTCCAAGACTTGTGATTCATAGCACCTCACAGACCTCACAGATGATTATTTAGAATGATAGGCTTTGATGTAGCATGATCTTCGATGAAAGGTTCATTCTAGTCATCAGTTCGCTCATAAGCTTAAACTGATCTCTCGTAAAGTTCGTGGACAAACCCGTTCCGGAAACGGTCGGCATCTTTTAGTCTGGGTATATTGTGAACAGTGTGTGCATTTGTGTAGCGTACTAGAAATCATATTTACCCTTGAATCGCGGGACATCTTGCAGACCGCCATGATGTCCATGTGCTTTTGAAGCTTATTTACGTATACACTTCATGGTTTTAAATGGTGTATAGTCGCTTTGTACTTCTCAAGTGAAGAAACATGAGGGAAAGCGATCATGAAGTATATAACTCTCGATGCATGCGCCTTTGTATCTTCACGCATGCGCTTTAGCTACCAGACTGCGTTTTGCATCGGAACGAGGAAAAAAATAACGAAGCCGAAATTTAAACATAATAAAAGGGTATGGTCTCTATATCCCCCTATGAAAATTAGGTTTACTAGTTATCAATGATACACTCATGTACTCATTTTTTTCAGATGTTTGCTCGCATATGTATACATACCCGTTCTTCAGAAGGAGCTTGATGTTTTCCAAGAGTCTGTATGGAACAGTCATCGTATCAGAAAACAAACAAAAAAAGAACTTCCTACTGGAGTCCCAGACCATATATATAATTGTCCAGATGAATATGGAAGTGAAAAGTGTGGTCTTCAAGTTTCAGAGGATCAGCTGAAAGAAGTGGCTGAAATGTCAGACGTCCTAAATGGAACTGAAGATTATTTAAATGAAGATTTCCGTAAGGAGTGTGAAAGACATATCCCTCACACTGATGACATTGAACCTTCCCAAGCCTCTAATGCCTAACTGTATCTGAAAGCTCACTTTGATGAAGATAGAATAGGACAGAGTATTTCATGAAGTTCAAAATGTATATCTGACATGTTCAAACTCCTACTCTCAAATTCCAAAGAAAAGTATTTAAGGGACAGGTCAATAATTAGGGGGGGGGGGGGGGGGCTGGTGCATTTTATCCCCCCTCTAATTATTGACCTGACCCTATATTTCTTCAACAATTTATTTTTACTGTCACATCATAATAGTATTTTCTTTATTTCATGCAAATCTCAAAATCATTGAATCCCTAATAAACTGTAATTTACAAAATTCTTTTTATGGTAACAAACTCATAAGGGTTTGAAAATCCCCTTATGAGTTTCTGATGATAATCACTTTGCTTTTGCATGTTCAAAACATCAAAACGATCACATATGCAATTAATTTATGAAAATCAAATACATTTTATAAAACATCAACAAATATTATTAACTAGACGCACACGTGCGTTCACTCGTGCCCCTGGAGCCCTGGAGGCTCCAATGACCGGCTCCGTTCGTACTCTTCCCCTAGCTGTTTCACGCATTCTTCACCATTCCGGGAAATAGCTAACCGTAACAAATGACCTTTTTTGAATCGGCTAACTTAAATTAAAAAATATCTTGATTAGTCAGTTTGTCTGTCAACAGCTATTAGTGCCTTTGTCTTTCTATTATCATGCATAGGTATTAGATATCTCCAACATGCAAAAATATACCAGTTTTATATTCAACTTCTTATTTCACTATATATCTCAATTGTTTGCTGTAAAGACTTCTACAACGGCATATTTGACACAATAACAAATCGTGTATTTTTTCGTTCATGTTTCGGATGTTATATATATGAATAAAAGACGTTACGTGACCAAACGCGAAATACAAGGTCAATGGAATCTAGTTTCATGCCATTCCGATATTAAATTAAAATTCACTACAAAAACCTCTCAAGATCTCTTGAATGCTTGAATGAGGAATATAATTGACTTGCTTCTATGTATGTTCGTTTAGCAACATGTAGGATGAGAAATTCGTAGTTTTCCAGCTCACAGGAAATAGTCGTTATCGCGAGGGCCTCGGCTTTCAAGTACTCCATTTAGAGTTCGATATTTGGTCAAAGTATTGGAGATGAAGCTCAAAATAACAGCCCATTCTGAAGCTCTTATAAGTATATAGGTATATCTCGAGTTAAAAGCTCCAAATTACATTGTTCTGCTGCAGGAAAAGCCCGTCTCTGAAAGCTATTTTCTTTGAAGTCGGCCATCTTGCATTCCTAAAGTTCCTGGCTTGCGTTCGCTGTCGCTTAAAGGTGATGAATGAAGGGCATTGTTTTTACGTTCTTAACCAATCAGAGGTCCCTCAGGACGAACACAGGAAAAAAAAAAAAAAAAAAAAAAAAACATTTGCAGTTTATAACTCGTTCCCGGCCTAAAGGCCTGGGCACGAGTAATAAACAAATTCAAAGTTTTGTGGTTTTTTTTTTCATGTGGACACCAATTCATCACCAATGAATGGACTAAATACTATCCCTGAAAAATTAGCAAGGACTATAAGCAAAATGAATGTTTTGTTTAATGCTCTTTTTCAATCATCGAAAAGTTGTAAATGCTAACTACAATAAAAACTAATTTTGCAATATCGATTTTGTAAAAACAGTAACAATCAAATGGCAAAACAATAAGTTTATCTTCTATGGGGAAGGAAATGCCTCTTTCTTTCCCCTCCCCCTCGATTTTTGCCCTTGGTCCCCAAGGATGCTTCTATTTACATAATTTGTTACAGGATATTGAAATATTCATATTTGAGCAGTGCTACTTTGAATAAGAGTGCAATTTACTTAACCCATGAAATATTGTAGGCTAAATTGTAAGTCTATATGTGATTATTAGACTTAGCCTATGTATTGTTTTATGGGTGACATAAATGCAGCACAATGTCATTTCTTAGTCTGACAACTTTAATAGCCGACAAAATTTATTACAGCTGTGTCCAGTTGAGAAGGCTGTGATGGCACCTTGAGAAAGATTTCCACAACAAAAGAATACTGACTTATCTTTATCTTCACGTGCACAACTAGCTATTTCGGGGTCAGAAAGGGTATAACCAACACCCTGGATATCTGTAACCAGATGCTCATCTGACCTTACATAGGTGAAGTGAACAAAGGCGCTTCTGCTTTAAGGTTTATATCTTCTACCTCGTCCCCCCAAATTTCTCCAGTATTATTGATGTATTTTTTAAATGAAGCTTCAATAAATTTCTCCAAAGTTACAAAGTCACCGTCCAGTGAAGTGAAGTATACTTTCACATACTTGAAGGTTTCTCCATATTCAAAAATTGGCCTTTCCAACTCTAGATTTTGCGCAAAATTTCTAGCTAATGCATTGATTTGCACAACCTTTCTTGTGTGCGCTTCAAGTGTCCCAAATTCTTCTATAATCTCTTGCTCTTTTCCCTTCTTGTATTTCTTGAGTACGTACTTCCCCTTTGGAATACCACTTATTGCCTTTGCTAAGGAGGCCTCCCTCACACCTCCCTTGGCAAATGGCTTTCTTTGCAATGAAAATTTTGCTTCAGTAGGTTCCTTCCACATTTCTGTAACATAAAACTCTTCCAGCTGAAGTGTCACAATGTCTACTTGTGGCACAATAACTTTGCCAAGTTTGAGCATTTGGCTTAAGGAGACAAATGCCACGACAGAAGATAATGCGACGGAACAACTTTGAGGTACAGTTCTTTTACGTTCGTTGGGTGTGGGTACGGCTGGTGTCAAACTCTCCTTGTAGGATTTGCTTTCGTGGTGGCCTAGGTTACTACTTGCAATGGGTTGGCTGAACGACCAGGTACTTGTTAGCTTGGTTTTTTGATGAACCGGACATGAATAACTTTCCAGTTTTGAATTTGGCTTGTGTCAGTAAAAGATGGTCCTCTCTCACCAGCTAGAACATCACATTCTAGATTTGTGTTAAAATGATCCTTGCAAGCTGCTTTGATGTTTTCAAGATTAGCTTCTTTGTCCAAGGGAACAAGAGTTAAGGCACCAATTCGTGAATATTTCTGGCACTTTCCTTCGACGTTGGCTGAAAGCCTTTGCACAGTAATGCTTCCAGATGGGACGTCTTGGTTTTTCCCTTGTCTCTTCTTTGCTACTTTACCTTTGTAGTTCACCCAGTCACCCTTACGTTTTGCAGACATTTTAAACAGAAATTCTGTAAAATGTTGAGACAACCAGAAGGTTCACAACTGTAAATCGAAGGTGACAACTTCCGAAAGCACATGGAGGAATGTAAACATTGTATTGTACCAGTGTTGCATTATGGTCTATGATGGCAGCCGAAATGCATCATGGTCTATGGCCCTCATGGGCTATGGCCTCGCTGGGCCACGTGGAGTTTTTTTTTTCGTATATCAGAAGAGAAAAGAAACGAAAAGGAGAGGAGAGGCGAGGAGAGGCGAGGAGAGGTGAGGTAGGTAATTTTAGGTAGGTAATTGCTTTATTTGCATGACTCATTTGATTACAAGTATTGCAAAAGCATATTAATTTTACAATGATTATATATATATAAAGATGATAATAAAGAACTTTAACAATATTTATATAACGAGCATATAGTAATAAAAGAAAAAAAAACATTAGATATATAATAAGTGAATATTGATAATGAATAATATATAAAGATACCAATAATCAGTTGTAAATATATTTCAATGTAAATTATGTTTTGAATGAATTCATATGAATTTCTTGTGTTTTACTATCTCTAAGTTGAAAGCATTTTGATATAAATTTTGATGTATAGAATATTTCCATCTGATTTTTTGAATTAAGTAATTTATGTATAAAAGTGGTATTTAAATCATTATTTTGAATATTAACTTGAATTTTTTGAAGAAAATCTAAACGTAGTCTAGAATAAAAAGGGCAGGAAAGAAACATATGTTCCTCAGTTTCAATTCCATTACAATTACAAAAAATACATAATCTTTGATCAATTTCATATCGTCCTATTTCAATTGCTAATTTATGGTTACTAATTCTAAATTTTGAGAACTGTCTTCTTTGATCAAAACTTTTTATGAAATCTAAATATTTCTCTGTTTCATACGTTACTTTAAAGGAACGATTAAATGCAAGCTTTCTAGAATTCTTTAGATTTAACTTCCATATGTTCAAGTATTCAGCTTTCATTTTCTCATGGTAACGCTTTAAAGTCAAGTTTGCTAATGTGTTATCTAAACATCTTGAATCATATATTTTGTATGAATTCAAAATGTTATAAATATTTGAGTAATAGCATATTTTATGATTCTCAAACAGAGATTTTGAAATTAGAAGATATTGTTTTGCTAAGGAGTTATCTGGTAAATTTTGAACATGATTGAAATACTTGATTGCAAGCAATACTTGATTTCAATACATGATTGAAATACATGATTGAAAATCAATTTATCAATACAAATTATTAAAGGGAATCTACCCAGCTCAGCCCTACATGCGATATTAGATGCTTTGTTATTAACACCGAGATAATACTTACAAAAACGCAAATGAGCTTTTTCTGTTGGACTCTTGTCCCATTTCTCGAAGTCTTGCTTTAGGTAAACACCCCAAACTTCACTACCATAAGTAAGAATCAGAGATATTAATGAAACAATTTATTAGCTTGTTGCGGTTTTAGTTTTTTCAAATCAATAGTGTTCGTAACCTTAAAAAACGCATGAAGAGCTTTTTCTCTAGAAAGAGTTTGATGAGCATAGAAGTTTCCGGTTGATTTTATTTTCACGCCTAAATAAGTGTATTCTTGTACAACATCGAGTAAATTGTTGTTGAACATGAAAGCAGATTGTAGTTTAAGTTTCTTCGTCGTTTTTTTGCAAAAGACCATTACTTTAGACTTTTTCTCATTGACAGACATTTGCCATTTTGAACAAAACTTTGATACAGTATTAATACAATTCTGCAAACCTTGTTGAGAAGTCGATAATAAAACTAAATCATTGGCATATAAAAGAGAAGTGAGTTTATCTCCATTTGGTAAATTGATTGGGTCATATTGAAAAGTTTTGTCAAGTAGAACTGATAAATCATTAAGATACAAATTAAAAAGTAAAGGACTCAAGATACATCCTTCACGAACACCACGTTGATATTCAAAGGATTTAGTACGTTTAGAGTCTAGTTTGATGTAACAAGTTAATCTAGAATACATGTTTTTGATAAGTTTATAAAAATTGCCATTTATATTACATTGAAGTAATCTAAATAGTAAACCTTCGTGCCAAATCGAATCAAAAGCTTTTTTGAAATCGATGAAGCAAGCATAAATTTTGCCTCCATTTCTGTTAGTAACATATTTGTCAATAATACATCGTAGAGTAAAAATATGGTCAGACGTTCTGTGTTTTGGCATAAAACCAATCTGAGAGTTGTGAAGTAAATTGTGCTTTTGAATAAATTTCATAAGTCTTCGATTAAGAATTGTGGTGAAAAACTTTCCCAAACAACTAGAAACACAAATTCCTCTGTAGTTATTAGTAGCAGACGCATCCCCATTCTTAAATATTGGTGTCAGAGAACTCTCACACCATGATTGAGGAAAAATACCAGATTCCAGAACTATGTTAAAAAGTTTTCTGTATACAGGACATAAGATGTCAAGACTATGGCGTAACATTTCGTTTCTTATTTTATCCGAAGATGCTGCTTTTTTATTTTTTAATAATTTAGCACACGATTTGATTTCTTTGTCCGTTATTTGATAATTCAAATCTGTATTTAGCTGAGTAAAATTAGATTCCATATGAGGTAGATTATTGACAATAGTAAGTTGTTCTTGAGTATTTTCTTTTTTCGAGTGCAGAGAATTAAAATGACTAATCCATTGTTGTTCACTTATTGGAGGAATTTTAATTTCATGAATATCTTCATTAGCTGACCTTAACACTTTCCAGAAATTTGTGTTTTGAGAATTTTGTTCGAGCTCATGAAGTTTTTCATTCCAAAAATTATGTTTCTTAACCTTCAGTAATTTTTTAAAGGAGTTTAATTTGTGATGATACACTTTTCTTATGAAGGAATCTGTTGGATTCCAATGTTTTTGATTCGAAAGTTCCCTAAGCTCCTTTCTAGCCTTTTTGCATTCATAATCAAACCATTTCTTGTTACATATTTTTCTCTTTTTTATTTTTGTTTTCCTATGCTTAAGTTTTAAAGACAAGCTTGCAGCTTTAATAAAAATTGTTTCGATCGACTTTATAGAAGATTGTACAGCTTCATCATCAGTTAAATCCTGAAAATCTTTGGAGAGAAATTCATCTATTAAAGTTTTAACCTCACGAGATTTAATTGCGCTTTTAAATGGTTCTTCAGATTCTGAAGTCCAAATAAATTGAGGAGATAACGTTTTAAGTGAATTTAAATTCTTTAGTGATGTATTGCTGGTAGAAGAAAAGTCTAAAGATGTTTGTATCCATGTACTAATCGGAATGTGATCAGATAAAAAAGTAGGTTTCTCTACTATAAAATAGGGTACTCTTTTAAAAAATTGCTGATCTGTGATGATGTAGTCAATCGTGCTTACACCATTTTTGCCATGAAAAGTTGCTTTTCCAAGAGAATCACCACTGGTTCTTCCATTAAGAATTTTCAAATCAAACAGTTTGCAGATGTCTAATAGTTTTTTTTCCGTGGGAATTGATTTTGCTATCGAAAGAATTCCTGGAAGAAGGATCTAATGATAATTCACTACAATCATTTTGAATAAAATTATTACCATCCTTACAAACTATATCTGTATCTTTACCAGTTCGCGCATTAAAATCGCCTAAGAGAATGACATTCCCTTTTTTCGAAAAGGTATCAATGTTATTTTCAAGATTGCCAAAAATTTCCGTGTTAAAATATTTTGAATTTTCTGGAGGAAGATAAATACCACAAATGAACAAATCGTTCTGATTGTTTAAAACAGTTTTCAAGATTCTACACCATAGAGAATTATTAGAAGATTTAACTAGTTCTAACTTATTCTTGTAACATTCTTTATATAAAAGAGACATTCCTCCAGATGTCCGTTTTTTTTTCTTAGGGTGCTTAATATCCAAAGAAATACAATTATAGCCTTCAACTTTTGGAACAGAAGTTGACCAGGTTTCAGTTAAAATTATGAAATCATGTTTAGTCACTTGATTTAAAAAATCAACGCATTTAGTTTTATCACCTATGAATTTGCTATTTATACCGTTAATGTTCCAAGTGCAAAACGATAATCGCTTGAAACAATGATTAATCATCATGAATAGCTAGATAACGAAACTTTTAATAAATCGAATTAAAAAAAATGTATATGAGAACTCAGAAAATCGATGAGCAACAGTAAAAACTCTAAATTTAGTGAATATTGAAAAGTGAAAGACAGCTCCCCAGTAGAAAAGAAAAAGAAAAAAAAACAAAACAAAAAACAAAAAAAACCTTAAACATGAGAAAATTATAAATAATCCCAAATAAGAGAGGAAAGTTTAAAGGAACATTTGTAACTGTTCAATGAGAGCTTTTAGAGGTACTGGCAAACCTGAAATTTTTGGATTGGCAGAGTTCATTTGCTGGGATGATCTAGTTGGTGACGCTGTGACGGTGGCATAAGAAGGTTTATAACCAGAAGTGGGCATAACTGGTGTAGGTCTTGGAGTTGTCGGACGAGGAAATTCTGGCCATAAATTTGGAGCTCGGTGGATTGGAGATCTAACTGAGTTGACGTAAGGCTGTCGGACTCGAGAAATATTATGGATATTGTTGGATGGTCTTTCTCTCTCTCTTGATTTTCGTGTGGTTGTATTAAAGAGAGCACTTTTTAAATTTTTAGCAAAAAATTTGAAGCCACGATGGTTTAGATGTTTGTAATCATAGAACTGGTTAGGGTTGGAAATGTGGTTGTTGTTAATAAATTGAACTTGTGTAATTTGACAAAACTGTTCCATTTCTTCATTTACTTGCGTAACTTGTTGCTGGAATGGATCAAATCTAGATAGAAGTGAAGAATATATAATTCTTGAGTTGGGAAATTTCTTCCTTATTGATTTGATCAAGCTTTTTGAATCACTAGTAACAGATTGAGGACTGTCCTTTTCTAAATCATTAGTACCACAATAAATGAGTATAGTTTTGGGGCTAGAGGTAGCACTGTTGACTTTATATAGAGCTTGCTTGAGTGTAAAAGATTGATGAAGATCTGTTGGCATTTCTGGATATAAGATATTAGGCTTGATAAATTTTCCATTTGAGTCAATGAGTAGCAAAAGAGAATCAGTGTCCTTTGAAGGGACTTGTGAAGGTGGTCGATAAAATTCTTCAGGCTTTGAAGTAAATGCAGTATCGTTGGAATCGGAATCTCTTGGTTGGTCATCTGATTGAAATTGTATCGATGTTGTATGTGTTGACTGGGGTTGAGGAACTACTTCTGACTCTAGCGCATTTTCGTGCTTTTGGATTATCTCTTTCATAACAAATAATTCTTTCTTAAGGGTTTCATTGTCTTTCTTGAGGTTGTCAATTTCACTCTTCATCTGTGATTGCTTCGCTACAAGTTGGTTCTTTTGTTCTTGAAGTTTTTTTATCTGTGATGACAGTTTGTTTGTTTTAATGTTTGCTTTGTCAATCTCAGATTCATTAGTATTCAATTTGTCGTCAAAATTTGCAATTGATGCTTTATAATTATTTTCGAAGCGTACCAGTTTGTCTTTGATGAATAAAACCTCTTCTAAAGAAGACTGGATTTTGAGAAGTTCACTTTCGAGGTTAATCTTAGTTTGAATAAAATTGCTCTCCAGATTTGCTAATGTATCAGTTAGGAGGTCAACTGAGGGAACTGGAGATTGTAGATTTGATATCTCTTGAGCTACCATCACATCTCTTGGGTTATCTTTAGGATCAGTTAGAGGTTGAGTTGATGTGCTATCAGTATTAGGTAACTGCGGAGTTTTATGTTCTTCTACCACGTCGTCTGAGTTTTCCTCAGCAGGATCAATTAGAGGTTGAGTTAGTGAATCGGTATTTGCTGGTAACTGCGGAGTTTCATGTTCTTCTACCACGTGGTCGGGGATGTCTTGAACATCGTCGCTTGATTCATCATCCTCAAAAGATAACTCATCTTCGCTCTCATCTTCGCTACTCAACGTTTCGTCGTGATCATTTGCAAAAAGACATTTTTGAGACGTGGCAATAAGGTCGGAGGATAAAGTTTCTTGAGAGTTTGCTTCTTCGATCATCTTCATAAAGAGTGGAAATTCGGTGGTCGACCATTGTTTGTAATAGGACCCTTGTACTTGAATCCGTCCTGTAGTAACGAATACAGATAACACAAATAATTTCTCTTCATCTTGCTTGACGGTAATCTGTAATTTGTCAGGCTTTTCTGGGTAACAAGGGTTTTCTGATTCATCCCAGGTCACTGTGAAGCTTTCTTGTGTACGTAGAAAATCAACATACCGCAGTATAATACAATCAATCCAAAGTTTGATACGCGATTCTGAAGTTCTAAATCCAACTAATTTTGCTGCCGCTTTATATAGATTTAGGTCCATAAATTCAAACGGAATTTCTTTCGATCCATTTGATTTGACTTTGAATTCATTGATGAAATATCTCTTGAAAGTTCGGTCTGGTTCGGTCTCAGTGAAACGTGATCGCTGATCACCAGAGTTATTCGACGATTTCTTGCTTTGACCAGGCTCTTCTACTTTGTCATGGAGTACCAATCCAAATGGTCTACGCGTTAGAAATAAGATGTCTGTAAACATTAAAAATATTATAAAATTTACAATTCATTGCAGACGTACACCGCGGATGTATTCAAAAGATTTTGTATGCTTTGACCCTAATTTAACAAAACAAGATGACTTAGAATATAGATTTTTGATTAATTTATAGAAATTACCATTGATATTATATTGCAGCAATCGTAATAAAAGCCCATCATGCCATATAGAATCAAACGCTTTCTTGAAATCAGTAAAACAAGCATAAATCCGTCCTTTCTTTTTGTTTATAACATGTTGATCAATTAAAGTACGCAATGTAAATATATGATCCGAAGTTCGGAAGTTTGGCATAAAACCTATTTGAGAATTATGTAAAATGTTGTTCTTCCTTGTGAAATTTAAAAGTCTTTGGTTAAGAATAATTGAAAAGAATTTCCCTAGACAGCTAGAAACACAAATGCCTCTATAGTTACTAGTATCAGCTCGATCACCACTTTTAAAAATAGGAGTTAACGAGCCAACACACCATAAGTCAGGGTAGAAATCAGATTGTAGAATTATATTAAAAAGTTGTGAATAAACCGGTAGCATCACGTTAAAGCTATGTTTAATCATTTCATTTCTCACTTTATCAGATGCAGCTGCTTTTTTGTTTTTTTTAGCAACTTAACTGCAGTTTTAATTTCTTCATTTTGAATAGGACAATTTAGATCTTGACTAAGTGACTGATTATTTTCTTGTTCTATTTGTTTTAAAGTATCTACTAAGTTGTTCTGTAAAGGAGAGTTTTGTTTTTTACAGTGTAGAGATTGAAAGTGATTAAGAGGAGATTTTTTTCAATGACGAGCAATAATGGCGAAAAGCGCCAAAAACTAGACCTTCGTGTGAGTTTTAATCCAAATTTTCGTTCTGGATTAACACTCAAATCCTTTTTCTACCGGTTAAAAACTGATGTACTAAGATAAAATACCTGTTTAAAACGAATTGTTGAATTGTACAAGACTTTTTCTTGACGTTGTGTTGGGATTAAGCTTTTTCAAGCTGAATATAATGAAAACATACAGAAAATGAGCAAATGAAGGCCTAAACCTCATTTTCGATTCAAATTTTCGTTTTGGATTAACACTCTGATTCAACTTTCATCCGCCAAAACTACTTACAAACAACTTAAACTTTCTGAAAGAAATGATTTTAATTCTGTACAACAGCTATTCTTCAACTCAGGAGTTTTTGTCATTCACTGCTCGAACTTGAAAAAAATCCCCTCTTAATCCATTGTTGTTCGGATATTGGAGGAACTTTTTCTTCTTTAAATTCTTCGTTAGCAGATTTAAGAATTTTTTTTTTGATTTTTTAATAAAAATCATTATCAGAATTATTTTCCAATAACAACAATTGATTATCCTTGAATTCCTTTCGTTTCAATTGTAGTAGTTTAAAAGATTTGAGTTTCTGATGATATTCTTCTCTTATTGTCACATTTAAAGGATCAGAGTGTTTTTGATTTGAAATTTTTCGAAGTTCTTTCCTAGCTATTTTACAATCATAATCAAACCATTTTTTGCTGCAGACAGTATTTCTTTTCTTACGTTTCTGTTTAACTTTTTTCAGTTTTAAAGACATACTAGCAGCTTTGTCAAAATATTTTGGACACAATGAACAGCATTATTAATGTTTTCTTCGCCATATGAAGAAAAATCCCTGGACAAGAACTCATTTATCAAACATTTCACTAAAGATGAAGACAGCTTGTTGAAAAGGTTCAATAGAATTAGAAGACCATATGTATTGAGGTGCTCATTGTTTAAGCTTATCTGTTTGAATTCCGTTATCTTGTAATGAATTCTCGTAAGCTGATTGAAAATTTAACCGAGCATAAATTGGACTATGATCAGAAAGAAAATTTGGTGCATCAATGATAAAATATTTTACACTTTGCAATAGATTCTGGTCTGTGATAATGTAATCAACTGTACTAACACCCTTCTTACCATGATAAGTGATTTTTCCTAAAGAATCACCTAAAGTTCTGCCATTCAGAATTCGTAAGTCAAATATCTTACAAATATCAAGTAATCTTTTACCGTGTGTATTTGTAGTGAAATCAAAATTTTTCCTGGATGCCAAATCAAGACTTAAATCACTACAGTTATTAACTATAAAAGCTTTATCTTCTTTATTAATGATATCTTTGTCTGTTCCAACTCTAGCATTTTAATTTTTAAAAAATCTCCTAAAAGAAGGATATTACCCAGTTTTGAAAATGTAACAATATATTCTTCCAGTTGTTCAAAAATATCATCATGAAAATATTTTGAATTACCCGGAGGAATATATAATCCACAGATAAATAAATCCCTTTCGCTACCAAGGGAATGACTAGGGATCTTACACCAGATCAAATATTCGGAAGTTTTGATTAAGTTAACATTATTTTTATAACAATCTTTGAATAGAAAAGCTAATCCCCCTGACGTTCTTCCGTTGTTAATTTTAATGGGTCTTTCTTGTTTGAAGAAACAGCAAAATAAGAGTAACCATCTATGTCGGGACATGATGACGTCCACGTTTCGGTCAAAAGAACAAAATCATGTTTCGAAACAATATTAATAAAATCAATGCACTTAGATTTATCACCTAAAAGGTTACTGAACATTCCGTTAATATTCCAGGTACAGAAAGAAATTTTCCTGGTAAAATCGTTCATATCTGATATTAAAAATTGATATGAACTATAATGATTATAAGGTACCTCACTTATTCCAAAGATGTCAACTTTTAATGTGGAAAAAGAAGGCAATTTCCCAGTTAAAAAAAATAAAAATAAAAAATAAAATATACTTATCATTTGATAAACAATTGAAGTTTCTGAATTAGAGACTTTAGAGGCAATGGTAACTTTGCAGTGTTCATAACAAAAGGATTTATACTTGAAGGCTTGATAAGAGGTTTCTTTGTAATATAGTTCATAGAGTCTAAGTTATTCAAAGGACGTTGTCTTCCAGAGTTAAGAGGATTGTTGCGGTATTGTGACGGAGGTGAAGATGAAACAATTTCTGCATAAGTAGGATTAGGACCACGATAATATCGAGGCAAATTAGTAGTAGCTGGCTTGAAGGGAAGACGGTTTTCTCCTGTTTTCCTGGTTTTTCTGGGTGTGGAATTATAAATCGTACTCTTTAGGTTCTTGGCGAAAAACTTGAATCCACAATGATTCAAATGTTTGTGGTCATAAAACTGAAAAGGTTTATCAATATGATTGTTGTACAGGAAATGGACTTTGGATGATTTACAGTGTTCTTCAATAGCTCTATTTGCTTCGTTAACTTCAGCTTGATAAAGATCTTGTTGAGGAAGAAGGGATGAGTAGATAATGCGTGATTTGGGAAACTTTGTTTGAATTGTTTGAAGTATGTTCTTTGTTTGTTCAATTAGAGCTGATGCTGAAATCTTTTCTAAATCATTTGTTCCACAATGGAGCAACACGGTGTGAGGATCATGATTAATTGGCTTGTTTAATTCTTTGGTGACGTGATCTATCAAATATATAGTGCGATGATCCACATGGAGATTAGGACATAAAAGGTCGGATTTTATGAACTTCCCGTTGGAATCACACATTAGTAACACAGAGTCATGATCATGAGGAGTTAAACTAGGCTGAGCATTTACAGAAGAAGTATTACTTGAAATGACTGAATGACCAATAGCATCAGTATCACTTGGAATAGTGGAAGATGGATTTCTTGACGAATCAGATATTTTTGGAGGTGTTGATCCAGCATTAGTATTACTTGGAATAGTGGCAGTTAAAAAATCATTGTGTTATGGTAGTACTGAAATTTGGTTTTCCATTGTTCAGTAAATCAGTTCTTCATGAGTTTATAACCTTTTCTCTACCTATTCAGTCTTGGTGAAGACTACAACCAGAGATGTTGTATGTCCAGTTTAATCAGTAATATCATGTATACATTGTACATTACAGTTTATACATATTTTTTTCAGAATTGTTTATACTTTTGCATAGCCATGCAATGAAATAAATTAATACACAAAATTAATGTCAATAGTCAACTAGCAGACACAATTTAGCATCATTACATTATTCCTGTAACTATTTTCTGTGTCAGCATGATTATCAAACATTAATAACAATAAGTATTTGTTTAATAGCTATTATAATATTGTTTGATCTCTCTACTTGCAAACTAATGTCTCCTAGACATGTTGGGATATTTATTAATAGCTATTATAACATTGTTTGATGTCTCTACTTATGAGCTAATGTCTCCTAGACATGTTGGGATATTTATTAATAGCTATTATAACATTGTTTGATGTCTCTACTTATGAACTAATGTCTTAGACAATAAGTTAATGCCTCAAAGACATGTTGAATATCTATTAACATCTATTAAAAGCTGTATTCCTATTTTTCCTTCACTCTAAATATCTACCTATAGCTAGCCTAGATATCCCAACATGTCTAAGAGACATTAGTTTACAAGTAGAGATATCAAACAATATTATAATAGCTATTAATAGATATCCCAACATGTCTAGGAAACATTAGTTTACAAGTCAAGGATTAAAGTACCAAAAGTTTCTCAAAGTTGTCTATGAGACATTATAATTTTGACATCTGTCATTTCCTGTGAATAGTTTTGATCATGTTCTGTTGTTAAAAAGTTTATTGTACATGGTAGAGTACAAATAGCAATTCATGAAATATTTGTATTGCTAATTTTTGCAATTTTATGCAAGTTCCATTGTTAATTTCTAAATTATTAGTACAAAATTGTGATAGAGTGCATGCACTTAATCCGTGAAACAAACACTACTAATTAGTAGTAAATAGTGTTGATTAGACAATAGGAAACAATGGAATTACCATAATTTAGCACTATTTTGTACTATTTATGTTTCGCGGATTAAGTGCGTGCACTCTAAAGTGATAGTGTTGCTTTATCACATTTTGTACTAATATTTTAGTATTTTGAATTTCACGAATGTTTTGTCAATACCATTCAGAGATTTTGGGAAGAATATTATTAGACTCCTATATTTAAATGTAATAAATGAAGGTGCGTTTCACAAAATAAAAGTTTTTTTTTCTGATATTATCCTGTCACCATACAGTTTCAACATCTTAAGTCACGTACTATACTATATTATCATAACCCAGCTTCTTCCAGAATCACCAACCATGTCTTCATTCAGTTCTTCACTTTGATCAGTGACAAAATAATTAGTGATGAAATCAGAGCCATGCTTTAAGAAAATTATCTTAATTTTCAATGTCACTGAGAAGAGACATGATGAGGTATTCAAGAGAGGATTGAATTAATCTCCAAGCCATTAAATTTGCAGACTTTTGTGATAATAATCAATTATTCATTTACATATAACTTTTTTTGCTGTTGTTTCTCATTTCCAAAATAATTTTGTAAAGTATAAATTTGCAATAATTGTGCCTTTTAACTAAGCCAACAACATTATACTAGTACATCAAACTTTAAGCGATGCAGTTAATAGTATGTTCAGATGGTAAATACTTCCAATCATATAAATACAGTCTTTGGGCATACCATACATGTATACAGCACACATGCAAAGAATTATTTAACCACCCAAGAAACTAAACAAAATATAGTTCCATGACCATGCATATAATTGCTTTACAAAATAATTTTTAAACCCACTCAGAGTGTATATAGACAATAGAGTATATCATATACACAAATGGAAATATTATAATCATGGCACAGATCAACACACATCTTAAGCCCTACATGCATGAACATTAAACTGAGAGAAAATGAAATATTTCCCACATTCATCCAACCTTGGAAACACTTTTGTTTCTGAAAGGGCTAACACAGAATTTGCATTGACTAAGCCCATATCATACTTATCCTTCATATGCTGCGTATGTACTGGAACAACATTTCCCAAAGTCCAAGCTGTCTGATGAAAAGGAAAATAAAGGCAATTAATCTTAAAATATCAGTCTAGTGCAGAGCTGTCTGAGCTTACTTACTTGTTGCTGAGAGATTAACGACACTTCTTTAGTGCATGGTTACTTGCCAGTGACTCTTCTTGGATCTGTTTCCTCGTAACATTCGAATCGGATCACAGTTAAATTACAAGAAATTCGAAGGCGTGTAAAAAAAAATCAAAGTTGAAAATCAAAAAAATAAAAAGAACACGATCCTCTTCACATCTTCAGGTTTCAATCAAGCAAAGAATCATTTTTCAAGAAAATAAAACGACGAAAATAAAACAAGGGTGAAAATATGCCCTTTCTTAAGAACTGTACATATTCAAAGAATTGAGAGAAAACGCAATCTCGAAAAAAACTGATTTCTTACGAAACTCCCGCCATCTTTGACATGAAAACAAACAGCAACCAAAGCCGCTCATTTTCCCGCCATCCGATCTTCTGTACGAAGCCTACGAAAGCTGTACGGAGCTCCGAAAGACTTGCCGTTTTCAAATCGCAAAAAAAGTCGTTATTTCGTTCCCAGTCTTCAATTTTGTATCACGTCCAATATGGCGTCTTGACACAGGAAACCCCGGTCTTTTTGAGCGCTCGCGTGCCCTACGTGACGCGTGAAAAGACCAAATATTTTTTCGTGATTTCATTTTGCAAAGGGATATAAGGGACCCTGTTTGAAGAGAACGAAGTAGAATACGAATTACACAACTCGTAGCTCGAACTTATATAGCAAAAGTCAGTTTACTAATGTATGAACTAACGGCGCATCATGAAGTCGATCTTTTTTTGAGAATCGTTCCGGATCGATATCATTTCCACGTTTTAAGTTTAATATGGCAATGCCATTAGCATATAAAACAGCGATAGGACACAATAATATTAAGAACTGATAATTATAAGCTTGACATCGCGCGATCTGCATGATATTATTATGATTATCATTATCATGATGATGATGGTGGCGATGAAGATAATGATGATGATTATCATTATCGTCATCATCAACAACATCATTATTATAATGATTTAACAACAACAACAGCAACAATAATAATAATAATAATGATGATGATGATGATGATGATGATGGTGATAACAACAATAATAATAAATAATGATGATGATGATGATGATAATACATTGCTCTAGTAAACATGCACAGGCTAAACATTCTGGCACGAGCATCTACCAACAGCCTCCTTTAATAAATCTAAGTATGGAGCCCTACGACACACTCTTTTTTCTGGCACGTCCAATTCTAGGTTTTCGCAGATTTCCTGTAGCAGTGTAAGCTTCATCTTTTCTAGCGAGCATTCCTTAAACATCTGACAGATGTTATATTGGTTGAATTCAATAGGATGCTGCAGCTGGATGCTGTCACAGGCGGAATCACGCGCCGAACAGAAATTGGCTTCTTCTTCAGCTGCAATGATATCCTCAGGCATGACATCGCATTGCTGTCGCAGCTTTGCAGAACGACGAGAGAAGTAGGACTTGATTTGTTGTGGTGAAAGGAATTCGTTGACATTAAAGAGTCGTTTGCCATCTGAATCGAGGGCCTTTCTCATTTGTAGTGAAACAGTATTTGGGTCCATTTTTCTTCCCGTTTCTTGGCCGATGTTAAACTTAGCATCCAAATAGTTCTTTTGTTTGTCATTGAACCGGTAGGACTTCTTGTTTGCTTTTAGCGCCCATCCCTCTGATACTGTACGAGAACCAGATGAAACTGTCACAGTTGGGTTTAATGTTGGTATGACACCAGGTCCTTCTTCCAAATACTCTTTGTAGCCAAGTTTTGCACGGTCAAGTAGTGACAATCTCTCTAGCTTCTGTTCACACTTCTCCAATGACAGATGCTTTTCTAGTGCAGAAAGCCTTTGAAAGACACGCACACAGCCATCATGTGGACAAGCGTAAGCCCCGCTAGTGGAACTAGTGTTGGTTTGAACTTCTTCTTCATCTTTATTGTCTTCATCGCCTTTGTTGGCTGTAGTGTTGCCACCCAAAGCTGACTTTCGTTCCAAGGATTTAAACTTTCCTGGCATAAAAGTAGACTCTATCCAGTTGTACTGACAATCTACAATAAACATAGAAATATAAAAACTAGCTCTGTATTACCAGTTCGGGATATTGCCTTTTCGGGAAGAAGTTGAAACAATAGAAATACATCATGATTCAAAACATTCGAACCTAGGCTCCTTCTAAATTCCACTCGGCCATCATAGAGAATTCAATATGGCGGCTCTGAAGGGGAATCAAGGCTAGGAAGGGGAAACGTCTTTGTGCCCTTACTTTGAAGTTCGGATGGCCATTTTTCAACTTGACAGAGAACCAAAGCGTTGTAGGTACGCATATAATAGCCAAATGCTTCAGTGGCTTTTGGTTTATGGTGTTTTTTTTCTAGCAAGGAGTTCTAATGCAAGTCAGTTATCGCCGAAGATGGTATTAAAGGCAAGAGATATGAAAGAATTCATTATCAGGGCTCCTCAGCTGTAAGCTCACATAAATTGTACGGAATTAAACAGTATTACTCTGTAACTTTTGTTGTTTCTATAGAATAAACTTAGTTGTTATTTGGAGATGTACGACTCAACTATATATTGCATACGTACGCCTTCAAGGTTTTGCGCTAACTAATTTGAAAGGGTTTGTTTATGAAAGTTTTCGATTTATATAACTTACTGAACTATGCATAGCAATCCTATTTCCCCAGCATATAAGATGCCAAGTGATCCAAAAAGTAAATAGGCTTCATTTTAAATCATTTAAGGGAGCGTTCATTTTTTAGGAAGGGGGGGGGGGGGGGGGGGGGGAATTGCAGGAATCAAATACAAAAAAATGCAAGCCCCCATGGTAAGGAATTGAACTATATTGATGACCCACCCCACTTCCAAATATGAATATGGTCCCTTGACCTGGTTTAACTTTCAGAAAAACATGACCCACCCCCTTTCATAGAGTAAATTTCTTTTGGCCCACCCCTCAATTCCTCCAGCCCACCCCCCCCCCCTTCTAAAAAATGAATGCTCCCTAAGAGTTGAGGACACAGAGAAAAGGAACCAACCAGCTTGTGTGAGCCAGCCGAAACTTTAATATACACCGCAGATAATATGTACAAGTGAATACAACCGTTTATAGGATACTTGTTTCCAAGAATTTGTGCACCAGTCAGTTGGATCAACCATCCCCAAACAGACAATCAAAAATTTTACAAGAAGAATGTAATATTCTGGCAGCCATTTCCCTTTCCTTCTTGTATTCCATTGAACATATGGCCGGCTCTACCAGAGTTTGGGAAGTTTGTAATTGTTTCCATTACAGGATGTGTACAAAGACTTGCTCCTGATTTTAGTTTTTGACTCTATACTGTGTTGTAAAAACTACCCAGACCCTACCCTTAAACATATATCATCAATTCATAGCATATTTATCCACAGATTGGAGACGAGAACAACTGTAAATTGGGTGTTTATTTTAACTCTAACAAATTCAAATTATAATAACATATTTTTTCCTTGCAAATTAATCTTCATTGATTATAATTTTTAAAAAGGGTTACTTCTTGAGATTTCTTTGTTTTCGTTGCCTATAATAATTTGAAGTGATTTTATCTGGAATTATATATAGCTGTTTTCAGATTGTTGGGGTAATTGAGTGTACTAGGCTCAAATTGTAAAGAAAATGTATCCAACAAAATATATAGTTTTTATATAATGATCATGTTTTAGCAAACATGGAAGAACTAATAAATGACAGTTTTCAAAAATGGGGAGATTTGTCAAAAGTTGTTAAACTTTATAAAAAATGTCCAAATTTCAGTTAAAATTTGCCTGGGGGAGTCCTAAAACCCAAATATACATTACAACTTGTTAGAGCAAAATCATGTTACATTAAATAAGCTTGTCTGAATCCAAGTGCTTTCAATAAACCTAGGAAAATGGGGAAATACATGTACATATATTTTAATGCTTGTTGGCACACCAATTTAACAGACAATATATGTACATGTACACCCAACTAAAATGTTACGCATAGTTCACAGGTGTATTGGCAGCACTCTTAGTACACTGGATTATATTTCAGTTGAAAAGCTGAATAAAAGGACAAATGAATTGTTAAAATTGGAATGGTGAATAGGCTAATGCACTAGTCAGTAACTGTTGTAATGTCAATTCCCCACTCTCAGGGATAGAGTGGTTTTACATAGCAATAGTGGTAGAAATACAGTACTACTTCATATAGCTACTGAAATAATCAAATCTGCCATATGTAGAGTTATATCTTAGATTTCATCAACCTATAAAGTGAAAAAAAGTTGGAGTAAGCAAACAGAGGTTTTTGGGTGAGTTTGTGGGAACATGGCAGTAAATGAAATGCTATCATAAAAGCATTTGATGAAAATGGGCTATTGTATTTTTTATCCGCACTCCCCCTGTTGAAGACACATGGAATTCCAGGGAAGTAGGGGTACTAAAACCCCTCTGCAATTCCATGGGTCCCCTCGATTTCCATTGAAAATCTACTTGAAAATCCAGGGGAGTAGGGTCTAAAATTCTTGAAAATGCATGGAAATTCAAAGGAGTAGGGTCTAAAATTCACCAAAATAAATGGAAAATCCAAGGGAGTAGGGGTTATTTTGGAAAACATGTCCTCAACAGGGAGACTGCGGATGTAAAATGCAATAGCCCAATGTGAATTGGTACAATGTAGACGTGATTTTCCATCTAAAAAAAACAACGTCCAGTTACAGCTTGAAAATAATACTTATATGGATATGGTCCTAAGAGAGATAATCCTAGTACACGATATATACAAACTTCAACCGTCATGATGCTTTTTCTGCGGAGAATTTATCCAGAAATTTCGTTGTCGCCGACTACGACAGAAAATATGTAAACTTCTAAAGCTTCCATGGTTAAAATCATGGCTTTACGGAACAATCGGACAATCGAGGGCCCAAAAACTCAACCCCAATACAGTACACTACACAATACAACTCACTGCACTTAATACCACTAGTCATTCTACAAGAGTTACCATTTTTCCTAGGTGGTTACCATCCACGAAACTTAGCAAAAACACGCACCATGCATACGAGAATCGTTAAAAATTACTCTTAATAGCGACAAAATTGTCCAAAGAAATGAAAATCAAGATTAAAGTTAGCACTTACCAGAAGCAAACACCAAACATGGCGGCGGACGTGATGTTCTGTCGTTGAAAATATCCGTATAAAATGCTTGTTGTGACTCCCTTCTACTCAGAACGCCGCCATATTGCTTTCTTCTTCGAAAAGGCTTAAAAAGGTCCCGTATGTCGGCCGTGAGAGTCCTGGAATTGATTTCAAAACAAGGCGGTCTTTTTTGCTGAATATTTTATCAATTTTTTGGTATTTTTCGGCAAGACAATAGATTCGTGACGTCATTTGTTCTTCCCGAAAAGGCAATATCCCGAACTGATTACAGTGCAAATGAATTATTGAATCATTTACCTTTCTGTTGGTACTCCACTTCTATTTCTTTGCCCTTTCCAATACCATATGCTCGCCAAGCAGTTATTTTATTACTATCAACTTTAAAGTTGTTTAACTTGTTGATGCCAGAGATCTTGCCTTGTTCGCTGAGCGGACTGTTGATGGCTTGCATTGCAACAACACGTACACCCTGTATTCCACCACTAGACTGGAGGGCATTCTTCATGTTTTCTGCAGTTGTCACATCGTTACCTTCGTTAATATACGCTCTAATGTGTGCCTTGCAGGTGGCTGCTAGTCTGTCCGCTGCCCCTTTACCGCCTTGAGGATCGCTGAAGTCGATGCGGACTATTTTTATTCCAATTGATTTGGCTATGGCTGGGCAGGCAAGAATGGTGTACGCCGAGTGGTAGCATCCTGCGTTGTCCTGGCGGAAGTAGGCTTTATTAATCTGTGGGTACTCTCTCTTAACAGTGGCAAGGACATCTTGCATTATTGGAACCACTGCATAGCTATCTTGGGTACAGCTTTCTATGATATGGATGAATGCCTGCCAGTGTATTACCTTGTCGATTCGGTAATAAACGACTGAGATATGCCATGATATACCACGTTTGCCGAATCAATCGGCCTGCGATTCACGGTACTTTTGTGGTATAAATTTCATAGCCCAGTCGTTTATAACCAGGATGGTGTCAGCGTCTAGTAGCTCGAGGACGTCGATTCGGGCCTGGTCTTGGTTTACGCATCTCAATATATGCTACTTCATCTCGATCATCGATATTGGAAAATTGGGCCGTGGTGGCCTTTGTCTGAATATCATGTAGTGTGTTGGCCAATGCTTCACAACGCTCGCATACCATGTCGTGTTGATGGGGGGGCTGAAACAGACATCAAGGATTTCAGGGGATAGATTTCAACAACAGTCTATAATCAGGATAATGATAAGGACAAAAGGTAACTGATGGGCTTTATTTTAATATAATGATGATAAAAATCAACAAGCTATAATGTATTGATCTGGCATGGATGTTACTAACATGACAATGCAAAAAGCTTTAAAAATATGTTGAATCAACAGTGTCAATCAATCATACAATTTTAGGCGATGGTCATGTCCCAGTAAAAATACATTAAGCACTTAAAATTTGTACCATAAAACTATTAAAAAGAATTCAGTATTGTGTCTTGCTGATACACCATTGGACTTCTTTTGACAGTTTTTACAAATGTTTTGTACTTGAACTATCTTAACAGTAATATAAAAAGCAGTTTTAATAATATGCAATTAAGTATTTTCTATAAATTTCTATTAAAGTTCAGATTCAGGACAATCAAAACTATCACCACCATCACTGCTATCTTGATCTTCTTCATCTTCTTCTTCCTCATCTTCACTACTTACATCCTCTTTTTCTTCACTTAACATCCTCTTTTTCATGGTTATGCAGTTGCCGCTTTCCCAAACACGTCAAGAAGAGTTTTCTGATCCACATGGTACTTTGTTAGATGTTTTTTTGCAGATATTTTCCTTTCTTCTTTGTAATCTTCTGTACCTCTAGGACAGATATGATGCTTTGGATGGATTCTATTGCATCTTCATGAAAGCAATTTTTTGTAGCAGATATTGAAGTGGCCCTAAATGTCTTTTGGGCAGTAGATACTTTGCATTTAAAGAGGACAAATGCTCCTTTTTTATAAAAGGTGTACCATTTGTTGTATTGTTGTTGTTGACATTGTTTACTATCTTTTTTTTGGGGGGGGGCTATTTATCGTAATGATCACATTAAGGGGGGGTTAAAAAAATCATGAGATAAAATGTGGGGGGGATGTTAGTTCTTGTACAATTTTTTTCTAATTTTCCTCCAGCCCACCCCAAGGCATAATTAATGAAAACTCCCTTATCGTTACCACATTTTACTGTTACCTTACCGACCAATTAAATTATCCAGGGTCCCCTATATACCGAGCGCTTTGCAAAATAAAAACACGTAAAAATATTTTGTCTTTTCACGCGTCACTGATAACTCAAAAATCTCTTTCTCAAAATCAAATTTTGCTTTCACGTGGACGCAAAAAGATTTTAGACCTTAAATCACGTTTCACGTCAAACAAAAATTGGGAAAAGGTATAGTTAGGGACCCTGCTTATCGACCACTTACCGACCACTTGTCGACCACTTACCGTTACCTTACGGACCACTTATCGACCACTTACCGTTATCTTGAAATATTCACAATTAATAAACCTACGTTTAGCTATATTCTATTCTAGTGCTTAAATCGTCGTTTTGTTGCATTAGAAAGAGTTCAGTACCAAAATGATGGGTAAAATAAGAGAAGCGTTCCTCCAAATCGTGATTGAGAAGCGTGACAAATAGGTCATACTCAAATATCATTTTCGTAGGATCTTTAAATTTCCCAAGCTTGAAACTTCTTGTGTAAATAAAAGGATAACTAAACTTTACATTGGTGTATTTTTTGTGTCCAAAATACGTATACCAGAAGTAGTTTTGACTATTTGAAAATTACCTTTGTTTACACGCATAAATTCGCTCTCAAAAATTAGTCGTGAAAAACGCCTCAAAACAAAGCCAATTTCTAACATAACAAAAATATTTTAAGTGTTTTGTAAACCGTTTGAGATGTGTATTAAATGTGTAAAATATCAGTTTTATCCCAAGTATATTAACTGTACAGTAGGCCGCTGAAGTTGGGTATTATTCCACCCTCGGAAATAGCTGTAAACAAGCCCACAGGTGGGTTTTCAAACTTTTGCAAAATTTTCTTTCAAATAAATATTTTCCAGGACTTTAAATATCATTTTCTGAAATAGTTTCATAAAGGGGTTCTTTTGGTGAAATAAAAAGAATCTCGATTTTTTTGAACTGTCGCGAGGTTCTCGATCCTTACAGACGTTCACTCTTAAGAGTCCACATTTTTGATATTTCACCACCTTTGAACAATTGGCTTGTTGGACTCTTTTGTTACACCTGAAGCACTTGAGGAACTTGTCCAACTTGTCCACCAAGAGAAATTCTTTTACTACAAGGGACACCAACTCGCTGGTGCTGTCGTCTGATTCTTTGCAATGGTATGGCATCAAATAGTTCATCACCGAGTTGTGATATGGCTGTACTCTCAAATGTAGACAATTTCTTTTTTCCGCTCCAGACGAAGACCGAAGACTTGAAGTGCTGTAAGATTTGCCGAGGGTTATCTTCGGGATATTGCTTTCCCAAACATCAAGACACTGACTCAACGGCAAGGATCATTTCGGATAATCTTAACTGTTTTCGTCTGACCACAGTTGTTTTTTTTTTTCTGTGTAATCTTTCCGTTGACTACTACAATGTCCCATTCTTTGCTCGCGTTAAGTATTTACAATAGCTGAAGTGGTTCTTGATTCAATGTAGTTGGGATTTCTGTGTGCTGAAATGAGTACTCAGAGGAATGTGGAATTCCAATGTAAGTCATATCATTTACTATAATCTTTACTATAATCTGTCATCCATGAAAGTGTAATCCTCGAGTTTGACAGGAGTTCTTGTGTTGTGGCTTTGGGCGAAAAGTGACCTCTTTTGTGGAGAATACAATAACGCTTGGCATGTCTTGTCTTGTGCGGTTTGTAGAGTCATGGAGACGTAATCCATGGTGTCAGAACGGTTTCTCTTGATAGGAGAGAGGTGGTGAACATAACCAATTAGTGTTGAGTGTGTTTTCCGTATAGTTGCTTTTTTGGACGTTGCTGATGATGAAGACGACATGATGACTAGTAACAAATCGATTGCAAAGTCTAAAATAAATGTTTTGACTTGGTATAATTACGTATTTATAGTAGACGCTCCAAGAAGTTGTCAGCTATATGGATCATATTTATGATTGGTCAAAAATTTATTTGAACCTCCAAGGAAACAGTACATTTTTTAGTGATCTATGCTAGGAAGTGCTGAGTGTTTACTCCTATTGGTCGGTTTGGAAGTGCAATTCTGCATTCTGATTGGTGGATATGATTGTTCGGTTTTAGCATTTCTAGCAATACATTCATATTCAGACAAAAATCTCCTTTCTTTTTATGTTGTGATAAAAAGTTTGTTTGACATATATTTGATCTAAAAGACTTCAATCTGATACAAAAGTAAATTTGTGCTGAATTTGTAATTATGCATTACAATTTATCAGCCATTTAATGGTGTAAAAGCGGAGAACATGTATTTGAATTATTTAATTGAAGTTGAAATCAATGTTGGTTTCAAAATATTGTAGCATCTCCAAAAAAATCGTGACAAACATGGCGCACGCGTGTCATGTAGCGGCTTTGATGCCCGAATTCTGTTCGTGTGAAAGAATACAAAACGTACAGACAAAAACCATAATTATCAATTTAAAAAGAGTTTTCAAAAATGTTTACCTGTAAAGGTTTAGAGAAATGTATGTAAAATAACACAGTGTAATTCTTTTTTTCGATTGATAGAAAAAAAGGTTTCCACAAAATGGAAAGTGTGAACCGTTTTTGACGATGCCTAGAGACGAAATTCTTAATAAATTCTCAATTATTCATAGTTTACAATTCACATTAAAGACAAAATAAATATTTAAATGTCTACCTTCAGTCTCATAGTTGAAGCCATACACATGACCGTAGATTGACTTTTTATCTCCTTTAAACAGTTTTGCGATGTCCTTTTGCTTTCCAAAATTTTACATTTTAGAGGATATCCATTCGAACTGTCCATTTTGACTACATAGCCGCACGAGCGCCGATGTTTTCATTGAAAAATTTGGCTAAATCTTTGATCAAAATACCTGATCAAAATCGCGCCTTCCTCTTTGAAGAGCCTGCAATTGATTTTGTTTAGTCAGCGGCTTTATAAACAGCTTTGCACCACCGAAAAAGGGGCCTAGTCTGATGTCCCATAGATTTATGCTCCCCTCCCTCCAGCTGTATTTCTCATTTGGCGGGAATTTCAAGTCTGCTTCCAAATGTGAAAACTTTCATTCAAAAAAGGCCTTTACATGTAATTTCAAGTAACTTTTAATTACTTACTATAGTTTCACAGAGATCTAGTGAAAACTTGGATGTTGTTAAATCTAGAAGTACTTTAAAATGCCTGTAAGTACTCAAAATCGTCACGAAGTTGAGCGAGAGCTGTCAAAACGAACAGAGGAAAAGCCACTTAGCTATATTGTGGAGCAGAGAAATAGTCCCTTCAGGGTTGAAATCCCCCAAAAAGTGTTTTTACAATGGGCTGACACCAAAACTCAACTACCAGAAATATCATTTTTAGAACTATTTAAAATTTCATCGAGCCATCTTCCTATCCAAGTGAAGCCTGAAAGCCTTCAGCTGGAAGAGAGATTTCGTATAATTACATCCCTCGTTAGAAGAGAATTATATAAACGAAGAAGTATATATATTTACCCGGAGGAGCTTATAAATGCCAGCAGCATTAGGAGAAAAATGGAGATATTAGAGAAAGAGGATGAGTTGCTAAAAGACCAATTGAAAATGATCGACCAACGATGCGATGAGCTATTACAGGAAGTAACAACTGCGAGAAGAAAATCAGACAACGCAGAAAAAAGAGCACTGGAAATTGGAAGAACTTAACGAACAGCTACAGTCCTATATAGGTCAGCTTGAAGATAGTCAGATGGAAACCTTACTAAATACAGGAAAACAATACCAAATGTTGGAGGTCGTCAAAAAAGTTGAAAGATAAGACAATTAAAAACGTTGGACGTTTTTAATTTTAAAAGGACCCTTTGGTTTATAGAATCATTTGGATTAGACTCATTATCATTAAAGGAAAAAGATTGTGAGGCCAAAAAAAATCCAGTTGAAATTTGATAACAAAAGCGAAAAAATATTCTACATTTAGCGAGTTATGTGACGAAGATAAAGACAAATTATGATCTATTCTTTTCATCATGGATCGCTTTTGTATTAGTGATGCAGCCTATCATGAACTGTCAGTGCAAGTTGGTGAACTTGAACGAAGCTATCTAGTTAGACAGTGTAGAAACGACATGAATAGCTTATTCCATATTACAAGAAACCCTGGCCATGACCCAGGTGTACAGATGAGTTTCAAAAGTGAACTTCAGTACCAGCTTGAGCAGGTAAGAAACACAGTAAAGTATTCCTTCATGCTTGCTCCACATTTGCACACTCATGGGAATCCCCCCTAAGATGCAATACCTGTGCCTAATATCTTGCTAATTAGTTGCTATGGCAATGGAGGATTCCCCTATGTAAGCAAAAATTGTAATGATTAGTGGTGTACAAGTGCAAAAAAGCTAAAGGGATTTAGACTAAGACCAATAATCAATATTTTCATTGTTTGCTTTATTTACTTTGTCTAATTTATGTAATCTAGTGGGATAATTAGAGTCTATTGTTGAAATTTTAGTAAATATTATATGCAGACTATTAAGTACAATTGCATTTGCTATATGGTTTAAATATAAAGCATATTTGTGGTACACTCTTCAGGATATCCGGTCACGAAATGTTTTCTAATTTCCATTCGAACCCTATTTATGCATTTGTTACTATTAGCATTGGGGTTAGGGTTGGGGCTAGAGTCCCTGACCAGGGACCATTTTTTGACACAGTGCCTGACATAGACCCTTTCCTGACATGGTGCCTGACGTGGTGCCTTCTACCTGATTGGGGACCTGACATAGTTCCCTTTTACTGACATAGTTCCCTTTTTCCTGACATAGTGCCTGACCGGGTTCCCCAATCAATTTATTAAGAAAACAAATTGATTTAGTGTACTTTGAAGGGTCTCTTTTCCTTTTTCGTCATTTTAAATCATTGCTGCTTCTTATTTTGTTGTAGAAGAGCAGTTGTAGTTTGCTTTGATGTTAAAGACTGTTATTGTATTTTGATGTTTATCATGTAATGGAACTCTATTTATTGATGACATTGCTTTTATTTCGTTCATAGTTGCTTTTCTGAGTACTTTGAAGGTATTTTGCTGTATTTAAATCATTTTGAAAAGAGTTTTTCTTGCCTGTTATTAATAGACGACCACTTGTAGTCTGTCATTGTGGCAAAGTCTCTTGCTGTATTTGGATCTGTATGATCTTGTAGACTTGTTTCTATAGAGGAAATTGCATCTGATTTTGTCTTATCAATTGCTGCATACTGTCTATAATTGCTGTATATATATTGCAATGTCATCAATAAATAGAGTTCCATAACATGATAAACATCAGAATACAATAGCAGTCTTTAACATCAAAGCAAACTACAACTGGTCTTCTGAGTAAATCCATGATTTCCAGCAACATGCCTTTTTCTACATGATTGTTTCAATCAACATAGCACATTTTGCTCGTCCAATTTTTTATTGTATGATTACAACAAGTTTACAACAATTCTTTTAATGTTTTAAACTAAACTAATATAATATCAGGACCAATTGCCAGTAACAACGAATTTCATGCTATTTGTTAAATGGTATTGATCGTGTAAATATGCTAACTTATCGACTCTCATGAGCTTCATATTCAGCTTACTATACGCGAGTTCAATGATACTTAATAAACAGTGAAGTCAACAGTTATTAGTGATAAAATATTCAATAGAGTATAATTTCATAACAATTGCTTTAACTATATCTCAGTTCATGACTCTTATCTTGTTCTCTTAGCTTACACGAGAAATTGAATGATTTGTTTGCTGGTGCAAAAATGGGTCCAGAACTGGCATCCACATTACTGACAACATTCTTCTTTGCGTGGAACTCCGCAAAAAAAAAAAAATTTGTGGGAACAAAGCAGTCATGCCCATATCGTATTTCAAAGCAGATGACGAAAAAAAGAAGTAAATTAATGATGCAAAAAAAGAAACGAGTGAAAACAGTAGTGGAACGGACAAGTTTGGTTTAGGTGTCTCGAATTCTAAACCGCAAAACGAGACAAACAATGATGCTCAAATCAACAAATCTTTTGATCTCGAAAGACATCTTAAATCGATCCTGACAAAGATGTTATGTTATGCAAGACACAGACAAACTATTGATATATGATTAGTTTTTTGGACCTGAAATCCTTGATCAAATATGGAAAACATATAACAGTAGCTCCATAGGGCAAGATCAATTGTTAGCTCTAGAAGAAAATATCAAGAACCTTGGATATGAAAACAATTGCAATGCCAGAAGATGGTGATTGTTTATTCCACGCTGTGCTTTTTAACATAGCACAGATACTAGAGAGTGAGGACACAATTTTAAAGCAACATCTCAACAATCTCGGTTTTACTTCTGGAAAACAAAATGTTAAAGACATTCAGCGGATTCGAAGACTAATGGTGGATGAATGGGTTAGCCATAGAAATAAGTACAAATATTATCTCCAAGCTGATGACCAAAGCCATTTTGAAGAAAAAAGCCAGCGCTTTCTTGAGCGCGACCCAAGGCAATATTCAGGAGAAATAATAGGATATCTTATGGTAATGGGGATCGCAAATGCCTTGGGTCTACCTGTTTTGATTGTCAACTCCACTGCAAGCTTTCCCTTAATCACTATTTTCCCAGAGACCAGTGCTCTCTACGACAGCAGTCACAATGTGGCTATTCACCTTGCCTATCGAGCCACTGGACCTGGACACTACGATGCTCTAGTAATAGTAGGGCAAAATGTTGAGAAGCCGAAAGAGGAAAGACATAAACCATGCGTACTGTCAGTGTGGTCGATCAGCTAAACACAAAATTGAACATTGTGTGAGCCGACCTGGAACGAAATACAGCTCTAGATGTCCTTGCCTGAACACCTTCAAAGGATGTACAGATAAATGCAAGTGTCGAGACTGCAAAAATCCAAATGGAATTCGTTTAAAATCTACTGTGAAACAAGAAAACGAAAGGCAAATGTCATAAGTGGGGAAACATTAATGGGAAAAGAATACATGAATCTAAAAGGACAAGAGGTGAAGGAAGGTCAGACGATGAGACCATAGTTATATTACAAATAATGCAACACGTAATAAACGAAGAAGAATTTAAACAAGATCTTTTGGAAAATAAGATCACAATTGTGACAAGCCTATACAATACTTTAGCTAAGGAGACAAAGATGAAAGGCCTTAATACTAACATGAAAACCGAAGAGCAGGTACGGCATAAAATAAAGTATGTGTTAGGAAGAAAGAAACTTTGTCTGCTTAAAATAGAACAAATGATCCATTCTGTGACATAACTGTAAGTATGAGTCGGAATATAGTACTGTCCCGACTCATGCACACCCTCTATTCAATGCTCCGAAGCACTAGTAGTGACTTCGAGAGGATAACTTCCATGGCGCGGCTCACAATGGTTTAGACCGTCTCAGCCGACCACTGACAGTTTACCCACCCACCAACCCCATATCCCGGCACATACCTACTCAACCTCTACTCCCCATACAGGGTCTTTGCCCTATCTTTTACTGTAAGTATGAGTCGGGATATAGTACTGTCCACAAGCCCTGAAGCGTTTTCCTTTTCGTTTTTCTTTTCTTTTCCTCAAGGCAACTTCCCATGTCATTTAAACTTTTGTAAAAACCTTTCAAATATTTAGACCTTTTCCTGTGATCCATATTTACACACGACGCTCGGTTTTAAAAAAAGCCGCAAGTGATTTACGCACGCATGCGCACAAAAACTCAACAGCTGGCCTAGCTGAAAAGTCTCAAATTCCTGCCGATGGAGTATTTCGTGCAATATGTTAGCTACCCATTTGTGAGTGAAATAATTAAAACTACGGTCGATACCTTTGCAGTTCTACACACTTGTATGCGCATTTATTGTATTTTGTAATTAAAGGAATTGTTTTATGCCGTCGTCGTCCACGTTGCCGTCGTGGTTGCCTAAGGTCCCTATTGTTCATTGTAACGGGCGGTCACGTCTGAGGAGTATAAAAACGCTAGGGTAGCATGTGCTCCCCTCTTCTAACGACACCATCATACAGGAACACGAAATAAGGATTCAACTGAGTCGAGCCTATTTTCCGAATTTTTTTTCCTCCTCTACCCCAACACCAGCTTTGCGTGCAATCAATTTTCGAGGTGGTGGTTTATTTCCCCACCTTTGCTGATGAGGTAAGAGCTATAATCGGTAAACCAATTTTGAGGTGACTAGTTAAATAAGCCATCACATTAAAAGAGTTGGGTCACGGCAACTGCGCATGCGCGGCGGTTTTGAAAACTGTTCAGCACAACAAGAAATCAAAGATGGCTAAGTAAGTAGTGTTCTGAGAGAATCCGTTTCCATCGGCGCTCAAACTCGGTTATTTTCGCAACAAGCCTCATTTCTTTCTAGATTCTTAATTTTACTTTAAGTAGAGCTTGTTATTTAAAGAACTCAAGCGTGTTTTAGTACATTCGGATGTCATCCCGAGGAGGGAAACGCTATGGAAGTGGTCGCCGGATGTTGTCGCCGAGAAGCTTCTTGAAAAGTTCAGAGAAGAGAAGCGAAAGTCGTCGCTTGTGGAACCAGAAACACGGGCGGATATGGATCAGAAATGAAGTGCTTTCCACGTTCAAATCTCTCAAGGCGAAATGTGTCTACTCGTCAGACACAGCGTTTGTTCAGCATTTGCTAGCGTATGAACTTCGAAGACAAAGAAGGCGAGTTTGAGAAATTATGCTTTCTTGTTTGTTTGTATTGCAAACTTATGTTTTTAACTAATTTTCTTCTGTTCTCAACAGTTTAGAAGCTAGAAAGTCTCTAAAAGAAAAGAAGAGGAAAGAGAATTTAGGCGATCGACATGAAGGTAACTTTTTAGTTTGAGAAATGTTGACAAAATGTGTGTGAAGTGGCAGGGCTGCCGAAACCGAGCTGCTGGCAATTATCGCGCCGGAGAGAGAGAAATAAACGTTATTTTATAAATTTGTAAATGCAAGTTATGTTTAAGAAGCTTAGTGAAATATTGTTTGTCGATTTTAGATGGAACTATGGCGTTCTCAACTCCGGTAAAGATCAGCAGATACAGTGATTACCTCCAACTCCAAGCTGTCGCTGTTAGCCCTATTGTGGAAAGGTAAGTCGCAGAGGGTATCGTAAACGTGCTTGATTCTTGGAAGGGAACGCTTCTTTCTATCCTTTTTTATATGAAAAAACGTTTTTTTATGTATCCCAGTTATTATGTTTTCATTGAGCAGATTGCTGGTTTTTTTTTGCAATTTGTCTATATGATACAAAGAAAATTAGAGGTGTCAATAATATTTTCATTGTTGGAGCTCACTGGTAAAATATTATTTACACCAGTGCAAAATAAAACTTGTCTTTGTACCACCATGATACATGTATATATTGATCCTCTCTTTATATCTTTGTCTTAAAAAAATAGAACAGTAAATCTATTTCTGGAAATTGACTCTATACTGGATGGATATTATCTCTACTGGATGAATAATCTTTATTCTAATATTTTTTGTCTAGCATTGAAGATGTAGATATCACAGGTACTGATATATCGCAGGATACCTCCAGTTCCAACTGCAGCAGCACTTCTGCTTCCCCTTCTGAAGAGTCTTCAGACAGTGATGATGATGATGACAGTTGCCCTGATAACTTGTAAGTGATACACCCGTTTCAAAAAAGGTTGCTGTCTGTGATCCATGATGCGTGATGTATGATCCGTGTTCCATAGTCCGCGAAGCATTATGGTCGCCAAAAAAGTGATTTTCCTCATGACAGAAACCAGTTTTGAGTGAGAAACGAGCTGAATATCAGATGAAAATACACACTGTTAATATATTCGACACAAAACTAGCAAAAGTGAGACGGGTTTTCGCAAACATGATGCTTTGCAGTCTATGAAACACGCATCATCATCGTCGATCACTGAAGCAACCTTTTTTTGAAATAGGTGTATAACTTGTAGTGATACAAGCTGGCTTTGACCTCATGCCAGACACTGGATTTGTTGTTGTTGTTATTTTGAGCTTCTTTCCTTGGCTAACATTTGAGGAGAATGTTTTGGACCTCTCATAAGATCAATGGTGCTCTGGTAAATAACCTGCAGGCATCAACTGCTATTTTGTTTTCTGGCTGCAGCTTTGTAAAAGTTGCCAAGATGGCACAGTTTCTGGGCTTGTCATTCCCATCCAATTCAACATTCTTCCGAGCTCAGAGGCTATACCTGATCCCTGCTGTGACGGAATGGTGGAAGTGGCAGCAGGACAAGATATTTAGTGAGCTCAAGGGAAAGGAACTAGTTGTTGCAGGTGACGGACAGTGTGACTCCCCTGGTTTCACTGCAAAGAATCTGTGTTACTTTCTCATGGAAAGTGTCACTTCATATATAATAGACTTAGAGGTTCTTGATAAAAGACAAGTTGGGATGAAGAGCGTTAATATGGAGAAAGAGGCCCTCAATATCATATTGCTGCGACTCAAAACCCTCCTTACTATTATTGAGGTAGTGACAGATGCATCTTCAAGCATCAAGAAGCTGATAGGTATGAATAATGTGCGATATTTTTGTATGACTAAGCTTGAGTGCACCCATACCTTCCTTGTATGAATAAACCCATCAGAAATGTTTGAAAATCCTGTTTTCCCTGTCTCTATATAGGTTTTTTTATAAACATGAGGGGGATGGTGGGGGACTTTCAAGTTTTTTTATCAATTCCCCCACCATCCCCCTCGTGTTTATGAAGAAACTATATACAGACATGGAAATCTTGTTTTTATACTTTTATAAAATAATTTTCACATAAAACCCTGTCTATGTACTCCCTTACAGACATGGGTCTCAGCCAAGCAGCGTGCAAGTTTTATATATATATAATAATAACAAATACAATATTGTTTTCTAGCGGATGGTTTCAGGCAACTGTTCCATTCTTTAGATGTTTGGCACAAGTCCAAAGGATTACGAAAGTGTCTCACTAAAGTAAGTATAATGATGGCTAAATGAAAATAATTTAGCCGAGGTTAGACTTGAATAATGGCACAGACAGCAAAATACCCTGGTATTGCTCGAGTCCATGAACGCATGGAGCTGACAAGTGACAGGAAACACAAATTCCCACCCATCCCTCCCATTTAGACTTGGTAAATATCTTCCATTGACTCTTGTCAGTGCGACAGGTGCTCTCATGTGGGATGGTGACATGGTTGCCATGGTTACCTTACTCATGAGCTGAGAGCACCTACCCGCACGCACGGTGATGGAGTTGTAACCTTGCCAAAAATAAGCTCAAATATATGACTATTCATACATGTATGTTAGTTTTGTCTTGATCACTATGCTTTTGTACAGGTTGGAGGTACCAAGGGGATGGAGAAAATCAAACTGTGGGCTGATGCTATTGTTAGACACTTCTGGCACTGTTCGAGTCAAGCATCTGACGTTAAAGGAACTGATGCAGAAGCTCTAAAAAAGATGAAGATAACATTCACAATCATTAATTTCTCATCAAGAGATAATATACTAAAAGTCCTGGTTCTCAAGGGCTTATAAAATTAAGGTATGAACAAGGCTTCTCTTTGCAGGAAACCTGGGCACATGAAATTTAAAAGAACTTGTCCTGCATGAAACCTCCACATTTGGACCTGTATTAGGCTCATAAAATCGTAAAAATATACAATGGCCATTTGCTTTGTAAGGTATAATTCTGGTTTTGTGATATAATTTTTTTCGATAACAGGATATGTGGATCTCCATTTTACACCATGTATGTGACAAGCATGAGTGGGTAGATGGCAAGTGCAACCACGAGACAATCACTGAGGAGGACCATAAGCTACCATGGTTTGATAGGAGGTCACTTGATTTTCAGGCCCTTCAAGAAATCATCCTCAATGTTGACCTTCTGGAGAGCCTCCAGTACTATACAAGATTAAGGTAAAGTTCCTCTGTTGTGTTTTCATTATTTGGTGGTCAAAAAGTCAATACTCTACTGTACCTGTTTGGATGTTGACAAATTCCCACTGTCATGTATTTCAGGATAGGGCTCTAAATTACAAATTCAGGAGGGATGCTGTCACTGCAAGGTTGGGGCAGGGGATTTTAAAATTGTTTACTATGGCTGTAAACAACAATTATAAATTATGTTTTTTCCCCAACAGTCTCCTGGGAATATTGGTGCTGACCAGTAGCAGTTTCTGAGTCTGAATTAACATACCATTTTTATAATCTGTTATTGGGACTCACTTATGTGGGTTTTTTTTTGTTTTTTTTTTTTTTTTGTTTTCAGGCATACTGGAGCTTTGGAAAGAGCTAATTCGATGTCACTGATGTATGCAAGCAAGAGATATTCTTACACGTAAGTACTATATGCTTTTCAAGTAATTAGGTAAACCAAAATAAGGCCCAGGAACCTGGATTCCAAACATTTTAAAGACTCAAATTTCAAATGCTCATAAGGACCTCAAGCACCATTCCTATTGGCCATTCCGGAATTCGCGCGCGAACTGCAGTTTGGGGCTGATTTAGGGGATGCGCGTGTAGACTCTGTAACAGGGTAAAAGATAATTGATTGTCAGGGGTTCAAAACCTCCACCCCCTTCAAGCCTACATTTTTGGGCCTGAAGCTTGAATTTAAATAAACAGGTGCAGGGCAGACCATTAGCTGGCTAAAAAAATTGTTACATTGTAGTAGATTGTTAGAAAAGCTACTAATGTTCTTTATTGTGACTGTGTATAGGAAAAAAGTGTACAAAGCCAGAAAGCAATTGGCAGTCTTGGACTGGAACTATCATATAGATGTCTCAGACCAAGAGGATGTGTTTGGTGAGGTGGCAATAACCAGGAAATACAACCAGAGAACAAAAACATGGAATGTGAAAATTGTAAAACAAGCCAAAGATTATGGTTACATTTGGATGTTACAGGCTAAAGTGTTACGACTTCGTATGGAGGACAGCGACAATGTACAAAGGGTTATCCCAATGGAAGTTGATGACCCTAGGAGAATTGCCCCAACAATCGCTGTAGTGCCTCCCCCATCGTCATCTGAACTATATGCCCAGCATTGCAGTAGATTCAACAAGAAAAAGAAGGAATGAAGTCACTATTGTAGTTATATAATATTTTCAAATTTCAAATGACTATTTTTTTTCCAGAACTGGTGTGTTTACTGGTGGTTTTTCAGTCATCTGAAATCTGCTCTATTATTGCAAATGCTCAATACGTGTTCTTTACAGCTATGTTATAGCAGAGCATCCATAACCAGAACCTCGCCCCAAGGCGAGGGGGGTGCACCACCACCATGGTCAGGTGATATGATGTAATCAAAACTAGAAAAATCGATATCTTGAGAACAGAACATCGCCAGATGAGCAAACTTGAGTAAAGTTTACTGAGGCAAGGGTCAGAGATAACTGAGGCAAGAGGTATGACATCATCAAAACTATACAAAAGAAGGGGCATTGTCTGATTACACCACCTGAGACTTTGAATTACTATCTTCACTGTGAAGATGACATGTTGTCATGACTACAAAATTTAGGGAAGTGATTTTGCATTCATTCTGGTATTTCATCAATGTTTATAAAATAAACACAACATTTCATGGACGCTTGGAGATATAATTTTTATCTTCTTGTGTTGAATATCTTTCACTCATTCGCTGGTTCAACAAGGTCTCCTGTTGATTTATCATCTCCTCAGCAAAGTAGTGCAACGAATCGCAGTCTCTGGTTTATTTTATGTGTAGTGGCGTGAGACAATTTAAAATGTTTGATATTATTTTATTTGCATTAAATCTGAACTACAGCCAAAGCCAGCCAAGAAAATAACAGTTTTTGCACCTTATGGATCACACAAAAACTATTCCATTTATCAAAGAACTAAATGAAAATCTTATTCTACCAATTCAATGCTGATTTTGTATTGGTTGGGCTAAAAATAGGAAGTTGGTCTTTTATATAATCTTCAACATTTTCAATCAATTTAATCCATAACACACTTGATTAAACTAGGTCTACAAGCCTACATAGAAATTCATGTCTGAAATGATGTTTATAGAACATATTACAGAGCCAGACATTCCTTGGACCACACTTGACTTCACCACTGCAGATGATCCTCAAGAAGATACACCACCACAGCATATAAGGAAGAAAGTAAGAAGAAGAAACATGATGAACTCCATCTAAAGCGAAGTAAGATGTATAATGCTGCTATACAATATATCCAGCAGCAACCACAGCGATACTGAAAGCCCACCAATGACAGATGATGATCGGTTTGGTCAATATGTTGCTGGGCAACTCAGGCTGATATCTGACGCCAGAGCTAAGATGAGAGTTAAGGTTCAAATCAACAACGTGTTTCTGATGCAACAAATGTATGAAACAGATCTGCAGCACAGTGCACTGATGCCCAATACCTTACTCGGGAATTGCATTTCCCCTGTACTTTTGTGAACTTTTTTAGCGCAATACTCTTGTTTAGTTATCTAGTTGCAACAGATGACTGCAGGACAAAAATAAAACAAAAAAAAAACTTGAAAGAGGCTTGAAAATGTCACAAAATCCCACTATTTTCCTTTTTTCCTAACCAGATGCTAGACGCCAAAATAAAGCAACTAAAGCAAGAAGGAAATGATATTATCAGCCACAAACTCCAATCCACTTAGCCTGCTCAGAAACGTATGGCTCCATGCAACTCTCTATTGGTGCTGCAGAGGTCGAGAAGGCCAAACAAATTTGACAAAATCACGTTTCAGTTTTCAAACAGATGTAAACAACAGTCGCAGTTTTGTCACAATGACACACAATGAGGAATCATTGACATCAGAAGCTACGAAAAACTAGCCAGAATGATGTATCGTTCTACACCGAAAGAGACAGAAGGTGATGTATGAAGAGCATATGATGAAGAACAGGTCGATCCAAGAACTAGACTAAAAAACCAAAAACTAGGGAAGCTCGATGATGAGGGAGGGAGAAGGAAAGATTGCTGATTGCTAAACAAGTCCAACTTAAACGATTAGATAGTAGGGTATAAAATGAGTATTTGATGTAAATGTTATTTACATTCAAAATCGCGAGAGGATTTAGTTAAGGAAATCTGCGAGAGTATAAGCTTACAACCTCGTTAACTTACATCTTAATTCTTTTTAACTCGTGGATTGAAAATCCACGAGTTATTGTGAGGGGTCGAATATGCAAATGAGTCAGGTTACTACTTCGTGTATGACAACAACTATTCAATCTATCTATTGTCTAAGTAGAATGGTACCATACATAAAGTAGTAAGCTATTGTGTCACTCACTCACTCACTCACTTTCCTGTAAACTTCCGGTCTGTCAAACTTTACTTCCGGTCTATTCTTGATAATACGATACGGTGCTAACTTGCGTTAGAGTCGTTTTCGTATGAGTGAGAAACTTACCGTACTGTATCGTAACTGTACCAGTATCATAGTTTCTATAAAAACATTCGAAATTCCTGCTGTAACCGTATCGTATCGTAGGCCGTATGGTGTTCCCCCTCATACTCTATAATAATTTTCGGTGACCAGTATAGCACTCGGGAAGCTTTGAACGTAATGTAACTGTTTTAGATTTGTGTACAAAGCAACAATTTTTAGGCACACGATCTAAGCTCGGTAAAAACTGCTCGGTAATACAAGCCAATTTAACATGTCGACCCTCGACATTATACCTTGTGGTCTACATGTAGGGTCTACACTCCGCGAAGATAGGCAAAAATGCCTATAAATCTGAATAGATAATTTCTTATTTCTTGTCATATTTTGTACTGAACTACTCTCAGCTCCCTCTGCAGCTTGGAATTCGTCACATCTCCAAGTTGAGCTGTTCGATTCTCGGATGTGAAAACAATCGGGTCCGTTTGTAGTCGCTGTCTTCAAACAACAAACATCATCGCAAGTCCAATATCAAAAATCGTCGCCAGTCCAATATCAACGAGCCATCCAAGCATTTAGTGTTTGTACTCTATCGGCACGAGAGTAAATGTTGAAATAAAAAGCAAACGAAATCATATTTGAGTACGAAACTGGCCGTGCCGAACCGCTACGGCCCCGCTACGCTGGCCGAAACGACATCAAAAAAGCGTATTAAGTTTAAGTTTGGTGGCTATCATGAGTACTTTTATGGAGTAATTTATTTTATTCATAGCGATATTTGGTTCATAGAGAAACTTCTTTCATAATTTGTACATATTTAACAAATTCAAGGAGGTTATAAATGTAAATTAGCAATATATATAAAAAATATCACCTTGAAATCAGTGAATGGCTCATTAGCTCAAGCGGTTCGTTGCTGGCTCGAAATCCCAATGATCGTGGGTTCGACTCCCGGGGTGGTACATACAATTTTTTTCTTTTTTTTTCTTTTTTTTCTTTTTTCTTTGCTTCATTATCTTTTTCTTTTGTTCTTTCGTACTCAAGTCTATTATTTTTTGCTAAAAAAATTACATTAGCTAATATTATTAATAATTATTATTTTACTCTCTAAAAATTCCTTTAAATGCTTTACAGGTGGGCCCAAACTTAATGTTTAAATTTGTGAGAGCAATGATCTATCATTTAAAAAAAATATGTATTGATTTAATTGATCTATAATTTTGCCTTCAAAATTCAAATTTAACTAAAATAAAACTAATTTAACTAAAGGGAACAATCCACGAGTTACTTCGCCATTGGCGGATTGATTTGTTTTTGTTTGTTTGTTTGTTTATAGTGATTATACACAAAAAGAGATTGTTAGAAGTCAAATAGTCAATTAAACCAACGTTTAATCTCAGCTGTACCGCAAAATTGCCTCATGCCTTACGAAATTGTGCTCTAAAATTGCGCAATTGCAAGCACATTGTGAAAAAAAGGCCATGAATATAAAAAGTAATTTGCCATCGAGGAGGGGTTATTTAACTTTAATACAAGTAGAATAGAACTTTGCATACTCTAAATGTTGTCTTTCAAGATTGTCAAAGAAGGTAATAAAGCCTGAGTCTAAATCTTTTGATTACAGGTTCACAGGTAAAGATTCTAGACATTTTTTTAAAGACGTTTATGTATATCATTGAAACTTTGGAACCTGATGTGGCAAGTGGCTCAAAGTCAAAGTTCCATTTTCATGTGCTTGCTTATACTACTTTAGTTTTACGTAACTTTTTAATCGTTTGTCAATTTCAGATTAGGAATTCAGTGATCTTGGTCATTTGTGTAGGGAATATTTTATGTTGAATGTATGTTTTTATATCGTTACTCCAACAGTATGGACATTAGGCAATGTTGTATCAGTTCATGCTAAGGAAATAAAGGTAAGTATGGTATGGGTTTAATTCTATGGAGGGAAGAGAATCAAAGCACATTTCTATTTCTGAGTACAGTGCAAACACAACACATTCAAGATGGGAACAAATATTCATGCACAAATATGTTTCCCTAATTTGGTTACGTGAGAAAGGATATAGCATCACAAAGCCTGTGACATCAAGGTCTTATGTACATACCAAAGCGTGCCATTGGAAATGATTTCTGTGGTTGCGGCTTTGGCAAGTTGTCAACAGCATCCTTATGCAGGTATTGCTCATACCCATTAAGAGAAAAAATCAAAGCAAAACTTAAATAAATTCCTGATTGATTGATTGATTGATTGCACTTGCTGTCTTCTGTACTTCAACACAGCACCTGAAGAGTTCGAATGCAAGCTGCAAGAGAAAGTTGCTGACCTCCCAGGAGTAGAAGTTCTACGAGATGACATGCTCGTCATTGGCTACGGGACAACACAGGAGGAAGCTGAGAGAAACCACAATGAAAACCTCATAAAGTTTTTTAAACAGAGCCAGAGAAGTCAACCTCAAACTAAACAGTAAGAAGATGAATATACGAAAGGCTGAAGTTAAATTCATGGGTCATATTATCAGCAAGGATGGTCTCAAGCAGAAGTCTCACAGCCACTCCGAGACGACGAAAAATAATGCACAGTTTGTGTGGTCTACGCAGCACGATCGTGCGTTTGCAGAAGTAAAGCATCTTGTTAGCAGCCACCCTGTTCTCAAGTACTATGATGTCAACGGGGACATCATGTTACAGTGTGACGCAAGTGAAAAGGGGCTCAGCGCAACACGTTTTTTATCATGTTTTGTTTTTGCCTTTAATTTGAAGGCCACAGGTTTATCAGTATGTAACTGTTTCGTGTAACCCTCTTTAAATAAAGTCTTATTATTATTATTATTATTATTATTATTAACACTCTTGCAGAACGGACAACCGGTTGCGTTCGCCTCACGAACACTTTCACCAACCGAGAGAAGGTATGCACAGATTGAGAAGGAGTGTTTGGCCATTGTTTTTGGCTGTGAGAAGTTCTCCCAGTACATCGCCAGAAGAGCCAAGATCACAGTCGAGTCAGACCACAAACCACTACAATCCATTTTCAAGAAGTCTCTTCTGGATGCACCTTGCCGCTTACAAAGAATGTTGCTGAGGCTTCAGAGATAAAACTTGGATGGTATTTAACAAACCAGGAGCACTCAAATGTCTCTCATCGTGGCATCATCGTTACATCATCCCATCTGTCCCAGAGCCTTCAATACCTGAACAGAAGCACACCTGACAAAGAGGTCCAAGTGGTTTGCAATAGAGCTTGAAGGCATTGGGCCCCCTGAATACCATAAAGATTAGCAACAAGAGACTGGCCCAGCTACAGAAAGCCACCGACCTGATTATGCAGACCCTGAAAACGACGATACTGATGGGGTGGCCTACTCAACGGGATGATAGTACCAGTACACATCTGAGAATTCTGGAACTACAGAGATGAGCTTAACCTACACAATGGAGTACTCTTCAAGAACCAAAGAATCATAATTCCAAAAGCTCTCCCAGCCGAAGTCACATCCAGGATCCACTCGAGCAGAAGCATGCCTTCGTAAGGCCAGAGATCGAGTATTCTGGCCCTCCATGAATGCTGAAATCAAGGATGTTGTAGCCAACTGTTCCATTTGTGCTGAATTTCCAAGCAAAGCAGTAAAGCAGCAAAGGCAGCCCATGCAGACACACGAGATCCCGGATCGCCCCTGGAGTCGCTTGTCAACAGACATCTTCACCCTGGACAGCAAAGAATACATCATTCTAGTCGACAGCTTCTCTGACTTTATTGAAGTCAGCCAGCTGAAAGGAACGACATCAACAGCAGTGGTAGAGTTCCTCAAAGACCAGTTTAGCCGCCATGGAATACCAGACATCCTTATGTCTGATAATGGTCCCCAGTACACAAGTCAAGAGTTTGCTGAATTCGCCAAACACTGGGAGTTCAAACACATCACTTCATCCCCCTACCATTCAAGGTCAAATGGCAAAGCTGAGTCAGTCGTGAAGGTCGTAAAGAATCTCTTCAAGAAAGCACATGCAGATAAGAAGGACCCCTGGCTGGCTCTACTACACTATAGAAACACCCCTACCGAGGGAGTCAAGACAAGCCCCTGTCAGCGACTCATGTCTAGAAGAGCAAGAACTCTAGTACCAGTATCAACTAATTTACTGTATCCAGAGGTGGTAGATCATGGAGTACAGGAAAGACTTGAGCTGAAGCGACGAAAGGCCAAGAGTTACTTTGACAAGAATACCAAAGTACTACCAGACCTGGAGATTAGCCATGAAGTGAGAGTGGCTGCATGACAAAGAAAAAAGACCTGGCAACTAGGTGAATGTCAAGAGAAACTATCTGACAGATCCTACCTGGTACAGAGGGTATGACTCTTCGGAGGAACAGAGAAGACATCAGACCAAAGCTGGACACGGAAAAGACCACTAGCTCAGCTACAAGTTCGAAGCCACAAGAAGCAAGATCACCTGAGGAAACTACTGTCCCAACACAGAAGACACCTGAGCCCTGCAGTTCAATGAGAAGAGCCAGCACAAGGCAAACCAGACCACCCGCTAGGTTTAAAGACTATGTTTAAAAAAAGGGAACTGAAAGAAAAGAGAGAGACTGAGTTGTTTTGATTTTGTTTAATTATCTTGTGAGATTGATTGATTATTACTTGATTTGAACATCATGACAGACCCAATGAAATAATCAAGCTTAGACTCAATTAAGGACACATCATTAGTATTGTTATTGTTCATCTAGTAATATAAGAAGAAACTTTCAAAAGAAAAAAGAGGGAGATGTTACGATATACTTCCGGTGACGTTATTTCCGGTATGTTTTGCATAAACCACATGTAACCTAAGCGAAGGGAGTTGATTAAAAGTATGGCTTCAAAACACTAACTTGTCTAGAGTTATAGCAATCGAAACAGACGCAATGCTTGGATGAGCATTGAAATCAGTTCGAAATTCTTCCTCATTTACTTCTTCTGCTGCGTCTGCAATATGGATGAAATAACGGTTGACTTCAGCTATCTCTCTTTTGTTTTTGACAAGCTTCCCATTTTCTTCCAGCAATATGTCATTTGCTTGCCTAGACTTCTTTGACTGAAGAAATGGACGATAAGTGTTCCAAAAATCATTTGGATTTGCTGATTCAGATTTACAAAGAAAATACGTCTTTATTGCTTTTCGTCTTAACGAAGTGCATTTGTTTCTTTGTTCTTTGTATAGAGCATAATGGGCATCAGTGCGATCATGGGTGAACTTTTTCCAAAGCTTGTTTCTATGTCGAATGGCTTTACGCCATTGTTCTGTCATGAATGGCACTTGATTACCTCTCACATGGAATTGCTTCATAGACGCATGTTCATTTATAATATCCAAGTAAAGCAATTCAAATGTAAATACTTTATCATCAACATTGTCAAAAATGTCCATGATGTGGAACGGAACATTATGCAAATCTTCGAGAAAAGCATCACTATTAAAGTTTTTAAGACTTCTGAGGCAAATTTTATGAGATCGAAGTCTTGGTGCAGAGAGCCTTAAGACAGTGTATACCAGGGAGTGATCACTAATTTGTATGTCTACCACACCTGACGACAGTATTTTGTTCTTGTTGCTTGTAAGGATGAGATCAAGCAAAGTTTTTGTTGTTTCTGTTATTCTGGTTGATGGAAGCTGGGGTGGAAGGAATTGGTGGAGCCTTCAAGGCCATCTTTCTAGTATACCAAAGTGCCAATATTTCTGGTAAAATACAAATTCTCCAGAATAACTCTAGCTTTGGAAGTTGTGCTTCCCAGTGTTCATTGTTTGGGACAATTCTTTCATTGAACAATGCACTTGATTTTCCAGAAAAAACAACAAAATCTAAATAACCTCTCCCAGTAGTATGAATTTGTTGCTGAGCTTGAAAATAGTATGCATGATCTCTTTTGAGAGAAAATTCAGTCCCATTTTTTTCTAAACAAGAAGACTTCTTGTTTACATAACTGACAAAGTCTAGACCATCTATACAGTAGGGGCAGTTTACTTCTCCACAACCCTCTCTACAACAACTACATTCACAAAGAAAATCAGTGGTAGCATGTATAAACGGATATTTGTTATTAATTGTTTCATGATTTGCTCATAGGCTGCTATAGCTGAAGCTTCATGTTTACAACCATGTTTAGTGGCTTCTGTACTGAAGCGGAAAATATTTGGATAACAAATGGATTTAATTAGAGACTGAGATGGCTGCGATGGATTTTGAATACAATTACTCCTCCAAGATGGTGGCGTTTTCAATTTTTTTGATGGCATCACACAAACACACAGTATTTCAGCTTTTTTGCTCCGACGATGGAAGTTTCCTTTAGTTGTGTCACCTTTCCCCTTTACATCGACAATATCCCACTGTTTCTTTTGGTTAAGGACTTCCATAATGGAGACAGAAGTTGTTGATTTTTCTGGCAAATATGCATACTGGAAGTTGTATTCAGTTGCTTTGGGGCTGGAAACATATGTCATGCCGTTGATGACAATCTTCTGGCCATCCACAGTGTATGTGATATTCTGTAGTTTAATTGGTGTCCTAGCTTCATAACTTTCTTCGAAGAGTCTTCGCTTTTGCGGGGATGTTTGAAGCATAAGGGAACAGTAATGTAACGTCTTGTTCTTGTTTCGTTTGATTGGTGAGAGGTCGTGTACATATCCAATCACAGACGTCTCCGTGGATTTTCTTTTAAAAGGTGATTTAAGTTGACATCATTTTCAATCATTTTATTTCCATTTTCAAAAAATACACTTAGAAATATTCACTGACGCAGTTAGCATAGCTATTCGAGGCAAGCAGTGAAATATTTACAATTTGAAAAATTTAGTTTAAGAGATTTTTACACACACACGTATATATATATATACACACTATATTAGACTGAAATTAAAGAACTACCATTTAACTACAATTTAAAGAAATAATTACAAATAAGTAAATATATGATAAATATTCTGAAGGATATAAAGAATGGTTAAGAAAGAAAGAAGAAGAAAAAATGGCGCGTTAATAAATATACACAATTATATATGATCAAGCTTCAGACCAAACATATAGCATAGACTAAGTTACACTCATAACATATAATATTGTATAGTATAAAACATACACGTCAATTTTAGCTTTGGGCAACCTTCGTTATTAGAGTTGACAGGTCAACATAGTCATCCTCCTCTGAAAGTATTTGTAACAATTTTGCATGTTAAGTTTTTTTTAAACAGGGTTTTGGCAAGTTACGTAAATGTAAGGGAACACTATTCCAAATTTTAGTGCCAGTCCGCGAGAGTGAGTTTTTTTGCTTATTCAGTCGAGAATATTTGACATAATAATTTCCTTTTGAAGGAGATCTGGTTTTGTAGTTATGCACCTGATCAGAGGCAATAAAAAAATTGGAATTGTTTGGTGGTGTCAAATGATTTGATACGTCATGCATCAAATTAGACACAGACTTAAAGTAAAGCATGTTAAAGGGCAGGATGTTGGCAGAAAGAAAGAAGGGAGTTGCATGAGTTGAGGACTGTCCAAAATAGACGAGACAAATAGCACGTTTTTGAAGAATAATAAGTTTATCGATATACTGTTTGGCGGCTAGTCCCCAGACACTCATACAGTATGATAAATATGGGAGTATGAGTGATCTATAAATATTTACTAATGTTTGTGTTGGTACAAAATGTCTTAATCGGGCTATGATACCAATCGTTTTACTTATTTTGGAAGCGATGTGGCTGATATGGTATTTCCATGTAAGATTACTATTAATAAGTACTCCCAAATATTTTACATAATCTTTGTGTTCCAGAAAAATGTAAGTATTAGTTTTGTCGAAATTTTTTAGATTTACCTTATAGCTAAGCCATTTTTGGTAAGGATGGAAAATAACGAAATTTGACTTTTTGATATTGAGAGATAACTTGTTTGCAGTCAACCAGTCGTGGATGTTTGAAAGCTCTTTGTTGACAATATTTTCTAGTGATTTTAGACTTTTGTCCGCAAATAGCAAATTGGTGTCATCAGCAAATAGATAAAATTGTAATTTATCGGACGAATTGTAGATGTCATTCATGTAAAGGATAAATAATAGGGGTCCCAGGACTGACCCTTGTGGGATGCCTGATAATGTCACTTCTTTGTCGGATATACAATCACCAATTTGTGTTGTTTGAGTGCGGCCTATTAGATATGATGAGAACCAGTCATTAATTATTCCACGTATGCCATAATGATGGAGTTTTCTTAGAAGTATTGTATGGTTCACAGTATCAAATGCCTTTTGCAGGTCAATAAATACGCCACATGAGAATAACTTATGGTCCATGTTAGTTTGTATTTGGTTTACAATATCGAGAATAGCATGTTGGGTAGAATGTTTTTCCCTAAATCCATAGTGCGATTGATACAATTTCTCAATAAAATCTTTCAACCAAGTGTACATCATTTTTTCAAATATTCGGTTAAATATCGAAAGGAGAGATATTGGCCTATAATTTGAAGGGTCAGTGTTCTCACCACCTTTGTAGATAGGAATAACTTTGGCATATTTTAATTTAGTAGGATAAGTTCCGTTTTCTACGGAGTTATTAATTAAATCAGATAGAGGTTTAGACAGAATATGTTTAGCACATCTAAGGATACAAATAGGACATGAGTAGAGACCATGAGCTTTATTTACTGGAATTGACTTAACTTCTGTCTCAATTTCAATAGGGGAGACTGGTTGAAAAGCAAAGGAGTTAGGGCATTGATATTTCAGTAAATAGTCATTAAAAGGAATAGTGGAATTTGGGATTTTTGAGGCTAGGTTGTGTCCGATAGACGAAAAGTGTTTATTAAGTATATTAGAATTCTCCAAAGAGTTGTGCGAGACTCTTTCACTTGTTGGACATTTAAGAGCAGAAATGGGTCTTCCATTTTTCTTTTTGCGATTGATGAGTTTATTAATACCTTCCCAGGTATTTTTATGATTTGCAAAATATTCATGATAATAAGCTTTTTTACTCAAACAAGTGAGCTCAATCAATTTATTTCTATATAATTTGTATTTGTCTTTATCACTAGAATAAAACAATGAGTTCTTGATCTTAATAGAACGTCGTATGCCATTTGTTATCCATGGCTTTGATAACTGCTTTACTTTACGTTTTGAAATAGGTTTTAGAGGTGCATGTTTATTTGTTGCTTTGTTTAAAGTATTAAAAGAAAAGAGAACAATTGGTCAATGTCTTTAATACCGGATATGGCATCCTGAAAATTGATCTTGGATAATTCGTCTATAAATTTTTCTTCAGAAAAAGTCGAGTAATCACGAATAAATCTTTTTTGTTTTTGGCATGTTTTTGACATTTTTGTTAGAATGAATGATACAAAACTGAGAATAGTGATCACTTAGGTCAGAAACAATATTACCGCTAGTAATTTCATTTTCTATCTTGTTTACAAAAAATATTATCAATAAGAGTGGCCGAGTTGTTATATACACAAGTTGGTTTATCAATAGTAGGCGTAAGATTAAAACTTTGTAAAGAAAGAAGAAAGTTTTGAGTGTAGTTACATGTTTCAGAGCGGAGGAGATTTATGTTAAAATCGCCCATTAAGTAAATAGGTTTTCCAGAATAACTTAGTCTTTCAATAGTTTCGTCAAAATAGGCTTGAAAACGCTCTGGTAAATTATGCTGTCTATAAATAATGCCGCAGATTATATTTGCACTGTTTTGCAATTGGATTTCAATCCATAAGGCCTGGAAAGCTTCATTGGAGCATTTTTCAATGATTGAGTATGTCAAATTTCTATCAATATACATACCAACACCTCCGGCAGCAAATTCGTAATTAGGCAATGAAGGGTCAAAATTTAAAGTTTCTGCTTGATTAATTCTAGTTTCAGTTATTCCAATCACACTAAATTGATGATCAATTTCACAAAGAAGATGAGTTTCAAAATTCTCCAAATTGCGCTTTAGGCTCCTTATATTGGTATTGAAATAGTGAAAAGCTACTAGATTCAAGTTTCTTAATAGTTTTGAAAGTATTGAAGCTATGTGGGGAATAGTAATTAGATCGTATCTTAGGCAAATAATCATTAATATCAAAGGTATTAGTTGATGTATTTAGAGAGAATAGATCAAGATCATGAATGCTGGTTAAACAATCTAGATATTTTTTGGTAGGTAAAGAGCTGTTTATGCTGTTATTGAACTGGCCATGAACAAAAACAAAGTCTTGGCCATAATATGGAAGCTCTTGAAGGAGAGATTTATTCAAAGTTAGGTATAGTTCACTTAGCTGTTTCTTAGTGTTCTTCAGAAGTATAGCCTGCATTATTCCCCTCCATGGACATTGATCTGGTTCTTGGTCCGCCGCTAGCTCGTCCTCGGCCTCGGTCTTGGTACCCACCGCACATAGATCCACGCGTACAAGGTGCTCCTCGGGAGGATCCAATTCTAGGAAAAGGACTTCCACTAATGGCATTTGAAGGCAAATCCCAAGGTGGTTGGAAGGAAGGAGGGATACCATTGAGCTTCTCTAGATCGTATGGAGTTGAGATGCGAATAATCTTACTATCTGCTTTTTCTCTCAGCAAGATCGTTTGATTTTTGACCCAGCAGAATTCGTACTCGTTTCTTTGTTGGAAATCTTTTGTTTTCCTTAGTAAATCATGTTGCTTTGGAGTTAGATGTTCAAGGATCAGCATTTGCGTATCTGAATTTGCTTTTACTAGGCCAATTTTACCAAGGTCAATCTTGTTAACGTCTTTCTTTTGTTATTCGTCGTAAATTTGCATATGATTGGAGCAGGACTCGATTTTTGCCTATTTGGACTTCTGTGTGCGATATCAATGTCAAATTCTGAATTTTTTATACCCATTTCTTTAAATAACTTCAAGCAGATATCCACTGTTTGTTCTGCCGTTTCTCCCTTCTCATCCGCTTCTGGAATACCAATCAATTTGAGATTGTACTGGTAGCTGTATTTTAGCATCATTTCAACCGCCACTTCGATTCCATTAGCCTTCAAGATGACTGAGTCTAGGCTTGATTCAATTGCTTTTAAATTTTGTTCTACTGTAGACCAATTGCTTCGATAGTCATCATATTCGTGGCTGAGAAATTCTACACTTTTTTCAATTTCTTGGTTGGCTGTCTTGGTACCCATGTTGTCTTTCACCTTCTGTAAGTCTGTCTGTAAGTTCTTGATTTCAGTCTTGAGATCGTCATTTTGTTTTTTGTAACTTTTCTAGGTTGTTCTTAGACATTTTGTAGTCTTAAGGAGTGATTAGATTGATAAATAATCTCATATATACGGAGCTCCCAAAAACTCGACCGCTCGTCAAGCTTCATTGGTCACTAGCCTAATCTAGGCAGGCTGTGTTTTTAATAAATACAGTCAAGTAATATAGGAAAAGAGTAAAGAGTAAGGGAGACAAAAATAACAATAAGAATAAATATGATAGTCATAGTAAAGGAGAGTTACTGGTAATTTGTGAGATTACATATAAACAACAACAAAACAAACTAGCTACTTGTTGAAAACTATTTTAACAGTTACTTATTTACTAAGATTTAAGCAATAAAGATATTTCAGTTGGAGCATTATTTTTGTATTTATATAATGGAGTTATTTACAGTATATGAGCTTGAGCTTGTTAATAAATTTAAGAATAACAAAGGCCCAAAAACAGATCCTTGTGGAACGCCACAGAGTATTTTCCTTAATTGATATCATTCCATCTACTTCTGTTGTTTGAGTTCTCTGTGAAAGATAAGAAAAGAACCAGTCATTAGTGATTCCTTGTATTCCGTAGTGATTTAATTTGCTTAGTAATATTTTATGATTAACGGTATCAAATGCTTTCTGAAATCGATAAATATACCACATAAAAATAATTTTTCATCCATATTTGATTGGATTTTGCTAACGATATCTAGTAGTGCGTGTTGTGTACAATGCTTTTCACAAAAACCATATTGTGATGATACTAGTATGTTATTTCCGTCAATAGACTTTTTTAATCTATTGAATGTTAACTTACTTTTCAAAAATTTGGTTTATTTTAGAAAGTAAAGAGATAGGTCTATAATTCCCTGGATCTTCCTCATCCTCGTTTTTATAAATAGGAATGATTTTTGCATATTTCAATTTATATGGATATATCCCAGTTTGTATGGAATTGTTCATGATATCTGCTAATGGTTGAGATATAATTGCTTTTGCACATTTAAGGACAGGTACAGGGAAAGAGTAAAGGCCATGAGCCTTATTCTTGGTGGGCGCGTGACGTCAGTAATCAAATTACCTGCCGCCATGTTGGTGTACAAGGGTGAACTTACTGCTATAGTAACGAGTGCATTTTGCAGCTAAATTACAATGGATTCTGACAAAATCAAGGCCAAAAGTGATGTTAATGTTGCTGAGGATCAGATTGCGATTCTCTCTGATTATTTTTAAGGTTAAGAACCGATTGTAAAGAAGAGATATCTTCAAAACAACTCCATTATTGGCATTGATCCTGTTACAATACCGAGTGAGCAGTGTAACGCGGAGTGTCTCCCTCCAACTGAATCAATGGATTTGGTTAGCTACTTGGTTCTAACAACAAGCTTTTACACAAAATATCAATTTAAAGCTTTTAAAAGCCTCGCTGCATATAATCAAATGGTGTCTGGCTTTGTTACTGGCATTCAAGGCTGCATTGTGGCTCAAATTTGTTGTGCTCACCAAAGTTAGACACTCTCAAAGGATGAACAATCCCCTCGTAAATATCTGGATTATAGCTGGAAAAGATGGAGCTATATTGTCTTCACACTGCCTTGGGTGTAAAGCTGGTCTGAGTGAGACATGCTCCCATGTCGCTTGTATATTATTTTACATCAAAGCATATATACGCATTCATGGCAAACTAGCTTGCACGCAAGTTAAATGTACATGGATTCTTCCGACCTTCGTGAAGGAAGTTAGTTATGAAAGAGTGGAGGATATTTTTTCATAAGCTTAAAAGCTCAAAAGAGAGATTGATGAAAAGATTGAAAAGCTTGGAAATAAGGAGTCAAAACATGAACTTAAAATTGACTCAAAGTCAACAGTGAACTCAAGTGTTCCTACTGCAACTGAAATGAACGAGTTCTACACTGAACTTAATAAGTGTGAAATGAAACCTGCGATCCTGTCATTGATTAAACCCTTCTCTGCTTCCTTTGTGAGTGAAAGTGCTAACATTGAAACAATTACAAAGCTGTTCGACAAAAAGTATTTATTATATAGCCTTCTGAATACGCGCGCTCTGATTGGCTGAAAACTGTGCTCCATCAGAGAAAGGAGCACAGTTCACGACATCATCCTTGCCCTTTTCTACTTTTGAAAAGAAAATGGCTGAATTTCCTAGTTTTGATTTTTCTCTTTTTGATGTGACTGATGATGAATTATGTGAGCTAAATATAGGAGATTGTGGTGTAGAAGTCCAAGAAAATGTCAAGGCAATTAAAGACGAGAAACAACTTGCTACTGAGAGATTTCCGATCTTAAACGAGAGACAGCTCGATGAAATTGTTACAAAAGCAGAAACAAAGCATACAAAGGAAAACACCAAATGGGGCCTTGGCGTTTTTAAAGGTAACAGCACTGTAAACTCCAGTTGTAGTCTCAGTTTTAAGTAAGTGGAAGATTGGCATTTTGAACTATTTTCTAAACAAAAACGTATTGCACGTAGCTGAAAACAAAATTTTGTCTGTTTTGTTTGCGTATGGATTCAAAAATGTTATAATATGTGTTATTTTTATCTGCTTTTCTTTTATAGATTGGTGCACTGAAAGAAACATTATAACACCAATCCATGAAATGAGCATCCCTGAACTTGATAATTCCTTGAAGAAATTATATGCAGAAGCCAGGACGAGAGAGGGAAAAAACGTGATTGAGCGATACCTTAACAACCCTCCCTTTAAAAGAGGCATCTCTACCTCAAAAAGCTTTGATTTCCAACAATCAAACAAGCTTCTTCAAAGTCTTATCAAGGTCAACTTCCGTGAAAACAAAGAAAACACAAATCACAAACCTGCCATTCCCGTAGGAGACTTGACGAAGCTCAAAACATCTGAAGTCCTTAAAGGTGACAATCCTTGGGGCCTACTTCGCAACGTATGGTTTCATGTTTGTCTTTACTGGTGTCGAAGAGGAAGAGAAGGCCAAAAAGCTCTTACAGCCTCTAGTTTTCTTTTTTTAATTGACGAAAATGGTCAGGAGTATGCCACAATGGCTCACGACGAAGCCTCGAAAAACCATCAAGGTGGCATTGATCACGAAAAGCAGGCAAGAATGTACTCCACCAGCCAAGATCCTTGCTTTGACGGATTGATCTGCTTGAAGATACATCAGTAAGCTCAATCCTGAGTGTTCAGCACTGTTTCAGTATCCAAAGAGATCCTTCACTTCCACTGACGATCAAGATGAAGTAGTTTGGTACGAGAATCGATTATAATTACCCTGATTTACTCATGCCTGTAATAATGTAAAGCTCAATCTAACTAAGCAAAAAATCAGCCAAATCGAAAAAGACACTGTAAAGCAAGCAAAAAGTAGGAGCTTCTTCCGTCACAGAGCAGGACGAATAGGTGACCTACCTCAAGAGAGCACACTACAGGTCCAATACTCCGATACAATAAAAATGTAACAAAACTTTCCTGCGCGTCCAAATTTTCGCGCCAATAAATATGTGACACCAGATTGTTTTGTAACGCAACAACATAAAACATCGACAGTACGCGCATCGTATGTTGTAAAACGTGACGATTTTGTTAAAATGTCTCGAAATAAATCATTTAAACAGCAGATAGTCATAAATTTATATCTTTCTTTGCCACAGGAGACATTTCTAGTGTAATAGCGATGCTATTTATAAATGTCACACTGATTTGTCACGCAATTGTATGAGTCGTAAACACAACATAAACCCCTAAAGACAAACCATGCATGCGGATGCAGATAATTATTGATAACTATGTCGGTTTTCGAATAAGTAGAAAACAAACCGTAACTGTCAATGCAGAGTTACGGTACAGTTAAAGCAGAAATTACTAATGTTTTTACGGTCAGTTTCCATCGCCCGAATGTCCGTAACTGTACTACACAGGATAATTAATGAGGCAGGTTTGGACTGAGGCTTTGCATTGTTGATGCGTGTGTTAACTTGAAATTGTTTGATCGAGTTCCAGCAGAAAAAGGCACGTTACGCAGGGGCGGCGTGAGTAATTTTTATAGTTTTTTTTTACTTTTCCAGCTGTCAGACACAAGAATCTGCAAGGTCTCCCCCACCCCTCTCCAAAAAAAATGCAAAAAAATGGGCCTGTACAGCCCTGAAAAATTGGTTCAAATGAAGGATACTTTATTGTGAAATTCAACCTGATAATTTGTCTCGATACTCATATTTATCAGGTCTAAATACTATTCATACAAACTCTAATAGCTAGTACACAACAAAATAAAACATGTCAAGTCTCTAAAGTGTTTTTTTTTTTTTTGTAAAAGTATTTTTATTTACACTTCTGTAATTATGTGACCTTGTGGCAATGCAAAACTCAATAGAGTACAATAATAGCACTAAATCAAGAAACTATTGTAATGTTTTGATTACATACAATTATATATTTGTTAGCTCTATAATTACACATCTGATTACACGTATAATTACAATATCCATTAATTTTTATGCTGTATAATTCTGACTCATCCCTTGCAATCCCTAAAATAATAATAAAAACTTTATAATCATGTCAACATAGGCCCTAGGCCCTAGAAATTTTAGATTTGGGCTGTAATGAAATTGCTTTCAAAATATTTTAATTTTTTCCGGAAATCTAATTTATTTGTTATCCAATTTATAGTCGCATATATTACACAAACAGATTAAGAAAGTGCTTCCCAGTATTATATTTCAAAGCTCTATTTCCCGCGGATTTTTTAATGGGTAAAACATTATAATTCCCGCGCCAACTTGTGTATGAGTAATCACCAACAGCTAATTGCTTTTACGACAGTTGTTTGAATTCTTCTTTACAACCAGCTTCAATAACAGCAGATCTTCGCATTTTTTTATCCTATATGAGGCATGGCTGGCAGAGTATGCGCTTATATTGAATACAGCATTCCTTAGAAGAAGAGCTCGACATCTTTGTAGAATTCGAGTAGCACCCTATGCCTGGCGAATTAATCGTCCACAAGAATCATGGTTTGATGTCTACTATGATTTAATGGTTCCAGATGAACATTTCAAAGAATTATTAAGGGTAAACCGCGCTACTTTTGATATAATTCTGAATATCCTCGGTCCTAGATTGGCTAGACGGAACTCAATATTTAGAGACTGTTTGCCACCAAGTAAAGTACTGGCTATTGGACTATATCTGTCTTGTTCTGGTTCCTTTATTGCAGTCTCTGGCTTGTTTATTTTCCTTATTTACATGGGTTAAACTCTAGACTCACTCTCTACATGACTCTCCACATACATACTTCTCACGTGCTAATCACATGCTAATTACCATATCATGACATCTCCCCCTTCTTACAAAGGTGAATTTAACAACAAAGGTTTTTCTTTTCTTTTAACTCAAATACAGTGTTCACTGTTCAACTGTTCAGTTTCATTTTTTTTTTTTAAGTGTTCAGTGTTCAATAGTCTTCTATGTAACGTCTTGGCTTTCTTATTCTTCTTCCACTTGAGGTTCTTGTTTCACCTGTCATCTCCGTTGGCTCCTTGTTGGCTTGTGTCGGTGGGTTGACAAGTTCTTGATCATCATAATTCACGCTTGCAGAAGAACATCTTTCAGGTGCTGGATGCAGGTGTCGCCTGTTTCTTCTTAAATTCGAAGTTGGTGTCTGTACTGTGTATGAACTTATCTTTTCGTCTTTGGCAATTACTTGGGCGTTGGTTTTCCAACCTTTCTCTTCGTCAAGCTTTTAGTCCAGTCATTTTACGGCTAGGGTTCAAACAAATTGCAACAGAATTTTTTTCAACGTCATTGAACCAAGATAAGTGACCTAAGCAACATACTAAAAGTCCCAAAAAATCCCATTGGTGGAACATCCTCAAAAGCAGATTTTAAAATTTTAAAAGAATACACAGGGAGCCCATACTTAGAAAAAAATTAAAAATAGCAATAACAGCTTCCAGTCCACACAATCGCACAAGAAAAGAACCGAGAAAAACCTCGAAGCAAGGAAAAAAACTCTCATATGTATGAATGTAATATTCTATTTTATTTCAATGATCTAGGCTTCACCAAAGTTACACCACAGGAAACCCAATTCTGAAAATTGCACTTTTGCATATGTGTTAAGAAAAATGTTGAAATAAACAAATAAATGAATAAATGTCACTCGTCCTGATATGATGCAGCATCGATGTCCACTGTTACTGAATTACTACAGCTTTGACCTTTGCAATTACCACAAACAACTGAGCATTCTAGCCCATACTTTTTGCATGAGCATCTCAAGGTGCTACAATCAGATTTACATTCACAACGGATGATTTCCAGTAAAGCAGTATGTGCTGCTGGTAGGCGTGTTTTGATAGGCAAAAGTTTTCCTTCAGTCAGCTCCCAGCCCCAGTGTTCAGGCTTCATTTGGTTAGGCCCTTTCCAATCCATAACTTGGTAATATACTCTGAGAGAGTGGAAAGCTGCCGCTGCTGATGTTGGAGGCAGGTTTTCTGGTTGAAGGCTTGACGATCCAGTGGCAACTTTCTGGCAGAAACGGCTGTAGCGCAGAGAGTCTAGACTTCGCTCAGTGACGCCATTATACAAATACAACAATGCCTTTTCCCCTGCCACTGTGATTTCTTCTTTCGTTGCATTTTGAAGATCAAAAATCTTGGCCTGTTCTTTGAAACCTTGTTCTTTTTCAAACTTCTTCAAAGCTGTTACTTTTCCAAGTCCTTGCAGACGGGACGTGGTGTCGCAGCCAAGTATTGCATGTAGAAATAATATGTTCTGGCACACATCGGTTCCTAGCACAGCCTTTACTTTCTTGATATCCCATACTTTTCTCCTCTGGGACTGTGACTTTGGCTCTGGTTTAAAAACTACGTCGTGGGCCTCTAAATCTGCATGATAGCACAGAAGGACTAATAGGTCTGTGTCATCACCGACGAGTACAACGGGTTGAAATCTTGATAAATGAACAGAAGTTAAGACAATATCAAGGTCTGCGTCACCAGATGAGTGCAGTACAGTGTGTCCAGCTTCCTCTAACTTGCTGCCAAGAAGATTTATGAATGCCTGCTTATTTGCTTCATTCGCTAGAAACTCCTCCTTCTTGTGTTGAGTAACCATATCGACCTGAAAGTTTACTGTTGGTCCGCAAGCAGTTGTCCGTCTCATATGGGTACAGTCCTTTGTGCTGGGACCTGCCTCATACCCATCAAACACTATTGTCGCTGTGCAATATCTTTGCCTGACATACTGAACATAGTGGTCACAAATTGCTCCATACGTAAGACCTCGTGGCCAAGGTACGCGATGTAGGAGTGCTCCACCATCAAGAACATACTGCGCTTCTGCAGGAACGTTCATTTCTATGTCTTTCATCCTGGCCCATATGGCATCTGCTAGAGCTGGTTTATTTGCCTTTCTTGGCAAAAGAGATGAATCGAACAGAGATCTTTGGGGTTCTCATATCTTCCAGAAACTGCTATTAGACTTAGCCTCTGGAAGAGTAATTGTGGATCCACTTGTACACTTGCCCCTTTGATGGTAACTGATGTTTTGGTTGCAAGTGTCACCGCTTGGTCTTTCTTTCGGAACTTGTATTCTTGTACAACTTTCCCTTTCATCAATTTCAGTATACTTTCTCCAACTTCTTCAGCCCTATCAACGTTGACTTTTTTATCATCAGCGATAACCCCAGTTGAAATGCTTCGCAAGACCTTGTCGTCACCGAAAGGGTTTCTAGAAGAAAGGTACGCAATTATCTCCTTGGTGTCCTTGAAGTCCCGGTCCTGTCTTGATCGTGATAGATCTTTGTGCTGTTCGCTTGTGTGGTACTTGATATTTGTTAGGGTTTGCATCCCATCATTTATTTCTGCACAAATGGGCATGGACATAACCCAAATGAGACGCTGCATCTCTGTCATTCCTCGGCCCCGAGTAAGGCCGCCACTTGTTTTGACACTTCGCATTAACACTTGCTCAATTATCAAGTCTGTTGACAACCCGGCCCAGTATCTGTCAGATCGTCGCACAACATGCAGACCATTTTGGAAGCCTCTATAAACATCTGGGTGGTCTACCTTTAGGCTTTGCATCCTCTGCAAGTATACATAGGCAGATTTGGCATACATGTGGTGACCGGCAGCGGCGAAGAAGGGGAGCATATCCCGGACTGACTGAAGATGGAGTTCCCAGTTGCCAGTTCTTTCGGCTTTAATAAATTTGCGAATAATGTCTACCATTTTCATATATTGTAGCCAAAGAACGGCTGTTCGATGGTCTTTCATAGACGTCCTAAAGTAAAGAAATGGTACAATCAGCAATATGAAATATTTTTCAGTCTAAAGCATACAACATACAGCACAAAATGGAGAGTAATGAATAAATAATTGTAATCGCTCATATTAAAAAGATCACCTTTTGCTTTCCATCTTTTCGGAGATTTTGCTTAAAACTTCTGCAGAGCTCACTTTTTCAGCAATATTACCATCGCCATTAACGAGTTGGTGATACAGCAATCTTGCAGACTCGATATCATTATCTATGGCTGTTGGGTCACCATGCATATTTCCTTCTGTTTCTTCACGTTCATGTCCAAGATTTACTGATAATAAAAATTAAAACAATATTTTAACTGAAGTTATATTTTCATTATTATAGTATTTATTTTAGTTTAGTGACAGCAGAATGATACGATAACCGTGCAAGAAATTGGTTTTGAACTATATGGCACTCTTTAACTATAAACTGTGACTGTAAACGGCCCGCTCAAACAAGAGCGGTGTTACACGAGACGATTTTTAACGACGATTTTCCGCGCAACGCTGCAACAACTTGAAATATTTTGCGTTGCGAGATTTTGACTTGGACTCAAAAACTCGGAACGCGAATTGCAAGGAAAATCGTCCCAAGTGCCATGTTATATATACGAGAAAGACTTTTAACGGAACGCCGTTGCGCTGAAAATCGTCGTTAAAAATCGTCTCGTGTAACACCGCCTTTATGTTTCTTTATAGAAAAGCGGTAATGAATATTATAACATAGGTAATATATAACGCGCGCTCTGATTGGATGATAAGCGCGCGAGCGTGCGTCCAGAACTCGATGGACAGCACGCTGACGTCAATGTTTCCTTTTCTTACAGCGTGCGCCATGTATGGAGAACTTTGAAGGTCATCAGTATTTTTATTTAGGTTGAACGTGCGGCTTATTTCGTTTGTCTATGTTATAAAAGAAATGGTCAACACTCAGCAGTGCGTCCGTCTCGGCTACGCCTCGTGCGACTCTTACGCTTCTCTCGTGCTTAGCAGCCTCCCGCGTGCATCCATAACTCAATGTACGCACGCTGAGTGTTGACCATTTCTTCACAATGACCCAAATGCAAAATTCAACAGAATGATATAACAAATGTCTCACCTGCATCGTTGACCTGTATGAAGCTGCTTTCTAAATCCTCTTGAGCATTTCCTTCTGTTTTTCTGGTTTTATCTCCATCACTTTCTAACACCAAACTTTCGTCTGTGTCGCTGATTCGCATGGAGCCGCTTTCTTGATTCTGCTCGTGCTCATCGCCTTCACTGTCTGCTCCGGTACATTCTTCCTCCGACATCTCGTTTATTGGGACCACTGGACAATGGAATATCAAAGGTACTGCTAACTAACAATGCATTCAAGGCAGCATCAACAAGAAAGTGTCCTCTGATAGCTCTTGCAATAGCTTTTCCACTAAGCATGTGACCAACTGTATTGTTAGCATATACTAATTCAAGGACTTCCTTAATTCCAGAGTCCGCCATCAAGTGGCCAATGCAGCCCAGAAAGCTCATCTCAGTATGCAGGCCTCCTAGACGTAAAACGATGGACCTAAGGTCGCTCCCACTTGGCTCATTCAATACAATTATCAATGCCCTTCCACCAAAGTGGCTGATCGAATGTAACGATAGCCGTTACTTGATAGCGTTTTGCATGCTCAGTTATAAACTGAAGCGTAGAGTAGATACACGTCATATCGCTTGGGTCCATGTCTATCATGGGCAAAAATGACACACTTGATTGACCAGGATATGCTCCTTTACACACCATTTGCATCGTCCCTGACCACGCTGGTCTTGGAGCCCAGGACAATGGAAGGGATATTTTCAATAGAAGATCAAGGTTTGAGGTTGAATCTTGTACTTGGAGATTTTCCAGATCTTTGTACAATAGAGTTGAACATTCACTTGACCCTCTATAATAAACAATGGGTATTGCTCCAGTTGCAGATAATTCCATATTTGTAATAGGTCGCTTACGGATTTTTTGGGTTGATTTGGTACCACGAGTTACAGCGGCAATGATCCCCATACCGTGAAATGTTCCAGAGCCATCAAGTGTCCTGGTATTATGGTCCACATTGTCAGCTGCATATTGAATGAATCTTCCTGGTGTCCAACCAGGAATTTCAGTTCCACGTGAAGCCGCGGCATTTCTTTCAAAACTCTGAACAAGCGTGTACGATGAACAAAATCCATGTGAATGTAGTGAATCAATAAGGAACTTTGAAGCAAATTGATGGTGCATTTGGATGGCAAGCCCAATTTGTAGGGGTGCAATAATTCCTTTTGGTCTTGCTGCCTGAGTGATTGCTTGACCGAGTGAAGCGAGTTTTAAATCAACACCTTTACCTTTTATTATGATGCTCAAGAATGTTTGCAGTAGCTTTGGAATGAACTCTGTGGCTTGATCAAGAGAAGACATTTCGTCAATTGATGGATAATTGTTACGTTCGACTTCTAACTTAGAAATCTCGTTCTTAATGAGTTTTGCAGCTGCTTCCACTAGCCGTGCCTCTTCTACTTCATCATCCTCTTTTGGTTGCTGATAAAACTCATTGATTATCGAGGTGGCTGTGCGGTGGAATGTAACTACATTAGCCACATTTTTTATTGTTGTTATTACAATTTTGTCACCAAAATGCTCCAACAGTTTGTTCTTCATATACTGCGCACTGTAAGCCTCCTCACCAGATCCTTGTAGGTATTCTTGCATTTTGTTACATAGACTGATGATAGTTATTTGCTCATCTTCATTTCCCTCGATATATTCTGTAACTTTATAAAAGGCACTAGTTTTGGTTTGGTCAACTGGCCTTCCTAGTCGTGCTAATTTAGAATTTTCACTTGCATATTGCTTTGGAATTTGTTTACCGGTTCTAAAATTGATGCTACATGGCTGATGGTAAACTGCATCCACTGCATGAAGATCTCTGGCGAACTCAATTCTTCCTAAAACAGTCTCTGCCCATTCATCATTTCTTTCTTTACAAGTGCAATATATGGACTTTTGGAAGTCGGCAGTTCGCACTGGTATTACTTCAAACCCCTTTTTCCTACCGTCATATTTGGCTGATTGTCCACACAAGAAACAATGTTGGTTGAAATTAAATCGCGGTTTGGTGGAACGTCGACTCGACAAAGCACAGGTATTTGGATTCTCAGGTTGTATTGTTACTGATTTGCATGGCCCAGGGCGACAGAAATTACGGCGACATGAAGTGTGGACGATTTGACCAACCTCCACGTGAATTTGTCCATTTCCAACTTTTTTAATGCCATCAACTCCCTTCTGACCTAAAACTACTGTTTGTTCATTGGCTAATTCCTCATTACAGAAGACACATCTTTTCATCTCAGAGCTGGCCAGTGCTGCTATAAGCTATGCTACGTACCGTACATGATGGTCTTAATCGATTCGGATTGAACTAGTAGAACAAATTCAGCAAAAAAGAAGACTTTCAGTACAACAGAAAGCTAGTTGAATTAATGGCTATTTCACTGAATTTATATACTCACCATTAACGATTAAAAACAGCAAATCAAACAGGAAAGTTACTTGAAAACTTACAGAAAGTCGAGTGTAGCGAGAAAAATCATCAGGCGTTACTAGACTAATCGGAGTCGGCCTGGGCGCCAATTTCTCATGATAATTGACTGCTACGTCCACCTGATGGCAACTGTGAGTCTTTGGAATGTCTAATTAACTTCTTTACTCTGTATTATTTTTGTTAAAGTAATCATCTTAACCTGTCTTTCCCCATAAAAAAATATATAAAGCGTTTTTTGGGTAATTGGGGTTCCTGTGGTATCAGGAACGTGAAGACAATTAAATTCCTACTTTTTATCACTCAAAATTATAAAAATTTTCGGATTTTTAATTCTACTGCTTTTTAAAGGACAAAAGAGACAAAATCCCAAAGAGAAAAATTGTGAAAATAAATTTGTTATAAAACAATAATTTTTTTGAACTGATGGGCTTCCTGTGGTGAAAGTTCGTAATTTCAAAGTCGTTTTTCACCATGTTCCACCGATAGAATTTTTTGGGACTTTTAGTATGTTGCTTAGGTCACTTATCTTGGTTCAATAACATTGAAAAAAATTATGTTGCAATTTGTTTGAACCCCACCCCCCCAAATTTCACAGGATGACTGGACTATTTACCTTCATGTTGTCTCCGACGTTGAGAGGTGGCAACTCCTTTACTCCATGTCTTCTGTCGAACATCTTTTTGTACGAAGACTTTGCTTTATTGTCTGCTTCCCTGACAGTGTCTTGCTTTGGCCAGTTAGGCTCTAAGTTCTCTGACAACATAGGCACTGTTGTTCTTATCTGGCGACCCATCATTAGTTGGCTCGGGCTTTGTTTGGTAGCCTGAGTAGGTGTGGCCCTGTAGCTCATGAGGGCTAGAAATGGGTCTTCTTGTTTCAGAATTCTCTTTGCAATACGCACTCCGCTTTCGGCTTCTCCGTTTCCTTGTGGATGATGTGGGCTTGACGTGGTGGTCTTGAAACCATACTGGGAACTGAATACCAGGAATTCCTTGGATGTAAACTGGGGTCCGTTGTCACTGACGAACTCTTCGGGAATACCCCAGCGAGCAAACATGTTCTTAAGTTTCACGATCACATCTCGGCTCGTCGTCGATGACATGTGCGCTATTTCTAGGAATCTTGAGTAATAGTCTGTAACTATTAGGTATTGCTGACCGTCTTGTTGACACAGATCCACTGCAATCTTCTGCCATGGTCTTGCAGGTAGTGGCGTTGTCACTAGTGGCTCTTTCCTTTGTGAGGTTTGGTTGGTTTGACAAAAGTTGCAGGAAGAAACTTTCTTCGCAATGTCACTACTGATCCCCGGCCACCATACTGATAGGCGGGCTCTCTCTCGGCATTTAGTGATGCCTTGGTGACCATCGTGTATGCGTTCCAATACAAACTGTCGCATCGAAGAAGGAACAACAATTCTATTCTCGAAGACGAGTTTTCCGCTCGCTTCGGAAAGTTCATTGCGAATTCCGTAGTACTTACGGATGTCCAGTGGAACTTGATCCTCGTACTTTGGCCATCCGTTTTGGACGTAGTTTAGAACCGTTGTCAGCTCGCCGTCTTCTGAGGTTGCTTGTTCAATATCTTTGAGATTCTTTGCTGTGATCTGTGTTTCTACGACACTGTTAACGTAGGCCTTCACCTCCTCTTCTGTATCTGATACTTGAAGGGTTTTACTTGGGTTTCTCGATAAGGTATCTGCAATCACCATCGTTTTTCCTGGAATATGTTCGGCTTTAGCGTTAAATCTCATCAGTCGCATTAGTAGTCTTTGACATCTCAGCGGTGTTTTATCGATGTCTCTGTTGTTAATCAGTGGTACCAGGGGCTTGTGGTCTGTAAGAAGCTTGAAGGACTCTAGTCCCACGAGGTAACGGGAGAACCTCTCACATGTCCAAACTGACGCTAAGCACTCCTTTTTGATCTGTGAGTAGTTGGCTTCTGCTGCTGTTAGGGTACGCGAACAATAGGCCACAGGTCTGAGCTGTCCATCAACGTCTTGAAGTATGACTCCACCTATTCCGTAACTGCTTGCATCTGCACTCACTGTAGTTAATCTGTTCGGGTCGTAGAAAGTCAATACTGGTGCTGTTGACAACATTTCTTTCACTCTGTCAAAGGCTCTTTGTTGCAGTTGGTCCCATGTCCACGTGGTGTCTCCTTTCAGTAGGTCGTTCATGGGCGCAAGGACCGTTGATAAGTTTGGTAAGAACTTTCCTAGATAGTTGATCATTCCAAGTACTGCTCTCAGCTCTTGAACGTTTGCTGGAGGAGAAAGATCACTGACAGCTTTTACTTTCTCTGGATCAGGGCTGATCCCCTTTTCGTTGATAACATGTCCAAAATACGTTAGTTCTTTCTTTCTGAACTCACACTTTGCTCTGTTCAACTTCAAACCTGAGTCTTGGATCCTTCTGAGGGTGTCTTCGAGACACTTCTCGTGTTCCTCTTGCGACGAACCATAGACTATGATATCATCCATGATGCTTTGCGCTCCTTCTTGATCTTTCAGCAGATCAGTCATACATCTTTGGAAGATCTCCGGTGCAGAAGTGATGCCAAATGGTAAGCGACGAAAGCAAAATCTGCCCTGGGGAGTTATAAACGTTGTAAGTTTCGCACTCTGCTCATCCAGTGGTATTTGCCAAAATCCACTTGACGCATCGAGTTTTGAGAATAGCTTTGCTCCAACCATCTTAGGTGCAATGTCGTCTAGCGTTGGCAGCATGAATCTTTCTCTTTTTACGGATTCGTTCAGCCTTTGTAGGTCCACGCAGATCCTTCTTCGATGATACCTTCTTTCTTCATTCTCTCCAACTCTTCTTCAACTTTTGGAAGTAGTGGAAATGGTACTCTTCTTGCCGTTGTAACGCAATATGGTTGTGCACCGTCCTTGAGTTCAATCTTTACGGGTTGGCACTTAAGTAGTCCAATTTCTCCAAAAACGTCGAAGCATACTTCTCCAATTCGTTGAATGAGATTCATCTTTGATGCTTCGTCTTGGCCTGGCAGATTGTTGGCGTGTTTTCCAGCGATGATGTAGATCTTGATAGTGTAGAATTTTCCTTTCAGTTCCACATTAGTGGTAAACTCTCCTTTGCACTCCACTTGTCCTCCGGGGCTAGTTAGTTGCGTTTTCGTTGGCTCTAACTTGGGTGGATTGATTAGGGACTTGTACGTTGACTCTGTAATTACTGTGATGTCGGCACCAGAATCGATTTTGAAATAGACAATTGCTTGGTTAATTTTCAAATCTACTTTCCATGGCTCGTTGGAAGACTTACTGGTTCCAATCGCTCCCATGAAGAACTTTTCATCGTCGTTTGGCTCTGTTGTAACTTCACTGACGCCTCTCTGATTGGACGATCGACAAACGGCGGCAAAATGACCATATTTACTACACTTACGACATTTCTTCCTCGTGCCGGGCACTTGTTACACTCGTGTTTTCCCCCACAGTGACTACATGGTTTCTGGAACTCGCGATCTGGCTTTTTCTGGTAATCTCTGGTCGTTCTCTGAGGCTTACGGTCTTTGTTTGGGCGATTTTCGCGCTTAATTTCTTCTAATGCTTTCGTGGAATTTGTTTGCTCTGTAACTTGATCCTTAATTAATTCAGATTGTCGCACCATGTGCTTGGCGGTCTCGAGGTCAAGATCTGATTTAAGCTGTAGTTTTCTTGATAGTTCTTTATCGAGTGTTCCAATAGCAAGTCTATCTCTTATTTGCTCTTCCTTCTTCTCTCCAAAATCACAAAACTCTGCTAGCTCGTAAAGGCTTCTAATAAAAGCTTCTGCTGATTCGCCGTGCTGCTGATTTCTCTGGTGAAATTTGGCGCGTTCATGAATAACATTACGTTTGGGAATAAAATGCTCGTCAAACTTTTCGATTACCTTGTCAAACTGCTTCTTCTATCTGTCATTCGAGAAAGTAAACGCCTTGAAGATGTGCTCAGCTTCGATTCCCATCGCATAAATGAGTGTGCTCACTTGCACTTTGCCGTCTTCCTTGTAGAGTTGAGTAGCTAACGGTAACGCTTAAATCTTTGCTTCCACTCAGGCCACTGAAGAGGTTTTTGGAAGTCAAAATTCTCTGGAGGGTTCAGGAAACGAACCGCTGCCACCATGTCTTGTTCTGGTTCCTTTATTGCAGTCTCTGGCTTGTTTATTTTCCTTATTTACATGGGTTAAACTCTAGACTCACTCTCTACATGACTCTCCACATACATACTTCTCACGTGCTAATGACATGCTAATTACCATATCATGACAATATCGGTTGGCACACGGGAACACATATGTTAGTATTGCTCCTGCATTTTGCGTTGGACGAACAACGGTATTTGAAGCGGTGCAAGATGTCGTGAATGCTCTATATGACATAAGGAAAGATTACATAAAGTTACCCAAAACGTTTGCCGAAACTCAAGCGTCAATTGCAACATTCTCCGATCTCACAAGTCTACCAAACATTGTTGGGGCAATCGATGGTTCCCATATACGCCTTAAAGCCCCAGTGGACGATGCTGCTGACTACTTCAGCAGATATCAGCAATATGACTTTATAATCCAAGGTATTGTGAATGGCAAAAGATTATTCATAGATTTTGCGTGTGGTTTCCGGGAAGCATGCACGATTCGCGCGTATGTAGATGCAGTAACGTTTATAAAGAGGCAGAGCAGCAAAACATTTTCACTGAGCCTGTTCTGGATATAAACGGGCATGACATTGGGCCATATTTGGTAGGAGATAGCGTTGTCCCTGGCTTATTAAACCTTACCCAGAAGGAACAAGAGATCCTGACGAGATATTGTTTAATAAAAACTTATCTTCTGCTCGAGTGCAAGTGGAGTGTGCGTTTGGCATTCTAAAAGGCCGCTGGAGAATTCTACAGAAGCGTTTCGACAGTAGAATTGATTTTGCTATTAAAGGCGCAGTGGCATGTGCCATTTTACACAATATCTGTATTCAAAATGGAGATGACTGGGACGAAGAATACGAGGAAGACGAAAACTATCCAAATCCGGGGGCAAACGTGCTACGAGATGGAGACGATATAAGGGACATAGTGAAGGACTATGTAGCTAATTTGTAACTATTACATTCAATATTATGTTCCATCCAAAAGTTTTATTTAAAAATGAATAGAGTAATGAATTAAATGATTATTAATATGTGGCATTCAAAGCCAGAATCATACAAATAATTACATATATCAAAATTGTATATTGTTCAAACATGCATGTTTGTATATTCATAATAAACTGATAATAATTCTAAATATTTAATAGTATATTTTTATAAATTTTATGAATCAATGAATTTGGCATGATTAAACTATCTATATATCGGATATGTATGTGTATTTCCACTAGTTGCTGTTCATATTATTGATTCTTCATTAACAGTCATTAAATAAATGTATATTTTGACATATAACATGAATAGTTTTGATTTAAATAATTTGGCTTGATTAAATCTCAATACGTCTTGAACTGTAACAAATAAGAAAGTTTATACTTAAGGGACAAGGCCAAAACAATCGGCCAAAGTAGGGACCCACTTTTTTCAAAAAGGTTGGTGGGTACCGGGTGGTACCTACCCCCTTCATATCATAATAGTCTTTAAAGACCCTGATTTTTCTTTAAATAGTAGTGGCGGCTACGCCCCCCCCCCCTTCGCGCACCCACACAGTTCGACTGAGAAAGGTGATTGTGACGGCTCATTACCCCCACCCCCTATATGTTTGTATGTAGTGGTGGCTTCCGATTGCCCCCCCCCCTCCTATATATTTATATGTAGTGCATGACTATTACGATATTACACTTCGTTTCGCGGGTTTTTGCAATTGACTAGACCTTTTTGCTTTATCGGCATTCTCAAAATCCGTGCACCCTAGAACAATTATTTGCCCGTGGAATGCGGTTTTCTTTGTTAAAGATATAGCACTTCGTGCCAAGGTGAGGTTTTTTAATGCGCATTATTATTATTATGCTACGCAAATACGTATCTTACTCGTTTATATTGTCAATTTTGAAAATATTGATGATGTTCGGCACTACCGACCATCAATATTGTGAAGAACAAAATATGCTTTATGCCTATGCCTTGACTCTTAGGTCTTGCCGTTTAGGCTTGTTTGTGGAGATGTTGGAGAGGAGCTAGACGTTTTGGAAAGACTATTTTCAGATTTCAGAGGCCGGGCACAGGCGAAAAGGAAATGACCTATGGTCCGACCTACTCAATCTACCACCTTTATTTTGTGATCTGACTTGTGAGTCGCCAGAGTCATCTATATCAGACTGCATATACTCTTGGATTATTCGACCAAGGGACCCCAGGTTGCAGCATGTAGGTCATTTCTACCAAAACAGGGGCCGCGCAGACGGGGGGGCCGGGGGGGCCGCGGCCCCCCCACTTTTTCCTTCATCTCTGCCAATTTCTTATCTTTTGCTAATGATTCAAGTCCGAACTGTTGCTTCGGCCCCCCCACTTTTGTCTGCGGCCCCCCCCACTTTTTACGGTACTCCGCGGTCCTTGCAAAATATTGTGCACCATCTAGTTTTTGTCATATTTCCACTCTGAAGTAAGATATCGAGACTGCACTATAATTTGTGGTGTTTTTTTAGCGGATAGATTCATGCATAGGAATTGGACATAGAGAGATGGATGGTTCAAGTTGGCGAGTTGATTCTTCGGCTAACACTCGATCAACTTGAAGCCACCAACTCTCTATGTACGAGTCTCATGCGTGCATAAATCGGCTAAAAAAACATCACAAAATATAGTACAGAGTTTTTTTACATCTACAGAGCAAATTTGGTCTCAAAATTTTACCTCAAAGTGAAAATATAACGAAAAACGTATCTATTTTAATATGCAGTCGGTTACCCTGAAACCTACTATTATAGGATCTTTCCTGATTTCCGACACACTGCAAAGTCTGCTAGAGGTGACTTGGGTTTTGACTCAAGCTGACTATTTATTGTGCACTTATGGATATGGAGTAAATGGTTACGGCGTACATAGTTCATAATAGGGTTTGTTTTTCGTTCAATTCACCAGGGTTTAGGCATGTCAATTCTATCTTAAACAAAGAAAACCACATTCCACGGGCAAATGATTGTCACCCATTGTTGTAGGGTGCACGGATTTCGAGAATGCCGATAAAGCAAAAAGGTCTACTCTAAACCGACTTCATTACGCCTTGATTGCTTGACTATTCCGTTGCTAGCCACTACATGAAAATGAGATTCAAAATGGCTGCCATGCATCGTGCACGCTTCCAAAACAGTTATAAGTAAAAATATACGACTTGAAATGCATGAAAACATAGAAAGTTTACTACAAAAATGACTTCAAGGTACAAATCAAAACAACAGGTTTGCTAAATTTCTTCTAAAAGTTTCATTTAATAAAGTGTTTAAAATGTCAGGTTTGTCCAAATGTACGAATGAGATTATTAAACAATTATTGCTAAATTATGCTCATTCTATTGCATTTTTTTCGTACAAAACATTTATACATTGTCATTGTGCAAACAATATATCCGTGAAACAGTACTAACTATTTTGTACAAAATATAGTACTATACAAAATTAGACATGTTCTCTGTTTTTTAATTTCTCAGTTTCGAGCTTTGAACCTTCTTATTAAGGTCTTAGCCAGGAATGAGGAATGAAACAGAACTGAATTATAATGTATAAACTACTGAAACAAAAGGTCATTGTACTGTCCTGGAAGAGGTTTTGCATTGTTCTCGACATAATCATCCTTAGCAGTGTGCCACGACTCTAGGGATTTGAGAATACGTGGTTTTCCTTTATCAATGACTTTGGCATTGTCGAAATCAATCATTGAATGACCTTCACGGAGTGTGTGGTTGACTATGTTTAAACCACGCGACGCTTTATTAGTAAGAAGGTTGAAACTCGAAACTGAGAAATTAAAAACCAGAGAACATGTCTAATCTTGCATATAACAATCCTGGTTTCGACTCTATTTTTAAAATTTAGTACTAGTTGAACAATAGAAAACAATAGAATTTAATTGCATCAAATTGTAAAATTTAGCATTAGTACTAGTTCACGAATATATTGTTTGCACTCTAATAATGAAATTGTATGATTTTATGCCATTAAATTTTACAGTTTTCTATTGTTCAACTAGAATTATTTTGAACAATTTAGTTGTTAATCCTTCACGGATATATTGTTTGCACTCTAGAGTTTGTACTATACGCCTCTACGTTCCAAATATTGAATACATATGTAGCGCAACCACCGACTCCTCTGCGTATTTCATAATCACATATTCGCTATAGATAAGCCACAAAACTACTCTACATAGATTCAAGTGGTTTTCTAGCTTTGTTGTCGCTGTTATTCTAAGTCTTCTCGCATGACAGCATGGACGCAATACGAAAGCTTGAGAAGGTCCTCACTTTTAGCACAAATACTTTTGTCCGTTGTAATTGTCTTTTCACTTATCCACATGCCAAGACGCGCCCGACTCAACCTCTCTTGGAGGTCTAGCAATGAGCCAGAAATTGGTAGTTTATGACTCTTTAGATCAGCTTTTATATCGTCCTCTGACAATTTTTTGACATCTGGATTGACCATGATTTTTATATTTCTAGTATGCTCCATTATCCTGCACACAAGATCATATTTTACACCTGTCGATCTAAATCGACATGTTTTGCTCTTGCAATCACAGAGCTCCTTTAGAATCTGTACGAGAGTCTCTGCGGTTTGCTTATACACCTCCTCTACAGCTGTTTCTTTAGAAATGGACCAGTTTTTTTGACATTCCTTTGCCATTTGCTTTGTTCTTGTAGCCTCGATCATTTTCAGAATGTCAGTTCTAACAGACTCTTTGGGGCATGGGAACAGGCAACGGAACTTTTCAATTTCTTCAGCATTAGGTTGCGTACCTTGCTCTATATGCTCCTGGAAAACGTTTTTCAGTGCTGCGGATGGGAGGAAGAAATCATCCTCGTCGTAATTGTTAACATTTAAATGAGCATTGCCAATCTTGTTGAGTTTATTTATGACATCATTTTTTAAACTTTCGTCAGTAACAATTTTTTGAGCATTTTGGAAGCTTTCGTAATGCTTTAAGTTCTCACACGATGGCTTTGGTGAGATCTCATGCTTGAGAGGTGGTATTCTTCCCTGGGCACAGCATAATTTGTCCCCACAGCGCTTCCTCACTTCATAGTAGCCAGATGGATAAATTTCGCCATGGTCTTCATACCACTGCATGTTCATCCGTATCCATCTGAATCTTTCTTTCGAAAGTTGATCTTCTTTGCTTGCATTGGTGAAGGCTCGTATATCGTCGTCTAGTTCGGGCGACAAAGGCATCTTGTAGTGGTCGAGAATACATGTAGCATACACTTCCGTACCGAAGCATGGAAAGCCATTCCATCTCTCTGCCACGGTCTTACATGCTTGCCACATGTTCATATCATCCAAAAACTCTTTGCCTGCCTTGTCAACCAATGACATCATCTCGTCGAGGTGGCATTTGTTTAATTGGAGATTTGAGCAGTAGTCGACAAAAGCCTCTTTAGCTGCATAGATGTTCTTAAAGTGTTCGCCGTTTACTGCTGAACCAACCGATGAAGACCGACCAAGCACAGAATTCCCTCTCTCAGCTTCGTTTGCTGCACTGTCTCTTTCGCATCGTCTTTGAACGCACGAGTGTGACGAACTTTCTAGACGAAACTCTATGGCATTTGCAAGCTTCGTACCCAAGTTACTTTGTTTTTGGTCCGGTCCACCATCTACCAATCTGTAGTTGAAAGGTCTTGCTTCATTTTGAAGACACACTTTGAAGTTTTCCGTTTTTGTAGGGAAAAATAAAGTAATGGCTTCGCTGCCAAAAATCCTAAGCTGTGTATGACTTCTTGAAATGTCAGAGAAAGGAATACTCAGTCCTGACAAAGTTTCGATATTATCTGCCACCTCTAGCAGCAAGCTACTTATATGTTGCTCTCTTAGGAAAATGGACTTGTTGACGCCATAATAATCAATCCAATCTGCCGTAATTTCCAACATGTCTGCCAATCTCAAGCTAAATTTCTTTTCTTCTCTACACAAATTGTTTACTTCTTTTGGAAATCCAAATTCTTGGTAAATTATTCCATCAAGAATTTTCCGTAAAACGCAAACCACGGGAGTCTCAGCACCATTGTGAAATCTATATACAAGGTTTGCTAGTTCATTCTCTTCTAAATATTCTATGACATCTTCTAGAAGATAAAGAGATGCATCATCAGACGTGTTGATAGCAACATTAGCAATCCCATTCTTGGCAAATATTGCTTTGATGTTCATCAGGCTGTCAAAAATGTCACTCAGTTCCAGTAAATATATAGGCGGCAAAGGAAAGTGAACAAGCTGTGAGCTTAAGACACGAAGAACGTGTACCAGCTTTAGATGTGTTCTATCAATGAAATGAACTGGTTTCAAAATGCCTTTATAACGGTCCGTTTGCTCAACACCACTTATCCAATCTAGTAACACTTTCATAACGTAGTTGAGTGGCAATGAGTTTAAATAGGTATTTTGAAGAGTCATCTTTTGTTTAGTTTCTTGATCACCATATTGTCTCAGCTGAAACCTCTCATTGACGTGCATCAATGCAGTGGATGCGTACACCTTTTTAGGACTGAGGACAACGGCAACCTTACTTCCTGCCCAAGAAATCCGCTCATTACCATTTTCATTGATAATAGATTTCTCCAAGAATAAGTTTGTATTGGGAAGAATCACATCCTTGCTTTCATGATAGTCATGATGGGGAAGTGACTGCAAAACAGAGAAAGAAGCTGATCGCTTGTTTCCTTTTATGACATCATTAACCTCTTCTTTCAACGGTCGCCAGTTCTCATTATCGTCGATAACATTCATCCATACCCCCTGCGACCGAAAAGATTCCTTCGTTCCAATAAATACTGGATTCTTATTATCTGTACTGTTGATAACCGAATAGCTGCGAAGTCGCGGAAACAACGGATGAAATCTAAAAATCTTAAACTGATTCATCTTGACAGAAGCTCTCGCATACTGAATATTAATTGGAGGAGTACCAACTCCCATGGTTGGTACTTTGCCATATTTGATTGAAGCTTCGCCAACATAATTCTTGCTGTCAACGTGCCCTTTATGGGGAGCGATGCAACGTCTTTTGAGTGTTTTTTCAGATGCTTGATCGCATCCCTCTTTACTCGCAATTTCATTATAAATCTCAGTCATTTTTTTCCCGGTGAGTCTCTTATTGGCTAAATCCTTTATACTTGATGTATATAATACATCGTAGTGTCTCCTTTGATGTGTCATTACTCCTGAATTCGTTTCCAAGCTTGCCCTTTCTGCTATTTCCTCTAACACGTTGGACTTAATGTCTTTGCGAGGGCGATGCGCTAGCTCTGACGTATTTCGCTTCAGCTGGTCATAGCCTCCCATTTTTATAAAATTTCTTTTTGAATGGGCTGAGAGCCTATTTACTTTCAATTTGGGGTTCTTACTTTTTGCAATTGCATATGCATCAGCCCACATTTCAGAAAACAGCGTCTTTGCATTGTCGACTTTATCAACACTTTGCCTAATTGATGAAGCTTTTATATTTAGGTTCTTCCGAAGGAATGTCTCTGAAAAGCCAGCATCCCTAAGTAAGACTTTGGCAACTCTCTGCGAGTCTTCACTTTTTAGAAGTTTTAATGACCTTTTCATTTCCATCACATTTGGTTTGATGTGAGCAAGTTTATGCATTTCTTGCTGTGATATCTGGTATTTCTTGGCCTCCCTAAACGCACTTTCATCGTTACCATGTTGACTTTTCAGAATCAAAAGTGTCAACTTACGCTTCAAAGATGGTGGAGTTCCTTTCGGGGGGTCCATAATGTAAATTGGGGCTGCAAATTTTCCGACAAGCAATGACCGTTTCAAATGTTTCATCCACATCATTGTTTTGCAATAATCCGTGATTCCAAGCATATCTGCAGCAGCATCTGTGTTCAAAATGTTGTTCTTTGAGTTTTCTAACCTTTTAATCAGTCTTATTCGATCCAGAAGCAACGTCTTCGACTTCTTGAGCTTCATTGCCTTGAGTTTAAGAGCATTTTTGAAAACTTTGGGCGTTTTATTACACTTTGACTTCCAAAAGCCATGTTTTATTTCGCAACTCCTGAAACATCTTCCCATTTGTGAAGTACTCTTGCGTTTATCTCCAGTATGCCTACTTTGTGCAGGTTCAATATTGTTTGAGTTTACATTGCTGTCCGGTGACAACTTAGAGGCAGTATGTCCACCTTATGCAGGTTTAATATTGCTTGAGTTTACATTCCTATCCGGTGACAACTTAGAGGCAGTATGTCCACCTTGTGCAGGTTTAATATTGCTTGAGTTTACATTGCTGTCCGGTGACAACTTAGAGGCAGTATGTCCACCTTGTGCAGGTTTAATATTGCTTGAGTTTACATTGCTGTCCGGTGACAACTTAGAGGCAGTATGTCCACCTTGTGCAGGTTTAATATTGCTTGAGTTTACATTGCTGTCCGGTGACAACTTAGAGGCAGTATGTCCACCTTGTGCAGGTTTAATATTGCTTGAGTTTACATTGCTGTCCGGGTTTAACTTAGAGGCAGTATGTCCACCTTGTGCAGGTTTAATATTGCTTGAGTTTACATTGCTGTCCGGTGACAACTTAGAGGCAGTATGTCCACCTTGTGCAGGTTTAATATTGCTTGAGTTTACATTGCTGTCCGGTCTCAACTTAGAGGCAGTATGTCCACTTTGTGCAGGTTTAATATTGTTTGAGTTTACATTGCTGTCCGGGTTTAACTTAGAGGCAGTATGTCCACCTTGTGCAGGTTTAATATTGCTTGAGTTTACATTGCTGTCCGGTGACAACTTAGAGGCAGTATGTCCACCTTGTGCAGGTTTAATATTGCTTGAGTTTACATTGCTGTCCGGTCTCAACTTAGAGGCAGTATGTCCACCTTGAGCAGGTTTAATATTGCTTGAGTTTATTTTGCTGTCCGGTCTCCACTTAGAGGCAGTATGTCCACCTTGTGCAGGTTTAATATTGCTTGAGTTTACATTGCTGTCTGGGTTTAACTTAGAAGCAGTATGTCCACCTTGTGCAGGTTTAATATTGCTTGAGTTTACATTGCTGTCCGGTGACAACTTAGAGGCAGTATGTCCACCTTGTGCAGGTTTAATATTGCTTGAGTTTACATTGCTGTCCGGTCTCAACTTAGAGGCAGTATGTCCACCTTGTGCAGGTTTAATATTGCTTGAGTTTATATTGCTGTCCGGTCTCCACTTAGAGGCAGTATGTCCACCTTGTGCAGGTTTAATATTGCTTGAGTTTACATTGCTGTCCGGTGACAACTTAGAGGCAGTATGTCCACCTTGTGCAGGTTTAATATTGCTTGAGTTTACATTGCTGTCCGGTCTCAACTTAGAGGTAGTATGTCCACCTTGTGCAGGTTTAATATTGCTTGAGTTTACATTGCTGTCCGGTGACAACCTAGCAGCAGTATGCCCACCTTGTGCAGGTTTTGATTTTGAGGTCGGTGATTTACGCGGTTTGGTTTGGAGGATTTCTTTGGTTAAAGGTGCAGCACTAACTTCATTTTGTACAATCCACCCAATAACTGTTGCGCGAATCGTATCAGAATGTTTAGATGGTCTAAGTATTACCTTATTATTGTGGTAGAATTCATCATCGTGTTCTTGCTGAGAAATGATATCCCTCCAGAGCTTTGGGTTCCTTACTGCAATGCAAGATATAATAAGGGGAATAAATCCACAAATTGAACCACAACTTTGCAAAGGAAATCCTTTGTAGCATTGTTGTGAACATCAATGGCCATGCTGGTGCGCGTTTGGCTTATGTAAAAGACGAGGAAAACTGGGGTACTTTGTCATTACTTTTCCTTGAATTTGCAACACTTTCTTAAAGGCAGGCTTCAAAACTTGCAAAAGATTTGAAGGAAGGTCCCATGCAAGAGAATCACCATACACTAGTGTCTGTAACGATATGTCAAAGGCAAAATAAGTCCAATGATTCCCATCTCCAACCAAAATATTTCCATTTGGCATCTTTTTGACATTTAATGCGAGATGAACAAATTCAAAATTAGGTTTTCCTCCCATTAGTTGCTCCAGTTTGTTTATTAATGAACTGGGATTTGACAGCTCCCGCTCTGTTATTACCATGTAAATGTTCCTTTCATCGATAATATTAAACATGTTAAAACAGTGCACTATAATATCATCTGACAACCATCGATTACAACAAAGCTGCTTGAGTTGGGAGATATCAATGCCAAATGATGACTCAGTCGGGCGTGAATTCCAGATTTTCTCCAGAAAAGATGCGACATTTTCTAACGATTGGCTGCAGACTTTTCCTGGGCTGTTTTCAAGCTGTGCATACCAGGCTTTTTCTAAGTTAACCTGAAATTATGAAAGTTATGGAGTTCAATAGGGACCCAATAGGGGAGTTCTAGAGTCGAGAGTCAGACTCCTATGTCAGACTCCTATGGTATTATACGCTTAATACTGTATGTTGCCCTAAATGTGGGCCGTACCTAAAGTGGGACACTTTGAATTAAAACACGCGTTATTTATCGTGAGTTCAAACAAAAGGCAATCAAACACGATCAATTAAAGGTTTATTATGTTGAGGCTGTAGAATAGTGTTTTTGGATTTCTTCTGCCTTTTGGAGATGGAAATTTCTAACTGTTTTGAAGGTAGGATAAATGTTTAATAGATTCACTTTCACGTTTTCGTGCGCTTCGAAGCATGTAAAAATGCTCCTAAAAGCATTTCTTTTGTAAGAGTTGCAGTTAAAGCAACGACCTTTTGAAATATATAAAAAAATTCCAGATAACTTTGATGAACAGAATTTTGGAGCTCATCAGAAATCTAGTCTCGTTCGCAGCCTTTTTTTAATGTAGGGCTTCCTGTTCCCTCCCCACAAAAGGCTGCTTTAATACCGGAGCGCTTCCTTTCCCTTTGTTTGTGCTGTGTGGTAACAGCCAATCAATAACGACTACCATGCTAAAACTCCCGCGAACAGTTGCCACTCTGACCATGGGATTTTCAAAACTTCAGAACTAGAGAAATCAACGACCAATGTTGTGTATGTTATCTACCAAAGAAATAATTAGCAGAGTATATTCTTTTTCGTGAGATTTTAGTGTTTGATCATGACAGACCTATTGTGAAAGTAGTTGTCCAAACGGTTAAATATTAATCCGCTTTGACCTTTATAACCTTGACAAACTTGACAGAGTACAGTGTATTACGCAAATATGATGTCCTAGCCTTTCTTCTTTGAAAGGAACGTTTTCGTACTTCGAACACTAACAAGAACGTACTCATTGGTTATTTGTACAACGTCGGCATTGAAATCAGAGCTAAACTAAAATTACAGTCGTTAATCTCTCACAGCGGAGTCCACCAGATTTGGCGGGAAAAAGTTCTGCATTCCTGTACTATGGCCGTGATTTGCTAACAGCCTTTTGTGGGGAGGGAGCAGGAAGCCCGACACTAAAAATGGCTGCAAAGGAGACTAATTATTATTATTAGTATACATTATAATCTAAGGACTTTTTGAATCCAGTAGGGCAGTATTTATTAGAGAAATTTGAGAAAATTATCAACTGATGGTCATCTAGTGGTAACCTTCCGGTTTAAGGCCTGGGTCGCACTAGGACCGTATTAGCTGTGTTTTCACTAGGTCATTCTAAGCTAGTTTTACCGTGAAAGTCCGGAAATACAGTGAAAACAGGCAAAAAAAAACTTAAAGCTAGCTTTAAAAACTTTCACTTGAAAAAACCAACAAAACAGTGTCAAAAACACCGGAAATGCCAACATTTTTAAGCGACCTGAAAAGATGGCTTTGCTTGGCCAAGTAAACACCTTTGCCAGGAGGAACCAATCACAACGTTCTTCTTGACAGATATGTGTCATAAAATTGATTTAATCGCTTCATTCACAAACCAGGTCATGGTAGAAATCGTTCAAACATAAAGAAATTGAAGATTTTAAAACAGGATTCATCTCAAATTAACTTATTAAAACTTGATCTGATATTTAAAGATGTCAAATTTCAAAATTCCCTGACTTTCACTTTCTCAAAATGACCGTTGGTAATAAGAGATATGCCGAATTCTTACTACAAACTTTCAAGTCCAAGTCGCACTAGGACCGGTTTTCCGAATTGTTTCAAACAAGTTCAGTACAAACACGGAGTGAACCATTGGTGTAACAATCCCGACTCACTTTTTGTTGTGGTCTAAACTGTATTTACACTATGTAGTGATGACAGAACAAATGCACAACTCACATATCAATATTTGTCCAAATTGTAGATAATAGTAGAAGTTGTTGTTCATCGTATTTACGAGTTTTACGAGACTATTATTATGTTTATTCTCCAACAATAAGGCCTAGCGGTGATGTGAGCTTCAGCAGCGTAGCTGGGTGCACGGATTGCGGAAACAATGATTGACGTTTTTATCACTGTTTTGTTTGTTGAACTGAAAACGTAGGGCTAAAAGGCAGTACATCTGCCGCTTTGAAGTTTTGTTGCGAAACACAATTTTAGAACAGTTCGAAACAAATCGGTCGCACTTGTATCGGAACAGTGATGACAGAATTTTGACAGTTTTTCATTAAACAAAACAGATTTGTTCTGAAATTGGTCCAAGTGCGACCCGGGCCGGCTATCGACACAGCGAGATTAAATCGAAAATTTTGGAATTTCCTGATATTTGCGATTAGTACTCCTGTTCGCTCCAGTGCTGCCGCGAAACACACTATTCGGTTTTATAATAGTCGGGTTAAGCCTGGTTTCCATATGATACACTCCGTATCAGCTGAAGATTTCATCTTCTTCAAACAGCTTTTACATGCTTTAAAAATCAATGTGATAATCAAGATATGATGCCGCATGACCGAAAACCATAACTTTTGTTAACTGTTCTCCCTTTAAAAAGAGGGTACAACATTTCTTTTAATAAACTGAAAGCTAGCGATAATAGTGGGGAGTAATTTTTAGCCTTGGTCGAAAGAGAGCCGGCATATCGAAACAAAGGCAGTATTAGTTAATGCCCGCGCTTCCCCGTCAGTATACCTTTGGCGTGATTCGTGATCGGCCTATTTAATTTTACGTGAAACGTGATTTAAGGTCGAAAATAATTTTGTGTCCACGTGAAATCAATATCTAATTTTTTTTGTGAAACGTGAAAGACATAAGACCAAATGATTATACGTGATTTCATTTTGAAAAGGGGTATAACCTGGTGCATCCATCAACTTACAACTTTTTTCATTGCTCAACTGTTGTACTAATCAGAGTTAAAAGTTAATAGTTGCTAACAACGCGATTTGACTAACCTCGTTCCTTGTATGTCGAGCGTTATGAATATCGGTGAATTTGGAAACTTCTTCGCGGTCAAATGTCCCCACTCCTGGCCAAATAGCCACAACAACCTTGTTTTGAAGTTCCAGCTTTGAATAGCGACTGGCAGTCTTGTAAAGAGTAGACCGTGTTTCCACGCACATATTTTCGGAAGGAATCCTTGAGCATTGGTATGCGTCACTTATTTGACATGGCTTTTCCACAACAGAAATATGTGGTTTCTGAAACCATGGGTTTACGGACGGTAAATCCATCTTGCTTTGTTCAATCCGTGTACTACCCTTCATTACACTTTACAACCAGTAGATGCAAAAATACGGATGTCTAAGAAAATGATTGCAAAACTTAAGCTTCAAAAACGGAGCTGTCAAGTACTACGGTGCACTGACTGACTATAAGCAGTGTCGGATTTCTTCCGAAAGGGTATAAGACAAAGGAGCAATAAGATCGTCTATAGAAATTTGCATGCGAGGCCTTTAGAGAACCATTATTATTAAAAACAATAGGTGCAAAAGTCAACATTGACCAGGTAGTTTATAATAATGCATTACAAATGCTCAAAATTGAAGTGTCCTTCTTTGATAAGATGCTTCAACAATAATTAACGCAGCAAATAAGGTACCACTGTAATTGTTGGTGAACAAAGCATCCTTTATATTATTTCAATTTGCGGTAGTCACGCAGTTTACATTGGAGTATTTCCTGTTAAACATGTTCGTATTGTCAATGACATCCGTTTTTGATATTCGATTAGCTGAATCAGCCACTTATAAAAGCCAGCGTGTCATATCTCATTGCACTCTGCTGTAGTAAGTCAAACGACAATGAAGAAACCAAAACGAAACGCATTAGACCTTCTTATGAAGCAAGCAAAGAAAGCTAGATATGACCATGACGAAGATGGGCTTCCTGGACATTTAAAAAAATTATTGAAGAAATGCCCTCAATGGCGCACAACCATATTGAATTTATGTGGCGGAGAATGTGGAGATGTATTCAAAAGGATGAGTTACAAACAGATGGAGAGCGAAATCTCGGGCCGCAACAATATGACAGCCATTAAGCAAAGTATCACCAAGAGAGCGATCGATTTGGCGGAAACAATCAAGAGACGTCTACAAAGTGTAACGGACGGAAAAAGTTACCCGAAAGTGGAACAAGATCGGTTCTCCGATGCATCCATCAGAAAAGGCAAAGAGTTGAAGAAGCGCATTAATTCTTTCCTTTATGGAGGAAATCTCGTCTACATGGAGCATCTCAAAGGCTCAAAACCGTTCAGCGGTGCTTTAGATTTAAAAATCCAATCGTCGAAGAGAGGAGATGTCGCATTCCATAGAGAGCTTCAAATCGCCTGCGACGAAGTAAACGCTCTTATGACATTTCTGTGCTCAGATCACGACAAGATCTTGAAGTATATCAATGGTCGGGGTAATGTTACCAGAGAGTATAACGTCGATCGTCAAGCAAAGGGTGCTAAAGGCTTAAAAACTAGGAAGTCGGCGAGTAAGAAGAAAATGAGGAGGCTGATATCTATGGGTGAAGCGCCGCGTGTTTTTGTACCACTTGCAAATATTCTTATCGAGGTGGAGAGCGTCGAATGCGATCAGAAGGTAAACAATGTAGCATGCACGTTAGCTGGCACTGTTTAGAATCCAAAGCTCTTATTCGGCTTTTTAGAATTAACAGTGACACTTTTTAAATTCATAGGACAGTGAGCCACTTTCGTCTGATGCTGATGCTGAATCAGATGATTATCTGAAGTCCGATTGGGAAAGTGGTTTTGACAAGGTAATAATGGAATGCTATATATTCATAAAGTATTGATGTCAAAGGTCAATGACTATAAAGTGGCCTGTTGACGATGTAATGCGGTAGCTTTATATTCTAATACGTTACGGTTTTCTTTGTTTTGTAGGAAAGTGATCATGAAATGCTTGTCATAAGTGATGATGACGATTTTGAACCCAACACCGCAGGAGATAATGATAATGTTTTCAAGGTTAGAGCATTTTAGATATACAACTGAATAATTATTTGACCAGCATCAACGTATTTTTAAGTTCGTGCGCTTTCTTCAAGTGTAGTGATTTGTATATTACTTTTTATCTGTTCGTATAGGAAAGTTGTAGCGAAGTTTGGGTTGCATCCGATTCAGAGGAAGACTTTGTGGGCAAGGTAATATCCTTGGTTTGATTTGTTTAGCCAGGATACAACACAGGAGGCCCAATGTCATATACTGATCAAGACAATTTATTATTCTTCCAAAAACCACCGAATCGAGAATAATCCCCCACCATATGCAGGCCCGTACCTAGGATTTTTTTGCGGGGGGTGCTAATTTGCAAAAAGTGGACCAACCACACTTTATTTTTTAAGGGTTACATAGGGATTATAGGTATAGATGAATTATATAAACAAAAATAGTCCAATTCGTATTAATGATATTTTCCTTTGTTAATCCAGGGGACAAGCCACGTATTTTGGATTGGGGGGTCTGGGTATTCTACCCCAGAAAATTTTGAAAATATAATTCTCGCGGAAGTTCGATTTCCAGCGTTTTGAGGGGCACCAAGAACATAAAAAGCATCAATTTTATGGAACTAATTTTTAATAACTTCACAATGAGAAAAAGCATTTCTGAAGAATTATTGGGGGGATGTATAGCCCCCCCCAGTTCCCCCGGTCGCGCGGCCCCTGCGATCATTATGGTTCGAATCACAAGCGATTTGAATTAAACATCGAGGGAGATCTTCCTTTAAATACGTAACTTTATGATATAAAGATTTTTGCGCCGAATTTTTAGATACCGTAATTGCTTTAATTGTATGGTCTTTATGTGAGTTGATCAACTTTTGTATTTATCGAAGCGCCGAAGGCGCAAAACTTTTAGGTTTTTATTCACGAACAGCCGGAAAAGTATATAAACAATACCTTTACCTGCAAATATATATACAGGTAATGAGCGTATAGCTCGGTAACATCAATGAAGATATGTGGTCTAGGCAGAGACACAGTTGATAGAGCTACCGTGCTTAAATAAAGATTATTCATTCCATCATTCATTCATTCATTCATTCACTTTGAAGACTTTGCAGAGAAAACTTGTTCTTGCCCTTACACAGTTGACTCTTAGACAGTAAAACTGGGCACGAATAAGGAAAACCATGGAAATACACGCGTATATTGGGTGACGCTGCGGATTTTACTTCACATACTACGTGTTAGAGAAGCGTTGTTCAGTATAATCGCATAAAAAGTAAAATGAGAGATTTTTAGTTTTACATAAACTATTATAACAGCCTAAAAAGTGGACCTTTTCCTCACGTGGGGGGTGCGAACGCACCCTCTGCACCCCCCCTAGGTACGGGCCTGATATGAGATTGGGCCTCCTGCGGATACCAAAGGGAAGTTTATATATACTAGAGGTCGAAAGGCCATAGATTAACTGCAACTCTTTTATCTCATAGTTAACTATGTTTATCTATAGGGGAAGGAAAGTGATGACGAAGCGTGGGGAAAAGAAGTATCTGATTCAGAAGAAGAAACGATGGGCAAGGTAATTATCCAGTCCTTGGTTTGATATGGAGAACCGGGAAAAAAAACAGGAATTAGTTCTCCAGGCATTTTTAAATCCAATGCTTTTAATATAGTTGCACAATTTCCAGCAAATATTTATGGCGTGTTAAACACACAACAATTTCAAAGTGTAATTTTTTGTATCTTGGCTGTGTTTTCACTAGGACATTGAAACTCCCGACCGTTGCGCCAAATCACCGATAAATACTCTAAACAATCGCCGTCGTGACAGATTTGTGTCACGAAATTTATTTAATCTCTTTATAAACGGTGATGTTCTAAATGATATTGCTCAAAAATCAAGAAATCGTTAAAACAAGATTTTTCTTAAATCCGCTAGTTACAACTTGATCTTAGGCTGATATTTAGAGATTTCAAAATTTTCTGACTACATGTATCACTTAAAATGACCTTTGGTAATAAGTAAAGGAATGTTACGCGAGTAAAAACGGCCTACTCAAGGTAGTTAAGGCCTGGGTTTGACCTTGTTTGACCTTGGAAAGTTTTTGTTCTGCTATATAAGATATAACAATGCGAAACTTATTTCACTTGGCACAATGTTAAATAATAACTAGTTGAGTAACCTTAACTTAGTGTTTTGGATATAGGTTAGTCACGTGACCAATTACGGTGAAACTTCGTTTTTCTTGAATCCGCAATTCAATTTCACTTAAAAAACAGAAATAACACCTCTAATGCATAGAGAAGGTTTAATCCAAATAGTTTTGTGTAGACATCTGGACTTTTGACAATTGGCTGGGAGATATTAAGCAAAGTATTATTTTGAGGTTTGGTCACGTGACCTGTTTTGCTAAAAATCGCTTTAATGAAAATCGATAGTCATGTTCTCTAATCAAAATGGAATAGACTCACTTAAAACAACTACGTTTCAAGCATTTGCGTTTTCTTTTCGCTAATACTCGAGTGCGGAAAACTTTTCAAACATTTTGTAACAATAAACGACCTAACTGGTCACGTGACCACTGAAATCACAAACTTAGCACTTAAGGCTCATCGTTTTATGAATATCTAACGTTGTGACGAATATCATATATTTCTGGTTTAAAATTCGTGCTACAGCACAAAAAACATATTTCGCCCATTTTAGCCACTGACCCAGGCCTTAACTACCTTGAGTATTGTGCTTAGCGGCGTCACTTACAAAACTACACCGGAAATATTCTCAACGGAACATTTATGTAGGCTGTGTTTTCACTAGGCCTTTTAAGTCGAAAACTCCGGAAGTACAGTGAAAACAGCCTAGGAAAATTTAAGCTAGTTTACAATGCACGGTGTTTTCACTTGTAAAACTGCGCTAAAAACGACTTAAAACACCGGAAATCGTGTACTTTTTACACGACCTGTCAAAGTTTTATCTGCCAAGTAAACAATGCAGCCAATCACAGTCGTTTTAGTGACAGATATATGTCACAAAATTTATTTAATCGCGTTATTCATAAACCAGGTCATGTTAGAAATTGCTCAAAAAACATGAATTCGAAGATTTTAAAACCAGATTTACCTCAAATCAACTAGTTACAACTTGATCTTATATTTAGAGATGTCACATTTCAAAATTACTTTCTTGAAATGACCGTTGGTAATAATAAGAGATATGCCGAGTTCTTACTACAAGCTTTCAAGTGAAAACAGTGTAAAATCTAAACTAGCTTTACTTTGGATAGTAAACAACTTCAGGAATTTAAAGCGAGTAAAAAGGCCTAGTGAAAACACAGCCGTAATCGATTATAACACTTTTATCTCTTTTTCATAGCGAGCCAGTGACGATAATGGTGAAGTAGTTACTGTACCAGAGACAGAAGAAGAAGAAGCCAAAGTGTCAGAGAAAGAAGCAGATGCGCTTCTCGAAGATATATTGGCACAAATATAACGTTTAATAATAATAAAAATGTTTATTTCGCCTTTTTTTTTTCTTTTTTTTACAATTCATTTGTACAAGTTGGTTAGGCTGGAAAACCTCAGCAAGTGTGATGGACTTTTCGAGGAGATTTCCCTTACAAATAAAATGTACTATTATTTTTCTCTATTTATGGCGAGTTATATAACAAAACATTTGATATATGATATATGATATATATGTTTAGCAAATTTTGTAAACATTAAAAGTTATTTTATTTATAAACAAAAATTTGATTAGAAGATTGTATGTCAAAAGATTGTAAGATTACCATTAACCAGCATTTTCTTTATTCTGATCTTACTGTTTTTGATTGTTGTATAGTATTATCTATTCGATTCCATATTTGTGCCCCATAATGTCTTAGTGACTGTTTCTTATAATTTGTTCTAGTCTGGGTTAAAGTGTATTTTTGATGATGACCTAGTATTGTGAATATGTATGTCACTATTCAGTATAAAAAAATGAGTGAAAACATTTGGTAATAAACTATTTTTTTTATGTCAAAGATTTAATCGTTCATTTAATTTTACAGCGCCTTTCAATTACGCGGCCTCAACGAATTCAGCACAAGTGTAGTAGATAGTAGCTAACTCGACCGATTTTTTCATCTCCCTTGGGACTTCGAGATAGCGGGGTTTATACGCATACTATATTATGTGCATTGTACATCACTCTAAGAGTGCAAATTTTACAAAAATTGCACCGATTTGTTTTCGAGGCAACAAACAATCATCAGTTTAAACGTTAAATTGAATTTGAATTTGAATTTGAATTTATTGATATATTTGTGTCCATAATTTACAAAATATATATGTAGCAAGAAGAATTAAACCTTATAATAGGACACAAGCTAATTGTGGCAGATTAACTGATTGAAACAATTAGCTTGCATTTTTGTAATGTAAATAAAATGGTCAGATAGAACAAAGGGAGGTTACGGACACAAAGAAGAAAAATAAACAATTTACGAAAAAAAGCAAATCAAAAAACAAAAGAGCTCAATATTAAACGATAAATACTGGGCATGAACGTATACATGTTATGTATCATGTTGTGTATGATTACTGTTGTATACATATGTATGGGTGTATGGTATTTATATGGTATATAAGGTGGGTACCGTCCGTATATACACCCCCCTCCTTCCCCGAGTTATTGGTATTTGGTACAGGTTTAATACCCCCCTACCTCCATCATTTATCATTGCTCCTTGCTTGCTCCTCGGCACCGGTACAACATCATATGGGTTGATTGGGGTCGTAGGTACTGGTGCATACCCCTCCATCCATATCGGGGGTTTGGGTGGTAGGTACCGGTACATACCCCCCCCCCCCCCCACATGTTATAGGGGTGGGTGGTGGCGGTTAATACCCCTCCTCCTAAAATGGGGTCCCTAGTATGGTCAATTATTTTGGCCTTGTCCCTAAATCACTCTTACTGTTGCTTTGTCAAAAACGTTGTCAGAGCGCCCACTAATGCGTTCATTGTTTGTGTTTGCTGCTCTTGTGCTCAAGTGTAGTTTTCCATATATTTGTTCGTGTTTTCGCGTTGTTGTTTCATATCTTCGTATGCACTTGGCATTAGCTCTCTTTCTTCGGCATCATCTTTGTCTGCCCTAACTCTCTTTCGACTTTTCTTTCTCTCTGTCCTTTCTCCTTTCGCTACTTCTGCTGACTTTGTTTCATCGTTGTCAGATGAATTGTCAGCATTGGCTGATGATGAGCTACCAACATCTGCTACATGTTGTAGCGTAATGATGTCTCGGCATCCTAATACCTAATCTATTTCGTTGTAGAAGGGTGACTCTCGCCTATGACCTCCAGATTGCTGTTTATTCCAATCTTTTGCAATTTTATAGCGGTCGATTAAATACTTTATCTTTTGCTTGTACTTGTCTGTTGGTCTTTTAAGTTTAAACTTAAGTTTATTTGTCGTGCGATTGCATTCCACACTTTCCTATTATCTTTACTTTCCAGTTCGTCATACTTTTCGGCCCATAGGCTTACTAGAACCTTTTGTTGATCGACTGATAACTTGTCATAGTTTTTTTTTACCTTTTGAGGTCGCCTGTTGTTCTACTTCTTGATCTGGGCTTACGCTAGCGCTGCTTGAAGAGGATGGTTGATTTGTGCTAGCGCTAGTGCTGCTTGAAGATGGCTGATTTGTGCTAGCGCTAGAGCTGCTCGAAGACAATTGATTTGTGCTAGCAGCCGGTGAGTCCATGTTAAAGTGGAATGGTGCAGCTTGATACTGTAAATAAGGATTGTAGTGATTGTAGTATCCTCCCTGATAGTAATATCCGCCTTGACCATCCACAGGGTGAAATACGAGATTGTGTGACTTTTCGAGCGCCATGAAATGTTCTGAAAGATTGAGGCCAGCCTTTTGGTAAGTTTTGATGGACACTAATTGCTACAAAAGGCTTACATAACTTTTAGTAAGGTTTCAGAAACCTTTTATTACACTTTATGGCCCGAGACTTTAGGTGGCATTTTCCTGTCACTTAAAGTCAATCTAAAGTCCATGCAATATTTAATAAGTGTTTCATGTTAATAGTAAAAGAGCATTAAAGGTCAAGATTACTCGCAAAATTACAATTTGTTTTTTTTAACATTTCTGGCTTGCATACCCACTTGTATCGCAACAAGAAAGAGACAACAAAGAGACCAAATTTATTAACTTGACAGTCTAGCCCTTTTCATTCTTTAGACCTAGGCCTTTGGCATCCATAGCTATCACATGTACAGTGGAAGCTGTATATCAGGTATATCAATGATTATTTGTACTTTATGAAGCAAAAAATATATATGTGGTTGATCAATGTCGGAGAGGTTGATTCTCCAAGAGAGCAATTTTGTGCAATATCTAGTTCTATAGGTAGAATTTGTGTACAGTTTCGTGACTCTCGTGACATGTCGTGATCGATGAATTTGCATGTATGTCAAAGCGACCTTCCGTGTTGCGTAAACAATACGTGAATATTTTACATAGAAATATATCCACGAATTTCCGAATACATGTCATTCTTTAGCCATTTTAGGGCAAAGAGAGCATTTCTTTTAACTTTAAATCAGTTTGATAGCACGGCCGTGTACTCACAGTGCTAACCAACACTTCACCATGGAGGAATATCATGATCAACACAGTATTTACTGCCCTCATTGCGATGACTGGGTAACCCGCTCAACTTATTCAAGACATCAAAAGAAAAGGGCACCATTTAGCCATTTATCAGCAGTCATTCAACAGACATCTGATAGTTCTACCAGTGAAGGTTGGTCAGTTCTTGTAGAATATAACTTTTGAGAATTAACAATTAATGCTTAATATGCACAATGGTTTTGTAGACGAAGCATCACAATCGGAACATTGCACTTCAGATATAGATCTGCCTGTTACTCCACAAGATAAGGTAAGCCTTATACCATATTACATGAATATTTTCCGTGGGTAGGTAGATAGATATAGGAGTTACGGAGTTACGGAATATAACGACGAAGCTGTCGACTTTATTCGAACCATTTTTCACGAGTCATTTAGTAATTTATTACTCTTGCTTGTTGTCTAATTCCATCCATTCATCCAACCATTCATTCATTCATTCAAACATTCACTCGTTCATTTATTCGTTCATTCATTCATTCGTTGGTTCGTTTCTTCGTTCATTCACTCATTCATCCATCCATTCATTCATTCATTTGTCGCATTGACTAGATTGCCGTTTTGAATAATCTGTTTCCTATAAGTAATTCTGTTCTGTTTTTATTTATTTATGAATGCATTGATGTTTTTCATTTTGTCATTAGGCTGCAAGTGAACACGAGAATGATGAAAGCTGCGAAGACGAAATCACTTCAGATAAAGCCACCGATACAACCTCAAGCAGTGATGAAAGTTCTTGTTGCGGAGAATTCGAAGAGGAGATATGGGAAGGAATCTTGCCAGAGAGTTTGGCAAAAGATGTTGGAATTGCTCCCCCACTGCCTGAGGCTATACCTAAGGAACGCGAACTACAAAGAATTAACTCACTCGTTTTTTGGTTTCTTTATTTTTTACTAACTTGGCAAGCTACCTGCCATATAAGTGATAATGGCATGGCGTGGCTCTTAAAATTTGTTTTAGCGTGGTTTAAAGTACTTGGAATGGAACTATCAAATGACCTACTAGCTAGTTTAGTTGCTGTTTTTCCAGGATCACTTTATTTAATGAGACAGTTCTTAGATTTGGACAGGGATGATTTCAACAAGTTTGTTGTTTGTCCAAAATGTTCAAAATTGTACAACTACGACTCCTGCTTGACTAATGTTAATAACACGCAAGTTGCAAAAACCTGCACAAATTTTCATTATTCCAGGGGCAGAAAAAACCCCTGCAACTCTACACTGCTCACCAAGGTTCAGACGAAAAATGGAAAGCCTTGTTTCTATCCCATTAAATATTACTGTTGCAACAGCATTACAAACCAGCTGGAAAAGCTTGTTCTTCGAGAAAGCTTTGTTGAGAAGTGTGAGGCCTGGAGAACAAGAAATCTTGACGATAGTTTATTGGCTGATGTTTATGATGGATCATTATGGAAAGAGTTTCAAACTGTTAACGGAAAGGACTTTCTCAAGACTCCCCGGAACTATGGACTAATGTTGAATTTTGACTTTTTTCAACCAATGAAACGCCGCAAAGATTACTCAGTGGGAGTATTGTATCTCGCCATCTTGAACCTTCCCAGGGCAGAGCGCTTCAAATGGGATAACATAATTGTGCTTGGTATTGTTCCATCTTTGGACAAAGAGCCAAAACATTTGAATGAATTTCTTCAGCCTGCAATAATGGAACTAAAAGCATTGTGGAAAGGTGTTAAGCTTAAGAGCTCCTTGAGTAGATTCCCGTTAACATTTAGAGCTGCAATAATGTCTACATCCTCAGATGTTCCAGCGACCAGAAAACCCTGTGGTTTTAAAAGTCATTCCGCTCCTTTGGGATGTTCTAGATGCATGAAAGAATTTCCTGGAGAGTTTGGACAAAAACGTGACTATTCTGGCTTTGATAGACAGTCATGGAAACAGCGTACAAACAGACATCACAGACGCATGGCAAACAAAATGAATGCATGCAAAACAATCAGCGGGAAAGCAAAAATTGGGAAAAAGGCTGGAATTTCCCATTACACTGTTCTCCTAGATCTTGAGTATGTAGACATTATTCAATTCGCAACCATAGACCCTATGCATAATCTGTTTCTTGGTACAGCCAAGAAAATGTTTCACCTGTGGCTGGAAAAAAATATTCTGTCGAATAAACAGGTCAGGGAAATCGAAACTAGGATTGGCATATTTGAAGTGCCTGGTGACATAGGAAGACTACCTAAGAAAATTTCGTGCAATTCTGGTTCGTATACTGCTGAGCAGTGGAAGAACTGGACATTGATCTACTCAGTATATTGTCTCAGTGGGATTCTACCAGCTCAGCATTTCAGCTGCTGGCAAACATTTGTATTAGCATGCAAATACTTATGTCAGCCAGTCATATCAAAGACTGATCTTGAAATTGCTGATAGATTACTTATGAAGTTTTGCAAAACCGTGGAAGCACTGTATGGAAAAGAGACCATAACGCCTAATATGCATCTCCATGCTCACTTAAAGGAAGTTATTCTCTACCATGGTCCCGTTACAGGCTTCTGGTGTTTTAGCTTTGAGCGATTTAACGGGATCCTTGGAAGTGCCACTACCAACAAAAGGTCAATTGAATTGCAACTGATGAGACAGTTAATGGTTTCAAGATATTTGGGATACGCAATTACACCACGAAATTTTCGAGATGAATTTGCTTCCTTGTGCAGTCCATTAGATACAGATAAAGAAAATGACATGCCCTCAAATGATTGGAACACCACTTTTGCATTTCAGAGTATTCAAACTGCAGCTCCATTAAACAATATAGACTGGACTAATACTTCTCTCATAAAATTGCCATCATCTCATAGATTAAGTGCACTTGATGGTGATGACTTACAGCTATTACGGGATGTCTACAGAGTCATGTTTCTCAAAGTGACACATTTCCCGTTTATACCATGGAACTGTGTAACCATCATAAAAGGCCTCTCAGATACAGATACTCCAAACAGCAACGGTAGTCCTAGAATATATAATGTCATGCCCATTCATATATTAGATATTGCCTAAATATTGCATAGCTACAAAGTTGCAGTTGGATGAAATAGCTAGGCAAAGTGAACTTTACCTTCGTGATCCAACCTATTGATCACCGAGGCTTCATGCAACACCGACGACTTGTCAACAGAGGGGTCAAACTTCTTCACGGCGACTGTGATTCCCCTATATTCCATTTTCATGCATTGGCCAAAGCACCCTCGTCCCAAAAGAATGTGATTGTTGTTTTCCGCTTTTAAGTTCTCAGCATTTATCCTTTTCACACCACTGCAAATTAAATAATCAATGAAACCAATGATACATTTTTTGAATATTTTTTGAATATTTTTCAAAGGCATAACAGATTGATTCTTCTGATAAATATGAAATGTGAGGTCGCCTTCATTAAGAAGGTGCCGAACAACAAACAATGCAGCGTTCTCGATAATATAAGTATGAAATGACGAGGAGCAGAAGAAAAGTTACATAAAATAAAAGTTCACCTTTGTGATTGTATCATATTAATCCTGTTTTCTTTCTTCCATTTATTCCAACAATATGCTGAGATTGCTCGCTCTTTCCTATAAGAGTCTTTTGCTGTAGAACACGGATCTCTTCTTTGTGTGTCAAAGAAAGTATCTCTTTGAGTTTAGATCGTCGTTCTTGTTTTGACATCTTCCTGTAGTGCTCTTTCTTTTTCTGATTCCTCTTAAGTCTCTTCTTTCGAATACATTTCATGGTTTTCTTGCGTTTCGGCATTCTCTTCAGTGCATCGCTTTTTGTTTCATCCTTGACGAGTGCATTTGAAAATGACCCACTGTCAGCAAACTCGACCATAATGGCGTGTTCGCACAATGTGCTGCTAAAAACCACTAAACTAGCAGTTTAACAGCTTGATCACATCAAAAGTACTCAACAAATTACTCCAATATAGTTATTTGGTGTGACGGAATATAACTTGAATGTAGATACAGTGGCAATAGGAAAAGAAAAAGGCAATATTTTCGCGGGACTCTTGGCTTACTTTGGCGCCTTTTCTAATTTGACTGACAAATTATAGCCAAAACCCATATCGTGACCTTCATTCGTGACTTCTACGTAAAGGCTAAGTGATGACATGCACAAGATCTCTGTTTACGTTTTGATTGAGTTTTCAGAGTGGCCTCACGCATTTATCTTCTGTCGCAGCATTTGATTCGTCCAAAGTCTACACTGTAAGAATGTAACTTTATATGTTTTCAGTTTTGGCGCACTTTTCAAGCTGAAATTCGTTTGAATGAATACATTCTACTTGTGACTCAGCGACAGGACGTACTAGTTTCGACGTCTTCCTACAATAGCTTCTAGCTAACTTCATCGCAGCCGTAAGTCGTATTGAGCATTATGTCAGGAAACCAAAGTAGCCAAGTCCCCTCAGATCTGCCAGATGAGTACATCGTACTTCTGGAAGAGGTGGTTCGCTCCAACAAAGACCTAATGGCGCAAAACCAAGCCATGAGGGTGGAAATGGAAAGAAAAAGCCAAGAGCACAGAGAGGCATTAAAAGAGTTAAATACGAATATTGTACGTCTATCGGATGATCAAGGGAACACAGCAACCGGTGTGTGATCGCGGGGCCGGTCACGAACGCAGACTATAAAAGTGCCTTCAGTTTGTCGAGTAAGTCAAATTTTGTCTAACTTTAAATTTGCTACTTCTGCAGACTTAGATACCTTTGAAATCAGTGTAATTTTCGAACTCTTATTGCCCAACATATTAAGCAATGAATATTTTTGTGTCCAAATCCACTTCAGCATTAATTAGGAAATGACGGGAGATCTAGACCGAAGTGTAACCGCATTATTTAGTACAATTGGACTGATACAATTATGATATAATTATTTGCGCATTATTGTATAAGATAATTAGCTGTACCTTATATTCAGTTTTATTCCATTGAAATATACTTCGTTCAAGCCTTTCGCTGAGAAAGAGTTAATGCAAGTCTTGAGCGCGTTTTCTATCGAATAAATTAAGTAAAGTCGGGAAATCGTTCTTATTTAATTATCTATAAATAGCATACATGGATAGGGAGTGATCAAGGATGGACAAAGGGAGAAAGGCTCGAGTTTTGAATTTCTATATATTTCAAGCCCATATGTGTTGTTCATGTTGGTTTTAATACACTAATAATGTATATGTTTCATACTATAGAGGGCAGTAAGGAAGCTCTATGGGGCAATGCTCCTAAAAGACGACTTTAATGGCTTTTACATTGATGAAGTGTAAGTTAATTTTGCATCCTAACACCAGAGATCTAAAGCTAAGCAAGAAATGATACAATTTTAACTGAATTCTCCGCCGTGTTCATCCTTTTCAGTGTTAATTCGGACAACAACCGATTGACATTTGAAAGAATACAAAATGAGGTATTTCATCAGCATGGGGGCGAGGACAAGTGCCCTTGGTCAAGAGCCGTAATACAAGGTAAATAAACTATCACCGCATAACATGTCATCGTGTGATCACATCATTTTTTATATCACGAAATATCAGATCCATGGTCACCCGGCATGGTCACCGTGTCAAGACGATGCAGTTTTTAAGAATTGTTCTCCCAAGGAATTCATGCAGAAATTAAATTGATTTGAAGCAAAACGTCGTCTTTTAAAAGATTACAACAAAGTTCAGTGACTATTTTATCATTGACTTAGATCGTCTGCCATTTACAGTCCGACATCTTCAACCGAGGCCACCAAACGCATTTTGAAATAAAAAATTCTGGCACTGGACAACAGATTTGTGGCGAGTTTCTACAATCTAAGATGCTTTTTGTTCAATCTTAATTATTTTGTACAGAAAAAAAGAAAGAAACTTTTATCTGCATTTCAAGCGAAATATTTTATTCTATTGTTTACATAATTGATTGTGATTCGATCATTTTGTTTGAGTGGCATCATGAAGTAGTCGCACTGTAAGCCTGTTTCCCTTGGATCTTTAGGGCCATTAATGTGATCGCACAAAAACGTGGTGTTCAGCGACCGCAACGATCCTAGCATTAAATAAAATCTGGGCATTAGGGACCAAGAATATGCCCCAGACTTTGCTGTGATCATAATATTCTTTCCATATTATTTGCAGCTGCATTAGAAAGATACTTTCTAACATGTGTTGAGACCACAAAAATGGTTCGAAGTAATAAGTATGAGGAGCACAAAAGAAGGGCCAGAAAGAACGGAAGGAAAAGAGAGGTAAGCTCGGGCTTAAAATTTTGAATTTTTCAATCATGATAACAGTATGATATATGCTGTGTCTTATGGAGTCCTTTTAGAAATGGTTTTATTATTAATTAAATAAATATTGTCTATACCCCCCCCCTCCCCCCAGGTTGGTGCTTCATAGTTTTATCAAATGCAAATGTACGGGTTGAAATGTGGCATTGTATTTGATGTATTAATATTATTTAAATTTAATTGTGGTCTTCATTTTATGTATCTATTTGCAGAAGTGCACCCACAGGACATAGGCCCTTGATTAAAGAGTTCAATGGGACGTAAGGAAAAAAGGAGAGGCTGCAGACATTCTTCATAGAGATGTCATGAGCAGCGAGGAAAGCGACTACGAGGACGATGGTACAGGCAATGCAAAGTGAAAAGGCTACGTTAGAAAACGTCTTCCGTGGGAAAGTGCCCGATTAACAAAGATAAAGAAAAAGTTAGACCGCACTTATATCAAAACGCTTTCTAAAAGGGCAAACTCAGGAAGGTTAATGCCTGGGTCAAATCTGTTGAAAGACCCCCAACGAAGGCCCATCACGGAATCGAGGCCTAATTTGCATATTGGTTTCGCTGTCAAAACATGGCGGCCGAGATAGTGTGTTTACTAGTATTTTTTTAGCATTTGGAGTGTGTATGGTTGACATTTGCAACAAGTATTATGGATCTTATTTTGCGCCTTTACATCAAAGGTGAGTGAACTGTTCATTTGAATTATTATTGTATTGTATAGACTCGTAAATCTAGATGTTATGGGTCTGGGTTAGCATCAGTCCGAAGCATCTAGTTTATAAAGTGCAAACATCGCATCGTTATGCTAAACTAAGCTTAAATTTCTAAAACTATTTCTTAAAAAAGGTAATGTTTCAAATAATTTAAAAGATGTATTTTCTTTAAGGAATATAAACTCTGTTATAAATGAATACTATAAGCTTAATAGTAAACAAGTGCGAAAATCCTTTATTTAAGCAGTAGGAGATTTAGGCTAATAAATTTGTGCCCTTCAACTTTAAGCGAAATGAACTATATAAACTAAGAATATAAGCTTACAAATATATGAAGATAGATACATATACATGAATTATCTTGAAATCATTCATTCTGAAGATGACCTCGGGTCGTATTAAAATGTCTACAAATTTATGTAACTTAAGCTTATGTATTTTTTTAAAGATTAACTATCAACCAAAATATGGAGATGTGAGAATGTGTTCCCATAAAATACAGTGAGCATGTTTCTATATATGTTTGGACACAGTGCTCAGTGTTATTTTTTTAATTGATTATTGTAAAAGAAGCACTGATTTCTTTGATTGAAGGTGTTTTTCAATTAATAAATATTATTACACATGTAAGAACCTAGTGGAACCTGCAAGCAGAAAATGTTCACTTTGTGATAATAACAGCTCAAGACATCAAAACCTAATATATAGCCAATACATCAAGTAGGTTCTTAAACTGTATGTAGGTTACAGTAAAAGTATTAAAGAGATATAGAATGTTCTCTGGTTTTGAAGTTCAATAGCTAGAGAAGAGAACCATATATATCTCTTCAATATGTACCCTGGATAAGTACTCAGCAATTTTCAAAAGTAAAATAATTTCCATTTTAAACTAGACATGCACTCTGTTATCAACTCCAGTTAATAAGAACATAATAAAGAATCACTCCCAAAAATACAGAACCTATTGTATCAGATATAAAATAATTGTAAGTTCTTTAATATGCAGATTTGTACTGCAGTAGAGTACAAACTCTAAATGTGTGCAATATAATTAGTACTAAATACTGCTATTTTATGCTAATTCTATTGTTTAGCTAGCAGTATTTAGTACTAAATAGTAAAAAGTATTGCACACTTTTAGTGTTTGTACTCTATGGTAACCATGGCATTTAGATTTATTGTACAATACCTTAATATTCTGACTCTTAAAACACATTTACTTTATTTAGGGAGTAGAGCAATTTTCAAATGACTGTACATGAATGAATTATAATTTCACAAATGTTCAATTTTACATTTGATCCTAATTGAGGAACTGCACATTCAACATGTCATTTGAAAACAGCTCTACAGACTTACATTCCACTCTTTAAGTAATGTTTCAGCATACTTAAGTTTCTTAAGGCATGCTGATACAGCTGGATTTTCTTGTAGTTTTTCATATGAAACCATATGAAAGTCACTGTCAATGAAATTTTCTTTTTCCCAGTCTCTCAGTTGTTTCTTTAAAATTGCCCTGGCTGCAAGAACTTTTGTTGAAATGCGGGATAAGGCTGTCTTGTAGTTTGATACTAAATAGGGCTGATTAGGTGACTGTTTAAGGGCATGACGAGCTGAGTCAAACTGATACACTTCTTCTGTGGGTCCTAGTACAAACTGTACCGTTTTTGCCAGTCTTGTTTTTAAGTGTTTTTCAACTTTAGATGGAGTTTTATCAGATGAAGGAGGGTTGGTGCATGATGTTGAAGCAGTCACAATGTGATCATCAGGACTTTGCATATCTACCTCAGTCATGCTTATCACCTCTTCCTCTTCCTCATCTTCTTCTACTTCTTCTTCTTCTTCTTCTTCTTCTTCTTCTTCTTCTTCTTCACATACTGGTAGTACATGGACCTCATTTTCAAAGGGTTTAAAAGATCTGTTGGGTATTTCCATTTCAACAACTGTTCTTTCTGCTTCCTGACATAGTGATGATGCTACACGATATGTTCCTGAGCCACTTTCATTAGGCACATAGATCCAGTATGCAGGAATAGAAATATTTGATTGGAGGCTGTTGTTCCAGCAGGAGGAGAGATAGTCTTCTTCCTGTTTTATAGATGATGATCTGAAATGGTGCAGTTTTGGGCCCTCTTCTCTAATATCTGGTTCTTTGTTAGAGTCAAAAAATTCCACTGTCCCATCATCATTCCTCTTCCACCAAACACCCTCTCCTGGCAATATGAAATCACTGATGCGCTCTAAGTGAGCCTGATACCATTTTGAATACTTCTGATCAGCAAGAAAATCTTGAGAGAATACTGAATTAGGAAGTTCTTGTGTTGCTGCTGTTAAAGATGAGGATGTGTGGGTGTCTTTATTGATGAGTGTTTCAAAATTGCCAATCTTCTGCTCTGCTTGAATGCGAAGAAACATATTTCCAATTATGTGCCCTGGCTGATTGCTTGATGTTGATAGAGTGATGCTCTTCATTGTATTAAACATTCTCTCTTCATTTTCAGCATTAGAAGAAGCTCCAGAGATGAGTCTCAGTTGAAGTGGTGCATGAGAAACCAGATTATGTAAGTACTTGCCATACAATTTGCGAAAAGTAAGAGTAGTAGGGCTAGAACCAAATATAATGTCACACATAAGAAAGTGAAGAAAACTGCAGTTGTGGTAGCGAAGAACAAGGCGCGGTGAACGATGTGCATCATTTTTGTAAAGAATAGCTTGCATCTCAACAAGAGTATCAAAAAGAGTTTGTAGTTCTTGGGAAACATGTCCTCTGAGTTGTTGTGCAAATATAACAATTGCAGCTCTGTTGTCTGATGCTCTTTTGATTTCTTTACCCCCAAGTGTGAGCTCCATTATATTTTCAAAGAGAGACTTTTGATCTTTATTGAGATGGCTAGGAATTTCTTCAAGGATGTTTGTGATGTGATTTGACAAATCATGCATGGGTTCACAGGTTAGGTGCTCATAGGACTGAAGATTAAGGTCTTTTAGATCAGCAGATGGATTAAGAAAAAGTAATGCAGGAACTCTCTGTATTCCTTTTAGTTCATCCTTGAGTTCCTTTTCATAGTCTGGTTTTTGTTTGCTTTCACTAAAAAGCAGAGACCTCCCTCTTAGTTCAGCTTTTATTTGCTCTTTAGTGAGACCCTGAAATGGTTTTGGCCTTTGATCCAGAGACCGTTTTCGTCCTTGTGGCCCTTTGAGAACTCTCTTTTGGCAGTCAGCTAATGAGACATGGGGGCACCTGAAAAAGTTTTCTGGCTCATTACTCATGCTGTAGTGCATGCCACATGCAGAGCAAAAGTAATGCCCACCCTTTTGCTGGCCTACTTCAAATGCCACAGCTGGCCCATCCCCCTTGAAAAACCTCATCTCATCATTAATCTCAACACCAGGGCTGAATTCCAATTTTGTGTTCAGATTCTGTAAACACTCACACCTTGTTTCAGTATATGCTAATTGATCAGCATCTGTACTGCTACAACGTGTAATGATGTAGACTTCAGGTTTTTCAACTTCAACTTGTACATCAACTGTAAGTCCTGTGTGTTCCTTATATTCTGCATTTGTTAAATATAGAGCAGGATCATAAATACTTGACACAATAAAAACTAAATGACCATGATTTGCAATGGTGGAATGGTCATGCCATACCATCAGATGTCTAGTTCTTTCAAAATGTTTTAATTGTTCCTGCATGGATGTGAGGTTCTGACCCTCACTTGATTCTCCTAGCTCCTCTAGCCGCTGTGTGACTTCAATTCTAGTAAGGTTCATGTAATAGTCATCAGTCTTGCATCTCATATACTTTCTTTGTTTTTCGAGCATTTTTTTGCGGATTTCTTCTAAGGGATATTTTCTTCCTTCTACTGTAAACTCTTTCTTGACTATGCTTCCCTCTTTGTTGATCACTAACTTTTCATACTTTTTAGGAACAATAATCTCACCCACACTATATTCTCCATTCCTTATTTTAAGTTTCAAGACCTCCATAAGCTGCTTGTTTGTTTCAGGAATTGGTACTGAGATCTCTCCTCCCATTCCTCTGAGCTTTTTCCTTCTCACCCTCCTTTTGTCACTTTCTTTATTAAATGCTTTGAATCTGTGGATATTGACCCCCTCTTTGATGAGAAACTCTTGAGCGATTTGTCCTCCATTCTTTGCTATCTGACCAGCTTTGTTGGTAATCTGATAGCGGCGAGCAAGATCACTCCAGTTTACCTGTGTGTTGTCAGGATATCCCTCAACTTCCTCCTTAAGACCATTTTTATCCCAGGTCATGTTGTTGAAGTTTCCTACTGGACTTTTCTTCTTCTTTTCCAATTCATTGGTTCCAGCTTTTTCAGCACGAGATTTTGCTTCTTGTTTGGTCTCGAAGCATGTTGTCAAGCGTTCTCTTTCCCTGGCTGCAAATGACTGGCGCGAGCCAAGACACCTTTCAACTGAAGTTTCCTTCCATTTTGCTTCTATATTTTCCTTGTTTTTTCTAAAGATATCTCTACGGACTTTTTTCTTAACAGCTGCACTTTCTTTCATTTTCAGGTTTGTCCCTGGGATTTTTGTCAAGGCTTCTCCAAATGTCATACCACACACACTCTCAAATGCAGGATTAAGTTGATCATACAACTGTTTTGTGGTTTCTCTTAAAGTAGCTTTACTTGGCTTCTTAAAAATGCGATTCTTTGCCTGAAAAAACGGATTCTCTGTAGCCTTGTTTTTCAATAAAGGTGACTTAATTGGAAAGAGTGCTTGTATTCGACTGTAATTTTGATGACAGCCATTACAATCAAATAACTCGTGTTCTCGTTTCTTTGCATCAGACAAGCTTGCCCAGCTTTCAGGAGAGAACTTCTCAAAATATTCTCGCTTTTCTTGGGTTTTCGTTCCACTATGGCCCCATTTATTCACTGCATCTTGTAGCTGCTTGTATTTTTTTAGGAATTCGTTGTATGGCATCTGATATTTCTCGATTCGAGAAGAAAACACATCCTGAAAGAGCCTGTAGTGCTCTTGGTGAACTCGCGCGCCAAATTTTGCTTTTCCTTCACCCGTTTCTCTTTGTAAATGTTTGGACTGCCTTGCTGTGTGAATAGCAGCGACTTTAGCAAAACCACATGTCTTTGGATTCATAAAAGTACGACGCATTTTGTGTGAACGTTTCGAGATCTTTAGTTATCTTCCTTTCGTTAGATCGCCGGCCTAAATATAATTCGAACTTTGCGCCAAAATGTGCAATTTGATCTATGATTTGATTGCTATCTAATAGGGTATTAAGTTCATGTTTGCGCAATAGAAATGGCTACGAGCAAGATCCATAAAAACAACCTTTTAGCAATAAGGCTACAGTAATGCTTATCGTTGAAATGATATCGTTGAGGGGCTTAAAATTCAAGATTTTGCTGGCAAGTAAAGTATATTTGATATCAATTTACTGAATGATGGCTTCTGATCGTTAAGAACTAGAAAATATGTATTTTTTGGCTTAGAACTAGCCAGAAATGTTGTGAAACAAAGTGTTTCTCGAGGAAATTTAGTTCATCCGCCATGTTTTATGTTTACTACGATTCTTGAACACTGATTGGCTGAATTCATCTATTTTAATAGGGATTCCGCTGAACATTGTCGTGATGAGTGTAGGCTCAAGTAAAATGGAAGCTTGGTTTGAAAGAGTAAAACGCCAATGACAAATCACCCGATGAGGAGAGTAAAATCTTCGTTTTACACTTAAAAAGTGGTTGATACATCTCCATTAATAAATGCTCTAACCGTGGGTAACTAGATATCATGACCTTAAACATTTTAATTCTTTGCAAACACCGATTACTTACTGCCGTTAGTACTGAATTCGGTGAAATTCGCGTAAACAATTCCTAAAAATCTTTCCCTATGGTATTTTCCCTCATATCTAGTTAGATTGACCCTTTTTGATATACCTTCTAGGGTCTACTATTCAAATCAGGGGTCTGCGAGGCTGCTTTCCTTTCCTCGTGAGACGTTTAATGTTTGGTTCATTTTCGCGCCATTTTACCCTAATTTATATGCTTATGTAATTCCAAAAAGTCAGACACTATTTTTTTTTCGAAAGAAATAAGCAAGATACACATCACATATCAATTTGAATTCATTTGGGGAAGTATTTTTAGAACAGGAATTTTTAAAAGGCATTTTTGGGTATTTTTGCTATTTGACCCAGGCATTAACATACCTGAGAAAGACCGTATTCTTCAAAGAGTAGATAGTGAACATCCATCTACTAGAGAAATTCCAGATGACATGCCAGAATGGGCAGTTCAGGGTTAGAGGTTAAGAGATATTTATAACTGCCTTTGACTAGTGTTTACATATTCTCCTAATGAGCTTTTATCATGTAATTCCAAAAGTCACAGTACAGAAATATAATTACCATAGGTGTAAAGAGCACATCAAAAGTAGTAAAACTGAAGTTTGAATGAAGTAACAGTTTCAAACTCACGAAGAAATTTTGTATGAAAACATTCGAAATTTTGTATGAAAACATTCGCTGCTAGGCAAGAGATGCCTACCAGCCTACCAGCAAATGTTTTCTTACAAATTCACACTTTCACACAAAAATTCATATTCTCGCGAGTTTTGGATTTAATTTCTTCAAACATCACTGTTTTACTAATTTAAAAATACCTGATAAAAGCTCATTGTCCTTTCTTTCATTATATCGAGCAACGATCTCTGGGCAGATTCTCCTTATGTTTATGGGTGTTTACCACGACCTCGCTACCTAATTAAACTATAGCTAGTAACAATGTGTTTTTTTGTAAAATTTCTTCCGCCGGTATATAGTGTGGAACATACATGCTAATTTTTATTGATCAGTAATTTGAAGCGTATACAGCAGATACTTATATCTGATAGAATGTATTTTAACAGAAATATGTATACAGTTTGGATGGCTAATAACTGTAGATTAAAAACAACAGTGCTGTAATATAATTTATCACATACTTTGACGGAATTTACACATTTGTTATCTTTAATTAGAAATGTATACTAAATATTCATATATATGTATATCATTGATATATATGGCAATAAAAGATTGTCGATCTTAGTATATGAATCAAAGGGCCCTATGGCTAACTCGTGGATATATCGTGAATAGATATGTACCTAATAAAAGTAATGTCCCACTGCGTATACTGCTTCATTGACCGAAATGGCCACAGGAAGCCCAAGCAATACATTTTAGTAAAATAACGAGTTTTCATTTGAAGACAAAAATCTCAATAAAACAATAATTTCTTTAGCGAAAAAGAGTCTTTAGCTATAAAAGAAGAAAAAAAATGTGTCAAAAAAAGTGAAAAAAAAAAAAATTCCCCGCCGGGCCGGGATTTGAACCCGTACTTTACGTTTGTAAAGCCAAGGGCATATCCACTGGACCATCCAGAAGTTGTATGATTTCGACTGGTGAATTTTGTATATTTATTGTCAGAGTGTGGATATAAAACAAATGCAAAAATGCTTCTCTCTGTGCTCTGTAGCAAAATGTCGCTATAAAGATAAAAGAAATTACTTTACAAAACACTAAGCCAATAAACTAACTCAATACGCCTTTTTGTTGCTGTTTTCGGCTAGCGGACTCGAGGCACACGGCGGCCCGGACCGACGGCGGCTTTCAAAATGTTTTCGTTTGTTTAACTTATCTACTTTGACTCTTGTGATAATAGAGTACGAACACTAAAAGCTTGGATTACTTTGATGTTGCACTTGAAGAGATTTTTGTCGCTTGATAGCGATGTACAAAGTCTGGCTATCGACTGCAGTGCGATATTCTATTGCGTAATTAAGTCATGTCTACACTTGCTTCGGTACTTCGATGGTTTTACTCCTGAAATAGCTTGTACTAATACTAGGAATTTAACGATCTAAAAAGCTTCTTCTTTAAACAACGTCTGTATATATTTTTCGTGTGTATTGGACATGTCTGGGAGTGCTTCTAGTCAATGCTATTTCAAGCTAAATGTAATATAAATTTTGTCTATAGTCTGATTTCAACATAAATCGTGAAAAGCAAATATCGTTGATCTGTGAATAGTTAGGGAGTCCCGGAATACATAAATGATTGGAAAAGATCGAATAATATGATCAGAAAATTGCCTTACAACATTTCCTAAACTTCGGCTCAGAGCGGCGAGCGGAGTCGAGCAGAAACAGTCTCGTACCCAGACTCTAACGGGTATCTGCTAACGTCTGAGTGAGCGAGTGACATCGAGTCCCCACAATAACTCCTTTCTATGCTTCGCATATCCACGAGTTAAAAATGACTCTATTTGCAAAGGGGATAGAAAACGTATATACCCGGCAATTTTTTGCAAACACGGTTTTTCACTTTCTTGAAGCTTTCACGACATTTCATGGTCACATTCAAAAAAGCTACGACAACCTTTAAGGTTGTATTTGAAATGTAAATGACCTTTAAAGACAAGCTTAATATGCATTTTTAAAGTCTTTCGGTGAACCAGTTATTTGCAAATACGGTTTTTATAGACTTTCTTGAAGCTTTCACGACATTTCATGGACACATTCAAAAAAGCTACGACAACCTTTAAGGTTTTATTTGAAATGTAAATGACCTTTAAAGACAAGCGAAATATGCATTTTTTAAGTCTTTCGGTGCACCAACTAAAGGTACTAAAATGCTCATATAGTAAGTCTTTTGAACCTAGACCAAAATGCTTCATTCCTGAACTTTTATATAGCCACGAAAGGTAACAAAACTTAGGTTTCAGGAATTTCATGAGTGCCTTAAAGGTAACTGAAATGAATCTTTTGTTATACTTTTTGCAATCTTTTAGGTACACGAAATCTTCTATTTCATCCTGTGATCCATGATGATTGAGGACACGAGGTAAAGATAAAGGTCACGTTTAGCCTTGATATTTTACACTGATCAAGCGATCTGTTAACTGTTAACATGACATGATCTGTCATTGCCGGATTCGGTTTCTTTTGTTCTTACAAAATTATATGATATTAGCCTCCCCACTCAAGCACCGGCGTCTCTTGAAGTTGCCCCCAAAATTTTGACGATTCGGAAAATTTAGAGTCGCATTACGAAAGGCCTGTTGTTGACAGATATCGAGGGGATTATTGACACATTTTGATCAAAAACCACTGTAATGCGACTAGGGCCATATACTGTACATTTTCAGAATTTACATATATAAACTTACACTGGCATATATAGATGGGGGAAGCATGTACAATGAGGGCCAAACAGTCACACAATTTCGAATCACCACGTCCTTAAAAAATCAAAAATAATATCTGTTAATAATCAAAGTGTGATCCAAAGATAGAGGCAATTAAGTATGTACAATGAGGACCACACAGGTCTGTGCCACAAAGGCTCCAAGCCACTCAGGCTTAAGGCCACACAGGCCTGGGACCACACAGGACCCTACACATCATACAGGATACAGTCACATGATTGTCATCCAATAACAAACTGTACTATCTTATCTTTATCATCAATAATAGTAGTCACAATTAACACTTGACTTTAATTGTAATCATTCACTGCAAACATCACAATTTTATATCACATAAATATTCATGAAAATGTCAAGTAAGTCACTGTACATATATTTCCAAAAGGCTTGCCATAACATTTTTGAAAGGATTTTTGATACCACTTCACCAAGGCACTTGCATCATTTGCAGACTGACAAATCAAAGCTCCAAAGGGACCATGTGAATGACTATCAACAAGTACTAATTCTCCAGTATCAGAGCTCAGTACAGCAACGGAATATCCTTGTGTTATCAATAGACATCCTTTGCTTTCTCGTTCACTGGCACATCGAGACAGCATACCGATGACAGGAGACACGTCTTCATTAGTGCAATTGCACACATTTTCATCATATGATTTCATTTGAAGTTCACCTGAGAATTTTTTGTCTGCATCTCCTACATCCAGTAAGACATTTCCACATTGGTTCAGTGTGTAGAGAGAATTTCCAGCAGAGATGCAGTTGACTAGCATTGAGCTCCATTCTGTTGGGAGTATATCACTAGAAAGTGTTGGTAAGCCATGTTTCATAAAATGATTACAAACATAAATGGCAATTAAAGTACATGCATTACTACCATTCCTACCTCCCAAGGTAGATTGTGAAATGGAAGCAGGAAATAAGAACTCTGTCAGACAGGGTCCAGATTCTCTGCTTATTTCACTTGCACATAATGTATTATCAATACATAACTTATCTGCGTTGTTGGTGGGCACATCAGAATCTGTTCTGATATTTCAGCTGCTGGCTCTTTCTTTGTGTCTTTTCGTTTCACTGGTAACTTCTGTGGCTTGTAAAATGCATATCTGTCCACTTTTCCAGTGTTGCTTTTCTTTGTTGTTGTAGATTGTCCAAAAATAATACTATTGATCGAGGGCCCATACTGGGCATAGGTTGGATTGTCATTTTGACCATTTTGACCACGTTGCTGGCAAAAGATGTTCTCCACAAGATCACTGTTTACACGGTATGCTGAGACATTACACCCAGGATGTGCCTGAGATGAAAAACTACACAAAGCTTTAAAATCTAGAATACAAGAAGTGACATCATTCATTGTCTTGTCTGACAGAAATAGCTTATTTCTCTCAGCTGCCTTAAGGTCTTTCCTTCCTTTAACTTCGGATTGCCAATCCTGTAACCACTGCAAACACTTGTCATTTTCGACCAGACGACTGTCAGCCATACTCGTGTAGTAATGGTGGCTTGTAAAGTTTTTGATGAGTGTACTCATCATCTCAAGGAACTCAATGGCTTTGTCAAGGTCACATACTGTTTTCCCAGCCTTTACACTCAATTCATCTTTGTAAGCCTGAATATTAATACAAAGAAAGCGACATAATACATGACTCTTTTACATCCATTGGAGTATTTATATGCCTACCTTCATCAATTACAGCATGTCTTTATTCAATACTTGCTCAGCAAGATGGTTTCTCATCTTTGATGAATACCCCAGCTGGAAATGTGTTACAGTCAAACAATGATGAAAGGGCAATGCATTCCATGTTATAGAATGATCACCCAATTGAAGATTTCGTGTTCCACCAACTTTGCTCTTGGAAAGGTTGTTACACAGCTTCTTTACATTATGCTATATATAAAAAATCAATAGTTACAGCTTTTGTGATTGTGTTGTTTGCACAATAAACCCTTACTAAGACAATGATATGTCTGTTATATACTTAATTTGCATTCTGTACCCCAAAAGGGATACCCTTATCTGGATGCAGGTAACAGGGAATTTCATTTGGGGGGGGGGGGGGGGGGGGGGTACCATTCTCAGGCCACACCCTGGTAAAAAGCTTCCTCAGGATCCTGTAAGATCTTGTAGCACCATATAATATCCCATTTAGGAATAGGATCCTACAGAATCCTAATGTTTAAGTTCCTACAAGATCCTGATCAGGATTTTGAGTAAGTTTTTTTCATGACAAAGCCTTTTTAGGAACATGTTTATGAGCTACAATTTACTGGAACTTTTGTATGTAAAAATGTCAATAAAAATTTGAAATTGAGCCAACAATTCTTACCGAGAAATCTAGAAGAAAGATCATAGGCTCCAAAGTGTATGGGTTCCTAATAGTAAAATTCTCCTTTACTGGATCTTTTCCATCAAAGTTAATTTTAATGAAATTACGGTTCGCTTCACAACCATCACAGCAACAGTTACACAATCTTTATTCCTCTGAGCAGCAACTCCTCCACTGCATTCCAGAAAAGACGGTACAGCACTGCACTGTCTATTTCTTTTGTTGGCCAGTGCGCAAAGGGGAAATGAAAACCAGTGTTGCCAAGGAACACAAACTGGCAAACATGTGTTGCTAATTCTGCTCTCTCTTCACCTAAAAAAGTAATTTATTACAGATTTTGCATCCTGCTCTTCGATTTCAGGCCTCTAACTCTCAGGCCTTATAATATTTCATACAAGTACATTAAAGACTATGGGTTTTGATAAATAAAGCATTATTATTATTATAAAAATTAAATTCATACCTGTGGTCATAGCTCTCATAAAGTCATGCTCTTTAGCTAAATCCACCAGTCCTACTAATCGTTTCACTCCATTCTCTGTTTTCAACGACAGATCTTCCTGGAACAATGAAAATACAATCTTATAAACTTTATAGAAGAAATTGATTGTCTATGTGCAGGGTTAAAACTTTTAAGATGATAGTCAAATCTATAGCAAAGGCATCCACTAACCTGGATAGACATCTCATCCAATATTAAACCTCCTTCTCTACCATAGTCATCAAGGCCACTATTATCAGCCTCTTTCGCTAGCCAATCCAATACTTTGGTGTGTAACCCTGCACTCTGATTGACTGAATTCTTGTATAGAGATAGCAGCCTCCCTGAGGGTAACCTGAACATACCACTTTGTTTCAGTTGCTGATAAGCATTACATTATTAAATTATAACACTATTTACAATTTTAATAATATATATTTTTTCTCTGCGATCGTAGCGATCATATGGAAACTAGGCTATTGCAAAGAAGCATACTTTGGTCATTTATATTGGAATCACAACACACCACTCCTCTGCTAAATTTGAGTTAGAAATCAACAAACCTCTAGTATTTCAATTTTTTAAAATGCCTACTTTATGCATTCCGAAAACGAACACTTATCTGAATAGCGAGACATATAGATATATTCTCTAGTTACTCTGAATATCGGTAGAGATGTATGATCAATACTTATGTTGTTTTATTTTGTTTTGTTTTTGTTTTTGTTTTTTCTCAATAGGGACTCTTGTCCTGTCAAAGGTCGAGCCCACTGGACTTGGGGGAACATTGAATGCTACGTTTGGTTGCAATGGTTGCAAAATGAGGAATTTGAACTTCCAAGGATCAGCACTGATTGAAGGATCAAGGAGGACTGTGGGTGGCTTAGCCCTTGGAGAGGCATTCTTCATTTCTGGACATGGCTTCGCAAAATTTGAAAAAACACTGAAACAGTTTCTCGGTATATGCTGTGTATCTACACTGCGTGAAATAATTGATATACGGGCCATTATATTTGCTGATTCGAACTCGTATACTTCACGTATATGCCATTTTTCGAGAATATTCGGGAACCTTACACTATAAGTGTCATGGAATATCCTGTTCCTTATATTCCCGTATTCAGACTGTTTTTCCCTGTCATGGAATTTCCGGGCCATCATATATTCCTTGACATGCCAAGAATACGGACCAAAAACCTCATGATTTTTTCTGATATTCAAAGAATACCAGTTGAATACCGTCGTATATTATAAGACACCTTGAGTTTATTATAGACGGGCACGGCCGATATTCAACGAATACTAGTCGAATACCGTTGGATATCTTGTGACACCTCGAATATATCTATTACAGAAACAGCTTGATTTTCCCTGACATTACAAATATAAAGATAGGCTCGAAATGCATGCACTTGATTTCTACCCACTCTTTTATCTCTCCGGCTATTTCAGATAACTTAGTTCTAACTGGATAATCTTTAGTATCAATTTTGACACACCAACAACCTCACGGGCAAATATAACGTAAGATAAATTAATTGGCTTTTAAATGATTTTATTGATCATGTATAAATGGGAATTACAATATTAAATTTTATACAAGAGTATATATATATTGATTATTGAATAGAGGTTACAGACGTGCATCGGAAAAAGGCTGTGATCAAAAGAAAAGAAAATAATCTGCCACTGAAAAAATCTGATACATAGCTCCTTGACATCGCAACTGAACAAGCTAAGTGTTATTAAGCAGAACAATTTCATTTTAGTGTGAAACGGATCACAATCCACTTCTCTGTATTTTTTAAAATAATTGTGAGATCAAAGCTAAGTGGTTTACGATCTTTGGGAGTCAGTTCTGTGGCAATGAAACCCTTTTTTGAAATTTATATTTTCTTTTTTCTTGTGGTTCTTGTGGTAGTAGGGTTTGACTTCTTTTTCTGTTCATTCTCTTGGCTGTGGCCTCTTTTCTCTCTGGAAAACTGTCTAGATACTTCTGCCTTTGCGTTTCAAAATATCTTGTATACAGCTCCTAAATAAAGCCATTGAAAGGCAATGAAACTAATTCAATATGTTGACAGCTCATTCAGTGTATTTGTAACTCAGTCATCAATGCTTACTTTTAATCAAAGACCTCTCATAACCATTTTCTTCTTTCATGAGCTCTTTGACCATGTTTAAACGCAAGGCTGAATTGTGAGCACTGTCAATGCTGTCAGAAAAAAAAATCAAAAGAAAAAGAAGGAAAGAAAAAAATAAATAAGTAAAATAACTCGATCTGATTAATGATCAATATTGTAAAACTAGCTTCATTTGCTTGTGCTTACCCCTCTTCTACATGGAATCGTTCACGGTCAGGAAGTTGTCCATAAAGTTCGTGGACATCATCCTGTTGAAAATAAAAGACCTTAGATCAGACCTTGCAAGAAATATTGTATGATTGGAAACTGATTTAAAATATGACTGGTATCAAAAGCCGGAAACAATGGTAGTCCTTTGACGTGGAGGCTCGAATATGTCGGCTATTGTAAGCCGTTTTAATTTGTTCCAGTAATGGGCTCCTGTTTGTTAGCATTCCTTCATCTACAGGCTAATCAAGTATTTGGGTATAGAGTTGGTGTTTTTCTGCTGGGACATTTTATATTATTTTTACTTCGAAACATCCGTAAGTACAGAGAAAACACCAAGTGAAAAAAAGTTAAAAATAGGAGACTTTTTTCACTTGTAAAATTGCTAAACACCTATGCACCGGAAATCTTTTAACGTGCCCTCCCGACTAGAACAACCAATCAGAGCTTGCTAGTTGACATAATCTGTCAACTTATTTACTTAATGTTTGAATCAATGCTTAACATATTAAATATAAAAGACAACCCTTATTCCCGTGAAAAGGAAATATTTCAGTTTCAAACAATCTTTCTTTAAAGCTTAATGCGTCATTATTTGTGATTGATTTATTTTTCCTGGAAAATGTTACTTAGTTCTAGCTGGAATGAGGACAAAATTCCGAGGACGAGGCTGACTTCTTTGACTGCAAAGGTTTTAAAAATCGGTGACCTTAGCTTCTTTACATTCAATTCAGTATCTCGACTTTCAGTTAAGCTTTCGAACAAAATAAACCCGGTTCTTCTTCTAGGTAAATCTAGCAATCTATAACTGCAAAAGATCCCCCCCCCCTCCCCTACAATTTACAAGCAAGACTAGCTATTCCTACATCGGGCCGGACTGAATTCAACATACAAACTCTAACTGCTCAGGAAGAATGTGAGCTTATATAGGTACTTTACCTCAACTGGCTTTGGAATAGGGCCATTGAAGGTCCCACTGTCGCGAACATCCACTTGACTCGCCTCTTTCAGCTCCGCTCTCTCGTCCTTTAGCTTCATTACTTCATTGCGAGTCTTCTCCATGTCTCCCGCCATTTTTTCGATGGTGTTGTTGCTGCCTGAGATCGTCTCCAAGATGTTTTATACTATCAAATAAGCGGGCGATTTCGGCGGAACTAACTACAATGTTCTCCCTTCGGGATAGCGAGCTAGAGGCAGAAGGTCCAGCATTACCTCTAGAACTGTTAGTAGACCCAGAGTAAACTCTGGTGCCGGACCCACGATCACGAACGGCATGGCCACGACTTGAATCCAAACTAGTGGAACTGTCCGATCCACTTCCAAAAAATGATCCCGGGATGGAAAAGGCATCTTTAAAGTCACAATATATTGTGCTTACTGAACCTGAACTGGTGAATTGCACTAACTGAAAATCTATTGAATGTAATTGACCTTCCTTTGTGAAGCACCCTCAGAGAAGACGAGGACTTATAATTCCTTTGTGATTTATAAATGATCATCGAAAAGCCCGCCTTTTTCGGTAATATCCAATCAAAAACAAGTTTGTGATCACATGAAAGTACGTCATATCACGTGGCTTTGACCTAAACTGGATCATTCCTTCCCTTAACATGCATGATGGGATATGATTCCTTCCCTTAACATGCATGATGGGATATGTTTAGTAGTATCGGTTATCGCGTATATTCCCTGATTCTTGTTGCTTTGAAAATTTGTGAAAGAACTCTTTCCGTACCGTTACAAACGTTAAAATTTTGGATTAAAAGACTCCATTAGTCTTGTAAGAAATAAGAAGAGGGGACTTAGGATTTTCAAGGGTTTCTATCTGACCGGGAGAGCACATAAATTCATCCGTCCACTTGACCGGGGTTTTTTTTCGTGATACGTTAGGTAATACGCTGTACCAAAGTATCGGTCAATATCATATGATAAACTTTAAATACATGAATATCACTTATCTAGAGTATCCGGTGCATGAAATTCACAGAAACTATATGACACCGGGTATACTGTAAATGACACTCTTTGGCACTTCTTGTCATTGAGTATACAAACTGTGATTCTCAGTGACACTTCAAGCATGAGGTATACGAAGTAAGTTACTTCACGACACTCAAAAAATCCTGATACTTAGCGTATTACTTCCGGAAACTTTGGATATCTGCTTAGTATCTGGAACTCGAAAATTCCATGACACCATATATTTCACGCAGTGCTAAAATAGATATTATGACATCATTAAATTGATATACCCTCATTTAACTGCTATTTTGGATGAACAGTGTGAAGAAGAAAAAAGAAAGAATGAAGGCTCAAGACAGAAATGAACTTGGTAGTTGGAAGAAGGCAGTTGTAACCTCAGATGGCGTGTGGCATACTAGAGGGTTTTTCAGCAAGAATGGTTCTTTTATTATAAAGAACTATAAGTCTGGTGGAATACTTTGGTATGACCACAAATGTATGTGTGGAAATGATGATATCATTGATGATGATCTGTATAGAGGCACAGAAAAGTCAATGGAAGGGGTTTGGGCAGACAAGTGCTATCATCAGGCAAAACAAGAAGGCTGTAAAGTTGACACTGTGTGGCAGGATGCAGACTCCAGTTCATCACCCTCAAGCTAAGGTCTACAAATGTGGAGGTCATGTTAGTAGAGCCCACACCAACAAGTTACTGTGAAAATCGAAAAACCATGGGCGCCCAAAAATATTTCAGGAATGTTTATTGTTCGTTAACCAATCAGAAATGACCCTGAAACTACAAAAAATGTTCTAGAAATAAAACTTGAATATCAAGAAAGCTACTATGAAACACACATATTCTATGATAATTCTTTATTACTGATTTATTTTTTAATTTCGCAGGTTTTGAAGAATTATTTTGTAATTATATTTATAACTAGTAATAGTTTTCACTATAGCTGCCCCCGCACTTTAATTGATGTTGAAAGTTGCCATGCTTTTTTTTTTATGATTCGAGTCTGTCGAACTGCAAGGTGATTTGTGTCTGACAAATCGAATTCTGTGCCGATCTCTGGACTTTCTATTTAAAAAAGCCACTGCGATCGACGTTATCAATACTCACCGTGGTTAGGGAGTCTTGAAAACGGCAATATCCTCAAAAGAAACTGCAATATTGTCAAAAGAATTCGAAGCAAACCAAATCCGCTCAACCAAACCATGATGACTCTGGATACCCGATGCACCTTCCGCGCCATCAAAAATTACCCGATATGACTGCGCGCTAGTTTCTGCTAAATCGGGATTGCCTCCAGGTATAACAACAAATACATTTTTTTTTAATTTTTTTCCAATTCCTTTTCGTATTCACCTGTGGGGACTCCTATAATGCCTCCTCGGGTTTTGGCCCCTACCCTGTGGGGGCAATTATTCAACTTTTTTTCAAAGTTTCCATTTTGAACTTCAAAACTGAAGCGCGCGATTCGCACCGCAAGTAAAGAGCAGTTTTATTTGCGGATAGTACCTACTACTGCTACTAGTGATTGCAATTTTTACATCTGATCGACATCTATCTTCTGTTTCGATGCTTCAAGGTGAGTGTAAATAATAGAATATGAATTTTGTTCCTCGATCTTTCTGTCCAAAGTCTCCACAGGAGACTTTCAGGGTCATTTCTGATTGGTTAACGAACAATAAACATTCCTGAAATATTTTCGGGCGCCCACGGTTTTTCGATTTTCACAGTAAAGGAATTTGCTAAAAAGAAAGAATTCTCTGCCGACATGAAGAAAAAATATGCCACAAAGTTTCCAGAAGTAGACAGCAGGTGTCACTGCTCACGACACAAGAAAAAATGTGGATGCATGATGCAAGAATTTATTACAAATGCCCGCATTAATCGCTTTTGTATATTACAGCAGTCTGACAGTCCATCTGAGTGTGCAAGGAGAATGAGAGCACTGTACCAGTATCATTCAAGGGACATTCATAAGTGGAAGACAGGGTCTTGTGGCTTCCATACACTCAGAACATACACTTGTGTGAACCAGGTGAAGAGCCAAAATGTACAGGGAAGCCATATGCTTCATTGTGCCCATTGACATGTAAATTCCACAGAGTGGCATATGAAATAGAATATGATAGACGTGCTGAAGATGCTCCCTCTGTGATTCATCCAGTTATGGGAAGAGGGCATTCCAATTTGTGTGAAGCTCATTTTAATATCCTTCCACACTTTCATGCGAAAAGCCAGAGCCTCAAAAGGTATGCATACAGGGTTTCAAATTATATTTTTTAAACAAATGAAGTATAGCATGAGCATGTGTACTTCTGTCGATTGTGTATCCCACACGTTTTGATGCTAACGTTTGTCACCTTAAGAAAGCCTTTCAAGACTGAATAGGGAGATTTTGAAAAGGCTGACTTGCTGCAAGAATCTTATGCCACCTGTTTCCAATAAATGAGCCGAGAGTTTACTGGAACGTCAATCAAGAGCGGTGGTTTTCAATTCTCCGAGAAAGTGGTGCGCCTCACTATCATAAATAGTAATTACATCACTCTGCTTGAACCCACCATCAAGCGCCTAAAAGCCAAAGACCTTCAAGTCGATGTTTTCCCCGAAGAGAGCAAAAGCAACCAGGGTGGTGCACAGTTAATGCAGGCTCCTACTCAACTTCGACCCCTTGGAGATGAATTGGCCATTCTATGTAATGACAGCAAGAGGTCCATGTACAAACTAAACTACGCTGTACACAAGGGAGACGTTTACGATCACAGTCAAGTGGCCGACCCAATTTATTTCAAGCAGATAATCGAGAACAGCCTAGACGAGGCAGGCAGGCAGCCAGCTTGTGCCAGGATTTCCTTGGTCTATTTCTGGTAAATAAGAGAGAACACAAAGACAAAGTTCCCTGCCTCATCGGGCCATCAAACAGCGGCAAGACATCTATTCTCTTAGCCATGACCAAGATCATCAACCAATTGAAGGTCGTACAACTGCTGAAGCAATGAGAATTTATCAAATCAATGATCACTCCAGACACTCAATTGATCAATCTCAACGAGACAGTTGTTAACCTGATGGATGTCGATGACTGGAAGGTGCTTCTCCAGGGAGGCCTAACCGCCCATGATGCGAAATATAGAAATGCCAAAGCCTTTGTGAACAAAGCGCCCATTTTCATCACAGCACAGAAAGATTTAGACTTTGGAAGTGAGGAGGACAATCAAGCGATGGACAACCGCTATACAGAGTACTTTTTCAAGCCCTTGTCCAAAGTATAGAGGCTGCACTGTGGATAAAGAACCGACAGCGAAGATCTTCAAAGCAAAACTGAGAGTGATGCAGAGGAAGAGGAAGAAGAGGGAGAAAAATCAGAGAAAAATCTCTGCACATTACCTTACAATGCAAGCTGCCAAGGAGCAATGTGTCGCCGATCTAAACTTTGGAAAAGCGAGAATCATCAGACAGATGATCATTCAACTACAAAATGAACAAGCCCAGATGAAATGCCAGAAGAAAGAAACCAAGGAACTGATGCGGGCAAGGAAGAAGCAGTGGCTTGAAGACCTTGGTCTGGATCAGGACCTTGTCTCTCAGTTGCTACCACATGACCTACAACCGCTACCCAGCCAATTAGAAAGAGCAGTGTCAATTGCTCACCAAAAGAAATGCCTGGAGCGAGACCAGATGGAAAAGGAAAAGACCAAAGAGGTTTTCCAATCCAAGGGCCAAGGAGAAAGATGAGAGCATTTCAAAAAGATGTGGAATCATGCAACAATTCTGACGAGAAGATAGGCAAACAGTACCTGTTGGAGACAACGTTAGATGCCATCAAAAATTTTCACGAGCAGAGAGGTACCCAGAAAGAGCTGGGCATCAAGTTGTGCCAGCAACTGTGTTTTGCCTGGGGACTTATTGGCCTGTCAGAGCGCAAAGAAATCTCCGACCTGTTCAGTCCACTCCCCCTCGAGAAGCCAGACGTCTATCAATGCATGCCCGAGGTTATCAACACATGTCTACAGATGACTCCACCCAGATCCACCCGGATCCCAAAAAGGAAGAAGACGTCATCCAAACAAGGCAATCAAATAACTAATTATTTTTCAAGTCAAAAATAAACAATAAAAAACTAATGATTAGTGATTAAAGTTATGGAGTATATTATTGAAATAAACAAGAATTACTAGTTAAAACTAAGAAGATTGTTGTCAAGCGAAATCATGGATAATTCATTAGGCCAATAAAAGTTGAATCATTACTTGAATCACAACTATTTAATGAGGTGAACACCTTAGCTTCATTATTTGTTTTCTAGAGTATCAAAGAGTTATGTTACAAAAAGTGTCAATTTATATATTGATTGTTGATTCCTGATATCGGAAATACGTCAGAAGGGAAGTTTGCGATGAAAATTTCATGAAAATCGGTTAAATATCGGATTGGGCAGTTGAATTTATCCTCACTTCTGCAACATTGATTTTTTATTGTGACTTGTTCGAGGAAATTATATCTTCAACTACATACATATTTGACATTTATTTTTACATACATATCTATAGGCAAAGAATCACGTGACATATTATCCACATGTATGGACATCACCTTTGATGAGATGAGGCTGCTAAAATCTAATGGTATTGTTCTTGATGGGAGAAATTTTGCAATTGACTGGTAAGTCCAGATAATATTTCTACAACAAGAGTATATGGACTGAGTGGAAACAACTGAAGTGTAAAATAGTGAGAAACATTAAATGTATATTTATAAATTTTATAAACAGTATGCACTCTGAGTGTTGTAATGTTCATTCCTATTGTTCATGTAGTGCAATTTAGTATTTATGGGATTGCTTTTAATTAATGTTAGAACTTAACTTCTATTCTATTTCAGCTCATAATACAATTTGCATTACCAATGTCTTTGTATTTTTAATCGTATGACTTGATAAGAATTGTACTTCTGGTCAATTAAAACCATACAATATTGCATTTCAGGCTTTTGTGTGCTGACTGGAAATTTATGGCACTTCTCCTTGGTATTAATAGCCCCAGTTCATCATATTTCTGTTTATGGTGTGAGTGTTCCAAGCTGCAGATCAGAGATTCTTCAAGTAAGCTTGATAAACATCTAGATTCTTTTTTTATTTATCTATTTTGTTTTATATAGATGGACTGTATTTGGCCCTTCCCAAATGAGATAGGAATGTTCAGTGAATGTTTAGTAATTCACATATTTTTTTAACTCAGTTGAGGACTGGCCATTCACTAGATCACATGAAAATTGTGTTGAAAGGTCTCACAAGGATTTTCAGGGTGACCGTAAAGGGGTAAAGAATAAGCCAATGGTTGAAATGGACTTTAAAAATGTGATCCCTGATACCCTTCATCTGCTTCTAAGAATAAGAGGAAAACTATACATGCTTCAAGGGTTTCCTGTGTCCTGTTGGAATGCAAGGGATTATGGGGCGGAAAGTGAGCACTGGAGTGTAAACAGACGCCATATTGGATTGTATTGATAGCTTTTTCTGGAGAAACTTTTTAACGTTTATCTAACTTTTTATCTCGCACTTTGAGTCGCACTTATATTGATTACTGAAGTTGTTATTATAAAGTTCAAGCTCAAAGAAATATGACCTCAGAAAGGCTCGCTTTGGAGGAGTTTAGGACTTGGCGCATTCCAGCACTGAAAGAATTTTGTCGAAAGTGTAATCTTAAAGTCAATGGCACAAAAGAAGAACTAGTGGCTCGTGTTTTTGCTGCTACAGAAATGGGTATACCTGTTCAACCAACAAACGAAGAACTAGTGAAAAGAACAGCGAAGGAAAAGGTCAAATTATTGGTAGCACCTGGCGATAAAACCTTGCTAGATCCCACAACTCTAAAGGAAGGTTGGTTGCGGGAAGATGTTGGATTAACTTCTTGGTCGGCAATATTTCTCAGTGACATCACTGTATTCCTTATGAAAGATCACCCAGGAAAGGATGTTGATCTTCACAAGAGATTGCTGAATGAGTATAAAGAGGGAAAAGCGTTCCGTTTGTATGAATCTGGTTTTCTTAAAGAAATCTTTTACAACGAAATTTCTAAAGATTCAGAGTACTGCTGCTTAAGAGCAAAATGTAGTCATTCAATGAAAATCACTGATGTGCCAGATGATACTTGGGTGTTCTCAGAAAAGAAAACGGGCAATATCATCAGTGCTTATTGCACATGTGTTGCTGGGTGAGTTAAACAATGGTTATTAAATATTCTGATCTTGTTTTGAGTGATATGCCTCTTTTACATATCTGTCTATCTTGTATTTCTAGAATGAGCAGTTGCTGTATCCATGTTACAGCTCTCCTTTTTCGAATCGAAGCAGCTAACAGAAGTGGACTTACCAACCCTGCATGTACCTCCAAATTATGTGTGTGGGATGTTCCAAGGAAAAATACCAATGTGCAGCCAATGAAAATTTGTGACATGGAGTTGAAATCTTCAAAACTAAACAAAGGTACAGTGCCCTCTTTAAACTAAAATATGAGTATGAGTACAATTGTCAAATAAAAACAGCAATATATAGGTTTTGTACATGAGTGATATTAAGTGCTGTCCGAAAAGCATCTTTAGGTTGTACCATCATCTATTTAAAGCTGACAGATCAGGGGCCCATTTCTCATTTCTCCCATTTCTTTCTGGCGCTATATATTAAAAAAAAAAAAATCAAAAGACCCGATAACTTTACGGACCTGTTGACTTATTCGATTTTAATATTTAGGTTACAGGGTCTGTAAAGTTATCGGGTCTTTTGACAGGCCCCAGGGCTATGTTAAGAAGAAGGGCAGAATTAATATTTTGATATAGACATTCACTTTTATCTTTAGAACCAACCAGACCACCTGTGGACATCAGACGTGCTTTATTCCAACCGTCTATCAGCCAGAAGCAACAAAGTGATAGAGACAAAAGAGAGGGGCTTTATTCTTATCTCAAAGTGCCCTTCCAGACTCTTGCTTTTGTAAGTTAAAAAGAGCAGAATTGGAAGAGGAACCTTTGCAACCTATGTCAAAGAGCCATAACCTAAGCGAAAAAGCACTAAAGGAAATTGAGACTAAAACCATTGGTCAGTCAGAAAATGAAGAATGGCATTCACAACAAAAGGGGAGGATAATTATAAGTAATACCATGACCCTGAGGGATATTAGTGATTAAATGTCCCCGAAGCCGAGGGAGATTTAGTGGACTTTTACTAAACCTCCCGAGGCTGAGGGGACATTTAATCACTAATATCCCGAAGAAGTCATGGTATTACTTTGTAATTGACTCTAATTGACTCTAATTTGACTCTAATACCATGATCACCTTGGGATCTATTGTTTTTGGAGGGACGTTTAATCGCTAACATCCCTCCCTCATGAATAGAAAGAGGGAAAATTAGTTCTAATATTTCCTCTTTAATTATGAATGAGGGATGATTAGAACTAATCGTCCCTCATCCATAATTAATGAGGGACGATTAGAACTAATCATCCCTCATGTTATTCATGAGTGGTTGTCCCTCATTTAACGCAATCATCGGGACAATCGGGACAACTTTGCACACTGTCCCGAAAATCTGTAACTTTCTAACTCACCGATACCTCTTACCACTGAACACTCTTACACATGTGGGATCTATGCATTCTATTTTGCGCATGAGCATAACGAAGCAAAGAAAGCATTATGAAAAACAATTTAGCTTTTGAATTGACTAACAACCTATAAATGTTCATTGTAAGTATATAACAAAGAAATCTATTTTCGAAAGTCCCCAGAGAACAGGGTTACGCACAATTGGTAAAATAATTGTATAATATTTTCAAGTTTTGGATGAACAAACAGCGAAGTATATTTTTGTTTATTTCCTCGGTGATCATGGTACTTCTTCGGGATATTAGTGATTAAATGTCTCCTCAGCCTCGGGAGGTTTAGTAAAGTAAAGAGGTTTAGTAAGCCTCCCTCGGCTTCGGGGACATTTAATCACTAATATCCTTCAGGGTCATGGTATTACTTATAATAATTTCTACAAGGTTTATACCCGGAGTGAGACACTCAAGTCATCTGGAGGAGATGCAACACCTTTAATAGCTAGCCTCATGGGAAAAACATCGCCAAATGAAAATCTTTATGCTCTAAAGTATGGACGAAATATGGAACATATTGCTGAAACAAAGTACTTGAAATTATTTGAAAAACATCACCAGAATGCGACTCATAGAGAGAGTGGTCTTTTTATTTATGAAGAGAAGCAGTATCTTGGTGCATCCCCAGATTTACTTGTTGAATGTTCTTGCTGTGGAAAAGGAGTTGTATAATTTAAGTTTCCATATTCAATCCTTAATGAGGAACCATCTCCTAGCAATCTACCATATTTGGTTATTTATAATGGTCAGATTCTGTTAAAGCAAAGGCATCGTTATTATGCACAAGTGCAAGGCCAAATGGCAATTACCAAGAGAAGCTGGTGCCACTTCATGGTTTACACACAAAAGTGATTTCACCTAGAAACAATAAAATTTGATGCAGAGTACTGGAATAATCTTAAAGAAAATCTAGAATGGATTTATAAAAATCACGTGGCTGCATACTAGAGTACAAACACTAAGTGTGCAACATAAATAGTACAAAATAGTGCTAAATTATGCTAATTCTGTTGTTTAATTAGCAATATTACCACTAAATAGTGCTAAATGTTGCATGCTTTTAGATTGAGGTCATTAAACCTGTGAAACAAAATCTAACAGCTAAGGTGTAAAAGTCAAATAGACACAAAAGAAAACAATGAAATTAGAGCACACTTAGGTGTAGTGGTCTAATGTGTATTTCACAGGTTTTTTACCTCACTCTAGTGTCTGCACTCTAAAACATGTTTTCTATTGTTTAATTAGTGCTATTTTGTAGAAAATAGCAAAACATTGAGTTATTTATATTCATTCAAAAGTTAGAGTGAGCGCTTTTAATCTGTGAAACAATATTTAGAGATCAACATATTTTAATGACTATTAATGTCTATTTTACTAAATTTATCTTTTAGTGAAAATTTCTACATGGTTTGTTTAGTGTACGGAAAAGTTGTCAGGGCGCAACAACAGATATATTACAAAGATATTCTCCAAGAGCGTCTATAGTATCTCCTTACATTATTTGCATCAATTTTTTCAAACGCCCTCAAAATTGCAATCATAGGATCGATTGATAAATATCCTGGAGAAGTGCGTGCAAGTGCTTTGGCCAGTCCGAAAACCATTTCAATGGGATTCAAGTCATAGCTATATGCTGGTAGCTTGACCAATGTTATGTTTTTCCTAAGAAAAATTTGACAAAATTTGCGTTTTCATTGTGAACGCTTGCATTATCAGCTAACAAATAGACGTTTTGTGGCAGAAGTGGTAAAATTTGGTTTTCCAGTATGTCAGTGACCAAAGCTGCTGTTAGGTTTCCCTTAACAGGGATAGCTTGAATAGCTCCCTCGACAAATCCACATATGGCTAGTACTGAATATTTCTGCTCTCTTAGACTTTTAGGTGAGATTCGAGGGCAAGCCAAACCCAAGTCAGACCTCCCGTACTGTCTCATATCTGTTTCACAGTTGAAACAAGTTTCGTCGAAAAAGTAGATAGTACCAGGGTCGATGTTCTTTCTCCACTGAAAAAAAAGTTGACAACAATGTAGAACATGTGGTATTTTATAATTTTTTTCCTTTTTTCTTTTGTATTTTTCTTATTATTTTTCTTATTTTTGTTCTTTGTATATATTTATACGTCGAGAAAAGAAAGCCTCTGGTAAAGACCATTGAGAACCTCACTTTCATGCCACCAGCTTTTGACCGGTGTTTCTGATTGGAGGGATTTTTTAATCCCTGTACGAGGAATATGATTGGCTCGATGATATACCTCTGGGGGTGGGCGTCGAGAGCGTTTGTTTGCCTTTACGGGTAGGGATCGGTAAATTTTTGTTATCTACGAATTCCACAACCGGGGAGGGCTAAGGTTTTTCGTAAGAGTCGGTAGTTATCGAGAAATCGCAGGAGTTGTACGTAAACGCTATTCAAAGATTTTAGTATTTTCCAAGTTAATTGTGCATGGGTTTGATTTCCAAGTCTGTTTTTGATAGTATTTTGTTGTTAGTTCTTGAAAAACGTTTCCCTGAAATAGATCAGCTTTCGGATGAACAAACTAAGGCTTTGTTTGGACTCCTGAATCGAGAAGACGTCTTCGCCATCTTGCCAACTGGCCATGGAAAGTCGCTTATATTTCAGTGCCTTCCAGATATTTGCGAAGAATTATCGTTGAGAGGGAAACCTTACCCAAGAAGAGCCATCATTTTGGTTGTATGTCCGTTGAATTCTCTAGTGAATTCTCACATTCGAGAATTACACTATCGAGGAATTACAGCTACCAGCCTTGTCGGTGATGTTGACGAAGAGAAGGTTCTACATGGCCATTAATCGTTCATTTTTGCCAATCCAGAGTCACTATTACAAAACGAGAAATGGAGGAAAATGCCTCAGAGCGACGTTTACCAGCAAAATCTCTTCGCCATCGTGACTGATGAAGCTCACGTTATTCCAAAATGGTAAGTGTCAAGCTTGTAAATACTGTACACTTTCGTCCGCCATTTTGAATTTTAGGCTCGACAAAATCGAGGCAAAATCTACACGTGTATATTATCACTTTGACTACCCATATCCTAGCTCAATTTTGATCAATTTCAAAATTTTGCCTTCATATCAGCAGACATCGTACTGTTTATGGTATCAGTATTAATAGGGTTTTGTGTATTTGTATTAAACGAAATCCGAAAATTCAAGTCAATCTTTTTGCACCCAGAGTTTGTATATATATATATTCTGTACTGAACCATTGATTGTGAAAACAAAAATCTTATTTTCTAGATTTAAAGCTATAGAAGAAAATATGTTTTTAAAATAGTGCAAGCTAAGTTGTTGAAGATGCATCAAAATGAAGCCATTATACAGGAAGTCAAAGTGATTGTAGATTTGGACGAAAACGTGAAGATGGAGCTATTTATTAGTTGTTACTTACACTTATCAAATAAAATTCATGAGCAGCACTTTTTACTATTTACCGTGTCTGAAAGTCATACGGTTTGTAAGGTATTGGTTTCAAAGTAGATTCAACATTTTTATTTATAATAAAGTGTCTATTTACTTTATGATTTATTGGTACCTTTTATTTATTAGGGGATTCAAAACACAAAAACAAAGCACAAGAAGCAAAAAGGAATTTGTGGCTGCATTCAGAGAATGCTTTTCAAGGCTTGGAGAATTGATGTCCCTTGTATGTCAGAAGCCATTGGTTCCAGTTCTAGCACTGACAGCCACTGCAAATGTGCAAACAAGAAAGGTTGTAGAGGAGTCACTTTGCCTACGTCCAAATTATGTCAAAGTCTTCATAAGCCCAAACAGAGAAAACATCTATATCAACAGAGTGAGGGTGAATTCAAATGTTTCAAAATCTTTCAGTTGGTTGGTTGAGAAAGTTCAACAAGAATAAGTGTACATGGACAAGACCATTGTTTATTGCATATCCATTAAAGACTGTGGTCGACTCTTTATGCACTTTAAAGTTCAACTTGGAAAGGATAGTTACTATCCCAACTATGAGACATCTTCAAAGAATCTTCTTTTTGCCATGTACCACCATTCAACACTTCCCAAAAACCAGGAACAAACATTGGAATCATTCCTTGATGAAGATGGTACATGTAGACTGATATTTGCCACAAATGCTTTGGGAATGGGTGTTAATTTTCCCAATGTTAGACAAATAATCCATTACGGTCCACCAAGGGAAATGGAGGAACTCATGCAGCAGATTGGACGTGCAGGTAGAGATGGTAAGCCTGCTGTTGCATTGATAATGTACAGTGGCCAAAAGACCAGAAACTGTGACCAACAAGTTAAAGACTTGTGCAATAATGATGGCTGTTTAAGAGAGATGCTGATGGCTGATTTTGGAGTTGGGCATATTCCCAACTTTAAAAGCCACAAATGCTGCATAAATTGTCACAAGGAATGTTTATGTTCAAAAGGAGAAAATTTCAAGATTCAGCTACCAAAAGTTTCCCTTGATGAGCCAACAGCAGAATCAACAAAGACAAGAAGCATAAGTCCAGCACAACAACAGCTGCTGCAAGAACTTTTACAAGATTACAAGGTGGAACTTTCCTCTGAACTTTTGTGTTTTCTTGGTGTGGATGGAGGTAATTTGTTTGGTGATGTACTGGCAAAAAAGGTGTTAAAACATTCCAAGTTCATTTTCAACAAGGCATACATTCTAGAGAATCTGCCAGTTTTTAGAAATGCACATGCAATGGATATCCTTTGCATGATAAACGATGTCTTCGAAGATGTTGCCAAAGAAGAAATTGATGTCAATCAGTGTTCTTCACCTTACGTGACATTTGATTGTGAAATAGACTTCATCGATATGTGTCAAGACTTTCTTGATGAATTCAGTGACAATGATGGTGAAATGTCCTCAGATGAAGATCTTTTTGAAGAAGAACTTTGATTCAGCAAAGGGACCTGAAATAATGAATTAATTGTCAATTGTCAACAAAGCATGCATATCAATAATTACTTGATCACATACAACTTTTTTTACATTTTTGGACATGACATCATCATGATAGTTATTATTTAGGCAGGAATATGCCAGGAAATCCAATTTTCTCAAAATGACTGCAGGGAACCCTGTATACACCAATGATGGATGGTGGGGGTACACATGCCTACAAGGCATGGACTTATTTGGTAAACTTCAATGTTTTATAATATTATCCCACACCATAGAAAATATTTGCCAATCAGAAAGCAGGAAATTAAAGCCTGATTGTATATTTTTAGTGGTACTCAAATGTCTGTCTCTTCCTACATGTGTATGAGACATTTCCTACATGTATATGAGACATTGCAGTAATAAGTGTCTGTATTTTCTTGGTGTGAGATAAAATAGTTGCTCAATGTGGATGTCCCACTGTTCACTTGTATTTTTCTTAATTTTTTTTTTTTTGTATCCTAGAAAATACAAGTGGCTCATGCAATGTTCTTTTTTATCAATATGTCAAATAGACCCTTTTCCAGATGATGACAGATTAAAATATAAAAGAGTTAAAATTAAATCTTATACCAAAACTTGTAGGCTAGAGCACCATTATTTTTATTAGTAATCCTACAAAGTTTCATTGAGTCATGTGTTGTATCAGCTGAGATAATGTATGTTGGAATTTGAGAGATTTATATGAGACACTTATATAGGGGTTGTAGCTGGAAAAGGTTGAATCTAGCTATTAATTTTGTTACACTAGCTGCTAATTAACTAACCTGAACTGATTTGTTCTTCATTTGTTGTGAATATTGATGTGGTATATGGCTTACAACAGATTTTTTTAGACATTGCAAATCTGGGACTTTATTTACCAGCACTCTTGCAGCGAGCAGAATGAAGTCTTTCAACAGTTTGCTGTTATATTCGGCTGATGGCAGAAACTCTGAATTTTCAACATTCAAAATTGGCTTAATCTGTTCAGAGCTTGTACTTTGCAGAGATACCCGATCTTGAATTGCATTCATAGCAAACCAGTGTATGCTCTTGTTCTGATTGTCACTGGACATATGCTTAGGCTTCACAAACTTATCTACATTGTCCCCAATAATTTGATACCTTACAGGCTCATTATCTTCCTGGTGAGATTTCAGTATAGATACATCCTGTTTGTCCAGGGTATTCACCTCATCAATACCTTGTTCATGGACAAAGTCTATGAAAGTCTGATGATCATCCTGAGAAAAACCACATTTGATTAAAAGATAGCTTGACATAGGGCCATTCTCAGCAACATATGAATCTTTGGTATGTTCACAATATTCTACATAATCATGTAGAAAGTCTTCCATATTCAGGAGTTCACTGTCCATAGACTGGCTTTCAACCTCATTGTCCTCCATGCTTTGACCATCAGCAGATGATTCTGGGAATGCAAGGGATAGACTGCTGACATCAGTTGTTTGGAACCCTTCTGGAATTTGCTCCTGATCTTTTGTCTTTACATATTCATCAACATGGCCTAGCATTTCATTAATGAGATGGTGTTTCTCCAGTTCAGATTTCCAACCCTTAACCTCATCATCAAAACCTCTGCCCATCTCATCTAGTTTCTGTAAGGTACTGGTGTGACTTGCTCATATGCCCCAATGGTTTGCTCGCAGATAACCCTGGTGATTTAAAAATATTATCTTCACTGAATGGCTAGCTAGTGTCCTTTTCAGCTGATGGGAATTTTGTCATGCAATGGTTTTAGGCATGCAAGCACTGTATCCCAACATCCCATATGGCTTGCAAGGAGACCATGCCAGGCTGGTTATATTTAGAAATGTTTAGTTTCAGAAAAGATCCATACCCTACCATGGAAGGAATTGGTAAATGGACCCCCTGACCCCTGGAAGATCCAATTTTCTTTCATAGAAACTCAGTAATTTTGTTATTTCTCTCATCCCTCCCTTTGCAGAATGTCCAATTCCCTCCTTATAGGGTATGGATATTTCATGATATAACACAATGTAAAGAGGGAGGCAATGGTTTGTTTACATTTGCACAATTTAAAATTTCCTTTATAATTTGTAATTTTTTGTTGTTGTTGTAATTTTCTTTGGTTATTTTCACAAGTACATTAGGGCATTTTGATCATTGAAGTACCTGTTTTTTGGCGCCACTATGCCATAGGACTCCAAGTGAAAACCTGTACGCAATAGCAGACATCTGAGCGCATCTCTGCTTCAAAAGAATGGAACTTGCAAGGGATATAGGTGCTGCGTATTTCTGTTGATCATTGTTTACGTTTTCCACTCTTCCTTTTTTAAATCCTTTCGCCACACTAGACATGCAACCATACAAAATTGGCGCCCTTGTTTTCAACTCTTTTTCGAATTTTCTTTCTGAAAATTCTACCAACTCCTTTGCTTTTGTTTTCCTGAGAATTGAGGGTTCTTTCGTGCTGCACAAGGAACTGGATTCTTTGTTGATTTCACAATTAACTCTGTTCAATATCGCAGTTCTGAGTTCGGGGTGTTTCCAAATAGAATTGACAACTCCATGATATTCTCGAACTGCAATCTGTCTCACGATAGTGGCATCCAAATCGTGACGGATGACTTTCTTCACTGGACGGGACGGGTAATTTATACAGACCTATTAAAAAAGACTCGATATAAATCTACGGATAATTGCAGAATGTGAAATAGAACAAAATATCGTCAAAGAGAACACAATTTGAGAAAACGTAGTATAGGGTAGTAAGGGTCGGATTTTTTGACTTCCGATCTCTCGGATCCAAAAAACCTCCATCCTCCAGTTGCTGGAAGGAATTGCTTTCGACCTCGACATTGCAATTCTCGGAAAGAATTTTCCTTTTGCTACTTGGGTGACTGGCACAGGTTTTCTTTCTGGCTTGCGAGGTATACGACGCAGTTAAAGGGGAATCCTTCGCACATCGCTTCTGGCGATATTCATCGTTGGCGTCTATCGCTACTTCTGCATAGTTTTTTTCTAAACATAAGAAGTTCCTTTTCTTGATCCAGCAATTTGTCATATTTTAACACATTTCTGTAGCATTTCTTACACAGAACTTGGGAAAAATCATTGGTGTTTTCGACCTTTGCGTTGACGACATTTCTAAAGCGACGAAGAAAATCCTCATTCTTTTCAGCGAATATATTGACTTGAGAACATCCTCTGATTTTCAAATTTGTTTTACATACTCTACAAAAGTCGTTTGGGCGAGGATTGTAAAGTTTCACTGGTGTTTTTGAAGGGCTTTGATGCAAAACTTTTTTCATAACAACTTAACAACCCAGGGTCGATAGGTTTCGCACGTGTAGCAGATATTTTGACAGCTTGTAAATACCGGTACAAAAGTCTTACCGTGATATCCCTACTGAGCAACTTTAGTTGTAAATCGGCAAAGAACTAGCCCACCCGTCCCTCGAGCAAATTGTAAATCCGATCCTCCTTTGTGATTGGTCAACAGAAAATGACATGTTTGACAGCTGTCAAGAGTTGGCGTCTGCATGAAAGTGAGGTTCTCAACGGTCTTTACCAGAGGTTTTCTTTTTCTTCTCTCTCTCGCGACGTAAAGAAAGAAAGAAATACGAAAAAAAAAACCTCTGGGACCAGGGTAGTAGTTCCTTGAATAGTTTTCTGATAGCCGTGATAGATGGAATCTGAGGTGCTGCCAAATTGAAGTCGCTTGCCAGAGCGTTCTGTATTTCACGCAGATACATCATTGGATAAATACGTACAAGGGCCTCTGAATAAGCTTCGATAAACCAAGATATTTCCTTTGGCCTTGCATTACCTTTGACCAGTGGTGACAAAGTTGCTCTATGTTGAAACAAGCGAATGTATTTATCAACGCAGTTGTAAGACACTCTGCATGCTCTTGCTGTAACAGATATTGACAATGTGAAAATATAAGTAACTATGACCTGAAGCCTTTCCTGCATGTGATACGAGCATCCATAGCGGTATAAACCGCCCTTATCGTTCAACTCCCACGGCATTGCTTATCAGAATTAAAGCGTTGAGATTTTGCTTTAGACCTGAGTTTTGCCGCTTTATCTTAAAGTATATTTGTTGAGCTCTGTTTACTCCAAGACAAAGGGTGATCATTATTATACCGTGGAATGAGTGGAATATGGTTGTCTTTGTTTTACCAAATATTAATTACATTAATATTCTTTTATAACACAACGCTGCGGGTTTTCTGCAAAGGTCAGTTTCATAAGGCATATGTACCGAATTCGATGCAAACGAGATTATAATGAGCAGAAACAAAAGATAGATCAATTTGCATCAGTTACATGTGAAATACAGTACAGGTTACATAACTTGCATGGGGCAGAAACCAACTTTATTTTGATACATCAACAAAATAATATCGGATTCTACTCCATGCAAGTTATGTAACCTATATTGTATTTTGGGCACGTCCAGCTGTCGAAGATAGTGATAAAGCAAAACTTCTTTGTTCATGTCATCCGGCAATGCACGTCAAAGTTGCTGGGAAGTGTAAATACATTTGGTTTAATTTTCAAATCACGGCGCATTTCTATTTGGGTTTATTTCCGGGTTTCAACAGCTACGATACATCCATAAGTACAATTAATTCATATTATATTTCGGGATGCATATACATATTTATATATATATATTTATTAATTTACTTAGTTACTTAATTATTTACTTATTTATTCATTTATTTATTTTAATTTGTAATTAGAAGGCGAAGAGCCACCTGTGGATGTACTTCTAATAAACCATTATTATTATTATTATTATTATTAACAGCGGGGAAGGATGTCGTCCAGGACATGTACCAGATGCCGCTTACATGGCAAAATAGCATTACTGAAAGGCCACAAACGATTGTGCCCCTTTCAAAATTGCAATTGCAAGAAATGTGCCAGTTATGACCATGCTTTGGAAGCTAAAGCTTCGACATATGCTAGTAAGGCCGACAAAGGAAAGTTGTGGCGCACCAACCTGAATGCGAGATTGACTACGGCTCCTCAATTTCCCGAAATGTCGCCGACTAACGTGGAACAAGATACAAAGTTGGCAATCCAACTAGCAAATTTGGAAACACAGAAAAAGCGACAGCAGTCAAAGGTTGATGAACTGAGACGTAAGTATATGAGCACACCTATTTGTTTTGACGTTAAATGAGAAAATTAAACGAGGCTTACCTGTAAGGTGAAGTTTGATTGGAATTCTACCTCCTCATTGTTGCATAGAGAGATCACATTAGATAGTGCATGCGTAGTGAAGGTCATTTTTCAAAGCTGGCCCATGTTACCCCCCAAAATGGGTTGGTTTCTTTACACCAATCAAAAAGGGAGGGCACGTGATCTCTCTATGCAAGAATGAGGAGGTAGAATCCCAATCAAACGTCACCTTACAGGTAAGCCTCGTTTAATTTTTTAATTCTACCTCATTAGCATATTCGAGATCCCGTGAGACTTCAAAGCTACATGGGCCTAGATTTCAATATGTCCCTCATGAATAGAAACGTATCATTGACAAAAACTTAATATAACAAAAACTAAAGCTTTTAATCTTGGAAACATATCTTTGCACAAACATAACGTGCTAACGTAGTTAAACAATTAATCAAGTTGCACAACTTAAGTGTAAATGACTGTAAATATCAAACATTTTTTGAAATGGGCGGCCATTCCAAAAATTAGATTTTCTTGAAACTCTGCATACAGCTTCCCTATACCTACCTATGAAGAAACACCCATATGATTAGGTGTGGAAGCCTTTGGTTTCCATGGCAACGCACATGCCTTATTTTGGGCCAGTTTTGATCAAAAACACTCCCAAATTTCCGACTTTTTAATACCTCACTGTAACTAGGTTACCTAATGCCTGAAAATAATTTTAATATCCTAGAAAAGATCAATCTTTTGCTATTCGTTTGGTTGCCTTTGTGTCTCAATTGTTGCCTTGGCAACCGAATACAGGTATTTTAAACATTACATGGTTTTCGAGTTTTGAAAATTGCTGAATTTTGACCAACTTTAGGGATCCATAACTCTGGTGGTAACGCTGAAATCGTAAAGCAACTGACATCATGTGAACACTTTATCTTATCCTTTGCCAGGAATTGTTTTATATTTTTGGGCAATCAAATAATAATGATGTCATGCTGCTTTAAACTAACCCATCTATTGCAATTGCAGGAAATATGACCTTGCATTTTGTTTTGATTTTTATGGTTAAATCCTCTTTACTTGGCTTGAGAGAGTGATGAATAAGGGCTCTAATGACAACAATTGATGTTTTTATCAATTTCAAAGAAATATTGATCAGTTAACTGACGGGTCTTGCAACTGAAATATGCTAATTAGCCTGCTTCGACCCCAACTTTTACTGCATCATAGTTCCAAAATTTTCAATCACCACAACGTAAATTTGGCACTATAAGTAGACTTACCTTGACTCAAAGCAAAAATATATCATCAAAGAATAATTGTTCTCCATGATGAAAGCATTGGCAACCGAATCAGTCCAACTTGAGAAAAGTGACAACGCCAATGAAGTCCAGCTTCATAATTCACGGCAACTTTCAAACATCTCTTTCTGAATTACTCGATAATGTTTCATAAGAAGTCTTAGCATATCCATCAGAGGGCAGTCAAGTCCATAATCCTCTTTGAAGAAGCCATTTCAGGAGGAAAAATCAAGCGAAAGCTACAAAGCTCGAAGACTTTAAAAGTATGTACCGCTGACCACGTCAATAATCACTCAAGGCTCACCACAGGTAACCCAGATATTCGATATTTGGCTTCGTTCTCCGCTTTTTTGGGGGAGGGAGGCGCAGGAAAGGAAGGAAGAAGGAAAGGAAGGAGGGAAGGAAGGAAGGAAGGAAGGAAGGAAGGAAGGAAGAAAGGAACGACGAAGGGAAGGGAAGGAAGAAACGAGGGAGGGAAGGAAGGAACGAAGGAAGGAGGGGGGCATTGGGGGGTCTGGCCGGTACACCGCAACACCGCAAAGAAATAAATGTCATCACCGCAACACCGCAAAAGGAAAGAAGGAACTGTTTCATCGCAGTCTTCTTGGTATGTGAAACTTATGCTTGAAGAGTTTGACTTAGAGGTAGAGGTTGCTACTGGAAAACGAACGGCTCCATATCTTCAGGCATTGCATGCCCTTGTAATGCTTTGCCCTTGCAAGTCGTCCTGATAAAGAAGTACAGTACACTGTACAGTGAGAGATTGAAAAGGAAGTAAAGTGAGAGATTGAAATGGAAGTAAAATGCACTTGGTTTATATATAATACTGAATTCCTGTCGGACTATTATCAAACACTTGAGGAACTCCACAAACGTACGAAAATAATAGGTACAATATCTGAAAATTGTATCGTGATTCCGTTATTAATCTTAACTTTGTTGTGTTTCTCAATTTAAGGCAAAATTTTTGACAATTAACGCTAAGCTGACTGAAAGACACTTTAGGACACCTAATCAAAAAAAAAAACTAAGCTATCACTAAATACCCTAACACTGAATCACATGGTTTGGAAGAAGCCGAAGCATCTGGTCAGAAGCATGTGCATCGAACTGAAATAAATATACAGGATAACAAATTATTTATGCAATTCAGTGTAATCGTCAGTCAAATTTAAACATGACTAGTTGTACCGCCGACACAACTGAAATGCGGATCTAGACCTTTTGAAAGGGGGGTGCACCATTTTACAAAACACAGAGGGCATAATTTCCTCAAGCCCCCTTCTAAAGTAACATCACAGGGCTGTAGCAAGCCATCAAATTCTGAAAGGCTAAAACAACTTATTCTATAGTTATCCTTTTTCGCGAGCGCAGCGGGCGCGAAATTTGGGCTAAACAATTACGATAAAACCAACCAACAACAAACATTTAGAAAGTAATGCTTTGGGAAAGTATATTGTTCTACACGTTTAGACAAGATATAGAGAGTGAGTGAGAGAGAAAGAAAGAAAAAAATAAGAGGACCCAACTGAAAAGGGGAGGGCACTGGCCCCCCTGGACCACCCCCCCCCTTGGATCCCCACCACCGAATTGATCCCCGATTACCACGTCATGCAAATGATCCCGAGAAAAATCATTGAACCTGTGCCGCATATTCAGACTGCAGAATACACTGCTGTTTTTTTTCTCATTTTTACTCGAGTACCATCTCCCTCCCTCCCTTCTTTCCTGAGGGGGACATTGGGGTTTGCGTGCGGTGGTGCGGTGTTGGCCTTTTTTAGTTCGCTGTTGCGGCCAACGAGACTGAAAAAATGCGGTGTTGCGGTGATCACAAACCTTGCGATGTGCAGTGTTTACGTTATTTTGTGTGCGATGTGCGGTGAAGCGAATTTTTTTTTTGCGGCATTGCGATTTTAAGGTCCAACAAAAATGTTTCATCACATTCCTCTTGAAAAAATGCGGTGACAGTGTTCCGTTTGCGGTGTTGCGGTATGCCAGACCCCCAATGCCCCCCTCCTTCCTTCCTTCCTTCCTTCCTTCCCTCCCTCCCTCCCTCCCTCCTTCCTTCCTTCCTTTCTTCCCTCCCTCCTTCCTTTCCTTCTTCCTTCCTTTCCTGCGCCTCCCTCCCCAAAAAAAGCGGAGAACGAAGCCAAATATCGAATATCTGGGTTACCTGTGGTGAGCCTTGAGTGATTATTGACGTGGTCAGCGGTACATACTTTTAAAGTCTTCGAGCTTTGTAGCTTTCGCTTGATTTTTCCTCCTGAAATGGCTTCTTCAAAGAGGATTATGGACTTGACTGCCCTCTGATGGATATGCTAAGACTTCTTATGAAACATTATCGAGTAATTCAGAAAGAGATGTTTGAAAGTTGCCGTGAATTATGAAGCTGGACTTCATTGGCGTTGTCACTTTTCTCAAGTTGGACTGATTCGGTTGCCAATGCTTTCATCATGGAGAACAATTATTCTTTGATGATATATTTTTGCTTTGAGTCAAGGTAAGTCTACTTATAGTGCCAAATTTACGTTGTGGTGATTGAAAATTTTGGAACTATGATGCAGTAAAAGTTGGGGTCGAAGCAGGCTAATTAGCATATTTCAGTTGCAAGACCCGTCAGTTAACTGATCAATATTTCTTTGAAATTGATAAAAACATCAATTGTTGTCATTAGAGCCCTTATTCATCACTCTCTCAAGCCAAGTAAAGAGGATTTAACCATAAAAATCAAAACAAAATGCAAGGTCATATTTCCTGCAATTGCAATAGATGGGTTAGTTTAAAGCAGCATGACATCATTATTATTTGATTGCCCAAAAATATAAAACAATTCCTGGCAAAGGATAAGATAAAGTGTTCACATGATGTCAGTTGCTTTACGATTTCAGCGTTACCACCAGAGTTATGGATCCCTAAAGTTGGTCAAAATTCAGCAATTTTCAAAACTCGAAAACCATGTAATGTTTAAAATACCTGTATTCGGTTGCCAAGGCAACAATTGAGACACAAAGGCAACCAAACGAATAGCAAAAGATTGATCTTTTCTAGGATATTAAAATTATTTTCAGGCATTAGGTAACCTAGTTACAGTGAGGTATTAAAAAGTCGGAAATTTGGGAGTGTTTTTGATCAAAACTGGCCCAAAATAAGGCATGTGCGTTGCCATGGAAACCAAAGGCTTCCACACCTAATCATATGGGTGTTTCTTCATAGGTAGGTATAGGGAAGCTGTATGCAGAGTTTCAAGAAAATCTAATTTTTGGAATGGCCACCGTATATTTGATATTTAGAGTCAATGACACTTAAAATGGCATTGCCATACTCAGTATCTGTTTTAGTTTCTCTTCTGTAGTAAGTTGCAAATGTGCAATGAGATGACCATCCCGCTGCCTCCATTTGTGCTCAGAGGTACTCCCTTTTTAAGTGCAGCAGAGGTTGAAGCTGACCTGGTGCTATGTGGCCGAAAGTTTTTAACATCTATACCAGCTTGTGTCATTACTGTTTTTACCCATCTAGAGATTGTGGATGCAGTTACAGGCTTATAAGGCTTGCAAAAGCTAAGGAAGAGCCTTGTGCTTTGTAAACTATGAGCAGGTTTTGTTCTAGAAATGTATTCATCTAGGTAAGTCATTACACAAAGCCTTCTGTCTACAGGAAAGGCAGGTAATACGAGCACAGGTTGCGACTTCCCAGGTTTTGATTGTTTGACCAGTTGATCTATGTAAAACTTATACGATGATTTTCCTTTAGAAAAATGTTCTAAATCCATCAAGTGGATTGACTGACATTGCTGTCCTGTAACTAACATGCACAGCATTACTAATTTACGAGTAAGTGATTTGAGATCCAGTTTCGCCGCAGGGCTCCAAGTTTTAAGTAGATCTAACACTTTGCAAACATCCCAGGTTGTATGGTAGCGAGGTAAAGGGGGCCTTGTCTGGTAAGTTGTTTTAACAAACCTCTTAATTAGTGAGTGTTCTCCAACACTTAGAGTACTATCAGCAAGCTCAACAGCTGCTGACAGTGCTGATCTTGCAGTGTTAATTGCTGAATAACTGCTTCCGGAGTCATAAAGGTAGGTTAGGAACTCAATTATAATAGCCACACTTGGGTAAATGGGATCTTTATTTCTTTCTGCTGTGAATCTCTTCCATTTATCCAAATAAACTCTGAAATGTTCTGTTGCTGGAGTCGTCCCCTGATAAGAGGCATGCCATCAGTTTCAGTTTTGGCCACAGTGGGTGAATCAGTGTTCTGTTGTGTGGTAACTGTAGCACAGACTTGTCCCTTGGGAGCAACACTGGTTTCTTTTGTAACATGTGTAACATCTTTGGGAACCATACTTGGGTTCTCCACAAAGGTGCTATTAGCATTGTTGAGCTCTGTTCTTCATGAAGCTTTTGAAGTACTTTGGATAACATGCTGAAAGGTGGAAATAAATAGACATACTTAGTTCTCCACCTCATGCAAAATGCATCTATTTCCATGGCTTCAGGATCAGCATGCCATGATACAAAAGGTTTGAATTGATAATTGTTTCGTGAGGCAAATAAGTCTATTTCTGGTTTCCCCCACAATTTTACTAGCTGTTTGAAAACAGTGGGATGAAGTTGCCATTCTGTTCTATCCATGAATTTTCTGCTCAACCGATCAGCCACTACGCCATATGTTTTTTGAAATACACCACAACCATATTTCACGTGTTACTTTGTGGCAGGCCAATGAGTATGTGCCACCCATATTATTGATAAATGTTACTGCTGTGACATCTAGTTGTAAATGTATGTGTACATTTCTCTCATTGTTACATAAAGACTCTAAGCCTAGTTTGGCTGCTTTTACCACTGTTTTCATTGATACGCGCCCGACTGATAAAAGTTCGTTGGTCGAGTTTGATTTACTGTTCCGTCAATCAAATACAAAGTGGGCGGTACCGGTATGACGTATGACAGACTTTCATAGGCTGGGCGCGGATTTTTTGGCGCGGGAAAGCTCAAGAAGATGGAGGAAGAGAGTGAAAATTTTGAACTCAGTGAGCGAGTAGGAGTTGAGCTTCCAGACATTGAAGAAACACAAATCTGGGATGAAGACAATGTTGAGGTATGCTATTGCAAACATGTTTTGAGTCATGCATTGTTTATTCCAAAGCACATGGCGACGATGAAGGAAGTACTACTATTAAAAAATACGTTCTTCTTCCTCTTTCAGAGAGAGGTTGCACTTTATCTTCAAACAAAAAATGGTAAAGTAAGTGGCGAGCAATCTACCCCATTTATACTTCCTCAAAGGTGGACGTTTCGAACTCTTGAAGTTTGTGTTCACGACTATGTTGCACGAGTCATGGCTGACGGCGAGAAGGAAAAAGTTGAAATCAAGAAGCTGTTTTTCAAGAAAAAAGGCAACAACAAGACCCTCGTAACCATACAAAGCGATCATGATATTCCTGCGTTGTTGCAAGAATACCCGTTGTCTTGGCCTGGTTCAGGGAAGAAAACACGGTCGGCGACAATGATAATGGCCGTAGATTGGTCTTTCAAAGCCGACGGTACGTTTATAATTTGCTATGCATTCCTCTCACTTTTTCCGACTCCCTTTCTCTGGATAATTTTTATTCAAGGTACTGTTTTTTTAGTGTTCTTATTTCTCTTCTATTTCTGTTATTGTTTAGAAATTTATTCAGCCAAATCACCCCGACGATCACCACGTGTGGCCGCTCGCCGTCGAGAGGAATCGGAAGTATTTGTTTTTGAAGTTACAAGGGGCAAAAACAACGATACAAAATTGTCAAATACCTCAGTTGTTCTTCATGGTTTTGTGGCTAGTCACAGTACTTTAGAAGACTTGAAAACGATGCTGAAGACTATGCCGGATTCTAGTTCTTCAGTATTTGTACCATCAAGTGGGCTATTTTGGCTGAGAAAGGGGAAGAAACAGTTGGTAGCACTGAATACAGAAGATGATTTTAAATGTTGTATCGAAGAATACAAGGACGCGAAAGGACATCCAAAAGGAATTAGAATAGCCTGTGCTGCCGTGAGTGCCAGTCCCTCAGGTATACTTATTAAAAAAAGTTACTGTTTGATCATTTTGGATATGGACGGCTTGTAGATTTCATCTGATAAGCACATGAAGTTTTAGGTAATTACTTCGTATGTTCAGATAAATCTATTTATTATTATTTTTACAACAGCTGTCAAAAAAGTAGAAGAATATGAGAAATCCGCCAAAACTGGGATAATACCAGGGGCCTAAATATAAAGATGACTGTGCATAATTGAGTAAAACTTTGTTTATGTATTATAGACTCTTATCACCCTGGCATCAGGTATATAAAATATTGTTTATTGGATAAATTCACTATCAAACTCGCTCTCTTTGTCCAGGTTTATCTAGCTCTACAAACAGGAAAAGAGCACTTGATTTCTCAAGTGTTTGTGATGTTGGGGAACCAAAACTAAAAAGTGACGAAAATGACATCTGGAACAATGTGCATTGTTCCTTGGTGAGAGATCTTGAAAAAAAAGGTATATTGAATCGGTATGGAGTTAAACACCTTAAACTTTGGACTGATGAGATCATTAGTGGAAAATCAACTGGTATTGGTGATGAGCCAATCTGGCAGAATTTTATAGATCAAGTTGGTGTTCCACCCAAAACACCACACCTTCCTCCAGAAACAAGAAGTCCAACTCCCACAACAACTGATGACTTGTTGAAAGCCATGTTCCTGCAAAATCAGCAGAGAATGGAGATGGAGTCCAAGCGAGCTGAAGTTTTTCAAAATTCCATGATGGCTATGATGGCCAATTCAATCCAGTTCAATTCACCAGTGTTTCAACAACAGGTAGATTTGTAGATTTCAGCTGCATGAATACTAATGAGTGGGGGAGGGGATTTGTACAATTACAACTACAACAACAACAACAACCACCCCTAAGGGGAAAGTAAAGTGGGAGGTAGTGGTGGCAATGGTTGTGGCCACACTGTTTTTGGTAGGGATGTGTTTTGAAGTTTTAAGGCAATAAAAGGTAGAGGTATGGGTTATCCACTACAGTTAGAATGAAGCTCGTGATTTGTTAAAAGGACAAAAAGAATATGTGGACTACTCTGAACAATGTCTTTTTGTTCTACTTGTTGCCTGTGGCATTGTTTCCTTCCAACCGTAGTGTACGTATTACTGAGAGGTATTCATTTAAGAATATTCTTTATATAACTGTTTTTGTTTTGAGAAACCAAACAGGTACTGTGTTAGGACTTAATTATCTATTTTTTTTCAAGTTCTCACGATCCTGCATATCTTCAACCCCAAAGAATCCTGATCAAAAGAAGAAACCACTTTTGCACTATACTCAAGATGACTGCTGCACATTGTTGAGGAAATCAAATCTATCGCATCTACAAAATAATTTTGTTAGAGCAGAGGTAGATGGATCATTGCTAGTCTGTCTCTGTAATCCACATATAAGTGATAACATTCTAGAAGGCCTGGGTATACTCAAAGAAAGTGATAAAGAAGCAGTTATCAATGCAGTTAAGCAAGAAATGCCAATTTCAGCATCAGGTGTCCAGCTGAATACAAGTTTCACACAATAGACTCTAAAAAACCTTGACACCCTGCAGTCTTCTGCAGTCAATTAATCATGAAAATTACTGTTGATGTTACTGTTGTTGTTAAAGATAGCATTTAAATTTCATTCTCTTTCAAAGTAAAAAAACCCACCCCCTTTGATATACTGTTGACAATTTAAGTACCTTTAGCAACCCTTTTTGTACAAAATCCTTTTCCTATACCCAAAGTCCTGAACAATTTCCCTACCCTTTCTTTGACCAAAAATTGCAAATTTCCTACTTTTCCCATACCTCTATGGTAGCCCTTTTGGGCAGAGCATCCCCATATAGTAGATCATAACTAAAAATTTCTCACGTCACCTCCTTTCTAGAAAGGTTATACTCTTTATTTTTTTATCATATATATATATATATATATATTTTTTTTTTTTTTGGGGGGGGGGGGTATTGCATAATATGGATTTCAAACAATAAGTTACAAATAGCCACAGTCTTCAAAGAAGCCAATACTTTGAGCTTGAGTTACCTGTTGGAATACAAAGTTTAAGCATGTACAAACATCAAAATTTACCCCTATGTTGATTTAGACATTTCTGTCATGTTGTGCAGTTATAATATCTAACATAATTAAGTTACATGTTTTATATACAGGATATTTGCAGATTATATATTTGGCTTATTATACTTTGAGTTTAATGTGTATTGTAACAAAGAGAGGTAAAAAATAACAAGACAGTATACTTTCTGAAAACAAATACAATTTTATGATTATCAAATTACGTCATGATGTATAATTATGTTATTTCTCTCTAACAATTACCTGATCTAGTGCAATCTCAAAGCACCGTTTTGGATATCGATAACATACTTCTTGATTCCTTTGTAGCCATTTTTTACTGAAGTTGAAACAGTCTTCTATTGGATTTAAATCAGGTGAATAAGGACTAATAAAGAAAGAAATTAACATTTATTACATTACATTTATAACTTTATGCAAAAACTGTGAGTCTCATTGAAGTATTAAAATATCAATATCAGGTGCATTGTGGGTAATTTATATACACTCATGGGATGAAGGTAATATTACAGACTTGCTCACAGAATTTTGACGCAGGTACACAGTAAACTGTACACTGAATAAATGCTTCACAAATGTTTTTAAGGTTGGATCCAGGATGATCTTTGAAGGGGAGGGATTATATAAAGGAATCAAAAACTGCAAAAAGTTACAAGCACATTTTGGGTAAAAAATCAAAACTAGCAAATGATGAGCATCAAACATTGTCTTACAAGGATTGTGCATCATCTCATGCACCCTTCCAACTACATCTGCTACTAGTTTCATTGAATTATGATTGTGATGAATGATAGTGAACTTACGGAAGAAACATTATAATGCCTCCTTTGTTGTGGACCTCATTTGCAACAACATTTGAATAATGAATATTGCAGTTATCCATGATAACAACAGAGCATGCCTCTCCTCTTGCAAAGCAGCCAATGTGAGGTAAGACAAACTGCTGGAAGGCAAATTCAAACTGGTCTCTATTGTAAGCTCCTGTGATTACGTGAGATGCTTTTACCCCATGAATACTGATTGCAGCAAGAACACTGTATCTAGAACCTCTGGTGAAATTGCCTTTTCTTGATATTCTACCTGTCCCAATCAGATCTCTTGCATATCTTCTCTAAAATGAATGCAATAAAAAATAAGATTAAATTCCAACCCAAAACCTATCTGGAATTATGAAAATAATATTACTAGTCTCTTGCTAATGCTGCACACCGGTGTTTGGGTTTGGTCACACAATGCTCCAAAATAGTCACGCCAACTGCCTAATTTTACCTGAAAAGTTCGGTTATCTTTTGCAGATTCGTCTATGAATATCAACTGGTTTCTATTGAAAGCACTAACTGTGCGACGATATTCTGCTCGATTCGTCTCGTTGCGTTCCCTTGCAATAACGTTCAGCTACAATAAAAAGTAACAAACTTTTACCTATATTTATTGTTTACATTCAAATTCAGTTGATTCTACAAAAGGAGATTGAGTATAGACTCGTGTACAAATAAAATGAAATATTCTTTCGAGTTTATTAGATTTGACTATACAGTGTATTTACCTTCCGCCTAGAATATCCAATTTTTTTCAAATATCTACTTATCGAGGCAGAACTTATCAGCTTCCCCGTAACATAGTGTAGCCACTGACTGATTTCGTCCTCATATGCTTCCGGGTATTGCTCGACGATTGATTTGATCAGCAAAATATCATTTGCTACAAAGAAACGCAAGCAATCAACTGCTTTATTACGATAATTACAAAATTGAGCTTATCGTGGACCTACCGTCTAGCATCCTTGTTCGACCTGGACGAGGATTGTAGTCCACAGAATGCATTCTGTTATAAATACGCCTTACTTTCTTCACAAACGTTTCACTGACATTAAGAATCCTCGAGGTTTGGCTCACATTTAACCCTTCTGTATATAGCAAATAAAGTACTCTCCAACGCAAAGCGACTGGATAATCGGCAACCATCTTGAATCATTCCCGCCTTGACGGTGTGTAGTCCCGCCCACTTTGTATTTGATTGACGGAACAGTAAATCAAACTCGACCAACGAACTTTTATCAGTCGGGCGCGTATCAATGAAAACAGTGGTAACTCAAGGTAATTTATGTGTTGAGCTTGTTCATTTGGGAGCCATCTACCCCCTGTACATTCTCCATTCTGTCTATGTGCACCCCACCCCTCTAATGAGGCATCGGTTGTGAGAATGAGATCGGGGTTTGGTTGTAGAATTTTCTTAGTGAATTTTTGATAATTTCCTAGCCACCATTTGATATCTTCTCTGGCAGCACAGGAAAACTTCATATGTGCCTGAAAGTTGCCTTTACTATTTCTAAGTCCCTCAATTTTTTCAATTTCAAGTTGCTTATAATAAAGGGGTCCATACTGTACCCCAACAGAGCATGAGACATAAGTACCAATTAGCTGAGCTGCTTCTTTGATTGTACATGTACTTGTGTTCAAAATATTTTGCCTAAGCAATCTGATATTGTTAATCTTTTCCTTTGTAAGGCTAATAGACATATCAATAGAATTCAGGATAAATCCCAGGTGCTCTATAACTTGACTTGGTTTTGTAATAGATTTCTCTTCTGAGATCTGAAATCCCAGATCTCTAAAGAGTTTGTAGGTTTCATGTACATTTCTTAGACACTGATTGTGTGACATCCCCATTAAAAAACTGTCATCTAAATATCCACTTGAAATATGACCTCTTGTTCGCAAATGAGAATACACTGGTTTCATAAGTTTTGTGAATATTCTAGGTGCAGAACTAAGGCCGTTGGGCAACGTAATGTATTTAAACAATTGGTCGTTCACCTGAAATTTTAGATATTTTTGTGACTCATAATGAATTGGGACCGAATAATAGGCATCAGTTAAATCAAGTGATGCCATGAAGCAATTTTGCTTCATTAAGTTCATACATGATTGGATTGTATCCATTTTAACCCTTTCGCTCCTACAGCGCCCAAAACCGGCCGTAAAAATTCTACTCGTCTAAAAAATTACTTCTTCCTAAAAAAGGACAACTCAAACTCAACTTTGGTACGAAAGTAAACTCTAGTAAATGAGTCAAGTTTTGAAAATCAAACATTGTGAAACAACTGCCGATTTCTGCAGAAATTCGTCATTTCAAGGCAAGGAAAGGAAAAAATCACCATTTTGGGCTCAATTTTCATTGTTGAAAATCACACATTTTGGACCTCAATTTTTCTCAACAAATTATCCTTTCCTGCACACGAAACGGCATTAACAACCAAATTCAGTCCTAGTCTTGTGTTCTCATGTACTTTTTGGCTTTCTTTTCCTTTCACGGTCACAGCTGCGGCTGATTCATTGTGGCCATTTTGCAAGCACGTGTTTTGGGACTTTTACGACCTAAATGCATTCTGGGTAATTCAGCTCCTACGCGACAGCCACAGCCCTTCCCTCCATCTTTTAGAGTTTTTAGTCAAGTCTCGAGCCCCCTCGGAATTCTGCCCAAATTTCGCGCTTGCTGTGTTCCTCAATCGTCACAACTCCCAAAAAATGCCATGGCAGGTCCGAGAAATTGCCCTTGGACGAGCTTCAAAGCACACTTCGTCTTGGCACCACTCAAAATTCACCCAGTCAAAGCTACGAGCCAAAATGCCTACGAAGTGTTACACCTTGACGAATTCTTACGGCAAGTAAGCTCTCTGCTACTTCCAGGCTTAATGATGCCCAGCCAGTAGGAACCAAAGGCGAAAAAAGGCTCGAAAATTCACAGAAATCCAAGTTTTCTGGACTTTCAAACGCCACCATTACTCAACCAAAAACGCTACCGCTTCAAACTGGTTTCAACCGGTTAACTTGAGCCCTCAATAGTACAAAACAGCAGAAGTTTGTATGGTTACTCCAGTAAGCAGGCGAAAAAATACACAAATCGATTATGACCTCAAAATTGCGTAAAAACCTCATAAATCCCCAGTAGCGAAAGGGTTAAAATGGATAGGTAATATGTTCTTATTGAGTTTTTTAAGATTCAATATCAGTCGGTACTTTCCATTCTTTTTTGGTCGCAAAAATACTGGTGAGATGAACTCGCCACTTTCATGATTGCATTTTTCAATGACTTTGAAAGTCTAAAAGTTCCGTTATAAGTGCATTAAGAGCTTTCTTTTCAACTTCATTCAGTTTTGTTGGATTTGGAGCTGTTGTTTGCTCAGGTGGGGATATGAAATCAATTTTGTATCCCGAGACAACATTTAGGATTGTGTTGTCTGTCGTAAGTTTTTCCCATTCACGTATGTGGAATTTTAGACGCCCGGCCATTAATACTTGTTTGTTGGCCAGTGTATAATCATTTTGCAGACAAAATGTCACTGCTTTTGTTATATTTGTGTTTACCTGAGGGCGAGAAATGTTTGGAACTGTGTTTACTTGCGAGGCTGATACTGACTTTTCGGTGCCTTTCGGTACTCTGTTTGGCGACCCTTTTGTCTTGGCGTATAGCCTCTTCCCTGGTATAAAAAAGGAAATGGTCTTTTCATATCAGACCTTGCTTGGTGGCTGCTATAATTATAGTTTTGCCTCTTGTTTTTGTTGTTGTGCTTTGATGTTATTTTAGATGTCACCTTACTGGCCTCAGTCAAATCTTTTACGGATTTGCTAAGTTCAGTTCCAAATAACAGTTCTTTCACCGGGTTTTGGTCGCTGCAAAGCAAGCGATATTCGTTTTTCATTTCCGATTTGAATAAATTTCTTCTTCGGAGGTCTATTTCATGGGATGCATCGCTTAGCAAGGACAAGCTGTCTGACAGCGTCTGCATTGAACTTGTCATCAGATCCGCCATTTCGGTCGGTATCTTATCTTTCTCCGTTTTTATAAATTGAGTCATCACATTTGCGACTCCAGTGATGCCTTTAATGAGCGACTTTTGAGCCTTTTGAAGCATGACATCCTCTGTCTTTACATCTTTACTCACATTATTGAATATTTCTGAGTTAACCCGCACTACTTCGAGGCGTTTACAATTGCCTGGTGTCGGTAGTTTGTTTATCAACTCATCTCGTGAGTCTTTGCTGGCGCCTTTGCTAAGCAGTTCTGTTAATAATTCAGATAAGTCTGAGTCAAGATCTTCTCCATTCTGTAATGGTTCATTTACCATTTTCACCATGTCGGCTAGTACCCCACTTAGTTCTTTCTTGGGTTTTTTCTTAGGAGGTTCGTGGATTTCTCCTTCCTCCAATTCGTTGGCGCCATTGTCTTTGGTGCTCGATTCTGTGTCTGACACTTTCTGACATTTCATCTACAGCCTGGCTATAATTGTCGTAGGCCGTTTTTAATTCAGCTAAAGAGCCAGTTATGCTCGAGAGTTGCTGTTTTATCTCCGCCACTTCGTCAGCTAACGGTTTTGGCACCAAAACCCCCGAAGGTCCTGTTTGTTGCTGGTTTGTCTTCGAGGTAGCCTTCGAAGGTCCTGCTTGTTGCTGGTTTGTCTTCGAGGTAACAGGAATTTCTCCAGAGGCTTTTCCCTTTTCTAAAGGTGTTTTGCCCTTTCGGGATTCTTTAGAAGACTCTCCTTTGTGTTTTGGCATTTCGCCTTGTCGTGTGTTAGTGGCCTCGTGGCCTTGATCAAGCATTTTTGCTCAGAGGCTGACTCCAAAGGTTTTCGCAGTTCGTCAGATAAAGTAATATGGTAGATAAGCCACCCTTCCAGCTTTTGAATTGTGAAAAAATGTACAAACAACGCGGATTAGGATATCTTAGGATAGGAAATATAGAGCTTCGCAAAAGTTGGACTTCACTTCAGTAAACGTACGCAATATGATCTTCAGTACGCATGCGCTATCTCTCACGGGATCTCGAATATGCAAATGAGGAGGTAGAATTGATAATGGAAAATGCATGGCCGATCTGTGATTAGTATATAGATAGTGAGACGGTCCATTTCGTAACGAGTATGAATATGCTACGAGTATGAATGAGAAGTGAAGATTAAAGCAACTAAACGTTTACACTATACCAAACTATCCCTGACTCGTAAGCAATCCCGGATAGCATTTTATAAATTTCATTTCAGATAATGTTTACTTAATCGGACTTTTCAGTACCTTTGGGAAACTCTTTCGTCTTGTTTTTTGACATTTTGCATCTGGATTGTCTTGAATCCGGGATTGTTTGCGCAAATGTAAACATGGCCTAACTTTAACTCGAGCGTGAATTCGTTGCTTTTGTAAATGATAGAACTCTAACTCTCACAATTCTAATACGTCCTTCAGATCGACCATTTTTTATGATCAACGTTCATTGAAATATGTGTATAGAAACGTACGCTTTAACTGTTTACGGCCTAGAATTTGTCTTTTTATCACTGAGAACTGTTTCAATGTGACATGAATGTCTCATTTTAAGTTTATGGTATTTGCATTCTTATCGAAACTGTTTCAAAAGAAATACCGACGCATCTCACACTATACAGTTTAATGATAGTTGTCTCCTTATATGCTGTGTACATTGAGATGCGTAAGCACTACTTTAATTATACTGTTTTTGTTTTCTAATTACCATTATCATATTTTGCTTTGTTGATTTCGTGTGTGCTTTCGTTTTGCTTTGTTGATTTCTAGTTACCCTTATCATATTTTGCTTTGTTGATTTCGTGTGTTGCCAACATATGGCATATACAGAACGAATGCACCAAAATTAATGCCTACCTATGTTTTTCCACAGACAAACAGCAGGAGCGACTGAATAAGCACAAACAGATGTATGGGAGCATAAATGCATACTCGCAAGAAATTACTTCTGAAGCTACTAGTCGTACATTGAGCCCTTTAGCTGTACTACGAACCGCCATACAACTCCATCAAAGAGAACCAAAGCATCTTACATCAACAGACGTGGCACGAAAAGAAGCTCCTTTGCTGCAGGCTGAACTCCCTCACACATCAGAAGCAACGTCGTCCTGCACGACAGATTTTCACAAGAAGTTGGAGGCCCTGAAGGAAGTTCTACCGATGGCTTCTGAGGTTAAATTGGCAACACTCTTAAGTGCTGAAGAAGGAAATATGAATTCCGTAGTGCAGCAAATTTTAGATTGCTTAGGTCCAGATGACGAGGAAGACTCTATGACTGAGCCAGTCGCGGTTATAGACCTCTCCGATGATTGTGGCACGAACAACGAATCTGAAGCATGTGCCCCACCAACACTGCAAAATGATGACACCGTTGCAAAGCTTGCAAACTTACCGGTGGAAATAGATGACTTGAAAAGCATTTTGGCTAATGTAACGCCTCCCACTAGTACTCAAGAGACTCCAATAAGTACCAGTCAAGAGCAAAACAACTTGCTGTCATTTCACCAGCCCAGCAAAACGGATACCTCTAAACTGCTCTCTAGATCTGTCAACGCCGAAAACAGTAATGCTCTGCTACTGTCCACAACACAAGACGAGGAATCACTTGATGGTCGGTATTGCACGATCTGTATGAGAAATATCTTCCAACAAGGCCCATTTTGCCAATTTTGTGCATCTCCATTAAAAAAGAATGTATTAAGATGGTAATAAAATGAAGCACAACATGAAATCTTTAGGGTTTGTTTTCCTTTTATTGTAATCGGTGTAGCTAGATTAGACAAATCTTAATCTACATTTATGAGATTTAATTACCTGCCTGAAATAAAGATAAAATCAACAAAGACACCTGACTGGTTAGTTGTCTCTAATAATGTATATTTGGGACTAGTACTTTAAAATCTGTTTCACGGGTTAAGTGCGCTCAAACAAACAACAAAACAATAGAAAAAGTGTCTACTAATGTCTGTTAGACTAATATCTATTTCACGAATTAAGTGCCATCCTCTTAAGATTTTTATGAGTATTGAATATTAGTGTTTATATTTACATAATTATTAATTTATCACTAAATATGAAATGTTGCATTCTTCAGGTGTTTACACTTCCGAACAAGTTATTATTTACATAAAGGTTTATATAAATTACATAAAGAAGCACAAATGGTAATGATGTCATCTATATTGGCTAACAGTGATATAGGTAATTCATGCTTGATAATTCGAAATGTTTTCTACGATTTGCAATTGCTTTTGTCTTTTGAACTTCAGCTTTTGTTAACTGCTCCTCTCCTCGTTTACCTGGAGGTATATGTAACCTTGCATGTTTGAGTAGTAAGTCCTCCGTAATAGTAAAACCTCGGTCAGCCATCACCTCATCCTGGGGCTCCAAAATGTCATAGAATCCAGATTCATTTGTCAAATGAACATCACTGGTTCTACCCCCCCCCCCCCCCCCGCCCCATGCTTTAGAAATAAAATTGAAAGCACCATTTGGAGTAATAGAAACTAATATTTTAGCAGTATTATGATGCTTGTAATTTGACCATGTATGAGCTTTTGTTGCCGGGTCCATTGGGGTTTCAATAAAGATTTCTGTACAGTCAATTATGTGTTGAACCTTGGAGTATCCATGATATTTAAACTTTGCAGGCAAGGTTTTCTTGACAACTTCAATGGATGGATTAAATATGACACACTTGAGTTCTTTGGCTGTGAGCTTTACCCAGGTTGTGAATGTGTTTGACACTGTTGTCAAGGATATACCAAACCTTTGAGCCAGATCAGCATTAGTTGAACCCAACCTAATTTTCATCATTGTCATCAGAAATTCATCTTTTTGAGAAAGAGTTCTTTGAGGGCCAAATTTTTTGGGTGTGGCTTTAAATTTCCTGCCTTTTCTTGATACTTGTGAGGGGCCTCTCCAGTAGGACACTTTTTTGGTATTATCTTGGATATATTCAAATAGTCCATTAAAAGCTTTAATTGTTGGAATTCCGGTCAGATTACGCACAGTTTTGTCACTCTTTAAGTCCCCAAATCGTAGACCTTTGTTCTCTTTGCTTTTTAATTTTGCCTCACAAACCTTCAGTTTACATTGCAGTTCTTCAATTCTTTGTTTTAAGATGAGAATTTCTTGATCTTTGGCTTTTCTATCCTCTAAGCAGTGTTTCTGAGAGCAGAAATTCGGGTCGTCCATTTCGGACCATCCGTAACAATAACTGTGATCCAAGATGACATGCAATGGTCTCCCTCTTGTTGTAGTTGCCAGATACAGATTTGAACCATTTTCAGCTACGTTATCTTCGGGTTCTTGATAACTCATCTTCTCTTGATCGTAAGATTGTGAAACTTTTAATCTCTTTGTGGGTATAAATTCTGTTCTCTCTTTCTGGGCTTTCCGCTTTGGCTTGGATTTTGTTTCATACCCTAAGTTCAATGTAGGATCTGGATGATCATCTGTTGGTTCACCATCTACAAAGTGTTCACTACACATCCTCGGAGACTTATTTGGCTCCCAGAGTTTTCCTTTTGTGTCTGATCTTTTAATAAGTCGAATCCAGCATTGCCTTGCTTCGTTATTCTTTAGTTTAGATGGGAAAGGAATGAGTTTAAATGGCTGTTTGCAGTTACACTTGTTTGACGTTCTCTCACAATCATGAACAATACACTTTGACAAAAGCCAATTCCCTACCTTTTTTCCACTGTTTGGACATCCCACTACGGCACAGTTACGATACCCGAAGCCCATAGCTTGAAGAACAGCAGGTATACTTAAAAAACAACAATTAAAATCCTTGTTTACGCTCTATCGGTCACTTTGTGAGACTTCTTGTTCGCGGGACAGGTGCTCACTTTCCGCCCCATAATCCCTTGCATTCCAACAGAACACAAAAAAACCTTGAAGCATGTATTAAATCAGATATGTTTTATACAGTACTGTAATTATACAGTACTGTAATTATAATAGGTTAATCTTACCAAAATGTAATATGTACAAAAAGAGACAGAGTGTTTTTTTAATTATTTGCTAATTTTTAAATTTCATTAACTTACAAAGGTTGCTTGTTGGGCCATTGACAAAAAAATACAGAAAAAATGGAATATGCAATGTCTGCAATAGGTAAATTGGATGTGTAGTTGCATTTACTATTATTATAATAGCCTAATGTCTTACTGAGCAATAAAACTCAAATGGTCACACAATTGCTCTACTTCTACTACTAGTTAAGGCCCTGACTATAATATTACTGATATCCATGCTAATAATAATAAGTAATTATTAATAAAGATTTAACAGGTGTCATTTCTGTTTTACCTTGAAATCAAAATGGCTAGTCTAACAAATATTTGTTTTGTGAGTACCGGTGAAGAGATTCCAAGTAATTCTTCTAAGCATGAGTGTTAATTGCAATCTTATTACCTATTGCAATCTTATTACCTATTTTTTATTGCAGGTGTCGCCTTTAATTTTTATGAAACACAAGACCAATCATGTGGCAAAACTACAACAAAATGGACGTCTTTGGACTGTATGCATCTTCACAAATATCACAATGTTCAGTGTACCCATACCAACCAATACTATCAAAGAAATATACTACAACCAATGACTACCCCCAAAAACATTTGATCCTATTCAGGATTAAGAATGTAAACATTTTTTCTTTATATTGGGTCTCATTTATACAAACAAGTGAGGAAAAAATTAGTTTAAACTGTAAAATTGGTTGGTATAGTTGCACTTAAATTATTATAAAACAATGAATAATTGTACTGCACTACTTAACTATAATAATAACTATAACACTGCATTTTAGGTGATGACCTTGAAACAGTAATCAATAAACTTGTGCTGAGCGATGTCTTAAAGAACATGACCAAGACAAGTTTAGACTGCCTCACAAAACAACAACATGTGAGTGCATGCAAGAAATATGGACTTCGTTCAAATGGGAACAAAGATGTCTTGAGGGTGACATTAAAAGAATACCTGAAAACAGTATTACATTTCAGGTAAATTTCAAATCAAAAATCAAACAAAAATGCAGACAAATATTAAAGTTGTGTACTGTGACTTCAAAAGAGTAGATAATTAATACATAATTCTTCTTTTTTGTGAAGGTGTCCACAATTCAGTCATACGAAGTGAAGTCTTTGGATGTTGATGCCCTGCAATCAGTCTGGAGGGACTTCGAAGTTCTGGCAGATGTGATGAAGGCAAATCCCGGCTCTCCCAAGTATTTGCAGTCAGGCAGCTTCAAAGCACATGCTCTCCAATGGGCAAAGGCATTTAGAAGAGCTACATTTGATGAAGCAGGGACCGCGGAGCAAAATGACGATTGGGGGAGCTAACGACCACCAAAGGCGGGAGCAACTAGGGGGGTCGGGGGGCATGCACCCCCGGAAAATTTTGAGTTTAAGACTCTTGCAAATGAAATTTCCAGCGTTTTGAGGGGTATTGGGGACATATTTATTGCATTAAATTTATTGAAGTTTTGCGCATTCTGGAAATGAAAAGAGGCATTTACAATAGTGTATACTGTGACAACTACACGGGTGTAATATGAAACAGTTACATTTTATAAATCATTGCTTGTAAAAGTACCAAAAGCTCTCTTTCTGTTGTCGTTTCGGCAGACAAACTCGTTGAGCAACATCAAGTAGTCATAGTTTATCTGTACGCTCTTTGTGGGAGTGTAATAGAGCGATGTTGTTGAATCTTTCTTGCTGCATGTTTGCTCTCAACCATGTCTTTACCCTTCGTGCCATTGAAAACATCCTTTCACCAGTGACACTGGTCGCAGGGTTTACAAGTAGAAGCGTGCAGACATTGACTACTTCGCTGATAAGATGCTGTTCGCAAGATTCGAGATCTTTTACTACATCTAAAATGTCTCGAAAGCTCACTATCTGCTTGTCACGACGACCATTTATGAGCTGAGGAAGTACTTGTGATATATTGATGTCATCGGGGTAGTTTTCCTTTATATAGCTGACATGGTCGGATGTATCTTTTGAATCCAAGTGCTTGAGGAGAAGGCCTTCTAAATGCATAAAGGCTGCAAACCCTAGCTGTGCAAATCTCTCTTGTATAGCAGAAATGATCAAGTCAAGTACCTCAAAGTATATATGTCGGTACAAGTCTTCTGGCGTCTCAGGGAAAGATGGGGCTCCATTACCTTCTTCAAACCTTGTGGGAGCTTTTCTCTTTCTCGGCATTTCTGGTTCTCCAATATCAGAGTGGAACCGCTGTTTCTTGTACAGAACGGTTTGAAAGAATGCTTTAAAGCAATCATCATTTCCGATCCTTTTCAAAGTTTGCACAGTTAAATTTGCGACATGCTTTGCATCTGTTAGATGTAAGTATAGATGTAAGCATTATCTCATACATTTAATATTTCACAGCACAAATTAAAGCAGACAGGCTTTGAATTAGGCTCGAGCATGAGGGAATCAGCCTTGTTTCAAGGAGTCTAGTTCAGAGTTATTTATCAATTGATGAAGCCACCCACAGCTCGCTCGTGCTTTCCAACCTATCAAGCATCACACCAGAAAAATTATTTTATTGACAGCGTTCAGCTTTTTTTGGTCAAAATGCATCGACACTGTTTAAAAATAATACGAGGGAACCGATGTAAGTAAGCAAAATTCTCCACATTTACTAGTCAAAAAACATAATAACCTCTCATTATTCAAAAGAGAGACCAATTGTAATTCAAGAAAGATAAAGAATGAACTTTTTTGTTTTCGAAAAACTACATCTAACCTTCTTTTGGGCTCCAAAAACCATTTTATTTTTTTTTGTCGAGTTGACATCTTTCCTTTTAATTCTTGAACTCTCTGCAAATGCTGCATGTCTGGCGGGTAACCGCTGTACCGAAGAATTGTCTGACAGCTAACTTTCGCGCCTTGTTTCGATGTTAAGGCTACTTGAGGGTTGTGTTGGTATCAATCCACGAGGTTCCAGGTTCTGTGGCTTTTCTTGATTGAGCAAAAACTACCCATTATATTAACATATTTAGGCAGCTGTTATCGTTAATTGGAGAAACTGGTTCTAGGTATACGTAGAAAATTTCGAAATGGCGGCAAAATTATTGGGGGGTCTATAGCCCCCTAGACCCCCCAGCTCCGTGGTCCCTGTGAAGTTAGTTATGAATTGTATCATCTTGATGCATACTGCAAGGCTTCCCCATCATAACTGCTCTTGCGAATGACGATTTAGGTTGGCCCTGAATGTGCCCACAGCCAGAAACTGGTCCTCTTTTCGCTGAAAGTAAATGGGGCATATTAAGTGGAATGATAGTTAATGTTGAAACATAATACTTATTTGTTTAATTTTTTTCAGGATGTCATCCCATATATTCATGGTGAGTGCAATAACCATGTTACAATATCATTAATATCACCCTATAGCAAAAAAATACAGCAGCCAGAATAGTAAAAGATGTATTTCTTGCTTACTACAGAGTGATTGAAAAAATAGTACTAATGATAAACAAGACGTGCTAGTAAAACAATAGAAAACAAATGATTTTTAGGTAATTAGTGCTATTTAATGCTTGTTTGTAATATAATATGTACTCTAATGTAATATGTATGTTTACTACATAAATTCATTTTTTCAGTATCAGTGTATTATATACCACAGTTCTTGGATAATTACCAAACACTACACCACATCAACTGCCAGACAGTAGAAAAGAAAAACCACTTACAAAACAGAGCTTTTCACAGAGCAAGTCAGAAAGGTGGAAGGGATTCAAATTATGCTGTGCAGGTGCATATTCAGAAAATTAACTAAATTAAACACTATCTGAAATTTATTGTTAGGCTTGCATAATCTCTCAACAGGTTATGGAAAAGGAAAACAGAAGAATGTTTGCAAGAATTGCAAATCTGGAGAGAACAAAAAGAAAGTGTACCAAAAAAACAGCAATTGAAGTGACAGTTACAAATACCTATGGCCATATTCTATATTTATTTACATATTTAACTATACAACTTGTAAATATTATTAAGCAAGAAAATTATATTTTTATCAATATTTTTACTAATTATTGTAAATACATGTACATATACTGAAAAAAATTGATCAAGAAAGGACCAAACACTAAATATTATTTATTAAATTTCAATGGTACAATTGTAAACACAAGCACATGCTTTTATAGTGCATTTCATGTCTGTGAAATAAGATCACAGTTTCATGTATTTGTGCCTATTTAGTTGCTATTTAGTCACTAGCACTGAGCCAGAACTTTCTTGTAATAGCAATACACTGGAGACATCAAATACACAAGAGAATTGAGTCAAATGACTTATGGTTCTTATGTATCACTAATGCCGCTTTCCATCAAGTACGACCCAGTGGTTGGAGAGGCCAGTTCTCAAATGGAATGCCCCAGTTCTGGAAACTGTTTTGAATTAGTCCTCAGAAATGGTGTATTCCATTAGAGAACTGGCCTCTCCGACCACTTGGTTCTTCTTGATGGAAAAGATTGACATATATATTACATAATTTATATTTTCTTAGACTTGAATAGTGTTTCTATTGACACACATGGCAGATTATCTGGTTTCACGGGTGAGGAACTGGATACTTTTTGGTACACACTGAAAGACACATTACTAAAATTAAGATAGCATATAAAAAATGCCTCAGTCCCCACTGTTAACACACCTTTTTATTCCACCATGATGAACACTGACGGTGCATGAATTCAATTTGTTTCCTTTGTATCCTACTGTGCATCAGTAATCTCCTGGCTCCCTGATCTTGACAAGGCAACGAGGGCCGTTTCCGATTGCTTTGCCATTTTGATACCAGCAGTAGTCAACCCCTATTCTACTGTGTACACTCGTAATTACACCAAGGAATAAGTCACCATCGAGGTAGCCATTGATAGTTTCCGGACCATGAAGTATGGTAGCTTCTGGGGTGTTCATCAAAGTATTTGCGGCAGGAAATGAGTAGGTTTCATCAGCATTTCTTTCCAGGTAGACAGTGCCATTTACTTCGATGCTGCTTACAACAAATCTATCGCCTTGAGGGTCGTTGGTCTCTTCACTTTCATCAAGAAAATCTTCGCTGCGGTAGCCAAATGTTGAGGTCCAGCCATTTACAATAAGAATGCTGGGTTCTCCAGAGTATAACGAATGCGTCATAGACAGAAATTCGGCGGTAAGAGAACTGTTTTTTCCATCAACGAACAACTTCATGGCGGAGTTCATGGTTAGTTCCTCGCAGGTGAAATTTGATATATCCATGTCGGTTTTATAGTCAGCGGTATTTTCCCGCCTGTGTCGTTGCGTCTCATCAAATTTCACATCGCATGCGGTTTACTGTAGTGCTTTCAAGATATCTTAATTTTTGGCTTATTTATTACAAATGAAAAGAAACACAACCTGGAATAGGCTCAGGGAGCAGATGGCCCGAAAGAGAACGCGAAAAGATGATAAAACAACTGCTATAAAGCAAAGTCCTCAAGAAATAATTGTCCAACGACTATCGTCAGAAGCGGACACCAAACAAGTATACAAACCTATACAACCAAGAAGGTTTGTTGAATTCGAATATGAGGACTTCACCCTCTGTAATCTGAAAAAGGCTTGTGCTGCGCACTTTGGTCTTCCTGCCTACACATGTGACATTTTGGTTTCCAACAAAGGCCCATCCTGTAGTAACATTTCTCAGATTCCTCACAGGAAAGACAAGGTAAGTTGACATACAAGAACTTTGACAATGCTCTATTGTGAAATGAAATGGTCCGGAGTTGGTCTTCCATAATATCTAAACGTTTTTCATTATTTTTTTTTTTTTAAATCGAATAAGAAGAAAACAAATTCTAAAATCATTATCAGTGAGATCGAGTCTGTGCAGTGAATCGTAAACTGTCATTTGAACTGTCGGTTATCAGTGGACGTGGAACATTTTATAGTACTCAAAACCGGGGGGGAGAGAACTCCGGGGGAAAACCATCGGGGATGCTCGTCGGCATTTTTCAAAAATACCCCTAAAAGATACCAGAAGGTTTGAAAAGGGTGTGGCTTCACCAATTTTCACCCCTAAAAGATACCTAGAATTAATACTGTTGATACCAAAAAGGAATGACTTGGATACTTCTATTATGTTAAATCCTAAAAGAGAATTGCTGATTTATAACCCTAAAAGATACAATGGGCATGCCTGTCATTTACCCCCACTTAAATAAAACAGCTATTATTTAAAACATTACTAGACAAACTACCAATATCTAATGGCTAAACTCCTTTAATGTAATAGTAGTCTCTCGTGAGTCTCAATCAAGGGAAATTCAAGCTTCTTCATTCAAAATTTACTTAAGCTTACAAATCGACGATATATTCAAATGTTAGCTTGCAAATGTCTCGTTTGAGACATATATTTATATCCCTCTGTTGTTTAGACTTTTGAAATTTTTAGATGACTGGCATTTTCATGTTACTGACAAAACTTTCTTAATTTGAGGCAGTTGAATTATATTTCCATGTTTCATTTGATTTTGATCCCTATCAATGATTCCATTATGTTACTGGCATGAATATCTGGACATGGTATTTTTCTTCAAGGTTACTCACAATATTGTCAACTTGAAACCATCTGTTCTTCCCATCGTTCGTACATCATCAAGACCAATGCAAGCATCGACAGGGATTGCACCAACGTACATCGTACCAAGATGCAAAACATCCACTTACAAAGATCATTCCTTGTCAGAAGTTGCCGTATTTGGAATGTTTTAGCAGAAGACCTAAAGTTAACTATGAATAACTTAAACACCTTCAAGTCCGCAATGATGTCACATAATGTCTTATGTCTCAACAATACTTATAACTGTGAAGACTCACGTACATTTAAATCTATTTGTCTGAAATGTAATACTGCCAGAAATCTTAGTTACCAAGTTAAATGTTGTATGTAAATGTTCTTTTTATCTGGGTCCGCAGTAATTGGCTAACGCTGTTGTGGTCAACCCTGTCATTGTCAATTAATAGTTTAACTTTATTTATATTTCCTAACGGCAATGACGAAGCTAATAAAATAAAATAATAAAGATTATTTAAGCTTACTCTTTGAAACGAATAATTAGAGTGGTTTTCATAAAACCGGGAAACAAAGTGTACTACTTAAAGTGTAAGTGTAATACTGAGTCAAACAAATGGCCCTGAAGTGTGATAAAGCGTAACTAAAAGCTAAAGTGTCTTTCACTCGTCAAGATATTTGTGTTTGGTACTAAAAATCTCTTTGGTACTTAGAGAATAATTTGAAGGATTCAAAGCGTTCAGTTCTGGAATTATATTCCTTGTGCAGTCAAGAGCGTATATTTCCTGCTTGCTGATTTTGAAATATATCACAAAAGAATAGGCAACCACAGGGAGCCCAAACCAAGAGTTTGGTTGTACTTATTAAGAATTTATGCCTTTTATTTAATTTTGATATTCTACTTCTAAGCTATTATAGTACATTTTTGCGTTGAAATATTTGAAACTGTATAGATATTATTCACACAATAAGTTTTCAGGGAGGTGTATCTCATTTCAGCCAAGTTTGTATGATAACCTCTGTCTTTCATGAGGAAGATGTATAAAAGGAAGATTGGTGCAATAAATCACTTGATGAGAAACTTAAATGCTGAAGGGTTTGTTTTCTGCCTTGTTTCTTTTCTCCAGTAATACACTGCGGTCAGAACAGTGCTTGTGATTTGTTCAAGTAACAAAGAATGGTAAAACAAAACAAAGGAGAGAGATTAAATGTAGAACAAAAGGCATTGTTCATCATAATCCACACATTCGTTGTTTTTGATATTTGAACAAAGCAGAAGCTTTATTCTAATGGTAGTGCAGGATGACCCCTTTTCTCTGGATTATCCTGTTCTTTCTCCCCAGAAAAAAAGTCAGCTGGAATGTGTGTGCATAGAAATTTGGATTTATTTGTTCCCCAAATTGATGCTTAGGCAATCGAGCACATTCCTTTGCTAGTAAAAGAGTTGGCTAACTAATAGACCCTTATCACGCTAATGTGACAATATAAAATATTATATCCACATCCACTGGATATGAGCAATCGCGCGCTCTGATTGGTTCCTCTACTACAAGGCTATCAGCTCATATCCCGTGAGTAGAGAAAATCAAACTAACTGAACTAACTGAGGACAAAATAAAATCTTTACTAGAAAACAAAACTCCTAAACAAAAAACAAAAAAGCAACAAAGTTTGAAATGAAAGTATTTGATGGTAAGAAGTACATTTGTTATTTTTCAGTGATTATTAATACAGATTTTTACCCAAAATGTACTGTCTCTAGCTCTGTTGCTATTTGCCGGTTTGTTTACAGTCCTCATGCCGGCTAATTATAAACACTTTTTGTGATCTTTTGCAACCTTTTTTATTGTAGACTGGTTCCAGAGCTCGTATAAATTTGACAAATATATCACCGAGATGTCCAAAACTGAGTTAAATAGCTGCTTGAAACTATTTTATGCTTGATTACTGTTTCGTGCGATTTGTCACGTCCTTGAAAACCGGAAGTAATATTTAACAATTATTTTTCCATTTAATATTTTTTAAACTTGAAAATAATTAAAATTACATTTTTCTCAGAATCCAGTGGATGTGGATATAATAAAACAATTATTCCACTCAATCTCGTCGTCCATGGCTAATATGAGCTCATGTACGACTCGATTTTGTGGAATAATTGTTAAATATTTTATTTATTGAAAAAAACGAATTCACTATCAAATTCATCACATTGATATTGGTAAAATTGCAGAGTTTCATAAAGATTGCCCTTAAACTGACGAAGTTATGGATTTTTGAAGCTAGGTATTTTTTGTGGAATTTTTGTAAAAAAATGTATGTGTTTAGCATGATAACGAGGCTCGCCAAGCATGTGATGCCCGTCCACCATACATTTCTTTGTAAAAATGCTAAGTTTTAAAAATTCATATCTTTGTCAATTTAAGAGCAATCTCCCCAAAAAATTGCAATTTTACTAATATCATTGTGATGAAATTGATAGTGAATTCCTTTTTCCGATAAATCAAATAATTTATAATCTCACACTTACGTGATATGGGTCTATAGCAGACCCATGTAAATCTTTTTGTTTTGTTTTGTTGATAGTCCTTTTTCTTTCATCTGCAAAGTAACTCTAGAATACATTAGACACTTAAATTTTATTATTTGAAAATATTACAAATTGGATGGGCAACCAGGCAAATAAACTGATGGCTGCCAAAGACCATGCAGCTTTGGCATCTAGCTTATGTAAACCACAGGTATCCCAAGCTGGCTCAATTCCTTGGGCTGGGCACGAGTAAATGCACCATTGTGCGTCTAGTTGTTTTAATAGTGATGATTGTGTACAGTTTTTTTAATTTACAAGCAATGCGCTGTGTTACTAAGTTAACTTTTTATATTAAATTACTTCAATCACTCAAAAATTTATGTTGTCAAGAGGAATGGACATGTAAGCTTTAATAAGCTTATTTGCACATTTGTACATAAGCTAACCCTAAACATTCCAAAAGAACAGCTCAAGATGTACAAATTAAGCTTATATATTAACTGTATACATGTTCAACATGAAATCCCTTGTAAATAATCCTTACATCTAAAAATGAAATTCCTTGTAAAAATTAAAAACATGTATGTGACTGCAATTAATTAAACAATTATTGGATGAAACTGAGTAACATCTCTATATTCAGTTCAGTATTATTTTCACATGCATGTAAGTCTCAGATTCACTTTTGTTGATATCAAAACAGGTACATGTATTTCATTTTATGGGTGAATTGTTATTTTCCATGAGTTCAGTAGCCTTAAGGCAATTTGCTTTTTCTTTGAGAGATCTTTATGGCCTGTGCTTTTCATGTAGTCATTTTGATTGGGTATTGGGTTATTCTCTATCACAAAGTCCTGGTCCCAGCATTTTAATTAATCTTTTAGAGTCTTGACTGTTTGAAGTATTTTTGTCTGGATCTTAACTAAGACTGATTCATATTTTTTAGCATAAAAATATGATTTTGGATTTTCTGCTAGTTTTTGTTTCAGTCTATGAAGCTCATAAACATCATCTGTTCTACCTATAAGTAGTTCAACTGCTTTAGTAGTTTATTGGTAGTGCGTGTTTTTGAAGTGCCATATTTTCTTTTCTTAGGTGATTGTTCATCTGTGGCCGAGCTATTAAGAAGCGATGGTCTTCCTTTCTCAATGCCAGGTATGACATTCTCTGTTGCTTGCAAAGTAGAAGTAGGCCATGTAGTGTTGGGATTGGGGGGTGTGTATAAAAACTAGGAGTGGTGCCACTGTTACTGTTGTCATCAATGTAACAGGGTCTTCATCTTCAAAATTGACTTGGTGAACTTGTTCTTATGTGCTGAAGTGATCACTGGTTCAGTTTTCTCTGGATTTGCTTCTGGGTCTTGCAATTGTGTTACAGTGTCATCTTCAATTTCTGAAGAAAATCCCTCTCTACTGTAGATGATTTTACCCTCCCAATCACGGACTTTGTAGGCAGTTTTTCTGGTGTTAGTTTACACATGTCCCAGGCATTTGTGAGATTACTGTATACATCTTTTAGACTCTGGGATCGGTAGTGATATAGCTGGGGTCCTTCTTCCTTTTGTTGTTGCTCTTGGGGTCCATCTAAAAATTCCACTGGGTCCAGGTATCAAATAGTCAGCAATCTTTGTCATGTGAGATTGCCACTGTCGTGAATGCTTGACCATGAAATCTTTGGTGATAACTGTGTTTAGTGGTTGTGGTAGATGCTTTCCCAGGCATGAGATCTCCTTTTCTTCGACACGGAAACTTTCCTTCTCTGTTATCATTTCATCTTCAGCCTGAATGTGCAGGAAGACATTTGGTACTAAATCTTCAACATGCTTATTCCATGTTTTCCTCGTAATATCTTCTACTCTATCAAAATATCTCAAAAAGTTCTGCAGAGATGGAACGCAAACAAATAAGCCTGTATATCAGGGGAGCATGGTTTATGGCCTCATGATAATAAATGCCACAGAGCTTCATGAGAGTCATGGCCTTCGATGGTGTTAGCATCTTCTGAATTGCATGGCCATGCTGAAAAGAAATGTTGTATAGTCTTAACACTGCACAAGGTGTTCTCTTCTCAGACACACTTGAATGGCATTTTTTAGTGTTTTCACTACCGTCAATCACATCTCCGACTATTCGTTCTCCCTGAAGCAAGTTTACAAGCAAGCTTTACATCAAAAGTCGGGAAATACTAAATATTCTGTCAATAAATTCAAGTTTGTTTTGTTTCTGAATTTAGAATGCTACATAATTTTACAAATTCTAGTCGTTACAATTTGATTGACAGGAGTTTAAATTCCAGACAAGCCATTGCCACTAGGTAACGTAACTTTGAAATTGGGTGTAAAGAGAAGTAGACTGTTAACATCTGTGATATGAAGGGGTAATTTGGTAAAAATATTAGAAATATGGTTTAAACAGGTATGCAGAGGATCGAAACAGAGAACTTCATAGTCTTCAAGATTGAGAGATTTTAGATGAAGGCCTTTGTCTCCAAACAATAAGGCAGGCAGCCTACTTGTTCCACGTGGAATATGTGAGTTGATCCTGTAGGAGATCTTTCTTGATTCCTTCAGTCTGTTTGACTCCTCTTGCTGTTAATTCTTTCCTGGGATCATCCACTTTGAGGTTTTTGAATGGTGTTGGGGTGTTATACCTCCCAAACATTCCAGAAAGTACCAGATTTTGCTTTTCTTCTAAAGTGTTGTATCTCTGGTAGGCCATACAATCATATTCATGCACTCTTCTCATATTACCTTCACAGCCACAAGGGTATTACGCCACAACATGCGTAATACCCTCCTTTCTGATTCCCGTCTTCAAATTAAACAGCGGGGCTGTCCCCACTAATGAACCTCATCTTCTCTTTGACTGTGATTTCAGAGTCCTCTTCTTCTATTTGGGATTGATAAAACTCCCTTAAACATTCTCATTGAGTGGGCACAAATGCCAGCTGTTCACTGTCCTTAGGGCCACATGCTCCCATCAAGTAAAGTTGTGGGGCTTCCCTATTTAAATTGTTGTGAATATAGAACAAATCGCTTGTCCAGAATTCAGATCTTTTGCTTAATAAAATAAACATAAAAACAATTTTAAATGATAATGCTGATGTAAAAAACCTTGTTCAAAATGATATTCAACTGTCAAAAAACCCTTGACATCTTGGATGACTTAGATGACTTGAAAAAGATGCGTGAAAATGCATTGAAAGCTTCAACCAAGTAAAAAAATAAAAAATTATTGCACTTCTGTTTTAGAGCAATAATTATTACACAGCAGACATATATGCTTGTGCTCAAAATGATAGTAAGAGATTATTCCTCAAGGGAAATTCTATCTTCTATATCTTCTATCTTCTATATCTGTCATATCAAAACTTTATTTTGTAAGTTATCCACAAACATGGATCCCATGAAATCCCTTTGGTGGAAGTGACTGCATTTATGGTCAATTTTTTCAGTAAATTACATGTAGTTCTTGAAGTGTGGCATATATATGCTTTGAGTTAGTAAATTATCAATTAAGAGTGGGATCTGGATCGATCCATTTGAAATGACTCTTAAGTTTATATTTTCAAATAAAAATAAAATAAATGAATATAGTACCTTGTGTAGGATTGAAATACAAGTTACTATATCCATTTATTACATTTCTCTGGGTGGTTGGTTGGTTCACCAAATAAAAATACAAAAAAGTAAATACCCTATCCACTATAGCTATTTAATACATGAGATAATATTTATTTAATACCTTACATTGTACATTTCCAGTTCATTTGTAATATTGATTTTTGCAGTGCATATTACCTACTAGCTAGCCACCATTTTTGTTTTGCTAGTGCCAGGCTTTTTCGAGCAACAGGAACCCCAAACCTTATTGTAAAAGTCAATAGTTTTTAAACCTTAAGGTGGCTCGATATAGTTTTTTATTGATAATGCTTCCATTTTTCACTTCACGAATTGAGCAGCTTACTCTTGACCAACTACGGTTTTCACACCAGTTACTGGACTTGAATCAAAGTTTATATTTTTGTCTATTCCACTTCGATTTGTGTTGCCATGATCAGTTAGTCAGTTGGTTGGTTTGAAAAATGTAGTTTAACTAATAGCGAAAATACGAAATTGCATGACTTTCCAGGTTTTCCAGGACCCGTACGAACCCTGATGTTAATTCAGATATTTCCATTTCATTACACAGTATTTTGCTGACAATTCTCAAACAAGCATTGTTTTAATTAGCTTATGCATAAAAATAGAGCAAAGTTAAACACTTTGTCTTTTTTTAATTTTTATCGTACACATTTATAAGTTGCTTTCTTTTCTTTAAAAGGGATCGAGTAGTACAGACATGAATGATGAAAAGGACAAACAATGAGGAGGCTCAAAACCAAGACACGGATAGCACATCCAGTAGTGAGGATGAAGGGTGCAGCTTTAAACTACCAGGTGATGTTTCTAACATTTACTAGTATCAAATACTGTAATATTAAATTAATGTGCAAATTCTGGGGAAAAACACTATTTATGGTTACACTGTTGTTTTTGTACAAGTTCTACTTCTAAGAATTATGCGTTGTGAAAATATTCATCAAATGCTTTCTAAGCCTCTAGTACAAGCCCTGCTGTATGTTTCAGTGAAGCTACATTCTCTCGTTATTAACAAATCCAAGCTTTTTGTACAACTGAATTAAATGTATAATTGCTTAACATATAATTTACTTATTCGAATGTTTTGTTTTTACTTTGTAGGAAATGTTGAAAAAGTGCCATTGTCCACCGCAGAAACAATAGTACTAGCTTACTTCAAAAATGCCTACACAAAAGAAATAAAAAAGGAAGCCCACCTGTCGCCACTTTGCAAAACATTAGGAATAAAGAGATCAAAAGGGAAAGACAATCAACCCGCCAATGGCGAAGTAACTCGTGGATTTTAGTTAAATAATGAGTTTTTTATTTGAAGGCAAAAATATAAATCAATTAATACAATATATATTTTTCTAAATGATAAATCATTGCTCTCACAAATCTAAAAATTAAGATTGGGCCCATCTGTAAAGAATTTTGAAAGAGTCATTTGGATAATCATTAATAATATCAGCTAATGTAATTTCTTTAGCGAAAAATAATTGACTTGAGTATGAAAGAAGAAGAAAAAGATAATGAAGCAAAAGAAAAAGAAAAAAAAGGGGAAAAAAAGAAACCGGTCTGCCCGTGATTCGAACAGGGTACCTGTGGGCCCGCAGCCAGCAACGAACCACTTGAGCCACTGAGCAATTTATCGTTTTGAAAGGTTATATTTTTATACATATTGTTAATTTATGGTTGTACGCTTAGCAAAGCTATTGAACATGTACAAATTATGAAAGAAGTTTCTCTATGAACCAAATGTCGCCATGAATAAAATAAATTACTCCATAAAAGTACTCATAATAGCCACCAAACTTAAACTCAAATATGCTTTTTTGATGCCGTTTCGGCCAGCCGGGCCGTAGCGATTCCATGGCCATGCAGTTTCTCCAGTTTCAGCAGACGTCTGTTCGTACTCAAATATGATTTCGTTTGCTTTTTATTTCAACATTTACTCTCATGCTGATAGAGTACAAACACTAAATGCTTGGATGACTCGTTGATATTGGACTTGCGACGATTTTTTTTGTTTGAAGACATCGACTACAAAGTCCATTGCCTGTTTTCACATCCGAGTATATCGAACAGCTCGATCAACTTGGAGATGCGATGAAAATTATTCCAAGCTGCAGAGGGAACCGAGAGTAGTTCAATACAGAATGTGGTAATGAATAAGAAACTATTTATTCAAATCTATTGGCAAATTCGCCTAACATCCGATACGTACAATCGATCTTCGCGGAGTGCAGACCAGTGTACATGTATAAACTTACATGTAGAGCACGAGGTAATGTTAAAAACTTGTATTACCCAGCTTAGATCATGTGCCTAAAAATTGTTGCTTGTACACAAATCTAAAACAGTTACATTACGTTCAAAGCTCTGGTCGCCGAAAATTATTATAGAGTATGAGGGGGAACACCGTATAGCCTACGATACGATACGGTTACAGCAGGAGTTTCGAATGTTTTTATAGAAACTATGATACTGGTACAGTTACGATACGGTACGGTAAGTTTCCCACTCATACGAAAACGACTCTAACGCAAGTTAGCACCGTATCGTATTATCAAGAATAGACCGGAAGTAAAGTTTGACAGACCAGAAGTTTACAGGAAAGTGAGTAAGTGAGTGAGTGACACAATAGCTTACTACTTTATGTATGGCACCATTCTAGTTAGACAATAGATAGATTGAATAGTTGTCATACACGAAGTAGTAACCTGACTGATTTGCAATGTGGCATGGGTCAGTGATACGCTTGGTCAGCAGTATCCATTAAAAATAGCATGATTCAGTAATTCAAGATGACGTCCTTTTCAGTGGATGAAGTAATCAAGTTATGGAGACTTCTGATGAAAGTGAGACCGAAGATGGATCAGAACATTCAGAAGTCGTTGCAGACAAAAGGAGGAAGTCATTATAGACATGAAAATTGAGGCATCCATGGAGGCTTTTGAGGACATTGACCTTGGAGAAAACCTTGAAGCATTCAAAGAGTGTGTGTTTGGTTTTATCAGAGCAACTTATGATGTGTTCAAACCACCATCCGATCCCTTAAAGGAACAGTTAACACCCAAAATGGAGAATTTTCCGTCAAACTCTAGCTATTTAGGAACACAATTTTACCATTTTGACGACTGACCGTCCTTTCGTTTCCCTGTAAAAAAATTATAAACATCTCACTTCGACTGCTACGAAAGACACCATATTGCCATTTCATTGCGGGCTCAAAAAATCGCCCTGTGACGTCACAACGTCAATTGACAGTTCATCACGACTTGTTGTTTTGTAAAGTTTTTGGCGCTTTGACTTACAGTAATATATCCATATTACGGATACTAGAATATTTGAAAATCATGTCTGACAACTCAAGTTCAAGTTCTGGGGATTCTGACAGCTCGAGCGAAGTCTTTTCTCAAGAATCTTTAGGGAGTTTTGACGATCTTGCGGCGATTCAACCATATCAATTCGAACCAGAAATCGAGGTATCATCGGATTCAGAAGACAGTAGAGATTCAAATAGCGAAAGTAATGATGACCAGGACCAGGATCGGCTTCAAAGTTCTAGCTGGTAAGTTGATAACAACCGATCGGACGCGCGACAGACTGTCAGCTCACAAGGCTTTACGTTGAAACGAGATGACAGCGAGTGTTTTGATGGAATGTCAGTTGCCCCCGAATAATTAAGCTTAAAGCAAAATGATAAAATATTGATTCTCGCTCTACGGAAAATGAAACAAAACATACATCGACTAAGTGCTTGTCAGTTACATAGAGCAAGCTTATAGACAAGTAAATTGATTGGAACAAACTATTTCACACATTTAGTGTTTGTAGTGATCTACACCAGCTATGACAGCTACAATATACTCTTTGCTTTCCTAATGTGATCTGCTAGATGCCACGTCCCGGATCACCTAAGTATGAAATTAGTAACCCAGGGAATTATATAATTTATTTAAAGAAAACTTAGAATCTGCTGTGCATAACATAGAATTTTATTTAATCTTTTATTCAATGCATATTCAATTTTTCATTTATTTTTTCTGTACACATACATGTGTTGGCTATTTTGTTACAATGGTGTAAAATAAAAACTTTGTTAAGCATCATCAATTTTAAGAAGATATTTACTAATTAGCATCCCCATCATTTGAAAAAACAACTAACATAGTTATTTTATTACTATGAAGGTGTACCTGTGGAAATTGCCAAATAATGGATAGAATAGAAGAATGTATTTGCTGCCAAGAAGTGCAGAAAGTCTTGGATGCATGCCTGGCAGTTGTTGTGGATGGGGATGCGACAGAGCCCCCTACCTGCATAACTCAACATCCCGGATTTTTGCCTGTTTGTACTAATAAATATGTTAGAGTGTTTTTGAAGGTTTTCATTATGCAGACGAATAGTGACAATGTGACGTCACATTGTCACTACTCTATGTTGAAATAGGTGAATAACTATTGTTCTTCCATTTTTCTACGTGGCAACAACGCTTATCATTCCAGACAATGACAGTTAATTCAAATACTAAGATACGCATAGACAAATATATGGACTGTCAGTAATTGAAGGGTTTACTGTAAAAATGACCTAAGTGACATTTTTATGGATATCCAGAATATATGATTTATTGATTTTTTAGCATAGGAAAGTGAATTATATCATTTTATACCATTGAAAAATATCATTAAAAAGTCACTTAGACCATTTTCACAGGGAACCCTTTAATTAGAGTGTTCCCAGCCATTCTGAAATATTTTATTCACTGACTTGTCCCTGACTTTTCCCCCAACTAAAACTCAGTTTTCCTGACAATTTTGCACAAGACAAACACAGCAATTTAAAATATTTGATTGCTACCTTTTAAAGTTTAAAAGGACATGAAATATATTTTGACAATCACTGTAGGTGAGCAATGCCCAATTAAGAGGAATTTTTGATCAGCTGGCATCTCTTTTTAAAATCTAACGGTCGGTCCCTTAATATAATTTAATGATCAGGGGCTTGCCCCCGGGGTCAACCTCCAGGAATTTCCATGGGTGGAGGGCAGCACAAACATCATTAGGTCCCCACCCTTTTGGATCCTATAAGGCAAAGTAATTCCAAAAGTTCACCAAATAGCCATGTTAGCTTTGTTAGCTATTTACCGATATATCCAGTTACTGTTTAATTGTTTGCTAAGTTAGTTAATGATTATTTAAACCTGATTGTTGCATAAGCCCACGTGTAGGGCACATAATCCTTTAGTTATCGCATTGTAATCGACCACGCTACGCTACAAAATCTACTTTATAATTCTAAGTCTACTTTCTACGAATTCTACGCTACCTACGTATACCAAAGTAAGTGATTCTTTTAGTGATTATATTAGAAATTTATAGTTTAATTGATTCGTTTGCAATCGTGATTTGAATGTCTTTAAATGTATCTCTTATAATAGTTATTGTGTGACGCGTACCTCAATGAGATGTACTTAGAGAACTATTTAGCTAGTTATCATCCTTTAGATATAGTTATTAGACTTTAATTATAACCTTTTATTGTAAATTTACGCTAGTTTTCCTCAATCTAAATTACAGTTCGAACCACGTTTCTACATCAACTTGATCAATATCTAATAAATCAGTTTGGATAAGTGCGTTCGTCTGGTATACCTATATGCTGCTAATTAACCTGTAATCGTGGATTACATTAGTTCGAATTTGTTACGTGAAGCTACATATTCTACGAATATCCATCGTTTCTACTGTCTACGCGTCCACATGTGAGTATGGTTTCAAAAGAATGATTGGAATGTTTGCTTGGTCTTCGACGATATTATCTCCATGTGTGTCTAAAAGAATGATCGGAATGCAGTCAATTTCCTGAGCAAAACGATGGAGGAATTGCGACAACTAAAGAGAGCCAGAAGCGCTGCCAAAGGCGTTATTACTAGAAAACAAAATGAAATTAAAGAATTATTGCTTACTAAAGATTTAGAAACAATCAATGAGAAAATTCCTGAACTAGAAACGGCGATGGACAATTTTCGAACTGCTCACGAAATCTACCACGCTAAACTCACCGACGAATGTGACATCGATGAATCAAAAGAATACCTCGAAGCGGAAATCGTAAGAGTAGGCTATCTAAAGCATCGAATAGAGCTTATAACGTCAGCCCATAATTCTCGTCAATCAGGCGACCAAGACGATGACAACATCAGCGTCGTAAGCTCCTGTAGCTCACGCTCGCGTCAAAGGTCAGAAGCCGCTGCAAGAAAGGCCGCACTGAAGGCACAACCGGCGTTCCTCGAAAGGCGACAAGCCCTTCAGGACAAAGAATTGCGTTTGAAGCAAGAGATCGAGCGGTTTGATATCGAGACGCAAATAGCTATGGCGGACGCTGAAGAAAAGGCCTATGACGAAGAGACGGACTTGGACGAGAACGGCGAAAAACCGGAACCGGACGAGGAAGGCGAACAGTCGGAATACGGCAAGAAGCCATCGAAATTAGCAGAAGACAAGAAACCAGCAATATCAGTGGATATCAAGGAGCCATCAACCATGGAGAAACCAGCTGGCACCAAGAAAAATGTGAATGTCAAAGAATCAACGAATCCTAAGATAAAGAAAGAAGACGAAGCTGCCCAGAAAAGACAAACACAGCGGATAGAAGACCTGTTAGTCCAGCAGCAACGGCATACGCTTGCCTTGATGCTGCCTCAGCCGGAAGTGCCCACGTTCGATGGTGACCCCGTAGAATATTGCAGCTTTGTTAGAGCCTTCGAGAACATTATTGAGCTCAAGACCGATAATGACAGCGCGAAATTGTACTATCTCGTACAATATACCAAGGGAGACGTGCAGGAATTGATGCGAAGTTGCTTGTCGATGAGCCCGTCAGAAGGCTACAAAGAAGCCCGGAAGTTGCTAAAGCAACGGTATGGACAAAACTACAAGATAGCGGCTTCCTACGTCTCCAGACTAACAGAAGGCCCACCGATCAAAACCGAAACAGGCGAAGCACTGCGCAAGCTCTCTACTCTGCTTACGAGTTGCAAGAACACATTAAAAGAAATTGGCTTCTTGAATAAAATGGAGAACCCAGACACACTAAAGCGTATCGTCGACAAGCTGCCGTACGGCTTACGACTTAAGTGGCGTGACGTCGCCGATTCTATCACAGAGAAGAAACAACGAGAGATCACCATCGACGATTTAGCTACTTTCGTGGAGGACCGTGCTAGAGTAGCCGCTCATCCAATATTTGGTAACGTGTCACTGGGAAGTGAAAACAACTCGGCCAAGTTCAGGAACAGAGAAGAACGAAATGCGCGCAGAGCAGTCTCGTTTGCGACTCGAGTAGACTCCAGGGCATCGTTGGTCAACAGTTCGAAACCTGACAATAAAGGCCACGATTCCGCAACGACAAGAAGGCTCCCGGAATGTCCCTCGTGTCGCTGTAACCATTGGCTTTCCCAGTGCGCAACCTTCAAAGCAATGGCTTTAGAGGAAAGACTCAAGTTCGTCCGTGACAAAGGATTGTGCGACAACTGCCTTAACTATGGTCACATAGCTAACTCCTGTCCAAAGGCGAGCTTCTGCAAAGTAGACGGCTGCGAACAGAAACATTCAACATACCTTCACCCAAAGCAGATCACTAAAGAACCGAAGTACGACGGCAATGCAACCAGCGGCGATTCGAAGCAAACCGTTAACCAGACCGTCGCACATGCTCGCAACGGTTACGTCAGGAGTCAATCAATTGCCCCTCTCCGCAAGTTGACAGCTCTACCCATAGTCCCGGTGAATGTAAAGGCACAAGGCTCCAATGAAGTAGTACAAACGTACGCGTTCCTCGATGGAGGATCGAACACTTCGTTTTGCACAGAAAGACTCAAACACGTGCTCAACGTCCAAGGAAAGGAGACCACGTTATCCATCACCACTATAGAAAAGGTCAACAGCAACACCGGAACAACAGTCCTTGGCCTCGAAGTCTCATCTCTGGATGGTAATGGTCATGTAGAACTACCTACTGTATTTTCCATCGCAAGTCTTCCAGTCTCAACCGAAAGTATGGCTAGTCAAGTAGATGTGAACAGGTGGCCACACTTTAAAGGTCTTATTCTGCCAAGCATCGATGCAGAGGTCGATCTACTGATCGGCAGCAATGTTCCTCGCGCGCTACAACCGGAAGAAGTAATAGGAGGACTGGAAGATGAACCATACGCCATGAAGACCATTCTAGGATGGGCTGTAGTGGGACCACTGAAAAAGGAAGTCCATGCCTTTCACACATCGAACTTTGTTCAATCTAACGTAGACCTCGAAAGTCAGTTCAAAGGCTTCTGCAATATGGAGTTCAACGATTCACTCCATGACGGCAAGAAAACGATGTCGCAAGAAGACAAACGTGCAGTAAAGGTCATGGAAGAAACAATACAGCTTAAGGACAGTCATTACGAATTAGCGTTGCCATGGAAACATCGACCTCCGCGCTTAGAGAATAACAAGAGGGTTGCCAAACGTCGGCTGCATCTTCTGAAAGGAAGGCTAACCAAGGACCCTAAGCTGCTGCACCTGTATACGGATGTTATGAATGATCTACTACTGAAAGGTTACGCTAGGCGAATCCCGTTAGAAATATTGAGTCAGCCCAACGACATCACCTGGTACTTACCTCACCATGCGGTATTCCACTCACAGAAGCCTGGTAAGCTTAGAGTCGTGTTTGATTGCTCCGCAAAGCACAACGGCACTTCTCTGAACGAACAGCTGCTGCAAGGGCCAGACCTAACCAACTCGCTGGTGGGTGTGCTTACTAGATTCCGAGAAGAGCCGATCGCCTTCATGTCCGACGTAGAAGCGATGTTCCATCAAGTACGAGTCGCGCCCCAAGATTGCAGTGCGCTTCGGTTTCTGTGGTGGCCCGACGGGGACCTCGGCAACACCCCACAAGAACACCAGATGATGGTACATTTATTCGGCGGCACTTCGTCTCCGAGCTGCGCGAACTTCGCGCTACGGAAGACTGCAGATGATAACAAAGACGAGTTTGATCAAGAAGCTATCGACACTGTCAAGCACAACTTCTACGTAGACGACTGCCTCAAGTCGGTTGAGTCAGAAGCTGTCGCTACTCGACTCGTCGAACAGTTGCGGAAGTTACTAGCAAGAGGCGGATTCCGTTTGACCAAGTGGTTGTGCAACTCTCAAAACGTGATGCAAGCGATACCTGAAACCGAGAGAGCGGTCTCAGTAAAGGAACTCGACTTCGACAAGCTACACACAGAAAGAGCACTTGGTATACGCTGGAACGTCACGTCAGACAAGTTCGGGTTCAAGATCGACATCAAGGATAAGCCACCGACGCGAAGAGGCATATTATCAATCGTGAGCTCAGTCTACGATCCATTGGGTTTTGCCGCCCCGTTTATACTACCAGCGAAAATGCTACTTCAGGAGCTATGCCGAAAAAGGCTCGGCTGGGACGACGAAATTCAACAAGAAGATTTGAAAATATGGCATGCCTGGAAGGAAGACCTACCCAAGTTGGAACACCTCACTGTCAATCGCTGCCTAAAGCCGGAAAACTTTGGGAGTATAGCTCACAGTCAGCTGCACAGCTTCAGCGATGCGTCGCAGCACGGCTATGGAGCAGTAACTTACCTACGAATCGTCAACTCTCGCGGGGATGTCCACTGCTCATTCATTATCGGCAAAGCAAGACTGGCGCCACTTAAACCCTTAACGGTGCCAAGAATGGAGCTGTCCGCCGCCGTCTTGGCAACAAGACTAGACAGGATGGCTAAGAAGGAACTCTCAATACCGCTCACAGAAGAATCTCTTTTCTGGACCGACAGCACCTGCGTCTTAAGCTATATCGAAAACGAAACCAAGCGCTTTCAAACGTTCGTGGCCAACAGGATAGCTGCTATACACGACGCGACCTCTCCATCACAGTGGAAGTACGTCAACACTGCTTTGAACCCAGCTGATGACGCCTCTAGGGGTTTGCCAGTTACGGAATCACTCGGCGACGTCCGTTGGATCAATGGACCACATTTCCTTCGCCAACCAGAAGCATCCTGGCCAAAGCGACCGGGAGCAGACATCAAGATAAAGGAGGACGACCCCGAGCTGAAAAGAGATGTTATTGCTTGCACAACGTCAGCAGACGTGCAAGCAGAATCCATTTCCAAGATCTTTGAAAGATTCTCGTCCTGGATCCGACTGAAGAAATTTGTAGCCTGGATGCTGCGCTACAAGCGGAACCTGAAGGGATCAAGATCTACGGCCGAGAAGAGGACAAGAGCCGCGCAAAGGGAGATTCAGCCATTGACAGTCGACGAAATGCAAGCTGCAGAGTTCGAAATCCTGAGGCACATACAATCCCAACACTTCAAAGAAGAGCTATCAAATCTCAGTGAAACTGAAAATGTCTACTCTAGCAGACCAAGCAACCTCAAAAAGTCCAGTAACATCTACAAGCTCAATCCCGTCCTTAACCACGGACTAATCCGGGTCGGAGGGAGACTAAAGAACGCAGACGTGGACTTTGAAGCTAAGCATCCAGTCTTGTTGCCCAAACAGCACCATGTCGTGACGCTGATAGTGAGACACTATCACGAAGATGCAGGCCACTCTGGAGCAGAACACGTTCTTGCCTTACTCCGCGAAAGGTTCTGGATCATCAACGCCCGAGCCGTTATACGAAGGATCTCTAACGATTGCGTCCCCTGTAGGAAAAGACAGGGGCCGGTAGGCGAGCAAAAGATGGCAGACCTCCCAAACGACCGCGTCACGGCAGACAAGCCCCCATTTACCTTTGTGGGAGTTGATTACTTCGGACCATTTACAGTACGAAGAGGAAGAAGTCAAGTCAAGCGCTACGGCGCCCTGTTCACGTGTCTAACAACTCGAGCCATTCACATCGAAGTCGCTCATAGCCTGGATACTGACTCGTTCATCAACTCGATGAGGAGATTCATCGCCAGGAGAGGAATGCCTGAAGAGATCAGATCCGACAACGGTACCAATTTTGTTGGTGGCGAGAAGGAACTCCGAAAGGCCTTAAGCGACTGGAACCAGCAACAGATTCATTCTTTCCTACTGCAGAGAAACGTGAAGTGGACCTTCAATCCCCCAGCCGGCTCCCATCACGGCGGTGTATGGGAGCGCTGCATCAGGACAGTCCGTAAGGTTATGAATGGCCTGATGAAAGAACAAACGCTAGACGACGAAGGCCTGGCAACCCTGATGTGCGAGGTGGAGTCCATAGTCAATAGTCGACCTATAACAAAGTCCTCAGAAGATCCCAAGGACCTAGAAGCGCTCACACCCAACCACCTCCTTCTGCTACGACACAACCCTAATCAGCCACCTGGTCAGTTCGACCACGATGACAACTACGCGAGACGTAGATGGCGCCAAGTCCAGTATCTGGCGAATGTATTCTGGCGGAGGTGGATCAAAGAATATCTCCCCTCTCTGCAATCAAGGCAGAAGTGGTGCAAACCGCAAAGAAACTTGGAAGAAGGTGACCTTGTCTTAGTTGTCGACGAGACGCTGCCTAGAGGTTCGTGGCCCCTGGGCAGAATTGTGGAAACTCACCGAAATTCATCTGATGGCTACGTGCGTCGAGTAACACTGAAGACCAAGACATCGCAACTTGTAAGACCCGTGGATAAAGTCGTGCTGCTTGAAGCAGTCAAGTCATAAACTGACGAACACTTAGAGTATGAACGTTTCAGTAGATATAATTACTTTTATTGTTAACAATTCATTAACAATGTATTATCGATAATCTAGGGTGACCCCTACCCACTTCAATGTAAAGGCAGCCACGCCTTTAAGGGGCCGGAATGTTAGCTTTGTTAGCTATTTACCGATATATCCAGTTACTGTTTAATTGTTTGCTAAGTTAGTTAATGATTATTTAAACCTGATTGTTGCATAAGCCCACGTGTAGGGCACATAATCCTTTAGTTATCGCATTGTAATCGACCACGCTACGCTACAAAATCTACTTTATAATTCTAAGTCTACTTTCTACGAATTCTACGCTACCTACGTATACCAAAGTAAGTGATTCTTTTAGTGATTATATTAGAAATTTATAGTTTAATTGATTCGTTTGCAATCGTGATTTGAATGTCTTTAAATGTATCTCTTATAATAGTTATTGTGTGACGCGTACCTCAATGAGATGTACTTAGAGAACTATTTAGCTAGTTATCATCCTTTAGATATAGTTATTAGACTTTAATTATAACCTTTTATTGTAAATTTACGCTAGTTTTCCTCAATCTAAATTACAGTTCGAACCACGTTTCTACATCAACTTGATCAATATCTAATAAATCAGTTTGGATAAGTGCGTTCGTCTGGTATACCTATATGCTGCTAATTAACCTGTAATCGTGGATTACAAGCCAGACTGGAACATTTTACTGCATTAAAGATCACTCATTGTTTGACAACTTGGTAAAAGACGTTTTGATGTTTTAATTACGTAAAGTGACTCCCGCAAAATTGCAAGTGAGATAAGCACTTTTTAGACTTTGTTTTATGCATACCAGTTTGCATACCAGTATGCATGAAGTGGTATGTTGTGAACACATATCACTTCATGTCTTAATTTTGGCTTGACTTTTGCTGGCCATTACACTTTTACAATGTGTTGTTTTGTTAAACACAAATACTAAGCCATATTGCAAAAATATATTTGTTCTATGATATCCACAAAATTCACACTCCATTTTTCCAAAATCTTTAATAACAACTTATGTTTCAAATGTTCCATAGGTGGAAGTTTGTCGTTCATGCTGGGATTGATGGTTTTTCCAGGAAGGTCATGTTTGCAGCATGCAGTGGAAACAACCAATCAGACACAGTTTTGGGGCTTTTTGAGAATGCTGTTAGAAACCACGGCCTTCCATCAAGAGTGCGAACTGATCAGGGAGGAGAAAATGTAGGCGTTGCTTGGCATATGCTCACACATCCTCTAAGAGGACCAGACCGTGGTAGTGTCATAACAGGTCCTAGTGTACACAACCAACGCATCGAGAGATTCTGGCGTGACTTTTTGTTGGATGTCTTTATATTTATTACTCTGTGTTTTGTTATCTTGAACAATCAGGATACCTTGATCTTAGTAATGAAAAACATATGTTTTGTCTGCACTATATTTATCTGCCAAGAATCAACAGGCATATTCAGCAATTTGTTGATTGTTGGGATAATCATCCCATACGAACGGAAAGTAACAGAACTCCCAACAAACTATGGATACTTGGTTCTACTAATATCAGCAGAAGCAATGACGTTGCCGCTACAGACATTCAGTTGCAGCCACAGGTTAGTGCATGTGTCATTTTCTTTAGAAAAACCAAGTTTTCTATGGATTTCTGAATATCTATATCAGCCCATGCTGTTAATGTTTATTATTATATTTTGAAAATAATTCAAGAGTTTTGATTGGCTAAGAGCCACCGGATAAATTACCATAGTCGCCGGCTAGCTGCCCAAATTTGGAGTTATGAAAATATGTTGAAAACCATTATTCGAAGTTATGACGTAATTTTCTCGAATATGGAAAATTAGCTTATGGTATGACATCACGCTAATTTATACGATTCATGCCAAAAGCGGGAAAACAACAACAACATGTATTCTTGTCAACAAAGTACAACTGAGAAAGAATTATTTTCAAAAATAATAAAACAATTATTGAATTCGTTTCTCGTAGGATATGGGGAATTATTAAGGCCTCGGTTTGTGTTATCTGCTCGGCCTTAATAATTCCCCATATCCCACTCGACCTCATCCAATCTGTGACAATGATTGCTTGTCCAGGCCCGTAGCTGAGGGGGGTGCAAAGGACCAAAAGGTCCATATTTTGGCCACGCCCCTGACTGGATTTTTTGCTGGATCA